>CM065702.1:23942305-23959805 GCA_017654935.2 Phymorhynchus buccinoides | reverse complement strand
ATTGTTATGGATGCGTTTGTGTGTCAAAACGTGGGATTCTTCGCAGTGTAATGGAGAGCGTATTGAAAGAGAAATCTGTTTAAGCTGCTCTTGACATTTAAAACAGATGGAAAACTGAGCTGTTTGCGCATGCGTGCGCATACGCGTACGTTTGCGTATGCGTGTCCGTGGGTCTACTTCTTCTTTTTTTAATCAGCTGTACTTTTGCAGTCTAATTGCAGTAACATAGAAGATTTTTACATGTAACGTAGCTCTTAAATTGTTTTAAAATAAGTTTTTATTTCCCAACAAATACGTAACACACAAACACATTACATTACCTTACACTTGTTTGGTAAATGGCAAACTTTAAAAAGGACGCACTAACTTGACAATGCTTTGAAGATTTTGTTTATTCATAGATAGGGAAAATAATCATACATCTCCCAAGCCATTGCTATGATAACATGATCCATATGTGTGTGTGTGTGTGTGTGTGTGTGTGTGTGTGTGTGTGTGTGTGTGTGTGTGTGTCTGTGTGTCTGTGTGTGTGTGTGCTGCTATGTGCATGTGTTGTTGCTGGCTGTGTCATTCTTGAATACTATTTTTGTTGTCTGCTTATTGTTGAACACTTGGTTGTAAAGCGCTTTGAGCTCATTTGAGGTAAAGCGTTATATGAATGTAATGTTATTATTATTATTATTATTATTATTATTATTATCATTATTATCATTATTATTAGTATCATCATTATTCTCTTTCTGTTGCTTCCTTTAGGCTCTGAACTGAATCAAACATTTATTAAGCGAACTGGGCGGAGGGTAGTTGGATTTTTTACAGAAAAAAAGATGGGGCACACACACACACACACACACACACACACACACACACACACACACACACACACACACACACACACACACACACACACACACACACACACACACACACACACACACACACACACACACACACACACACACACACACATGACAGACAGACAGACAGACAGAGAAACGCACAGCCCTCGTTCCCATTCCAATGCACTCCTGTTCTTACAGGGGAGTACAAAAAATGTCCGTACGATAGTTTCTCTTTCCCGTGTTATCACTGCTTCACATTTTTAAAATCCTCGAAATACCACACCTTGGTCTATGAGTTTCAAAGAATGCCAAGACCATCAACAACACAAATAATAATAATAATAATGGTCGCTTATGTAGCGCGACACCTCTCAGTTAACTGGAGCTCTTTGCGCTTTACATAATCTACGTTTAATAATAATAATAATAATAATAATAATAATAATAATAATAATAATAATAATAATTACCACAACAACAAAAAATAATAATCTTTAAACGGTTAAAATAGAACTGAAAACAAAATCGAAGAGTGCAAGCCTCTTCAAAGGTAGATCTTTTAAAGGTTTATCTTTTAAAACATTCCATAATTATACACCTCGTCAAATGTACATATTTAAAGGTTTATCTTTAAAAACATTCCATAATTCTAGACCTGTTCAAAGGTATATCTTAAAAGGTTTATTTTTAAAACATTCCATAATTCTAGACCTCTTCAAAGGTATATTTTTAAATGGTTTATCTTTAACTTCAAAGGCATATCTTTAAAACATTCCATAATCCTATGCTGAAGATTTTTTTGATTTTTCTTTTTAACCAAAAGGACTTTTTAAACATTAAAGACTGAACGCCATAAATATTTCACACCTTGATATCAGTAAAATAATTACAAAAACAACAACAAAAACATCGGGAACAACTCCAGTAACTTTTTACCTTTTCGGTTGTTTTTTTAACGCATAATATCCGTTTTCACAAATTGATATAGGGACTTGAATGGTTTATTGTGGAAATTAAAATGATATATGCGAGAAATGAATTATTTATCAAATAATTTGATAAATTATGAGTAAATAAATAGGGTAACGAATTAAAATTCAGCCATAAACCATATCTGTTTTAACAGATTGATGAAATAACCTGAATGGTTAATTGTGGAAAATGGAATATTTGCTGAAATACATTTTTCAAGCAATTTGATAAATTAGGATTAATAAACAAGGTAATGAATCAAGACGTCTGTAATCAATATCACAATCAATAAATGATGATGATGATGATTAGGTCTATTTTTTATTAAAAAAATAATTGTAGACTGTTTTTTTGTTTTAATCAATTGAATATTATTATCTCTAATATTATTATTATAGTCATTATCATTATTATTATTATTATTATTATTATTGTTGTTTTTAATCAATTGAATATTATTATCTCTAATATTATTATTATAGTCATTATCATTATTATTATTATTATTATTATTATTGTTTTTAATCAATTGAATATTATTATCTCTAATATTATTATTATAGTCATTATCATTATCATTATTATTATTATTATTATTGTTGTTTTTAATCAATTGAATATTATTATCTCTAATATTATTATTATAGTCATTATCATTATTATTATTATTATTATTATTATAATAATTATTATTATTATTGTTATTATTATTATTATCATCCATCAATTAGGCCACTGTGATGTTTATTTATTTATTTATTTACCTGTATTCTATGTATTTATGTTATGGTTTGGTTGGTTGTAGCAGTAACAGCAGGAGAAGGAGGAGGAGTACTTTCCTTTTGCGAGTTCGTTTTTTCCTTCCCCGCTTTCCGTTCCCACATTTTTTAATTTTTTATTTATTTATTAAGAAACAATCACATCATAATTATAGCAGCAACATTTCCAAAATCAATGGAACATAAGCTAAAAGCTTGCATATATATATATACGTGGCGCTCAAAACATACACCATTAAAAAATATATAAAAAATATAAAAAGGAACTCAACAACCCATTGCTTATTTTATTTGCATACCGGAAACAATTTGTGGGAAAGTAATGGAAGAAGAAAAATTAGTCCAAACTTTCTTCATCTTAGAGACCCACCAGATCACGTGTCATATTCACGAGTTTCGCGTGTTTTCCTTCTTATAGCTGGTAAGAAATCTTGTTTGGACCAGGTTTGACTCCCATACTAATGCCCCCAAATTCGAAACGAAACATCATTTTAAAAAGCAGCCTCAATTATAAGTGGGGGGCATTCACAAGAAAGAATAGTGGAAGACACCCAAAAGCCTGAATATACAAAGAGTGATTACTCCGCAGCTGACTGAAGCCAGTTTTTTTTACTCCCACCCTTTCACCTACACTACAGGTGGGGATCATTGTGAACTCATTCACTGTCTACTGTTACCATACTTAACACTTCCCACCTTCCATTTTTCCACCTTTCAGGTGGGAAGTGAGAAAGTTGGCTTCCTTCTTTGCAAGGTTGGTAGTATAGGCTGCGAAGAATGACACTAAGCAAAGGGAAAAGGGAGCGTCAAAGAGAGTGAGAGATTGGAAGCAAAGAACTTCCAGAAGGTGGGGGACTATCTGTACGAAAGACCGTCCGGTATCCCCACGGGGAGAGACTCGTGGAGGGGGTGGGGTCGGGGTCGTCCAGCTCCCCGTCTGGAGGCACGAGGCATCATCAGAGCTAGTGCAATGCCTCATAGTAGTACAGTGGAACCTCCATTATAAGACGCCCTCCCACATAAGACCTACTTCTCTGAGACATTTCCCTGCTTTGTAAGTATTAAAATTACCTCCCTTATAAGACCTCATTTTGGATGATTGTTGAAGGTCTTATAAGGGAGGTTCCACTGCATTGAGAGTTGAATCCTTCACCAGCTACACAAATGAAAGCTATAAACCGACCCTTTCGCTCCAGTAGATAGTCCACTTTGTTGTTGTTGTTGATGCCGTACCCTGGCTAAAAGACTCCAGGGATCATCCCAGCAGCCGAAGCACTTGAACACTATGGTACGAATGCACCAGCTAGGGATGAGAACATTACGTGTGTGACCATTTTTGATTACCCCGCCACGTAGCAGGGCTCCCGGGACCCCCATTTGGGGGTCTACGCAGCACTAACATTCTAAAGGACCCTCTAAAAGAGTGTGCAGGGGGTCCCAGGGATGCACTAGAAAATTATTTTTAGCATTCGCAATGCCCCTCTAGGACTCTCTATACTGGACCCCTTGTTTTGCGGGACGATTGGGAGCCAAGCGTGGGCAGCCACACTCCGTCTTCGGGGGAATAGTCCACTTTCATTATATAGCTGTTACTCTCACTCTATTAGTCTACCACACAACAACAAATAAATACACAAATGTGTAATGTCTACTAGACTAGTAATAAAACTAAGAGCTTATTGAGTGAAGGGTCTATGCGTCACAGCTGGTGAGGGGATGAACAAAGTAATCAGACTTAATATTATTGTCACTAATTTGAATCGGTTAAATCCACCGGCGGATGGACCACATTAGCTTGTAATGATATACGGTATTAACATGAAAGCAATGAGTTTTAAGGACTGTTGGTAGTTAGCCACCTAACTCGGTAATTAATTAATTAATCACCAGTTAATTGAGGAACTTCCTTCGTTAGCTATTTTAACGTTATAGTAGTTTGATGTTGTACGCTCTCTCTCTCTCTCTCTCTCTCTCTCTCTCTCTCTCTCTCTCTCTCTCTCTCTCTCTCTCTCTCTCTCTTCCGCCTTGGCATAAAGCTGTGTCGGACTGGTTGACATAGGCTACATCAAAATGTTGTTATGCTCTACGTAGTTATGCGGGGGCTAGCATAACATCATCGGTCTTTAATTTAAAATCCTACGAAGTCGGAGTGTGGCTGCCCACGCGGCGGGGTAATGAAAACCGGTCACGCACGCAATGTTCTCATCCGTAACTGGTGCATTTGTATCATAGTGTTCAAGTGCTTCAGCTGTTGGGGTGATCATAGAATCTTTAAGCCAGGGAACGACACAACCACCACCACCACCATCTCTCTCTCTCTCTCTCTCTCTCTCTCTCTCTCTCTCTCTCTCTCTCTCTCTCTCTCTCTCTCTCACACACACACACACACACACAACAACAACAACATACAGTATTTATACGACGCTGAATCTTGACATAAATCAAATCAAAGCGCACACGCACGTTAGCATTCATAACGCATTCAAACAAAAATGCAATACAAAGTGAACACACACGTATGACATAAATGGTATACAGCAGAAACAGACCTAAAGGCAAGAGAAAGAGAGTGGAGCCTCAATGACGGTGGTACACATACACACACGCGCGCGCGCAAAGCATACACACACAAGCACATCCTCATTTTAAAACACCCACATTTCATTGCTAATCAGACGGAGCAACAGACCGACAGAGAAACAGACAGATTGACCAACAACCCAACAGGAATGACTACTCACCGGACCATGAAAGGCAAACATGTCTTCTCCCTGTCAACAAACACTTCTATCGACGGTTGCTTCTGATGTTTTCTAAAAATCACCGAAAGGAAGGCTGGTCAACAGTTCCACTCCACTTCCTGCTGGTCTTCCAGTACATCCACTTCCCTGTAGGCCTACTTATCTGTCACCGTCAAGTCCAAAACAATGAAAAAGGGTAGCTTTTCCGTCACTCTGTCCTTTTCCCACGAGAAGGGTTGTTCAAAGTGTTGTACAATCCAGTAAAGTGTATTCAAGAAAGGTGAATAAAGTTAGACACTCCTCCCTCCCACAGTCTTGGGTCTTCTCGTCTCCTCTTGCTGCGCTTTCTGTCTCACACCTGGGGAAATCTGACACTGTTCAGAAGAACGTTATCTTCACGTTCAGTCGCCTCTGCACATCTGTTACGTTTTGCTATACCACTGACGTTTGTTCGTTAAGCGACGAGAAAAACTCCAAATTCCTCTTCTCTAATCAGTTTCCGGTGTTTGTTCTCCCGCTTTGTCAATTCTAGTGCACATTTAGTAGACACTGATTTAGAATTTTTTTTCTCTGAAGACCCTCAATTGTGTCCAGCTTGGAGATCTTTCCTCTATTTTGTTTTCTTCCCCAAACAGGTCTAATTATGTTCCTCACAAAACTGTACCCAACTTTGTTTTATTTCTTTACTTCTCTCCCAAATAGTTGCCGAACAATCCTTGCAATTCTTTTCTTTTTCTTTTTCAAGGCACGAAAAATGTAAAGTTGCGCGGTTGCTTGTTCATCTGTTGTAAACAAATAATTATCCTAGCTCCAAAGAATTGCGTAAAAGTCTCTGTTTTCTTCTTTGGTTCTTTTGCAAAACAAACTTTTTTTTTAAAAACGTTAGGGTTATAGTCATTAGACACTTGAACTGAAGAATAAAGCACCACAACAACAACACGATTTTTATTTCGTGCAGAATATTCAATCAAAACAGCTGAACACTATACCCACAAATGTAAGTATGGATGATGATATCCTTGTTGGACCTTGCTGTTCTCCTACCATACACAAATAAAATGCCTCACTGTGACGGGTCCGTAAACGTGGTCGATAAATCAACGTCGCCCATTTTGATCGCTATCGCAAAATTCACTTTTCGTAGGTATTATAATATACAACACAGGTTTGTTTTCTCAGTCTTTCGATGGTCACAAGTATACTCCCAGGAACTTTTCTTCACCGTCGCACACTATTTTCTGGACTTTTTCGCGACATGCAAGGACTGAACGACCGAAGATCGCCGCTACGGATGTGCAAAATGTTCTTCCTCAACTTGCAAACCCCGACACGCTTTTCGGCTCGCGTTGAAAGGGGGCGGGGCTTCAGACAATCCCGACAGTTTTCTCGTGCTTGTTTTACACTGGCTTCGACTTGACAAGCCACGCCTCTCGTTTTCCAAAAGCTTGGCTCCGCCCATTTCTCCATCGTCGTAGCTTCGGTTTTGTTTTTGGGGGTTTTAGCGTAAACCCCGCCTCTTTTATCCCCCAAAACGATAACCGTTGAGTGGGTAGTGCAAGAGAGGAAGGAGGAAAAGAGTAGTAGATGCTGAGGTTGATAGTTGGGGGAAGAGTTGGAAGTCGGTCTGAGAGAGAGAGAGAGAGAGAGAGAGAGAGAGAGAGAGAGAGAGAGAGAGAGAGAGAGAGAGAGAGAGAGAACTGCTCAGAGAGAGGGGAGAGGGGTGGTAACGAAGACATATAGAGGGGCGGGGTAAAGGTAAGTGAAAGGGGGGAAGGTGATGGGGAGGGAACATGATTTTTGAGTGACGGTTTGAAATCTGACAAATGAGGTAGGTTGATGTTTCACCGGTCACTGACAATGTAGTCCCCTCTCTCTCTTCCCCCCCCTCTCTCTCTCTCTCTCTCTCTCTCTCTCTCTCTCTCTCTCTCTCAAACATTGCCTCATGCTTATCTATGTCTCTCTCAATTTGTGACCTAAAGGCATTAAAAAAAAGGAGAGAGAGAGAGAGAGAGAGAGAGAGAGAGAGAGAGAGAGAGAGAGCCAAGGGTCACGGTACAATACGATTGAAATGGCGCCGAACTTGGCCCTTCAGACTTGTCAATCCTGTCGCCAATATTTTAGACTCCTAGGTTTGGGGTCTGAAGCAATAGGGCCTACCCGTTTTCGTCGTAATACCCCACCCCACCCCACCCCCCAAAAAAAACAATCTACAAAACACGTTGCAAATCATAGAACTTTTCCCTTTTGTTTGTTTGTTTGTTTTTCACATGCTGCACTTCACTTGTTTTAAATAATCTTTTATTCACCAACAACACATACTCATATCAAATCAATAAATATAAAAAAAATAACGGCAGCAACAAGCTTGAAGCTTATAGTGTGCCTGTCGCAGTCAAAAAAGTCGCTCGTTCAAATAAATCGCCCGCTACTATGAGAGTGTGTATTTGGTTTAAACAAGATTTAATCAAATAAAGCACATACAGCAGCACATAATTTAAATAAGAAGAGCACAACAAGCTTAGAGCTTATGCATGGCACTCCAACAATTTTCAATTACATAATATTGGCTGCCACAAGCATGGAAATAAACAGCACAACATCAATATTAGTGTACAATGGAAAGAAAAACAAATAAAACAATAACTTACCAACAAAAACATGAATCAAAACAACAGATTAGAAACGTATTATAATCACATAAAACTCTCTAATCAAAATTTTGCCTTTGGGTTGCAGGGGCAAGGCTGAGACGCGCACCGGTTGCAAACTGCATCAAATCAACAATTTCATCACAGAAACTATACCAACCAGGGCTTAAATGTAACGAGTCACAATAAGGACACACATTAGAGACAGTTATTCTGCCAAAAATCTGTTTGACAGTTGGATGAAATTACTAATAGACTCAAGTATTGTTCTATTTTCACTTTGGTTTTTATCACAGCTTCCGAACAAAAGCAATGATACATTTGTTTTGACATCGTCTGGTAATAAGTCGATAGTCTGTCTACGGGCTTGTTGGAAAAGGGGACAGTGAAAGAGAAAATGACATGCATCTTCTACAGGTGCGTTGCAAGTACAAGCTGGGTTGTTCAGAATATGTCGTTGGAATAAATCATTACGCAAATCACTCATTTGGAGTCTTAATTTACAAATAATTATTTCAGACAGTCGATCTTGTAAGTAGTAATAAGGGGGAACTGTGCTATCGTCGCTACTGAGAAAACGCTTTAAGACACTGAGAGAATCGCACTGCTTGATATTCTCCGGAAGGCTATTCCAAAGGACAGTAGTGGATGGAAAATAAGAGGATTTATAAAGTTCTAATCTACATCTAGGCACTTGTCTCTCTAGGGGATATCGTCTATGGTAGGGATTGATTGATGCAACTAGTTGGGGGAGGCAATTGATTAAATACATAGGTACAGAACCGTTGACAATTTTGTGATACAAAATTATTTTATGACGCCGCCGCCTTTCTTTTAAAAATGTGAATCCTGTTTCAGTATACAGCTTTTGATGGCTAGTCCCTCGGACTGAGCCAGTAATTGTTCTGAGTGCATCCAGATGTATTTGTTCAAGATCTTCTGCTTGTGTGTATTTGCGACAACCACAAATTTCACTCTTTCTTTACTTGAACCATTTACCTAACCCTAACCCTAACCCTATCCCTAACCCTAGAAAAAAGTGAAATTTGTGGTTCATGCTCAATGTCGCAAAATGTCGCAAATACACACTCTCATAGTAGCCGGGCGATTTATTTGAACGAGCGACTTTTTGACTGCGACAGTGCCTACTCGTATTTAGCCTTTGACATGGCGGCTGGCAATCACGGGTACAATTTTATCTGTTCCACTTGGTTTATTAAAGATGTTTATTTCCAAAAACAAGTACGCACAATTAAGAGTAGGTGGTCCCCTGAACTCCACCGAAGTGACTCTCAGCAGCAGTGCAGTGTCTCCTCCGTTGGTTGCCTCCTGACGGCCTAACATAGATTCGCTCTCTTTGCACCGCTGGTCTCGGATTCTGCGACCTGAACAAGCTGGGGTGTGGCTGCGAATTGGGATTCGGAATGAGCGGCGTGAGAGCAACGCCACTGTACGGCCCAGAAGACGGACAGCAAAAAAAGAATAAAAAAGAATAGGTCATTTTCAAGAAAGTTACGTGTAGGCTATTACAGGGTGGAAATGGCTTAATGGTTAATAAGAAAAACACGACAGCAAACAAACCAAAAACAAACGAAAACAGAAAATGACAGGTGTGTGTGTGTGTGTGTGTGTGCGTGCGCGCGCGCACGCGTGTGTGTGTGTGCGTGCGTGCGTGCGTGCGTGCATATATGTGTGTGTGGTAATTTGACAGCCACATTCGACTTAGGTCTACACACGTAGTTTGTTATGAACACAATATGCCCCTGTATTTTTTTTTCTTTTTAACATTTTTGAAAAGGGTTTTCTTTCTTTTTTTTTATATTAATTTTCTTGCTTTTTTCCCCTTTTTTCCTCAACTGAGTTCAGACATTTTGCTATATCACTCACTTGCCACCTTTAGATCAACATGCGTACAGTTTTGTCATTAAACGTTTAAATGAAGGACAATTTTAGTGAAATAAAATCACTTTTTTGCTTGCTTGTTTTTTGGGTGGGGGGGGGGGGGGGGGGGGGGGGGGGGGGGGGGGGTCGTTCAAAACTTGCCACCTTTAGATCAACATGCGTACAGTTTTGTCATTAAACGTTTAAATGAAGGACAATTTTAATGAAATAAAATCACCTTTTTGCTTGCTTGTTTTTTTCGGGTGTTTTTTGTTTGTTTGCTTTATTTATGTCTAAAATGACGAATGTTGTAAAATAGCGATGCAATTTATTTTAGTACAATTTTGGCTTTTGTGTGAGAAATTAGGCCGTGTACACACATAAGCGGATATCCCATGCGGAAACCCGTGCGCAATACATAAATAAGTGAAACAAAGAAGGGAACAGATTTGCGCACGTGTCCGAATTTCCTCTATAAACGTAAACTTTTATCCTTCTTTCTTCCACTTATTTAGGGTTTTCCGTACGGAACTTGCGCATCTAATGTGAACCCGGCCATAGGGTTTACGTTCTTTAATAACCTTTTAAGTCTATTCAAGAATGAAGATAGGGCCTACTCGTTTAGTCCGTAATTTACCTTACTTCGAATCTTTTTTTAACTACAAACATTTTCAGCCAAATAGCTTGAAAAGCAAAAGAATGCCTTATTTTGTTTATGGTGGCCAATACTATGCAAATAGAATGTATTGGGGGTAGGCCCTGTCGCATGAAAATACGTAGCTCGTAAAAATAAGTAGCTCGCTACCTATGACTGTGTATTTGCGACATTGAGCATGAACCACAAATTTCACTTTTTTTTCTGGGGTTAGGGATAGGGTTAGGGTTAGTTAAATGGTTAAAGTACAGAAAAAGTGAAATTTGTGGTTGTCGCAAATACAGACTCTCATAGTAGCGAGCTACTTATTTTTACGAGCTACCTATTTTCATGCGACACGACAGGCCCTACCTTGCATAAGCTTCCAGCTTGTTGCACTACACTCGCTTAATTAAACCCTTCCCGTACCCCGTGGGCCCGTTTACACCCATACTTTTACTTTTTGCGTCATATTTTCAAAACCGTTCATTGAATCTTGCTGAAAGTTTATGACTTCATGCATGACAGGATCGAGCATGTGCACCCCAACACGCAAGCATTTATGTTGAAAAACAAGCGAGTAAATAAACAACAAAGTCGTCGTTTAATTTGGGTTGCTCCTTTGCTGCACATGTTTTCTTCTTCTTCTTCTTCTTCTTCTTCTGTGTTCCCAGGCCATGTGGTCATAATGGGTAAGGTACATATGTGTCCGGGTTTCAGTTTTCACTGGTCTCCCCCGCTGCGTACAGCCGACACATTCCAATTTCGGAGGAGCTCAAAGGAGAAAAAATATTTGAACGATTTTTTTTTTTAAAGGACCAATAAGTCAGAAAGATAGTAGATGACAGAAAGCAAAGGAAAAAGGCAGAGTCAAAGAGAGTGGCAGATTAGAGGAAGTTACGAGCACAGAACTTCCAGAAGGTGGGGGAACTATTTTTACGAAAGACTCCCCCCCGGTATCCCCACGGGGATGTACATGTTTTCAAATACATTTCGTTTAAACCGAAAGCGAAATAAATACTGTAATAATAATAATAATAATAATAATAATAATAATAATAATAATAATAATAATAACAATAATAATAATAATAATAATAACAATAACAATAATAACAATAATAATAATAATAATAATAATAATAATAATATATAATAATAATAATAAATAATAATAATAATAATAACAACAACAATAAAAAACACTTTAACGGCAAAATGACGTTAAAAGTATGAAGCATCTTATTCGGTTGGCTATTTTGGGGGGTGGAATTTTGGGGTGTTATGGAAACAAAAATAATTCCATACCCTGGGTAATAGTTGAGGTTATCATTTAGATACAGGATCCCCCCCCCCCCCCACCCACCCCACACATCCTTGAGGCAATGCCCGGAGGCAGGGCAACACCGTACCAGTAAAGTCCCGCTTTTTTTGTCAGTACAGATACCAACGTATCGATTAAATCTGGATTGGAAGAGAGAGAGAGAAAATTGAGTTTTACGTCCTCTTGGTCTGAATCAGACACATATGGGACATTTGTAAATACAAATATGGTGGGAACAATACTGGAGGCAATGCCCGGAGGCAGTACGAAACCAGTACAGTCCCGATTTTTTTAATTAATACAGATAGCTGTAGCGGTAACCACGCCTCGGTTAAACCTCATCGGCTATGGCACCGCCACAGAGTTATCTGGATTGGAAGTCTTTTTTTCTTCTTTTTTTTTTTATAGAAGAAGAGCCACTGCTATCTCTCTCCTGTCCCTTCACTCGCCATCACTTATCAACCCAATAATTCAGACACACCGGTTTTCACCTACAATTCCGTTCACCTCTTTCCTTCCTTCATTCGTACCTTTCAATCCTAACTTTCTTAAACCCATTTTTTTTCCCCACCGCCTTCGGTCTTTAAATTAATTAAAGACCCCGCGTAGTCATGAAGTCATCAACTAAAAGACCGTACAGACGCGTCTCTTATCATTTGTCAACAACGCAATAGACATCTATAACAAGAATACCCCCTCCCACCCCCCAACGCAAACACACACACACACACACACACACACACACACACACACACACACACACACACACACACACACACACACACACACACACACACACACACACACACACACACACACACACACACACACACACACACACACACTACGCCACCCAAATCCCATCTGCTCGAATAGGAATTAGCTCAAACTTTTTCCAACCCTCCTATCCCTTCACCTCTCAAATGTTCCACTAAGTACTATCATCAGGTTCTCTTTCTTTCCCGATCTCGCAGTATTGATTAATAAGCAGACTTTACCCAGCCGCCCAAAACCAGTCAATAACTTCCCATGTTTCCCTACTATAAAACTCTTTCCGCTTCCTGTCCCGCTCTCGTCTTCCGGTAACGCCTTTATTATTTTGTGGACAACAGAAGGGGAGAGCACTCTTAACAAACTAGCGACAGAAGAAAGGGGCGAGAACTAACGACGCATCTCCACTAGATCTAAAACACCTACATCTCCCCCCCCTCCCCCTTCCCCGCCCTCCAACTAACCTAAACCACAAGGACTATTTTACAAAGCGGAGGGATAAGAAGAAGAAAAAGCGACGAAGGGGTGTAAGTTATGTGCAAACTTCAACAAGCAAATTGAAGTGCCTAACGGTACCGTCCCTCACACTCGCACAGAAGTGTGATGACAAGTCCAAGCGATGGAGGCAGCGCTACTCTACAGATAGAGGGTGCGCTTGCCTTTAATGAACTGACAAAGTCTACAATTAGGGGGCGGGAGGTGGGGGGTGGATTGGAGCGGGGGGTTGGGGTGCGGAATGAGTGAGCGGCAACGGTCACAGATAGGGCTAACTGCATGGTACAGGAAGGGGACATTTTAGGGAGGGAGGGGTGGATAGGGGATGGGGGGACTTATAGCAGAGATGGGGAGGCAGGGCGAACAGATGTTGGTCGGCTTGGAATCAAACGTTAGGAGGAGGTGGGGGGTGGGGGTGGGGGTGACTAATGGTTATTGTTAGAGCCGGTACTGTTGGATGGTCTATGCTTTTCTGGCACGAGAACGTTTGAGTAGTGAGTGGTGATTGACTTTGGACGTAAGCTTACTCGGTTAGAGAGAGAGAGAGACAGAGACAACGGGCCAGACAGAGCTACTACTACTACTACTACTACTACTACTACTACTACTACTACTACTACTACTACTACTACTACTACTACTACTACTACTACTACTACTGCTGCTGCTGCTGCTGCTGCTGCTACTACTACAGTGGATGACCTTCAAAAATCATCCAAATGAGGTCTTACAAGGGAGGGGTCTTAAAAGGGAGGTAATTATAATACTTACAAAGTATGGCAATGTCTCAGAGAAGTAGGTCTTATATGGGAGGGAGTCTTATCATGGGAGGTCTTATAAGGGAGGTTCCACTCTACTACTACTACAACTACTATGCTCGTACGTCTACTACTACTCTACTACTACTACTACTACTACTACTACTACTACTACTACTACTACTACTACTACTACTACTACTACTACTACTACTACTACTACTACTACTACTACTACTACTACTACTACTACTACTACTACTACTACTACTACTACTACTACTACTACTACTACTACTACTACTACTACTACTACTACTACTACTACTACTACTACTACTACTACTACTACTACTACTACTACTACTACTACTACTACTACTACTACTACTACTACTACTACTACTACTACTACTACTACTACTACTACTACTACTACTACTACTACTACTACTAGGGGAAGACGGGGTAAAAAGCGCATGGGCGGGTAAGAAGCCCACCCCAATTATCTCATGAAATGAAGCAAATTTTAGTCTCATTTTGCCCATGAGACGAGCGTTAATGTCTAGCATTCGTCTCATGGGCAAATTTGACTGAAATGTTCTTTATTTCATGAGATAATTGGGGTGGGCTTCTTACCCGCCCATGCGCTTTTTACCCCGTCTTCCCCTACTACTACTACTACTACTACTACTACTACTACTACTACTACTACTACTACTACTACTACTACTACTACTACTACTACTACTACTACTACTACTACTACTACTACTACTACTACTACTACTACTACTACTACTACTTGTGGCACTGGCAGCATCAGCAGCAGAACAGTAGTACCATCACAGACTATATAGTTTCACTATATAGTCTGTGGTACCATGCATAGATGACAGTAGTAGTAATTAGTATACAGTAGTAGATTAATAATATAGCGTAGCACTAATTTTACATCATCCTCAGGTCTCAGCAGTTATCATAATCGTCTTCATCATCATTGTTATTATCATCATCATTAACTGTTACATGTTAAAAAGCGTACTAATCAACAATTATTGCCGAAAGGCCTCCCTCCACAGTTGAGCATAATTTTAAAGACCCCCCACGTCACGTGTCACATTCCCTCTTATGCTAGGAAGATTTCTTAGACCCAGTGACGCACCACGATTAAGTCCCTTGGTTTTTTCTGGGTTGCTGTGACCCGCAAACAAATTTCCCCATATTCAAATTGAGGCTGCTCTTTAAACTGATGTGTCGGTTTCAATTTGGGGCCATTTATATGGGAGTCAGACTTGGTCAAAACAAGATTTATTTCCAGTTATAAGAGGGAAAACACGTGAATCCCGTGATTTTGACACGTGATCGGGTGGATCTTTAAGATTTCTTACCAGCTATAAGAGGGAAAACACGTGAATCCCGTGATTTTGACACGTGGCGTGGTGGGTCTTTAAGTCTCCCACACTCTACACTGAACTTTCACACGCTGGTGCTAGACAGGCCCCTTTAACCACTGAAATATGCAAGCACGTGTGCTCGCTCGCGCGCGCGGCTGCGCGGTCAGCAGTCAATTCAAATGTAATTTCGGTCCCTCCGACACCGACACGATCAAAAACTCCGACTAAAATGACCGACTTTAAATTTTCAGCCCCTACTCATAAATCGCACCCCCGGTTATTTATGGCTGAAAAACGGAGTGAAACTTGACTCCTCGGTTTCTCTCGTCCCCCGAAACTTCCCACCTTCCAAATTCCCCAATTCCCGAAAAACAAGTCACAAACTTGTCAGTTCATTCAGTCGAACAGACGACCAAATACACATTTAGTCCTTGAAAAGCAGACGAGCTTTTTATGTCAAATCGGCTTTCTGTCGTCTAGTCGGCTTGGGAGGTCAAAAGAGAGAGAGCCGCTGGTCGGGTTTAAAAAAAAAGGCACCTGCGCCAAAGAGAGAGGGAGAGAGAGAGAGAGAGAGAGAGAGAGAGAGAGAGAGAGAGAGAGAGAGAGAGAGAGAGAGAGAGAGAGAGAGAGTTTGGACATCAAAGGGTGGCAGAGGGCAGGTGAGGGCTGTTGGTCAATTTAAAGCCACTGAAACTTGACCGTTTATGACCACAGGTTTTATGCATGTTGTTCGGCGGAAGCCAAATTTTCTCCCTCGACGCTTCTGGCCTAAACTAAGACAGGGGCAAGCCCACACACATGCGCAAGCGAGCGCGAACGAGCGCGTAATTACACACACACACACACATACATACACATACACACACACACACACACACACACACACACACACACACACACACACACACACACACGTGTGTGTGTGTGGAGTAATGTTGGGTTTTGTTTTCCATGTGGGGTGATTTTTGTTTTTGCTGTTATTGGTTTTATTCCTATTTTTAGTGGTTTATTTATTACTTCTACAGTGTAGTCCTATCCATTCATATCGATTGTACATACACCTGCATGCACACACGTTGATATGCACACACACATGCAGATATTCATATGCACGCAACCACTTTAACATCCATAAACTTCTTGTTTTTCTTTTTCTTTTCTTTTTCTGTCTAAAATCACGAGAAGTGGATAGAAAGACACACACACTTACACACAAAATGTTGCTGTCGGTTGTTTCTTTTTCTTTCTTTTTCTCTTTATAGATGGCTTTATGCACACAAAAAAGGCCTTCGCGAGCTTACTCAATGTCCATCTCTAAATAAAACTTTGACTTTTGTCACACACGAGCACGCACACATACACATAATTATGCGCCCATATCCGGCTCTCCCATTAGCCACCGTGTGTTGGAAGGAAAATGGCGCACACATCGTTTTTCAGCAAATCTGATCCATGGCCTCTCTCTTTCTCTCTGTTTCTTTCTTTCATTCTGTTTGTCTGTCTGTCTGCTGTCTGTCTGTCTGCTGTCTGTCTGTCTGCTGTCCTGTCTGTCTGTCTGTCTGTCTGTCTCTCTCTCTCTCTCTCTCTCTCTCTCTCTCTCTCTCTCTCTCTCTCTCTCTCTCTCTCTGTGTGTGTGCGTGTGCGTGCGTGCGCACGCTTGTGAGTGTGTGTGTATGCGCGCGCGAGTATCTGACAAGAATGGTTTCAACGTCCTTCGACCTGGAACAGGCACAGTATGGGACATTTCTAAATGTACAGATAATGGGTCGATCCTGGAGGTACTGCAATACCAGGAAAGTCCCGATTTATAATTTATATATATTATCAGATATATAACCTACGCGCGAGTATCTGTGTCTGTGCGCACACGTAATATATTAAACATCCTTTACTTTCCCAATGAACATTCTAAAACTACCTGTTTCAAAATGATGCCCTCCCTACCTACCATGACCGAGCCGTGAGAATTGTGCCAGCTTTCGAAGTGTCCGAAAGGAACTTGGCTCGCTTTGACTGGGAGAGAATCTTCCCACGCCGGATGAAAGGAAAGGTGTGGTATATGTGTGCTGTCAGTCAGTCAAGCATTGCCTTGCAGGTGTCAACCGCATAAAGTATGGTAATATAACGTTTGTACAGTCCAACTGGTCAATACGTAAAGAAAAAAACCTTGCCTTTGTTTGTCCTTTAACGGGGTTTTTTAGTTTAAAGGACGCATAAACACTCTTTTGTCTGAAAAATCGTCTCAAGCCGCTTTATTG
>CM065702.1:23919805-23937305 GCA_017654935.2 Phymorhynchus buccinoides | reverse complement strand
TTTAAAGATAGAATGTTACGTACATTCTGTCTTTAAACGGATATATCTTTGTATTGTTCAGGATATATAAGTGGCGAATTTCTTTTTACTATAATACTTCTTAAATATCATACTATTAATACGAGTTGGATTTTTTTTAGCCGTCTCAAATAATTAATTAAGAAAATGATAACTCGTTTTCTAGACGATTTAGAGACGGCAAAAAAAAATCCAACTCGTATTAATAGTATGATATTTAAGAAGTATTATAGGAAAAAGAAATTCGCCACTTATATATCCTGAACAATACAAAGATATATCCGTTTAAAGACAGAATGTACGTAACATTCTATCTTTAAACGGTTATATCTTCACGTTGATCAGGATATAAGTGGTGGTGGTTTTTTTACTAGAATACTTCTTAAATATCATACTATCAATACAGCTGGAATTTGTCTTAGCCGTCTCAAATAATCAAGAAAATGAAAAACATCTCGTTTTCTAGGCGATTTAGAGACGGTTTCCTTCTGGAGTATCAGCCATTTTTTAACAGTATCTTAAAGACCCACCAGATCACGTGTCAAAATCACGGGTTTCACGTGTTTTCCCTCTTATGTCTGGTAAGAAATCTTGTTTAGACCAGGTTTGATTCCCATACAAATGCCCCCAAATTGAAAGCGAAACATCATTTTAAAGAGCAGCCTCAGTTTGAAGTTGGATGAAGGTTCCTCTGGTTGTCGTGATTAGCCCCAGCTGGCCAGGCCTCCTCAACTCGTGAAGACTAAGCTCAAAACATTGCATAGCCTGGGGTCTTCCCAAAAGCCTCCGACCTCTACTACTGTAGCCACAGACTGTACCATAGGACCTTGATCTATGCCGCACATGACCACTCCCTCTGTTCACCAAGCAAGAGGTTTCCTTTTCTGTCTCCACTACTTCACTGACTCTCGTTTTCAACAGTCTACTCGTGGAAACAAAACAAAAGGGCGCCCCTGCTTGGACACAGAGGCACCAGGATTTATTAAAGAAAAAAGCCAAAACTGCAGCAAGTTGTTAGGTCCACTGCTTCACAGCATAGCAGGTTTAACCCCAACTCCAACCAGAACCCGTCAGGGAGATGGACTAACAGTGGGTCCAACGGTTCTACCCATGAACGACAACCACTGGGACAGCAGCTATACTGCTCATACTGCAAGTCCAACACCCACAACCGGGATGACTGCAGGAAACTGGCCTACAAGCGACAAAATGTTGCAACAATGCAAGTCGTCTCGACTTCCCAAGTCTGCACCAACCCCTCCCCGATCCAGTATCCAGGCACACCGTCAGTCGTCGGACAGGCGACTGTCAACAACATCCCGGTTCAGTGTCTCTATGACACTGGACTGTCATGCAACGCCATCGTCTGCGGATCCTTGGTCCCCGCGTCAGCATACACGGGCGACTTCATCTCTCTGCAAGGCCCTGATGCTTCAATCCCCCCATCCACTTTGCCAGTCGCCATAATCAATGTCGACACCAGATTTGCTAAGGGACCCATCAAGGCAGTGCTCATGGACAGTCCTGTCTATGACCTCATACTGGGATCACAGTATGTGTTTTTAGGGCACCCCTCTCAACCTGCCATAGTTTCAGCAGCCTTCCCTTCTCCCCAAGGAACCAGCCAACTCCCCCCCTCCTTCCCAAAGAGCAAATCTCCCTCAGCGGGGAAGAAGCCTCTCAACGCGGCAAACCAAATTGCCGCGCAAGCCAATCCAGAGCGTCCCAAGTCCCCAAGTCCGCCACAACTTGGAAAATCCTTCCCAAGGAATGTCCGCCACACGACACAAGACCACTCACCACCGGTACCTCAGGTGACTGCACCTAAAGGCAACCCTGGACCCGCAAACAACCACCTACGTTACCATCGGGACAGGCCGCCACACATTCACCTACCCCTCCCTTTCAGCGAGTGGCAGTCGACTTGGTCGGGCCTCTACCTCAACGGAAGAAGAAATTCCGGTACATAGTCACCGTGGTCGACGTATGTACCATGAGGTGTGATGCCGCCCCAATCTCCTCACTTGATGCTAGCCAGGTAGCCGCGGCACTCAAAGCCATTTTCGCCCGAATCGGCCTACCAAACCACATCATCAGCAACGATGAAAGGCTAAAGGGGAAACTCAGGCAAGAGGTGTTTGCTATCCTGCAATCCACCTTGGGACAGCTCAACACAGGATTGATCAGTCGGAATCCATTCCACTGGTCTCCATTCACACCTGCCGTTTTGAACTCTGTACTGCGACCAGACGTTCCACCATTCCAGCCGACCCAAATGCCGTCTCACAGCTAATTTGTCCCTGTCGCCCAAGTCGAAAGTGGAGTCAGCGTTCCACAAGAAGATTCCGGTACCAGAATCTTTCATTCGGGGGGCCTCTGTGACGAGGTGACCCGCGCATCTCCACTTTCTCAACTACACCCCCCCCCTTCACTTTCTACTCAAAGCACGAAAACTCGTTAAATGCCCTATTACAATTCAACATCAAACAGGTCGCCGATTCCGAAGCGTGATCTCTTTGAAGCCCGTTTTACCTCCCTGTCAGCTTGTGACACCCACATTGGCGGTCTCCCTTTGTTCCCCGTATCTCCTATCACGCTTTCCCGATCACGGGGAGAGGAATGTGACAAGTCCCATGTTTTTTCTGGGTAGCTGTGACTCACATACAAACGTCCCCAACTTCAAACTGAGGCTGCTCTTTGACCAAGGTCATGAAAGTCACTATGCGTAGACTGGGAGAATACACTAAGCTAAAGTCACTCAGGTCTGTTATAGTACGAGAGCTTTCTTTATCATGAATCATCATAAGCACACATTTGACGCGGAAATCTCATGCGCTTATCCCCAAATTCTTCTTCTTCTTCTTCTGCGTTCCCAGGCCATATGGCCATAAGGGTCAAACATATTGCCGGTTTTCAGTTTTCACTGGTCTCCCCACTGCGTACAGCCGACACATTCCGATTTGGGAGGAGCTCAAAGGAGAAAAATGATTTAGAAGATTTTTTTGAAAAAGGCAGGAAAATGGGCCAATAAGTCAGAAAGATAGTAGATGATAGAAAGCAAAGGGAAAAGGCTGAGTCAAAGAGAGTGACAGATTAGAGGAAGTTGCAAGCACAGAACTTCCAGAAGGTGGGGGAACTAATTTTACGAAAGACCCCCCGGTATCCCCACGGGGAGAATCCCAAATAAGTAACACAAAGAAAGAAAAATAAGCGCACGCGTCCCCGCTTATTTTCTTACTTTCTTTTACTTACTTGGGGATAAGCGCAAATGAGGTTTCCGTGTCTAATGTGTGCAGGGCTTAAAGTCTCCGACTAGTGTTTTAACTACAGGCTATTTTTTATGCCCAAGTCTTACGCGTGTATTAAACCCCCTTCTTTTTTTTCAGGGCAGGGTATCAATATGAAGCTTCTTTTTTTTAGAGACACACTGACTGACGCACCACGATTAACTCCCTTGGTTTTTTCTAGGTAGCTGTGACCCACATACAAATGTCCTCAACTTCAAATTGAGGCTGCTCTTTAAAATGATGTTTCGTTTTCAATTTGGGGTCATTTGTATGGGAGTCAAACCTGGTCAAAACAAGATTCCAGATCACGTGTCAAAATCAAAATAAAAAATCACGGGTTTCGCGTGTTTCCCCTCTTACAGCTGGTAAGAAATCTTGCTTTGACCAGGTTTGACTCCCATACAAATTCCCCCATACATGAAAAAGAGACATCACTTTAAAGAACAGCCTCGATCGTGTATGGGGGAACTTGCATGTGGGTCACACTTACTAAAATAAATACAAAATGGACTTAATCGTGGTGGGTTAGTGTGTCTTTAAAGCTCTCAACAACTGTTCAGATTTTCAGCCCACGAGCCAGGATGTTCTCCTCATACTCGTGAAGGTTAAAGTCTGTTTAACGTCTTCCGACCTGGAGCAGGTACACGTGGGACATTTTTTTAAATACAGATAGTGGGTCGATCCTGGAGGTACTGCAATACCAGGAAAGTCCCGCAAAGCAAGACTCGTGGAGACAATACTCAACTGATACAGGGGCTGATCTACTACGATCACTGTCTGCTTGATAACTGTCAGAGATCAGGCATGCCCGAATGATGCACTACTCCATTTTGGTATATTTATATTTAAGTTACACGGGATTTTGATTGATCTAAACAAAAAACAGCAACAACAAAAGAACATTGCCATCAGTGAGTGATTGTGGGATCGGACTTTTCATATTTGGTATATTTTAGTCACAGAGACAAGTCTGTGAAAGTCGGGGCTGCTCCCACCCGGAGAGCGCGTTGCCGCGAGCGCAGCGCTACCCCCCAGAAGAAGACATTCTGCTTAACGTCCTCCGGTCTGGAACAGACACATATGGGACATTAGTAGATATCAAGATGGTGGGAACGATCCTGGAGGCAATGCCCGGAGGCAGTGCAACACCAGGAAAGTCCCGAATTTTTAATAATAGAGATGATTGATTGCTACCCCCCCCCCCCCTTTTTGTTTTTATAGCGGGGGTGGGTGGGGCGGGTGAGCTATTTGCTTCGTAACTGTGTCTCGCCATTGTGACACATAGAAGGCTCAACGAAAACCTCGTGCACCTCAGTGAGAAGCTCCTAACTAGGAGTACTATTTAATTATTCACGAACCCCACGGGTCTGTCTACTGTCTTACTCGTGGACACAAAAAACAGGCAAACCATTAAAGAGTTCTGTCCAGAAGTTCTATAGAAAGCGTTGTCCGTCGTCTCGACAACCTGACACGAAGAACGATCAAGACCCTCTCCTGATCCAGATCCATCACTAGCCATCTCCTTCTTCACTACACTTGAAGTTGAAATTAATTCTTCATGAACCCCACGGGCCTGTGTCTACTGTCTTACTCGTGGAAACAAAAGGGCAAACCATTAAAGAGTTCTGTCTAGAAGTTCTATAGAAAGCGTGGTCCGTCTGGACAACCTGACACGAAGAACGATCAAGACCTTCTCCTCATCCAGATCCATCAATGGCCATCTCCTTCTTCACTACCCTTGAAGTTGAAGAGGTGAGCACTTGAAGCCCACTCAAGTGCGCACTCGGCCATGAAGCGCCGTCAAGAAGTCGTCGATTTAGCGACAACTACAACATAGAGAAGGGTTTCCCCAGGTGCAGCGTTTTGTTGCGTTCCACGGCGCCCTATTTTCGACTTAGCTCACTCGAAGCGCTCGGAGCGCTTTGTGACAATTCTTCAAGATTGTTCTGTTCCAGTCTCTTATTGCTTGTGGCAGCCAATATTGTATAATCTACTTGTGTTTGAGCGCCTTGTATAAGCTTTAAGCTTGTTGTGCTCGTTCTCGTTTGTTTATGTCGCTGCTTTACTATGTGATACTCAATGTTTAAAAAATCCGTGTAAACCAGGGTTGTTTGGATGCTTGCTACGAGTGTCAAGACTGCGACAGTCATCACATTGTTCTGTTTCGTGAGCTTGTGGGTGAATAATAATATACGGTATGATAAAAGTGAATTGATCATGTTGTCCCTACAGTGTTTTGACTTTGTGTTTGATAGTGTTTATATTTCTTTCAATCCTGTTACTATCGCCTTTGCTGGTCATGAAAGGAGAGGGATGGTTGGTTACTGATCAAATGTGTGCCTTTTATCAGAAAGGCACATGAAGCCAATGGTTCGTAAAGGTATGTGTACATACACGTTAACAATATTCACAAAACATCTCTATTTCCCCATGGCAACGCATAATAATATGACTTACATCTCACTGTGTTGCCATGGGGAAATAGTGATAGTTTGTGGATATGGTTAACGCGTACAGAGACCTTAAACTCACTGAGCTTGTAATGGTTTCAATACAAGTTAACATTTTCACTCTTTCTTCTCCAAGACAACGCAGTGATACGCAAGTAATCTTACGGTCGAGATACACGTTAACATTTTTCACTCTTTCCCATGGCAACAGTCACATTGCAAGTAATCTTATGGTTTCAATACACGTTAACGTTTTTCACTCTTTCGAGTAATCTTTTGACTGGCATATGACTGTTGCCATGGGGAAAGAGTGAAAAATGTTAAACTGCATTGTGACCTTTATGACTGGTATATGACTGCGTTGCCATGGGGAAAGAGTAAAAAAAAATTATATTATATTGAGACTTTTTGATAACAACCACCAGAAAAACTATACTTTTAGTTACAATAATCTCTTTAATGAAAAAATAGTTAAAACATCCCAACATATTTGTCGTTGTTACCTTTAAACACAAATTTATATTTTAAAATAATAGATTATAGATCATCCCTATTTTTTAATGTATAAAAAGCATTCAGCAATTGTATTGATTTGAAACCCTTTTTTAACTTCAGCAACCCCTTGACTGCCAGAGAAAATCAAAGAAAAAAATAATTGGGCAAATCATGCCATGAAAAAGACAACTGATAGAGACAATCTGGAAAATTGGTCTGGAGATGTAGACCTCTTGACTGTGTTAGAGCGAAAGTCAGCGTGTCAGGGTTATTCCTCTTCAACTGATGACGTCATCAGTGATGTCATTAGGTCAGTACGTAATACGTTGGTGGCAGTCAAGGGGTTCTTTGAAAAAAGTAATATTAGATTTCTATGGCATCAAAATAATTGAACATTATTTATGCCATTTATTCTATTCACATGCAAAAAACAAACAAGGATAACAACATTCGCTTCAGTGATTTTGAGCTTATGAAATCTTTCCTATTTCATTTTAGTAGCATATTTTACAACTATTTATTTCTTCTTCTTCTTCTTCTTCTTCTTCTTCTTCTTCTTCTTCTTCTTCTTCTCTCTTCTTCTTCTTCTTCTTCTTCTTTTTTTTCTCCGACTTCTTCTACTTCTTCTTCTTCTTCTTCTTCTTCTTTTTCTTCTTCTTCTTCTTCTTCTTCGTTCGCTCAGACAGTTTCCTGTCATATGAGCGTAGATGCATCATGCTGCCGTTATGCACCTAACTAAGAAATAGTTAGGCCCAACATGTCCGACTTCGGCTGAAGAAATCTTTGTAAGAATGTATAGAAAAAAAGGCAGGAGAATGGACCAGTAAGATAGAAAGATAGCAGATGAAAGTAAGCAAAGGGAAAAGGCAGAGTCAAAGAGAGTGATGGATTAGAGGAAGTTACAAGCACAGAACTTCCAGAAGGTGGGGGAACTATGTGTACGAAAGACCCCCCGGTATCCCCACGGGTGGACTATTAATTTCAAAAAGCAATCTCAACATCCTTCCAGCTGACCGTGTATATGAATTAAATTTCAAATTACCATTACATTGCCTCGCCGTATGACAATGGATTATGCCTGAATATGTATTCGGGTCATTTCAAGTCATTAGGAATTGTTCCGAAATAATTAAGGGGAGTAATTTCATGGTGCGTGGGAGTGTGATCTTGCCTAATTCAATCGGTCAAACAGGGGAAGTTACTCTACCATCAGGTAGATCCCCAGCCTCTCGCTTCGTGTGTTTGAGTAGACTTACATCACTTAGAACACCGTGCGTCATTCTAAGATTGATGTCATTTATATTTTTACGTCACATTTTGCAAGTTTCATCAGTTTGTGGATACTGGCCACCCCCTCATTTTTCTACCCAAAAAAACCGTTTGCAAGTCGCTGACTCGCATCCTGCGGTTTCAAGCTTCGACGCCATGCCGCCATGGTTGCTATGGTTTTGACCGAGTAAGTCGAGGTAATCAACTCTAATTTTCACGAAGTGCTCTCCCCTAGTTGGGTTTTTTCTTTCTTCCGAAAATCGTCTATTGATCCTTTAAGGTGAGAAGGTTAACAAGACCAATCAAGTGAGTCAAGCAGTGAAACATTTTCCGTCCGTCCGTCAGTAGTGGAGTTTAACCAACTTGTCAGCTACTGTACTGTTTTTAAAGGGCTTACACGGGTTTTAAGTAGGTCCTTAAAAGTTAAGGAGGAGAGGGCTGGGAAGAATGGAGGAATGAAAATGTTTGGGATCACGGTGCCTTTCCCACGCCCTCCTGACACAGATGTCCTTACTTTCACTTTTTGTTCAGTTCTGCTTCTGTTCACCCTAGATTTTGACCAGTTTCTTTAGCCATTTCAGCAGAGCTAGAAATCTCTCTCTCTCTGTCTCTGTCTCTGTCTCTGTCTCTCTCTCTCTCTCTCTCTCTCTCTCTCTCTCTCTCTCTCTCTCTCTCTCTCTCTCAATCTCTCTCAATCTCTCTCTGTCTCTGTATCTCTCTCTCTCTCTCTCTCTCTCTCTCTCTCTCTCTCTCTCTCTCTCTCTCTCTCTCTCTCTCTCTGTCTCTCTCTCTCTCTGTCTCTCTCTCTGTCTCTCTGTCTCTTTCTCTCTTATCATGATATATTCTATTGTTCTAATGATTGTGTTCTTTACCATTTTTGCTTTAGTTGTGTGCATATTAAGTGCACCTCCAAATGTGTATAGGTCGGTGGCCTCACATTAAAAATTCATTGCGTCATTGTCTCTTTCTCTCTCTCTCTCTCTCTCTCTCTCTCTCTCTCTCTCTCTCTCTCTCTCTCTCTCTCTCTCTCTCTCTCTCTCTCTCTCTCTCTCTCTCTCTCTCTCTCTCTCTCTCTCTCTCTCTCTCTCTCTCTCTCTCTCTCTCTCTCTCTCTCTCTCTCTCTCTCTCTCTCTCCCCCCCCAAACCCTCCCTCCCCCTTATTAGTTTAGCTTACTATAGACATTTTTTCAGTTTAGGACCCCCCCCCCCCCCCCCCCCCCACCGCCAACGAGTAAGCGCATCAATTAGGCGAGTAGTAGTCAGTGTGATTTTTGACAGCAGAAGAGGCTGCTGCTTGACCAGCTTGACCATCGCAGAAGCCCCAAAGGTGTTGTGGTCAACACCTTGTAAAGTCAACAGTCCCGAGTGTTACAGCCACTCTGCTGCTCTGAGAATTCCGTCTTCTCTCTCTCACGGTTGTCAGCAGAGGGAGACCCGAGTATGGGTATGGGTATGGGTATGGGTATGGGTATGGGTATGGGTATGGGGGTATGGTATGGTATGGTATGGGTATGGGTATGGGTATGGTATGGGTATGGGTATGGGTATGGGTATGGGTATGGGTATGGGTATGGGTATGGTATGGGTATGGGTATGGGTATGGGTATGGGTATGGTATGGGTATGGTATGGGTATGGGTATGGTATGGGTATGGGTATGGGTATGGGTATGGTATGGGTATGGGTATGGTATGGGTATGGGTATGGGTATGGGTATGGTATGGGTATGGGTATGGTATGGATATGGGTATGGGTATGGGTATGGGTATGGGTATGGGTATGGTATGGGTATGGTATGGTATGGGTATGGGTATGGGTATGGGTATGGGTATGGGTATGGTATGGTATGGTGGGTATGGGTATGGGTATGGTATGGGTATGGGTATGGTATGGGTATGGTATGGTATGGGTATGGGTATGGGTATGGGTATGGTATGGGTATGGGTATGGTATGGTATGGTATGGTATGGTATGGTATGGTATGGTATGGTATGGTATGGGTATGGTATGGGTATGGTATGGTATGGTATGGGTATGGGTATGGGTATGGGTATGGTATGGGTATGGGTATGGGTATGGTATGGTATGGGTATGGTATGGGTATGGTATGGTATGGTATGGTATGGGTATGGGTATGGTATGGGTATGGGTATGGGTATGTACGTATGTAGTAGTGTTCGACGTGGATGTCAATAAAGGCAAAACTGAAGTAGATAATCAATAAAATAAAATAAAGATATAGGCCTACCAAGAAAGAGGAATAGAAACTTCAGTATTCCAAACTTCAGAAACCTTCTGGAGAAGAAAAGGTCAATTCTTACCAGGTATTGTTGTGGGCGATCGTGGGGAAGAGAGAGAGAGAGAGAGAGAGAGAGAGAGAGAGAGAGAGAGAGAGAGAGAGAGAGAGAGAGAGAGAGAGAGAGAGAGAGAGAGAGAGAGAGAGAGACAGACAGACAGACAGACAGACAGACAGAGAGACAGACAGAGAGACAGAGAGAGAGAGCAAGCTTTCCGCTCCTATAGCTTTCATCAGGCTGTCTTTGTCGATAGCTCAGAACAGTTTTCTGACATATGTGCGCCTATGCGTCATGCTGCCGTTATGCGCCTAACTAAGAAATAGTTAGGCCCATTATGTCCGCCTTCGGCTGGAAAAAAATCTTTGTAAGAATTTCTAAAAACAAAGGCAGGAGAATGGACCAGTAAGGCAGAAAGATCATAGATGACTGTAAGCAATGGGGAAAGGCAGAGTCAAAGAGAGTTGATAGAATAGAGGAAGTTACAAGCACTGAACTTCCAGAAGGTGGGGAAACTATTTGTACTGAAAGACTCCCCCTCCCCTTGCCCGGTATCAACACGGGGAGAGAGACTCGTGAAGGGGACGGGGTCGTCCAGCTCCCCGCATGGAGACACGAGGCATCCATCCACTGCCCCAGCTAAGCAAACTGAATATGATCATTTAAGTTGCAAAAGTCTAGGTTTGGTTTAAACTTTTTAAATCTTCTTCTTCTTCTTCGTTCCTGGGCCATAATGCCACAAAGAGTACGTCTGTATCCGGTTGTTTTATTTGTCCTCGCTGCATTCAGCCGACACATTCCGATTTCGGAGGAGCTCAAAGGAGAAAACTATATGGAAGACGTTTTTTTTGGAGAAAAAAAAGGCAGGAGAATGAAGCCAAAAAGTCACAAAGATAGTATATAGCTGACACAAAGCAAGGAAAAATACAGAGTCAAAGAGAGAGACAGATTAGAGGAAGCTACAAGCACAAAACTTCCAGAAGATGGGGGAACTATTTGTACGGAAGAACCCCCCCCCCCCCCCCCCCCCCCCCCTACCCCCGGTATCCCAACGGGGGTAAACTTTTATAATTTCTGGCTTTAACTTTCGTTTCGTTTCGTGAACTGCTGTTATGCATCGAACGTTACCCCTTCACGAACATTGTTCAATAAACGGACATATGGCTTTGTCTCAGGAGGCCGACCCACACATCCAACTCCGTCCAATGTCAGTCGTACGACGACGTCTGTGAGGCATGATTCTGGTGAAATACTACTAGTTTTGCTCTCTATATTTATGTATAGGGGAAGACGGGGTAAAAAGCGCATGGGCGGGTAAGAAGCCCACCCCAATTATCTCATGAAATAAAGAAAATTTCAGTCAAATTTGCCCATGAGACGAATGCTAGACATTAACGCTCGTCTCATGGGCAAAATGAGACTGAAATTTGCTTCATTTCATGAGATAATTGGGGTGGGCTTCTTACCCGCCCATGCGCTTTTTACCCCGTCTTCCCCTACCTCAATGCACGAGCTACACGATATAGAAACAGATGTTTCATCAGATTCGGTTAATTGGGGTCTACAAATATAGCGAACGAAACTAGTTGGATTTCATCGGAAACGCTTAATAATAATAATTAATAATGCTTATATAGCGCATAATCTTGCTAAGCAACTCAATGCGCTTTTCACTCACCATTCATACAAACATTTCTAACAGACTGGTTCACGTATCCTCACCATACATCTCTATGAAAATGAATACATTAGAGAATGCATTGCATATAATCATAACACAACACACTAACACCCCACCTCCCTTCAACCCTCCCCCCCCCCCCCCCCCAACCCTCCCCCCAGTAGGGGGATTTAGACAGTAGCTTAGACAGTTCTGTTTAGACAGTAGTATTTCACCAGAATCATGCCTCACAAATGTCACAGGTGAGCAGTCGTACGATTGAAATATATACTGCATGTGGGTATGGTTAGAACAATTGGCAACGCTGTCACGTCACAGATCCTTTCACAAAAAGGTATAGGGGAAGACGGGGTAAAAAGCGCATGGGCGGGTAAAAAGCCCACCCCAATTATCTCATAAAATGAAGCAAATTTCAGTCTTATTTTGCCCATGAGACGAGCGTTAATGTCTAGCATTCGTTTCATGGGCAAATTTGACTGACATTTTCTTTAGTTCATGAGATAATTGGGGTGGGCTTCTTACCCGCCCATGCGCTTTTTACCCCGTCTTCCCCTAGTTTTATTGTTAACGGATTGGGAGCATTTGGGTTTTGCTCAGAACATTCAACACTTCCCAGTTTACCCGTTCGTTTTGGTAAAAGAGTGTTAAATCAGGAACGTTACGTTTTTACAATTATTGCTAGATATTGATAGATCCAGACATAATATATATGTTACGCCCAATCCATGAAATTGCCCATTTCACGAAATGGGAAAAATGTTTTGCCCAGTTCGTGAAATAGCCAATTTATAACTTGCAATTGAGAAAAGCAATGTGAATGAAAAATAATTTTTGTTCATTAGCACACATGGATCAAGAATTGGTTCAAACGAATGAGAAATCGCATCTGTAGATGAGTTAAAATTATTTTATTCAGTCTTAATTTGATAAAACGTTTGATTCAACATGTGGCTCAGGCATGCCCCAGATTAGCATCTGGTCGAGTTGGGGAGCAGGATAGGAGTGCAAATACAATGTAGAAAAGTGTGATACCATTGAATCAATCTTAATCAATACCTGTGTGAATGGGGATTCAAAAATGTGATATACATTGTCCATTTCATAAATTGGGCAAAGCATTTTGCCCATTTCTTGAAATAGGCAATTTCACGGATTGGGCGTAACATATACAGACAGAAATGGAACCAGGCTTATACAGAAACGTAGAGAAACAGACGGGAAACAGCCAATTAAGCACAGAGAGAGGCAGTTAACAGAGAAGAAACAGACCCACGGAAGCAGACAGAGACCAAGGGAGTCGGGGGGGAAATAAAGGATTGTTGAGAAGGTGACTGTAAGGAGCTGGTGGCGACAGGACAAGACGAGATAGACCCCCTTTCCCTGTCAAAAAAGTCAACTAAACCATCCCACCCCAGACAGAACGGCGACTTTTCGGTTGGTCATCTTCTCATCTAAGTTGACCACGAGTGGCCAGAGTTGAGCCACGCATCTGCTAACTTAAACACTCGATGTTTAGAGCAGAACCTCAGACACTAACATTGATGTGCGCCCCCTGGAGGTAGCCTGGGTGTCTGTCTCTACACATGACAACATAGTCTGGGACAGAACCGCGGGGCTAGTCAATAGTCCTCATCAGCTATTATTAGTCTCGTAGATCAGCGATTCTCTTCGTTGGTGTACGTGAATACAGTTGTAAAAAAGGTTTTTTTCTTTTACCAGGACAACCATTTTCCATTTTATTTCTCAGTGATAGGGGAAGACGGGGTAAAAAGCGCATGGGCGGGTAAGAAGCCCACCCCAATTATCTCATGAAATGAAGCAAATTTCAGTCTCATTTTGCCCATGAGACGAGCGTTAATGTCTAGCATTCGTCTCATGGGCAAATTTGACTGAAATTTTCTTTATTTCATGAGATAATTGGGGTGGGCTTCTTACCCGCCCATGCGCTTTTTACCCCGTCTTCCCCTATTTGGGTAATTGTTGTTTTAGTGTGTGGTCAGACGTTCAGAATGTGGACGAGTTTTCTGCAGACTGGCTCTGTTGCAGACGAACTACGAACTGGGAGACCTTTGTCAGCTCCATAGTAGAGTATACACCCCAGAGAGAAGGAGCGGGGCCACACCCAGCATCACTGAAGGGACACACACTATGGCCGCTTGGCGGACCTTCAGAGGACTACTTCCTTCTTGAATGCGATTGGTGTCAATGCTGTCGTGTTGATATGGCAGGCGTGGCTGGTGCATCTCTGGGTCCCGTCAACACAGTCGGGTGTTTCGTTTTCTTTCTTTTTGTTGTTGTTGCTTGGCGGACCTTCAGAAGACTGCTTCCTTCGTGAGGACCGTTGGTGTCACTGCTCTCGTGTTGATAGGGCAGGCGTGGCTGGTGCATCTCTGGGTCCCATCAACACCTTCGGGTGTTTCTTTTTCCACGTCTGCTTGGCGGACCTTCAGAGGACTGCTTCCTTCGTGAGGACCATTGGTGTCACCATCTAGTGATCGACACAGAAGGATACCACAGGTGATAACCTCATGCACAGGATCCTACATGCGTGTGCACCATCTCTAGAATCTCTTCTTGCTGGCTGGCACTTCTTCTTTTTCTTCTTCTTCTTCTTCTTCTTCTTCTTCTTCTTCTTCTTCTTCTTTCTTCTTCTTCTTCTTCTTCTTCTTCTTCTTCTTCTTCTTCTTCTTCTTCTTCTTCTTCGTCTCTTGAGGGCCCACGGTCAATGGGCTGACCATTCTGGCTCCTATCTGCCACTTCCATCTGTCCAGGAACTGCTTGGGGGTATGCCCGCTGTCTGATCAGACCGTCCAGAGTCGACTCCACACTGCTGGCTTAGGTACTCGAAAACCTCTGCAAGAACTTGAATTCTCATACTGTACCAACGCACCATCGCCAAAACCCTATACAGCGGACCACCAAGCGTCGTCACTGGACCTTCACAAACGAATGGAGGCACGTCTGGTTCAGTAATGAAACGAAATTCTCCAAAGAATATTTTTGTTAATTAAACCTCTGTCAAACATGTATGTGTTTCTTCAGAAACGAATGGAGGCACGTCTAGTTCAGTAATGAAACGAAATTCTCCAAAGAGTATTTTTGTTAATTAAACCTCTGTCAAACATGTATGTGTTTCTTTCTCTGTTTCTTTTTCTATTTTTGTATACAAATAACGTATGTGTTGTCTTTCTATGTTTCTTTTCTAAGTATACTCATTTATTCCCCCTTTTTTGCCTGCCTTAAATCTCCCCCCCCCCCCCCCCCCCCCCCCCCCCCCCCCCCCCCCCCCCCCCCCCCCCCCCCCCCCCCCCCCCCCCCCCCCCCCCCCCCCCCCCCCCATGTGTTTTCTTTCTATGTTTCTTTTTCTACTAGGTATACCCAAGTTTATTCCCCCCCCCCCCCCCCGAGCCTTTTTGCTGCCCTCCCCCCCCCCCCCCCCCCCCCCCCCCTCCCCCCCCCCCCCCCCCCCCCCCCCCCCCCCCCCCCCACCCCCCCCCCCCCCCCCCCCCCCCCCCCCCCCCCCCCCCCCCCCCCCCCCCCCCCCCCCCCCCCCCCCCCCCCCCCCCCCCCCCCCCCCCCCCCCCCCCCCCCCCCCCCCCCCCCCCCCCCCCCCCCCCCCCCCCCCCCCCCCCCCCCCCCCCCCCCCACCCCCCCCCCCCCCCCCCCCCCCCCCCTCATTTTCCATCTCTGCACCCCGATATTTTAACGACATTTTGTCTGCAAATTAAAATATTCGAGTTCGGACGAGTTCGAGTTTATCTCTGCCCCCCCCCCCCCCCCCCCCCACACACACATACCCCCCTCCCCCCCCACCCCAGTCCCCTCACACCCTCACCATCTCCCCCCTACCCACCCCCCACAACCCACCCACTTTCAGTCCAACTCCCAGGCGCCATATAGTCTGCCGTGGGAACGTGGCAGGAGACAGGAGCCTCAGAGCTGGGATGCCACAGGTCACACCGAACACAAGGACTGGGCTCGCTCGAATCGCCTTCACACCTCTCAAGTCTTTCTTCTTCCTCCGCTGCTGCTTCCTTTCTTACTAGACTATCTATCCCCTGTCCGATTTTCTGCCTTCTGGCTGTCTAATCCAAACAGAGACAAGTTAGTTAGTTAGTGTCCCTTCTTCCCTCTCCTGTTGTAAAAACGTCTGCTCTCTGTGTCTACGTCTACGACTCCCTGTCTCTATCTGCCTCTCTCTGTTGTAAAAATCTCCCGACAATAGACTTTTAAAAGGGGATCTTCCTTCTCACCTTTTGCTACTGATTAAGGGTCGCTCTGTGCTTACGTAGTATATAGTTATTTGGGTGAAAGGTAGGTCCTAGAAGAAAGAGTGGGGGTATCGGGAGTTGGGGGGGGGGGGGTGGGTGGGGGGGAGAGTGGTTGTGGGGGGGGGGACTAAGAAGGAGGAGACGCGGTCGGAAAGGGAAGGGGCGTGTGGGGGCGGGAAGAGATGGGGGACAGGTAGGTAGCTAGGTTGGGCAAGTTATATTATAGAGACGGGACTGGACAGAAGTCTTTTTTGTCTGTGTGGATATCAAAGGGGAGTCTGGGGCTTTCATAAATGAGAGAGAGAGAGAGAGAGAGAGAGAGAGAGAGAGAGAGAGAGAGAGAGAGAGAGAGAGAGAGAGAGAGAGAGAGAGAGACAGGGAGGAGAGAGAGAGAGACAGACAGACAGACACAGAGACAGACAGATAGACACAGAGAGAGAAGCAGAGAGAGACAGATAGACAGACAAACAGAGAGAGAGAGACAGACAGAGAGAGAGAGAGTGAGTAATTTAAGGGGGTAGTGTAATGTGTACGAAAGAGAGAGAGAGAGAGAGAGAGAGAGAGAGAGAGAGAGAGAGAGAGAGAGAGAGAGAGAGAGAGAGAGAGAGAGAGAGAGAGACAGAGAGACAGACAGACAGACAGACAGACAGAGAGAGAGACAGACAGACAGACAGACAGAGAAAAGAGGGGGAAATTAACATAGGGATTTTTTTGTAAGGAGGTGGTTTTATGAGAGCCCTCTTTATGGTCTGTGAGGTGTGTGGCCCTCTGTGGCCCCTTCAGATTGGAAACAGATTGACAGTAAATTGGGGAACTAGTAACTGTGATGAATTGGGGAGGGGAGAGGGTAAATTGAGGGTACGGAGGAGGGGGGGGGGGTTGAGGAAGGTAGGGTGGCATAGGAGCCACGCGCGCACGCGGGTATACGTATGTGTGTATGACTATTACAGCTTACATACTGATTCTGGTAGCTGTCGTAAGTCTGAACTGAAGTGGTCAAATATAGGCCTACAATCAATATGAAATTATTATTCTCCCTCTTCTTCTTCTTCTTCTTCTTCTTCTTCTTCTTCTTCTTTCTTCTTCTTCTTCTTCTTCTTCTTCGTCGTCGTCGTCGTCGTCGTCGTCGTCATCTTCTTCTTCTTCTTCTTCTTCTTCTTCTTCTTCTTCTTCTTCTTCTTCTTCTTCTTCTTGCGATTGTTCTTCTTGATTCTTCTTCAGCTGCGATTGTTGCTGATGATGATGATGATGATGACGACGACCACAACAATTAACATAGTGGGATTTTTTTGATGATGATGATAATGACGACTATGACAACAATGCTGATGATGACGTCGTTGTTATTGATGATGATGATGATGATGATGATGATGATGATGGTGGTGGTGGTGGTGGTGGTGACGATGATGTGTACCACCACAACGATGATGATGACGATGATGATGTGGTGATGGTTGGTGGTGGTGGTGACAATGATGGTACCACCACAACGATGCTGCTGATAATATGATGATGACGATGATGTTGGTGGTGGTGGTGACGACCACACAACGATGCTGCTGATAATCATAATGATGATGACTGATGATGATCATGATGATGATGACGATGCTGCTGATGATGATGATGATGATGATGGTGGTGGTGGTGGGTGACGATGATGTCTACCACCACAACGATGCTGCTGATAATCATGATGATGACGATGATGATGGTGGTGGTGGTGGTGGTGG
>CM065702.1:23909805-23914805 GCA_017654935.2 Phymorhynchus buccinoides | reverse complement strand
ACATATACTGCTCAAAATTTGCTAAGGATATTGTCTGAAGCATACAAAATTATCAAAGATAAACATCAAGCCATTACTTGTTTTCTTGTTCAGTCTTTACATTTTGATAGAAAACAAGGTCTGAGAATGATTTTATTGGCTTACCTCAAGGAACGTTTGTGATACCCCTTCAAAATGCATAAAACAACCGAGTGGAGTGAATTTTTCATTTTCAGATTTTTTTGTAGCAAGACAAGTAATGGATAAGCATGTGCGAGACCGCCTCACTGCAATTCCAGCTTGGAAATACCATTCTGTGTTCTGGAGGAGTTTTAGAAGCTCCTGCTGATCCAGGGTGTTCCGCTCCTCTAACAGGCACTGTTCTGGATCATGTAGACTTCTGAGCTGCTATGAACGGCTTCTAACGGCTGCCTGGAGCATGTTTCAACATTGTGCTATCAGACTGAGGTCTCTGGATTGGGAAACCTACCTTATATGGACGATGATCTCCTGCTGTAGGTGCTCGTCAACAACCAATGCTTAATGAAAAGGTGCATAGTCATCCATGAAGATGACGTCACCTCGGATCATGCTAGCAGAAGATTTGACGTGTAGGGAACAGCTATCAGGGATTCCTTTTGAAGAATTTGTGACGCTATTTTCCCGACCATGCCGATAGAGGCCCAAACCACCAAAGACCCACCTGGAGATTTGTCATGCTCTCTGACTCACAGTTCCTGGTAATGCTCTCCTGAGAATCTCCACACCCTAGCAAGACCATCCATGAAATTAAGACTGATCGTGAACTCGTTGGTGAAGATAATTCATGTCCAGTTTCATAATGTCCAGATGACGTGGTTCTGGGCTCTCAAAAAACAGCATATCGCATGAGCTGGAATGAGCAGGATGCCCAAACATGCCCAGGGGGAGTGAAGTCAGCATCATGGAGTCCTTTCCTCACAATCTGGATGGAAATGTTCCATACTGAGGCATTCAGCAAAACAAAATGCCGCCAGAAAGCGTGTGTTAAACGATATTAGCAGGCCTGAAAAAAGCAGAAAACGTCCATTTTTATTACAAGTCTCCCAAATTCTGCCACCTTCACATCTATCAGCTGTAGCAACCTAATGGCAGTGAATCCAAGCTCTGGAAGCGACGCATGGCGATATTCCAAACATAAATGACACAACGAGACTGTGAACAGCTGCTCTCCAGCATGCCAACACAGAAAGACAACTCTGTGCGTGTCAAATGACATCATTATCTCACTACGGCCATGAAACTTTGTCTTTTGTACGATGTTTACGATGTGAGCAAGAACTGTCCTGATTCTGACAATTTTACCTACTTTTATGTTTTCGCTCCATTTCAGCGAATTGACACTTTTTGCGGGTGGTATGCGAAAATCACGTGATGCACGTGAACAGAAAGTTGGATAAAACAAGTTTGAGTGAGCTTGTGTTCACGGATGACTGCTCTTTCCGGTCATATAACTTTTATTGCTTACAATTACACCGCCTTTTATAGCAATCAAGGTTATAAAAGTCTATCCTTAGCAAATTTTGACCAGTGTATGCGTTCATCCACAAACATCCATCTTTTGCTACTTCTGTCGTTTCGCACACAAACATAATATTATTTCTTCTGCTTGTTATAAACATTGATCTCTCTGTATCTATGTTTGTTTCTGCCTCTTTATCCGTCTGCTTGTCTCTCTGTTAGGCTATGTCTCTGTCTCTCTTCCTATCTGTCTTACTTCATCTGCTCCCACCCTCTCTCTCTTTCCATGCTCCCACCCTCTCTCTCTCTCTCTCTGTGTTTATCTTGCCACAATATTCAGTAGCCTTCGCTAGGGTATGCATGGCGGCACACTGCAGTGTCTCAGGGCTGTCACAGTCAGTTTTTTGCGGTACGTGTGGTCCACGAGACACGGTCCAACGCCTTTCCTCGCTTCTCGCCCATTTTCCACGGTATCACGTGCTGTGTTGTCTTTTCCACGCGCCGTCTCGCCTTCTCTCGGCCCGTAGAACGAGAGCTCCGCGTCACGTGATCAGATTAGGGGGACGCCCGTTTCCGATAGACGGGGCCATCCCGTGATGTGAGAAGAGCGCCACCTGGGTAGGGTGTGAAGGGAGACAACCCGATAGGACTTCACGCACATGCATATACACACACGCGCGCGAATGCACACATAGGCAGTTATGCACACATGTAAACAAGTCCACTCAAACGCACGTGCTCGCACACACAGACCCAAACACAAACACACACACGCACACACGCGCACGCACACACGCACACGCGCACGCACACGCACACGCACACACACACACACACACACACACACACACGCACACGCACACACACACACACACAGTTGGTTTTACCAACGGGGGGTGTCGGCGACAGATATTTCGCGCATCGGCGAACCGTTGGCGTCCTCACGTCTTGCCGAGGGAGGCCGCAATATTTCAGCGGTTGGTGGGGGTGGGCCACTGGTCCACTGGGCCTGAATGGGTTAAAGTTGGGCCAGCTTGTGGAGGTGTTAGATCTAAACGGTTGGATGAATGGCTGTGTTGTGACTGGTGTTGGGGGTGGAAGAGCAAAAAAGACACTTAAGGGCCAGACACACGTCAGCTAAAATCGCACGAATGTACGATACGATTCGATCAACATGATCTCGAATTAGCGCGCATCACATTTTTGTTCTTGGAGACCACGTGATCGAATCGTATCGTACAGTCGAAGCGACGTACGATTCGATCACGTGATCTCGAAGCGCGAATCTCATTTGTTCTTGGAGACCACGTGATCGAATCGTATCGTACAGTCGGTGCGACGTGTGGCTGGCCCTTTAGCTTATGACTAGGCTATATGTCTTTGGTAAAACAGAGAGGGAGATACAGAGAAAGATGTGTGTGTGTGTGTGTGTGTGTGTGAGCGTGCGTGTGCGCGTGTGCGTGCGTGTGCGCGTGTGCGTGCGTGCGTGCGTGCGTGCGTGCGTGCGTGCGTGCGTGTGTGTGTGTGTGTGTGTGTGTGTGTGTGTCTGGGTGTCTGGGTGTGCGTGTGTGTGACAGAGATAAGAAGATAAAGAGAGACAGCCAGACGGGCAAGAAGGAAGTCTTAAGGGCCAGCCACACGTCCACTAAAATCGCACGATTCGATCACGTGATCTCGATGCGCCAATCACATTTGTTCTTGGAGACCACGTGATCGAATCGTATCGTACAGTCGTGCGTTTTCAGTGGACGTGTGGCTGTCCCTTTACAGACAGGCGCAAATGGTCATACAGATCATGACAAAATGACAAATGAATTGGTTTGATGTCATCAGCAAGGTACATGCTATTTGTTCATACAGATAGATACGTAGAAACGTGTTTACACATAATTTATTAATTATTCTGTCCTGTTGTCAGGTAATCCCGTTCGTGTAGAGTAAGATCTGGATTTCCTGGTATCGCAGTACCTACAGGATCGACCCACTATCTGTATTAATAAGAATGTCCCATATGCAGGGTCTGTAGCAGGTTGGAGGACGTTAAACACATTTTTTTCTGGCTTTAAAAATATACGTATACAAAAATGGGCTTTTTTGCCCCCCCCCCACTGGCCATTTTTCGGCGTAATGGTAATGAGCAACTTAGGACGCCCATTTCACCGCCAGGTGGCAATCAAACCAGTAGGGGCTTAGCGCCTGATATTCTTATTTGGGGGTAGAGAGAAAGAGAGAGAGGGACATGAGTCCTTCCCTCTCTCTCTCTCTCTCTCTCTCTCTCTCTCTCCCCCCCCCCCAAATTGCCACCTGGCGGTGAAATGAGCGTCCTAAGCTGACCATTTAAGGAGACCACTGAGTGCATTACTGATTGTTTGAAATTCGTTTTCTCTTTCTCTTTATTATTATTTTTTGACGTACCCATTTCAATTTCGGGGTTCGGTTAGTTGGCTTGTGCTTCTTTGTTCGTTTGTTTCTTTCTTTATTCCATTTTTAACCCTTTCACCGCCAACCATATTTCAACCAAAAATGTCCATTAAATTTACCTGGATAGAGAACAAAATCCATTTGCAGTATTGTGGATTCTTCTGTGACATATATAAAATAAGGTCTGTCCTTACTTCCCAAAACTAAGACAGTAGGGTATTTGGATAATAGACCCCAATTTGATGCCTCTTAGTGACATAGGGGAAGACGGGGTAAAAAGCGCATGGGCGGGTAAGAAGCCCACCCCAATTATCTCATGAAATAAAGAAACTTTCAGTCAAATTTGCCCATGAGACGAATGCTAGACATTAATGCTCGTCTCATGGGCAAAATTACACTGAAATTTGCTTCATTTCATGAGATAATTGGGGTGGGCTTCTTACCCGCCCATGCGCTTTTTACCCCGTCTTCCCCTAGGTGTTAAATCACTGTGGTGCTAGAATGTGACTTTGGCGGTGAAAGGTTAATTGTACGTGCTATTGTGTTGGTTGCTACAGGTATTCATTCGCCTTTGGACTATTTTGTTGTTGTTCTGAATTGTAACCAAATTATAACAAAACGTACGCTCATCAAACTATCTTTGACCTTCCGCGCGCGATACAGATTCTTGCGCGATCTCTCCAATCCCCCCCACCCCCCCACCCCCACCCATCCTCTCCCCCGCAATCCCTTTCCTCCTTCACCTTCCCCTACCCGTCCTCCCCCAAAATCACCCCACCCCCTTCCCACCCATACAAACCCCCACCCCCCCGCCCCCACACCCGATCCCGGATGCAAGCTGCCAATACGTTCGCATTCTCACTTTTGCACCTCCCTTACCTCCATTACTTGAATGAAAGTTAGGTTTTTTACGTCCACTCGGCTGCAAAACAGCACAGTGTGGGACGAGCCATCAACAAAAACATTCATTCAAAGCTCTGAGCGGATCCTGGAGGTACTGCAATACCAGGTCTGATGCAGTAAACAACAACGAGACCATATTAACCCCCATTTCTTGACCAAAGTTCCGTCTTTCTACAGGATAACGCACAAATGAAAAC
>CM065702.1:23894805-23902305 GCA_017654935.2 Phymorhynchus buccinoides | reverse complement strand
TAATAATGACACTGTCTCCGTGGAGACGGGGAAACAGCACGTGCCACAAAACACTCACGTGGTCAAGTTTCCCGCCTTCTCCCGCGCGACCTCTAACCCCCTCGGCGGGCCAAAGGGGCGCAACTGTCATCTCCTGGCCCTGGCCTTACCTCCCTTGCTTTGCCGCCATATTTCTCACCTTGGGCTTCTTCTGGACTTGTGAAGGGGCACGAAAGTTAGGGTTGCCTGGCGTAACGCTTTTCTGCTCGAACGAAGCGCCAAACTTTTAAAAATGCCTTCTTCTAGGCAACATGATACACTGCAATGACGTGCCAATGATCGAATAGTGATGGGACACACTGTTCTGAGACAAAAGTTATCAATAGGACAATGTCATGGCGCTTGCAGAATCAATAAGACAAAGCATGTCAATGCTAAAAAATCCATCAGACATTTGTTCTGACAGGGAATAACACAATAGTACGTTTTCAATTTTAATAGGTCAATGGCCTATGACCTGAGCCTCGGGACATCACTGACACTGACTATGTTTTTCATGGACGTAAAGGTGGCATGATAACATCGATTGTGACCTCTAAAGATCTGAAACGGTATTGAGAAGATAAACCTTATTTGGCCGTGTGTGAAGGCCCTTGTCACACAATGAAATTCAAACCTCAGAAATACTTTCTCCGTTACAACCAAACTCATTTTCGTCATCAGAAGTTAAACATGTAAAAATATTACTAACTGTGTTATTCAAGTTTCCAATTGCTCATGAACATTATTTTCTTACTTGTTCTTTGTTAACTTATTTTGATTGCTTATGCCATGGTTGCTTTCAACAGTCGTCATTATATTATTCTGAACAAATCATACCACAAAACACTACCAACCCTCCATGCACTGTACAAATGTGGCTTGAAAAGGCTTTATAGCTTAAAATGCCACGTCATTATATTATGTAATATACATGTAGATAGCGAGCACAGTATAAGCTTCAAGCTTGTTGCTGCTCAGTTATGTTGACAATGTGTTGATGTATATGTGCCCTGTGGATCTGAATAAAAAATTATTTGAACCAAGTTAAGCATAGACGGGTGGATGGAGCCCCAGAACCTAAGAACTGCCACAGAGGCGCTAAGGAAAGCAGCAGACTCGGTCCTCGGGACTGGGTCAACAATTTGATCATAGCCTGACCACGCTGAGGAAGTGGGATAGGCAATCATGAACACCACGTGGGACAAAAAAACATAGCCCAAAAGCCCAAAGTCATCTACTTGCACAAAAATAAAGACAAAACAGAATCTATGTTCGAACTACGATCGCAGCCATCTTTGTTTTTTTCACACGCAAAAATAAATGATTTTGGGGGGCAAAAGGAACAAACTTGAAAATAGCGTTTTGCTCAGTTTTCAGTTCGCTAGAATTTAAAAAACAAAAACAAAACAGAATCTATGTTCGAACTACGACCGCAGCCATCTTTGGGTTTTTTTCACACGCAACACAAATGATTTTTTGGGGCAGAAGGGACAAACTTGAAAATAGCGTTTTGCTCAGTTTTTAGTTAGCTAGAATTTAGCGCAACAAAAAGCTACGTTTAGGCAACGTTAATCAGCTGCAAGGTTTACTACTGACGCTCTCCCGGGGACCAGGAAAGAGAAGGCCCCTTCATAATAGACGCGTCAAGCGTATTTGCATATTTCGTTTTAACGCGCGCACAGCTCCTCATATTTTGATAATCCAACAAGGTGTGGGGCGGCAGGCTGTCAGCCCAGTTAAGTGAGACTTCGGCACGGCATGCAAGTCAGTCCACCTACCCCTTGGTATGAGCCGTGTGCGGACACATAAAAACTGGAACGAGGGGCCAGCTCAGACAACTAAGGGTTTGGGGGGCACTCGGCTGTCTGGTCCAAGGAGCTGAAGGAGCCAATGACACGCACGTGCGCGCCGGTCCCCGGCGCGTGCGTGGAGCGATTAAGGGGAGTTTAGTGTTGTGACAGTTCTGTCGCCCACCGTATGATGAGACTTTCATCTTCCATTAACTGGTTGGTGGCTACTCCCTTCTTGGAACACCTCTCTCTCTCTCTCTCTCTCTCTCTCTCTCTCTCTCTCCTCTCTCTCTCCTCTCTCTCTCTCTCTCTCTCTCTCCTCTCTCTCTCTCTCTCTCTCTCTCTCTCTCTCTCTCTCTCTCTCTCTCTCTCTCTCCCTCCCTCTCTCTCTCTCTCTCTCTCTCCCTCTCTCTCTCTCTCTCTCCCTCTCTCTCTCTCTCTCTCTCTCTCTCTCTCTCTCTCTCTCTCTCTCTCTCTCTCTCTCTCTCTCTCTCTCTCTCTCCACATCGAAGTCTGTGGAGGATTGAGAAAGACAGGAGCTATGATTAACTCCCTTGTTTTGTACATTAAGTGTTAGGCTTGTACACTTGGTATATTTGACATATTCTAATTCTAGAACGAATTTTTTTTTGTAAATCTTAATTTTGTGTATAAGTTTGAAGGTGCGCATTATAGACCGAAAATAAAACCCACACGGTAATAATTTATTACAAAGCAAAAAAGACTCGCATCCGAGTATCAAGGCAGATTTGAACTATTTTGGAGGTCTAACTGATGGATCTGATGGTCTAACAGAAGGTTTAACCCTTTCACCGCCAGCCATATTACAGCAACAAATTTCCATTAAATTTACCTGGGTAGAGAACAAAAACCATCTGCAGTATTGGGGATTCTCCTGTGACATAATTATGCAAAATAAGGTCTACCCTTACTTCCCCAAAACTAAGATAATAGACCCTAATTTGATGCCTTGTAGTGGCGTTTTATTGGTGTTAAATCACTGTGGTGCTAAAATGCGACTTTGGCGGTGAAAGGGTTAATGCCTTTTGATCACCCTCAGGCTGATCCAGGGTGGTCCTGAGGGAGATCCAGGGTGGTCCTCAGGCTGATCCAGGGTGGTCCTCAGGGAGATCCAGGGTGGTCCTCAGGCTGATCCAGGGTGGTCCTGAGGCTGATCCAGGGTGGTCCTCAGGCTGATCCAGGGTGGTCCTGAGGCTGATCCAGGGTGGTCCTCAGGGAGATCCAGGGTGGTCCTGAGGGAGATCCAGGGTGGTCCTCAGGCTGATCCAGGGTGGTCCTGAGGGAGATCCAGGGTGGTCCTGAGGGAGATCCAGGGTGGTCCTGAGGCTGATCCAGGGTGGTCCTGAGGCTGATCCAGGGTGGTCCTGAGGCTGATCCAGGGTGGTCCTCAGGCTGATCCAGGGTGGTCCTGAGGCTGATCCAGGGTGGTCCTGAGGCTGATCCAGGGTGGTCCTGAGGCTGATCCAGGGTGGTCCTCAGGCTGATCCAGGGTGGTCCTCAGGCTGATCCAGGGTGGTCCTCAGGCTGATCCAGGGTGGTCCTCAGGGAGATCCAGGGTGGTCCTCAGGCTGATCCAGGGTGGTCCTCAGGCTGATCCAGGGTGGTCCTCAGGCTGATCCAGGGTGGTCCTGAGGGAGATCCAGGGTGGTCCTGAGGCTGATCCAGGGTGGTCCTGAGGCTGATCCAGGGTGGTCCTGAGGGAGATCCAGGGTGGTCCTGAGGGAGATCCAGGGTGGTCCTGAGGGAGATCCAGGGTGGTCCTGAGGGAGATCCAGGGTGGTCCTGAGGGAGATCCAGGGTGCTCCTGAGGGAGATCCAGGGTGGTCCTGAGGGAGATCCAGGGTGGTCCTGAGGGAGATCCAGGGTGGTCCTGAGGGAGATCCAGGGTGGTCCTGAGGGAGATCCAGGGTGGTCCTGAGGGAGATCCAGGGTGGTCCTGAGGGTGATCCAGGGTGGTCCTGAGGGTGATCCAGGGTGGTCCTGAGGGAGATCCAGGGTGGTCCTGAGGGAGATCCAGGGTGGTTCTGAGGCTGATCCAGGGTGGTCCTGAGGGAGATCCAGGGTGGTCCTGAGGGAGATCCAGGGTGGTCCTGAGGCTGATCCAGGGTGGTCCTGAGGCTGATCCAGGGTGGTCCTGAGGGAGATCCAGGGTGGTCCTGAGGCTGATCCAGGGTGGTCCTGAGGGAGATCCAGGGTGGTCCTGAGGGTGATCCAGGGTGGTTCCTGAGGGTGATCCAGGGTGGTCCTGAGGGTGATCCAGGGTGGTCCTGAGGGAGATCCAGGGTGGTCCTGAGGGTGATCCAGGGTGGTCCTGAGGGAGATCCAGGGTGGTCCTGAGGGAGATCCAGGGTGGTTCTGAGGCTGATCCAGGGTGGTCCTGAGGGAGATCCAGGGTGGTCCTGAGGGAGATCCAGGGTGGTCCTGAGGCTGATCCAGGGTGGTCCTGAGGGAGATCCAGGGTGGTGCTGAGGGAGATCCAGGGTGGTTCTGAGGCTGATCCAGGGTGGTCCTGAGGGAGATCCAGGGTGGTCCTGAGGGTGATCCAGGGTGGTTCTGAGGGTGATCCAGGGTGGTCCTGAGGGTGATCCAGGGTGGTCCTGAGGGAGATCCAGGGTGTTCCTGAGGGTGATCCAGGGTGGTCCTGAGGGTGATCCAGGGTGGTCCTGAGGGAGATCCAGGGTGTTCCTGAGGGTGATCCTTTGTGGTGGATCACCCTCAGAAAGACCCTGGATCACTCTCAGGATCACTTTGGAGTACCTGGATTTAACCCAGGAACCTATCCCACCACTTCTTCCTCTTCTTCTGCGTTCCCAGGCCATATGGCCATAACGGGTAAGGTACGTATGTGTCCGGTTTTCAGTGTTCACTGGTCTCCCCGCTGCGTACATATTTCGGAGGAGGAGCTCAAAGGAGAAAAATTATTTTGAAGATTGTTTTGAAAAAAAGACAGGAGATTGGCCCTTAGGGCCAATAAGTCTGAAAGATAGTAGATGATAGAAAGCAAAAGGAAAAGGCAGAGTCAAAGAGAGTGGCTGATTAGAGGAAGTTACAAGCACAGAACTTCCAGAAGGTGGGGGAACTATTTGTACGAAAGACACCCCCCCCCCCCCGGTATCCCCACGGGGAAAGACTCGTGAAGGGGGTGGGGTCGTCCAGCTCCCCGTATGGAGGCACGAGGCATCCACCCACTGCCCCAATCCCACCACAAAAACCAGGAGCCTGCCCAGGGTGATCCACCACTAAGGACATCACAGATTAGGCACAAAACGCCTTGGATACAACCCAAGAACCCATCCCACCACAAAAACACTACATTTGACCGAGTAATGGAGGTAAACAAGTCTAATTTTCACGAAGTGTTCTCCCCTAGGTGGGGGGGTTTCTCTCCGAAAATCGTCTATTGGGACCTACCCAAAATTATAACGATGATGCTTTCATTTGAGTGTAACCAAAAAGCCTGGTGTAACTAAAGATAAATCAACACAGTGACTCAAGAATTTCACATACACACACAACACACACACAACACACACACACACACACACACACACACAACACACACACACACACGCACACATACACACACACACACACACACACACACACACAACACACACACACACACACACACACACACACACACACATACACACACACACACACACACACACACACACACACACACACACACACACACACACACACACACACACATACATACACACACACACGCACACACACACACAATCTTTCGGATGAGACGATAAACCGAGGTCCCGTGTGCCCATGCACTTAGCATACGCTAAGCCCAGTGGCAACGGAAAAGTTGTCATTTGGTCAAAATTTAACACACCCCCATCAGACGCACAAAAATCGCATGCAAAAAAAACAAAATGGGTGGCGCGCCTCTGGTTGAGACGCGCTCTCCAGGTGGGAGCAGCCCGAATTTCACAGAGACGTCTCTGTGACTATAAAGTACCTAATACCTAATACCTAATACCTAATGCACTAATACACACACACACACACACACACACACACACACACACACACACACACACACACACACACACACACACACACACACACACACACACACACACACAAACACGCACACACACATTGACAGAGCTAGTAAACAAACAACATCATCAAAACGAAAGTACGAGCTCAAAGTCATCAGCATTTATTTTTTTTCAAACGCCCTTAACTCCGCATCAGAGCAAAAGAAAGAGATTGACGGGGAAAACATCACTTGTCACATCCCCTCACCTTCTTTAAGTAACCCCCCTCCCCTATACCCACCTCTACCCCTCCCCCTTTCTCCACGAAAAAAAAAATCAAACGCAGAAGCCAGAGAAATAGAGAAAATGGGAACATAATACCTCGCAGATTACGGCATATTTTCCGATCCTGGGGATGAAAGCAAATTAACTTTCCTTGTCCCCTGCATCAGTTCATTAGTTCCCCCTTCTTCATTAATTCCTTCCTTTCCAAGCCTCCCTCACCCCCTCTCTCTCCCCCCCCCCCCCCTCTCTCTCTTACTCTCCCTCTCTCTCTCTGTCTGTTTTCCCGTCCCACTCCATCTGATGGTGTGAAATTGATACCATAATTTATTCCTCATTTTTCGGCGATGATAGTGCGGCACTTTTCAGTACTCCCTCCCCCTCTTGCTTGGCTTTGCCCTGCCCCGTTAGGAGATAAATGAGGGTGGTCCCCCTTAGGGAAGTGACGATTACACCTCGCTACAAAATGGCGACAAGTGGCCCTCTCTCTCTTTCTCTCTGTGCGTTTTAGCGGTTATCTTTCCGGTCTTTCCGGTGGTCCTCTTTCCGGTTCTGTATATATAACACAGGGGTACTTTGCGACATTGAAAGGGCCTGTGTGGTTTCTCCTTCCGTCTGTTTGTGTCTTTTGCTGTTATTGTTGTTTGTTTGTTGTCGTACTCTGGCTTAAAGACCCCAGGGATCATCCCAAACTAGAGTACCTTAATTTACATCATTAAGGTACTCTAATCCCAACAGCCGAAACACTTGAACACTATGGCAGGCCTACAAAATGCACCAGCTAGAGATGAGAACATTACGTTTGTGGATGACCGGGTGTTTTTTGTATTACCCCGCCACGTGGGCAGCCACACTCCGACTTCGGAGGATTGTGTCTTTTAAAGAAGAAATTGGTTTCCAGACTCGACAGTTCGAATGTCACTAAAATGATCGTGGTAGTTCTTCTCCTCCTCCTCCTCCTCCTCCTCCTCCTCCTCCTCCTCCTCCTTCTTCTTCTTCTTCTTCTTCTTTTTCTTCTTCTTCTTCTTCTTCTTCTTCTTCTTCTTCTTCTTCTTCTTCTTCTTCTTCTTCTTCTTCTTCTTCTGTGCTACCATTCCAAAGGGTCGTGTTGGTTAAAACACGAATGCATTCTTCAGCTTCCGGGTCTCTTTATTACATTCAGCCAACACTTTCTGCTTTTGGAGGAGCTCAAAGAAGAAACTGATTAAAGACCCACCAGGTCACGTGTCAATATCACGGGTTTCACGCGTTTTCCCTCTTATAGCTGGTAAGAAATCTTGTTTTGACCAGGTTTGACTCCCATACAAATGTCCCCAAATTGAAAACGAAACATCATTTTAAAGAGCAGCCTCAATTTGAAGTTGGGGACATTTGTATGTGGG
>CM065702.1:23889805-23892305 GCA_017654935.2 Phymorhynchus buccinoides | reverse complement strand
ACACACACACACACGCACGCACACACATATATTAAAGAACTAAATGTTAGCCTAAGAACATGTTTAATCAATTGTCTCTTGACGATATAAGTCATTTATTTTATACTCTCTGTATTTTAGCTTCCTCTCGATCTCTCTTATAAAACAAATACCAGTACTTAATACTAAATGCATAGTCTTTTTAAAAATATAACATTCTTATCTCTCTCTCTCTCTCTCTCTCTCTCTCTCGTCTCGGCTCATCTCTCTCTCTCTCTCCTCTCTCTCTCCGTCTCTCTCTCTCTCTCTCATCTCGCTCCCCAGATGGGGGTGAGGGGAACCCACCTCTCTCTCTCTCTCTCCCTCTCATATCATACCCCCACCCACCCCTGCTCTTCTTTCATATTCCTCTCTCCTCTTCCTCTCTCGCGATCTCTCACCTCCTCTCTCACTCTCAGGTCTGTCTCTCTCTCTCTCTCTGCTCTCCCTCTCTCTCTCTCTCTCGTCCCCTTTGCTTAGCTCGTCTCTAATATCTAACTCTCTCTTAAACCTCTCAAAAAAGCCCCCCCCCTTGTCTCTAGATCTCTCTCTCTCTCGCGCACAGGGCCTCAATCCCATAAATAAAATCTCTCGACTTCTAGCTCTCTCGCCATTTTCTCCTCTCTACGAAAATTCGTGCCGTCTCTGATGTCTAGATACTCTCAGTGAAAAGGTCTGGCATGAGGGTGGCCCCCCAGATGGGGGGGAGGGGGAACCCACACCCTCCATCCCCTATACTCCCACCCCCCATCCCACCGCATCAAAGGATGTGCCACTCCATAATCTATCATACCCCCATCTCCCAACCCACTGCTCTTCTTCATATTCCCGTTATTCTCTCACACATTCATCGCATCAAAGGATGTGAGTATTAGTACTTTGACATTTTGTTCACACATTCATCGCATCAAAGGATGTGAGTATTAGTACTTTGACATTTTGTTCACACATTCATCGCATCAAAGGATGTGAGTATTAGTACTTTGACATTTTGTTCACACATTCATCGCATCAAAGGATGTGAGTATTAGTACTTTGACATTTTGTTCACACATTCATCGCATCAAAGGATGTGAGTATTAGTACTTTGACATTTTGTTCACACATTCATAGCATCAAAGGATGTGAGTATTAGTACTTTGACATTTTGTTCACACATTCATAGCATCAAAGGATGTGAGTATTAGTACTTTGACATTTTGTTCACACATTCACACATCAAAGGATTGAGTATTAGTACTTTGACATTTTGTTCACACATTCATCGCATCAAAGGATGTGAGTATTAGTACTTTGACATTTTGTTCACACATTCATCGCATCAAAGGATGTGAGTATTAGTACTTTGACATTTTGTTCACACATTCATCTAATCAAAGGATGTGAGTATTAGTACTTTGACATTTTGTTCACACATTCATGGCATCAAAGGATGTGAGTATTAGTACTTTGACATTTTGTTCACACATTCATCTCATCAAAGGATGTGAGTATTAGTACTTTGACATTTTGTTCACACATTCATAGCATCAAAGGATGTGAGTATTAGTACTTTGACATTTTGTTCATTTTCCCAGAGGAAGACAAAAAATTCATCGCATCAAAGGATGGAGTATTAGTACTTTGACATTTTGTTCACACATTCATCGCATCAAAGGATGTGAGTATTAGTACTTTGACATTTTGTTCACACGCATCAAAGGATCTTTGACATTTTGTTCACACATTCATAGCACAAAGGATGTGAGTTTAGTACTTTGACATTTTGTTCACACATTCAAAGGATGGGTAGTACTATCAAAGGATGTGAGTATTAGTACTTTGTTTTGTTCACACATTCATAGCATAAAGGATGTGAGTATTAGTACTTTGACATTTTGTTCACACATTCATCGCATCAAAGGATGTGAGTATTAGTACTTTGACATTTTGTTCACACATTCATCGCATCAAAGGATGTGAGTATTAGTACTTTGACATTTTGTTCACACATTCATCGCATCAAAGGATGTGAGTATTAGTACTTTGACATTTTGTTCACACATTCATCGCATCAAAGGATGTGAGTATTAGTACTTTGACATTTTGTTCACACATTCATCGCATCAAAGGATGTGAGTATTAGTACTTTGACATTTTGTTCACACATTCATCGCATCAAAGGATGTGAGTATTAGTACTTTGACATTTTGTTCACACATTCATCGCATCAAAGGATGTGAGTATTAGTACTTTGACATTTTGTTCACACATTCATCGCATCAAAGGATGTGAGTATTAGTACTTTGACATTTTGTTCACACATTCATCGCATCAAAGGATGTGAGTATTAGTACTTTGACATTTTGTTCACACATTCATAGCATCAAAGGATGTGAGTATTAGTACTTTGACATTTTGTTCACACATTCATCGCATCAAAGGATGTGAGTATTAGTACTTTGACATTTTGTTCACACATTCATAGCATCAAAGGATGTGA
>CM065702.1:23882305-23884805 GCA_017654935.2 Phymorhynchus buccinoides | reverse complement strand
TCTCTGCCTAAGACTTATTCAACATTTTGTAATTCAATATCTTGTAAAAGCTATTTGAACAACATCAAGAACATAACTTGGCGAAGGTGTTTTGCTAAGTTTCGAATTGGTATGTCACCCATTAACAAACACTTTTTGCAATATAAACTCAATGAAGGTGATAAATGTTGTCCATTTTGTGTAAATGTAGTAGAAAACGAAGTCCATTTTCTTTTTGTTTGTCCTAAATATAACGAGCTTAGAATGGAATTAATACCAAAGAAATATTATAATTGTCCATCTTTATTCAAGTTAACTCTAATCTTATCTTCCGAAAATTCTCAACCAATCTCTAAAGTAGCATCGTTTATACATAAAGCTTTAACAGTTGGACGTCAATGTTTGAGTGAAAGGCAGAATGCACGAGATGTTACTTAAAGTTTATGCTTGTATTGTTATTGTTATGGGCCAGTGGCCTAACAATTAAACCATTTTTGACTTTGACTTTTGACTTTGACTTTGACTCTCTGCCTAAGACTATGAATGTCTGCTTTGGTAATGTTGATGATTATCATGCTTGATTGCTCACGTATTTTTATGTTTGTACTTGCCCATTGAAATGGGCATGTGGCCTAATCAATGAATGTCTGCTTTGGTAATATTGACGATTATCATGCTTGATTGCTCACGTATTTTGATGTATGTACTCGCCCATTGAAATGGGCATGTGGCCTAATCAATTAAACTATCCAAACTATCCCTCTCTCTTCTCTCTCTCAGTCTAAATTCTTATCAATTTTAAATAAAGTTTCTGAAGTCTGATCTCTCTCTCTCTCTCTCTCTCTCTCTCTCTCTCTCTCTCTCTCTCTCTCTCTCTCTCTCTCTCTCTCTCTCTCTCTCTCTCTCTCTCTCTCTCTCTCTCTCTCTCTCTCTCTCTCTCTCTCTCTCTCTCTCCTCTCTCTCTCTCTCCTCCTCCCCCCCCCCCCCGCGCGCAGAACACAAAATGGAGTTTGATTTTTTAGTTAACAAAAGGAAGTAATGTAAGCTAGCAGAGTGATCCCCCGAGAGAAAGACAGAAGCGCGCATTCTGTGCCATCTCTTTATACCTCATTCCCCATCTCCACCCACCCCCTCCCCCACAATCATCAAAACCTCGTTGTCACCTTCATTTCGCACGTGCAATCCACGCGCCTGAGATGAGAGCGCCCTCTTGGGGAGAGAGAGAGAAAGAGAGAAAAGGGGAGCGAAATAATGCGCCGCACTTCGCTTTAGCTTAGTGCCGTGTGCACCTGAAATATTGATACAGTTGGAGAGAGAGAGAGAGAGAGAGAGAGAGAGAGAGAGAGAGAGAGAGAGAGAGAGAGAGAGAGAGAGAGAGACAGAGAGAGAGAGAGAGAGAGAGAGAGAGAGAGAGAGAGAGAGAGAGAGAGAGAGAGAGAGAGAGAGAGAGAGAGAGAGAGAGAGAGAGAGAGAGAGAGAGAGAGAGAGAGAGAGAGAGAGAGAGAGAGAGAGAGAGAGAGAGAGAGAGAGAGAGAGAGAGAGAGAGAGAGAGAGAGAGAGAGAGAGAGAGAGAGAGAGAGAGAGAGAGAGAGAGAGAGAGAGAGAGAGAGAGAGAGAGAGAGAGAGAGAGAGAGAGAGAGAGAGAGAGAGAGAGAGAGAGAGAGAGAGAGAGAGAGAGAGAGAGAGAGAGAGAGAGAGAGAGAGAGAGAGAGAGAGATGAAATGTTGAAGTATTTAACGATTTAGCCTTCCTGTCTTTATCAAAATAAGTAGATGAAGCAGAAAACAACGACTAAGAACTACGTTCGTTTCAAAACACAAAGTTTAAAGGAAAACAAAATTGTGTGGGGAGAGAGAGAGAGAGAGAGAGAGAGAGAGAGAGAGAGAGAGAGAGAGAGGAGAGAGAGAGAGAGAGAGAGAGAGAGAGAGAGAGAGAGAGAGAGAGAGAGAGAGAGAGAGAGAGAGAGAGAGAGAGAGAGAGAGAGAGAGAGAGAGAGAGAGAGAGAGAGAGAGAGAGAGAGAGAGAGAGAGAGAGAGAGAGAGAGAGAGAGAGAGAGAGAGAGAGATTTCGGTCACGAGGCAAACAACAGGGGAAAACCGCAGCGAAAGACTCATTACGTCCCTTGGCGGAAATGACAGCGCTCTCCCTTTCCGTTGACGCACTGCCTGTCGGGAAGGCGCGAATGGCGGCAGACATTTTGACAAAGTGCGTGGTGCTTGGTGTGTGCGTTAACGTTGTTGTTGATGATGAGTTCGGAGGAGGAGTGGGGGGGGGGGTAAGGGTAGATGATGATGATGATATGTCTGAGAGGTAGGCTTCGCCTTTTTTTGTTTTTCTCTAAAATAACAACCCAAAAGGTGCTTTAGAAATCGGAGAGTGGGTTCACGTCTCTGCATGTACACGTGAACATTTTTCATTCTCTCCCCATGGCAACACAATGATATGCAAGTGATCTGATGACTGGCTGTCAATCTTTTGCCATGGAGAAAGAGTGAAAAAATATTCACGTGTATTGAGACAT
>CM065702.1:23874805-23877305 GCA_017654935.2 Phymorhynchus buccinoides | reverse complement strand
AAAAAAAAGAAGAAGCTGATGTTAATAATAACATGTTTGATACTGATCATTGGAAGGACGACACCCGTGATATTGTGAAGAAATCCTTGATTACACTCACGATTTCATATCACGATTTGCATTATTAGTCCATACAACCAACGCTCCTATCCCCCCCCACCTCCACCCCCCCTTCCTTTTTTGTGCCTCCTTCCTTCCCTTCCGTACCCCCCCCCCCCCCCTCTCTCTCTCTCTCTCTCTCTCTCTGTCTAAGTTTAGCCTAAATCCTTATCCATGTAAAGTAAAGTATTTCAAGTCTCTCTCTCTCTCTCTCTCTCTCTCTCTCTCTCTCTCTCTCTCTCTCTCTCTCTCCTCTCTCTCTCTCTCTCTCTCTCTCTCCTCTCTCTCTCTCTCTCTCTCTGTCTAAGTTTAGCCTAAATCCTTATCCATGTAATGTAAAGTATTTCAAGTCTCTCTCTCTCTCTCTCTCTCTCTCTCTCTCTCTCTCTCTCTCTCTCTCTCTCTCTCTCTCTGTCTTGATGTGCACGTTGTTCGATGGTGCTTTCTTCAGAAGAAGAATATTGTACCCAATGTCTTGCAAATTAACAATGTCTTTCAGATCTTGTTCGTCTGTCTCTCCCTGCATATCTCAGGCATTCGTATCAGGGCCTATGCATTAAAGTTGGACTAAGAAACCATGCATAGTAAAAGTTTCTAGAGAAATTGTTGTCGATTTAATGTGTTTGTATCATATATGGGAGATGAGGGGGGGGCGCGGGGGGGGGGGGGGGGGGGGGGGGGGTGGTATATTATGCTTTGTCACCGAGTATACTTGTATCTATTCATTTGTTTAATTTCAATAAGGAATTGAAAGATTGTTATTGTGAGGGCCGAAAGGTGGCAGAGTGGTTAAGACGTTCGCCTGCCAAATGTAGTGCGTGACTGCAGCGTGAGTGACCCGGGTTCGAATCCCGGCCTCCTCGCCCTTTCTTTCCAGTTTGACAGGAAAATCGAACTGAACGTCAAGTCCTTCGGATGGGGACTTAAAGCTAGTCTGACCCGTGCGCTTTACGCACGTAAAAATCCTACGGCAGTTGAAAGTCGGTAAGAGCAGGGAGAAATCCCGCTGCCTGGTATGACCAAATTGATAGCTAGGTTTTCCAAGTGTGCCCACACCCCCTCCTCACCCTGTGCCCCCCCCCCCCCCCCCCCCCCCCCCCCCCCCCTCCACCCCCCCCCCCCCCCCCCCCCCAAAAAAAAAAATTATAATTTGTTTTAAATGGGTAGGCGCTGCACTTGCGGCGACGCGCTCTCCGGGGGAGACAGCCCGAATTTCACAGAGATAAGTCTCTGTGACTAGAATATACCCAATACCAAATATGTTTAACGGTTCGAAGAAACACAAAGACTGGCCTTGACCGGATGTTGTGGCAAAGCAAGGCGAGTTTTTGTTTCGTTTTAATATAAAAAGGGGGAGGGGGGCACTTCCGGGTTGTCAATAAGCCCAACTGGTTTTGTCAGTTTCATATCCCCCCCCCCCCCCCCCAATAAAAAAAAAGCCTGTAATTACACTTCACCTGATCTTCGTTATGTAACTGACATATCCGTCATCTTCACTCTGATCATTATGTTATCAATAGCATCATAACAATACCAATAACAAGAACTGCCTCACTCGTTTATATTCCCGGATATCCGTTTCATTCTGCTCATGCGCACATGTTGCAATGATGATTTATTTATTTTTCTGGGTAACTTTTGGGCCGGACTTTGTGACAGTGTGAATGTGTGGGGGGGTGGGGGGATGCGGGGTGGAGGGTGTGTGTGAGTGGTGTAAGCTTACGGGGGGGTGGGGGTGGGGAAGGAGGGATGACAGGGGAGGAGGGGGTTACGAGAAGAGGAAGTGGATAGGGAGGGGGTCGGAGGGCGCGCGGGGGGAAGGGAGAGGGATTATTTGTTAATGTTGGGATCACCACGATGCGCTTTGCTTTGTTTTGTTTGTTATTCCGTTTTGACAGTTTATTGGAAGTTTGCTCCGGCAACAGACGGGGCGTGAGGACAAGAGAGAAAGAGAGACAGTGAGTCAGGAGGAGGGAGAGAGACAGAGAGAAAGACGGATAGGCGGGGAAGGGACGTTGGAGTCGCTTTGCAGCATCTGGTGCCTCCTCTTTGTACAGTTACGTAATCAGTGATCCGCTTCCTGCTGAGTTATTATTGCGTTTAAATCGTCTTCTCTGTTGCTTTTTTTAAATTTTATCTTCTCTGTTGCTTAAACTAAGTGTGCTCTTGAAGCATAAGCTTGCTTGTTGGACTGGCTATGGAAGATTTCAAAATTGAAACACAATGCTGGGAAGTATTATGTCATTTCTTGTTTCATTTCCATTTCCTAATACGGGTACTCCCCTCCCCCTTTCTGTGCGTTGATTTATTATTATTATTATTATTATCATCATCATCATCATCATCATCATCATCATCATCATCATCATCATCATCATCATCATCATCATCATTATTATCA
>CM065702.1:23847305-23869805 GCA_017654935.2 Phymorhynchus buccinoides | reverse complement strand
GCGTGCGTGTTTAATTTGGGTAGTAGGGGTGGGTGAAATTCTGCTTAACGTCCTCCGGTCTGGAACAGACACATATGGGACATTAGTAGATATAAAGATGGTGGGAACGATCCTAGAGGCAATGCACAACCATGAAAGTCCCGAATTATTAACAAAACAGATGTGTATTAAAATTGCTAAAAAGTAGGGGTGGGGGGAAGGGGTGTACTCGTACAAGTCGGCCATTTTGTCTTGTGAAGCAAGATTGCCCCTCACACACGTAGACTCCTAAACTTCCTAGCGAGTTTTGATCCTCAAGAAAACACTTTCGTTGTAGCCGGCAAAGGCGAGCAAGAATGTTCCATTTTTCTAGCTTCTGTGATACCACGAAACACAGATTAGTACAGAAAATGGGGAGAGAACAGCTGCTGCTGGTGGGTTGAGGTGGTGGTAGCGGTGGCGGTAGCTTGCCCCAAATGTGAGGGAGATGACGCAGATAGCGCAAGATTTCATCTGTTACACTCACACTTTCTTTTTTTCCTTTCTTCCTTCTTCATGTCTGTGACGTCTTCCCGGTAAAGGACAACAAGCCCCCGCAGCCCGCAAATCAAGGCACCGACGATGATGATGATGATGATGATGAAGACGAGAGATGAGCTGACACCTTGAGGTTCCATGTCACACCTAGCGCGCGCACTGCACGTGCCAAATGAGACCTCTGCAGCAGCTCGAGCAGCACGGTGCGGGGCATTGTGGGGAGGGTGGGGGCACGTGCGTGAGGTCGAGGGGTTGTGTCCCGTGTCACCGACACGAACTAACTAACAGGGGCAGGGTCCCGGAACATGGATAACGATGATGTCGGCCGGATGTAGAAAGGATGTAAAAGTAAAACAAAGTGTAAGAGAGGAACAAAGTGTAAAAGTAAGGGGTGAAATAAAAGGTCCAACCAGACTGTAGCCTAGAAACAGACCAAGAGTTGGATTATAAGAGATGGGACATTAATTTGATTAAGGCAAAACATTAGGCTATTATTTAATTTCGATTTTCGTTCGGTGGTCAAATGTGATGACTATTCTTGCAAAACGAAATCAATTTTCTGATTTAAAAAGGTTTGTGACTATCGATGTACGCGGAGAAGAAAAATACAGTTGCCAGGTGTGTGTGTGTGTATATGTGTGCGTGTGTGTGTGTGTGTGTGTGCGTGTGCGTGCGTGCGTGTGCGTGTTTACCTGCCTTGTAATAAGGAGGGCAGAAAAGTGAATGTCTGGGCGCAATCATACAAATAATTTCTGAGAAAAAACCCATCATAGCATCAAAACAGTAAAAGTTATCAACATAAAAAAATGCAAGCCCCTAATTTTGAAAAGTGCTAATTAAAGTAGCGACCGTGCAGTACCTCACATTTAAACAAAATAACGATAATAAATAAATAATGACAGTAAAGCAGTCAGCTAAAAAAAACAAAAACTGAATAATGGTAGGCCTATGCATCGCCAGCTATTCACAACTAGTTAAGAGTCACCTCGCACTTTGCGCTACTTGACAAACTGATGAGCCGAGAAAACTGAAATGAAGGGTGAACATCAATGGACTTATCTTTGCCTATTATTCATTAAAACATCATTTTAACACTTATGATCTGGTTTTAAGTGGAATCCTGTGTTGTTACTCGTCGTCAAAAATAAAATAAAATAGCATTTTGTGACGAGACAGTGTGCGGTTTTTGGGTTATTCAGAAGTTCGAAAAACGAGAATAATTTCGTGTCCAAGGCTTACAAAAAGCATCAATTTCACAGATCAACGCCTTCTTTCTGTCGGAGTACCAAATTTTTTAAAAAATCAAAGCCAAAACGCTTGAAAATGTGTGTGGTTATCAGAGAAGGGTGGCTTACAGTCGTGTAAACGTTTCATGTAAATCCACCGCTAGTTTATTGTTTTACAACAGTCAGGACATTATTTATTGATGGGCCCACATACCTTACCCATTATGGCCTGGGAACACAACAGAAAAAGAAGCTGTCATCTTACAATTTCCTTGCATGAAGAGGACACAATGGAATTGAAAGAGTGAACTGCTTGGAAGAAAAGCCTTGCTGGACTTATGGTCTCAATACACGTTAACGTTTTTCACTCTTTCCCAAAGACAACACAGTGATAGTCATAAGATTACTTGCATATCACTGTGTTGCCATGGGGAAAGAGTGAACAGTGTTAACATGCATCAACAAGACCATATGTTGCCACACGTGTGTTCTGAAATTTATCTCATTTTGTTCTGCTCTCTCTGTGATGTGCTTTCTCAGACCATTCTTTCTCTCAGTCCTGTCCATCTGTCTCTCTCTGTTCTCTCTTTCTGGTCTGCTGTGTGAGCATGCATGTGTGCGTACATGCATGCTTTGGTTTGGTGGGTTATGTGTGCACGCATGTGTATGTGTGTCTGTATGCATGTGTGTGTCTGTCTGTCTGCGTGCGTACGTTGTGTGTGAGTGTATTTGTATGTGTATTCTCGAACGTTTGTGCATGTGTGTTGGTGTATGTGGTCAGTCCGTGCAACTCAGTTGCTATGGTTTACTGAATGAAAGATGAATAATGAGTCGGTGTCGATAAATGTGTGCATGCGTGTGTGTGTGTGTGTGTGTGAGAGAGAGAGAGAGAGAGAGAGAGAGAGAGTTGCTTTGTATATGCGTTGTTGCTGGTTTGTGTCATTCTTAAATACTATTTTTGTTATCTACTTGTTGATGAATAATTGATTGTAAAGCGCTTTGGGCTCATTTGAGGTAAAGCGCTATATAAATGTACTATTATTATTATTACTTCTCTCTTGCCCCACATGGCCGAAAGGCCAAAGAGGGCGTAAAGCATTACTTCCTATTACTTCTCTCTTGATCTCTCCCTAACTCTATATAGAGTGTGATGTGTGTGTGTGTGTGTGTGTGTGTGTGTGTGTGTGTGTGTGTGTGTGTATGTGTGTGCGAGCGTGTTTGTGTGTGTTTTGCACACATACACGCGTCATCCTCCTAATTCTGGTCCTATGCGCATGACTCCCTCTCTCTCTCTCTTTCTAAGGACGGGAATGATGATGGGTAATGTCTACAAACTTTACTGGACAGCAATACAAAATCCGATCAGAAATTTATCGTTAAAAATACAAAACAAAACCAACACGTGTCAATGGGCATTATCATACAAAATAAACATCTTCAAACGGACCAAGCAGTAAGAATACAACATAAACAACATTTGTTCCCCACCCCACCCACCCACCAACCCTCTTCCCCCCAAACATACAAATTAACTACAAACCTTATATACAGTTTCTCATATCGGATAAAAACATGAAAAGTGAACGTGATTAAGAAAAACATTAAAACTAATCAAATCGAAAGGAAAAGCTTCGCATAATGAACGAAACATGCTTGGCTTCAAAGGCTTTGATCAATATGAGGATAACTGCATTGCTGCCTGGTAATAAACGCCATGGAAAACAATCTACAATATCCTTTAGGCCGGGTTCACATTAGACGCGTAAGTTCTGTACGGAAAACCCTAAATAAGTGGAAGAAAGAAGGATAAAAGTTTACGCATATAGGGGAAATTCGGACACGTGCGCAAATCTTTTCCCTTCTTTGTTTCACTTATTTATGGATTGCGCACGGGTTTCCGCATGGAATATCCGCTTATGTGTGTACACGGCCTAACACTTTATTTTTAATGTCAGCATGGAAATGAAGTCTTCGATTTCTATCAACACCAAAATCTTGCAAAAAAACCAACACATCTCCATGTAAAAGGCAGCAGAAGTTCACAAATTCACGCTTGTTGTTCAAAGCACACACAAAAAACAACTACACCATTACCATACACAATGTACATAAAACAAAATTCATTATTTTTTTCTTTTCATAAACATACATTAAAAAAAAAAGACTACCCATCCATTGTCACAAATTTCTTGCCGTTCCAGGTAAATATATAATATTCACCACATTGCGATTTGCAAGTTTCAGTAGAGGGTTAAAATATACCAGATGATGACTTCCTCTTAATCTTGACCCTAAAACTATGTAAAGGGGCAAAGAAAGAGACTACAACAGAAAAATAACAACTCTACCCTCAAAACTCCTTCATTGTGCTGTAGACTTAACGTATGAAAACTGGGAAAAACAAACCCAAACCCCCTAAACATCATGAACTAATCATGTTGAGGTCACACCACCAATTAAAACACGCACAAAATAACTTTATAACAACTTAAAATGAACACATATTTTTCTTTAAGTTAACCCCTTGACTGCCAGAGGACATTAAAGGAAAAATAATTGTACAAATCTTGCCATGAAAAAGACAACTGGTAGAGCCAATCTGGCAAAATGGTCTGAGGATATAACTCTCTTGACTGTACTAGAGCAAAAGCCAGCATATCAGAGTTATTCCTCTTCACCTGATGACGTCATCAGTGATGTCATCAGGTCAGTACGTGATAGGTTACATGGCAGTCAAGGAGTTAAGGGTGCCCCACATTCCTTTCCAGACATCTTTGAAGACTAACAGCCTCGTTCGCAAAGGTCAAATGTTCAAACAGACAAAAAACAAATCCCCCAGATAAACATGCACAAAGCATATCACCCTGCCCCACCCCCCCCCCCCCCCCCCCCTGCACAAAGCATATCACCCTGCCCCACCCCCCCCCCCTCCCAAGCCCTTTTTTGTTGACTGTCAACATGTGCCCCATCCCCAAATATGTTAAAACATGAACTGTATATAAAATAAAAAATATTAAATAAAAATTGACAACTAAAATTGACAATTTAAAATAAATGAAACAAAGTAACAAATAATACAACAGGATGTTAAAAAACACCCAATTCTTTCTCTCATCTTGTAAAATCTTTTATCACTAATTCTTTGGGGTCTCGTGTGTGTGTGTGTGTGTGTGTGTGTGTTTGCGTGCATGTGTTTTGTTCTATAAATCACAAACGTTTGGTTTGAAGAGAAAACAAAACTGAAATAACTTGATTAATAACACACTTATGAACTTGTTAGATAATGCATTTGGCCTTTTGCAAGGGACATTTTCCTTAGAAGAAAAAAAGTCAGCTGTTCTGCTTCCTTAGAACGTCAGTCAAATAAGACTTACAACCAAGGTTCTGTGAGTGAATAGCATCGACTCATGCCACCCCGTGCATGATGAATTGTTGGCAGACCCGTTTACCCCCTACACAAGTCTCGAGTAGTCTGGATAGCTGAAACGAGTAGTTTTGGTGCAAAATGTGTAGTTTTATTCATTAAACCATCAAACAATGTTCAATGAAAATAAGTAGCAATCAAGAATTAAATAGCATTATTTTCAATTTTGAAGAGTAGTAGAGGTCCAAATTGAGTAGAATACTACTCGAAAAGAGTAGAGTAAACAGGTCTGTGTTGGGCATGCATAATTGCTGGCTCTTTTCCATGGTGGAAGAGAGTTTGTCAATTAAAATGCTAGGGTGCAAAGAGCTAAATCCCATTCTATTCTAACTTTTCGGAAGAAAAGTTTCTGTTGTGTCCCCCGATAATGAACGGATGACACCAACACAAAACTAAATCAACACCAATGCTGTCTGAAGAAAAAGAAGAAGGAATTATTGGAATGCAGTTATATTAACGGTGGAATCAAAAGAAAATAATAATAAAACAGTATCATAAGCAAACTTATCAAAATGATAGCATATCACTTTAACCCCTTCACTGCCAGAGGAAAACAGAGAAATTATCGATTTTCTTATTATAAAATTTAAGACGTGCTTGACTCAATCTGAGAAAATGGTCTTTCCTGACTTGTCTCAAAACATACATTCCAGGACTATGCAGACCTGTTTACCCTTATAATGAAAAACCCGGAATTTGCCACAAAAAAACCCGGAATTTGAGAACAAAAACCGGAATTCACATGATCTGTACACGACTCGCGATAAAGCGGTTTCTTCTTCTTCTCCTTTCCGCGAACATCGGCGTCGATTTTCAATATTGTGATGATTTCTTGGCTCAATTTCGCCAGAAAAGTTTTATTAGTAAATTCAGTCACTAATTCTTAGTCAATTTTTAGTATAAAACAAGCTGGAAAAAGCAAAATACCTGGAAATGTCCACGATCGGACAGAGAAAAATCACTCAGCCGCGGATCGGCGGATGCTAAGTTGCAACTCGGCGCCATCGCGATCAATTTTCACTTCATTTTCCGTTGAAAACTTCAAAATTCTCACATCATCGTATTTTCCAGTGATAATATAATCTAAATTGACTCATTTCAAGCCCTAATTACAATCTCTACCATTAAAAAACTGCCTGGAAAGCTCTTCGAATCGACAGTAAAAGTCTGACCGCCATTTGCTCAGTCCCGAAATAGATCGACCAAAATAAAAACATTATTTCACCCCTTTAACCAATGAAAATGCAGCATTTAATGCATGTGACGTCAAGCACAACCCCTTTTCTGATGACGTAGTGTGTTAGGTACACGTTTCGGTCAACCCTTGCGTCTTTTACTACGAACGGAAACAAATAATAGACGGTTTTTCGAAATCCGGAATTTTCAGCGTTCACCCGGAATTTACCATTTTACCCGGAATTTTAGTAAATTTCCGGAATAATTCCGGCTAAACCGGAATGGTAAACAGGTCTGACTATGACATCAACAGTTATGACATCACACACCACGTTGTAGACAAGGGACTGGGCAGGGAAGGGGTTAAGAGGACAGCCAGAAAGGAGAAAAAATGCTGGATAAGAAATTAACACCCCCCCAAAAAAACCACCAATGCAAACATTCTGTGAATAAAACGCAGTGCATCATGAACAAAAAAACACACACACAGAAAAACACTCTTAACACAGAAGTCCCAACATTTCTCTTCATCATTTTTATTTTCCCCTTGTCTTCAACAACACCTGCTTTACGTGTCCAGTAATACAAAATCTTCATCAAAGAAAAAAACAAAACAAAACAAAACAAGGCAACAACAAAGTTTATAAAAACAGACACATTCAAAAACAAAGTGTACTTAATGCTGGGTGAGACTGGTGAAACCAACAAGAGCTGTGTACGTTAAAAAATCCAATGTATTCCCACACACAATGCTATTAGACACAAACGTTCAGAGAAAAAGGCTTTCCACCCATCTACACACTGCTTTTAAAAGCCTGCACTTTACTTCAGCAAACTTTATAGCGTGCCCTCAGCATCAATTGTTCAAAGCCAACGCTTGCCTCTGGCTTGCATACAAGGGAGTTGAGGGACAGATATTCTCTTTTGATATTATAACCTAAATCATAACAAAGGGTCAGTTTGTCCATTCAGTGCTGGCCAGGCTGTTAATGGAATCACAGGCCTCAACACTTTTTTCCTTCTGCCTGTATCATGCACACACACACACACACACACACACACACACTATACACACGTATACATCCCACCATATAACGATCGATGAATTTTCTGATCAGCTAGCAAAACAGGGATGTCTCTGTCCCAACCAGCTACATTTGCTTGGACTATTAAAAAAACCCAACCAACTGTCAAATACCATTGAGAACAGATCTGTTGCACTACAGAATGCCCCTAGAGCAGAGCAGGCATTTAATTTTTTGGTTGTCAGCTAGAAAACGTGGAAGAAGATGCCGCCGTATTTTCCCCTAACGTCATCCACGATTCCCTAACCACAGGGTAGTCCTCATGACATCACAAACATGACCAAGATTACAAGTATGTAAAACGTAAAAAATCGTGTGGAAATTCAGACCCTTCTGTTCTCCTTTCCATACAAAACGGTAACCCCACACCGATGCCTACCCCCCTTTTCCACAGGGGCTGCAGTAACAGTGGGTGCCATCAAGTCAAAATCATCGGCCACTTCCATTTTATCGGCCATTCTGTTGAAGAAATATTTAACGCCCCAATTATTATTATTCTGCGTTCCCAGGCCATATGGCCATAATGGGTAGGGTACATATGTGTCCGGTTCTCAGTTTTCACTGGTCTCCCCGCTGCGTACAGCCGACACATTCTGATTTAGGAGGAGCTCAAGAGAAAAATTATTTGGAAGATTTCTTTGAAAAGAGGCAGGAGAATGGACCAATAAGTCAGAAAGATAGTAGATGACACAAAGCAAAGGAAAAAGGCAGAGTCAAAGAGAGTGGCAGATTAGAGGAAGTTACACGCACAGAACTTCCAGAAGGTGGGGGAACTATTTTTACGAAAGACCCCCCCGGTATCCCCACGGGGAGTAACGTCCCAATAACAAAGATAGGATGTTGCAACAGCAAATCCCAAACAAAACCACACTCAAAATGCTTCCCATTCCTGACTGGTTCGCTTAGATAACAGGGCATTTCCTGAGCGAATTACGGCAGTTTAAACTTTCCCTGTATCCAGCGACTTTCAATTCAAGACAGTACAAAAAGTGAGCTTCTAGGACAGAGCTGCCCGAAGTCCATTCTTGGTTTTCCAAGACACATACCAGCAGTCTATGACACTAGGCCCCTGTGTAAATGACCAAGGCATTGGCTCCACAAACACAGTTAACAAAAAGCGAGGAAAAGCTGACCACCGCAGGACTTTGACACAAGCATACAAACATGCAACGAAGACTTCAGCGTTCTGACCACCCAACCGACCTGCAAAAACTGTCCGTACATGCAAGATGGTCATTTTACCGGAGAGTTTTTTGTTGTTGTTGTAATAAGCAGAGAGGTGACTGAACAAAACTGTACTGATTACCAGGGCCGAGTTTCTCTAGATAACGGTCGCCGCGCGAATAACTGCTGCGCCAAAAGGGGGCAAAGAAACACTTTTAGAAAACGTTTGCGGAAAAATATTACAAGCTCTTGTCTGATTGGTAAAAAAAAAAAAAGTATTATCTTAACCAAACATTAATGGACCAATCAACAACTATAAATGTATTAACCCCCTGAAGTCTGGATAGTTTGCCGCTTGCTCGCTTGCTGGGAAGAACAAAACGCCACGCAAACTATCGGCAAACGAAGGGTGTTTCTCAGACCGTTTTTGCTTGCACACAGCCTGGTTCTCTTTTCAATACGCCATTACCTGTATCTACTTAGCTGTATCAACCCCACCCCACCCCTCTCACCACCCATCCATGCAACCCCTGAAACTGGTGGGTTTTTTTTCTAACACAATTCTTCAGGCAGTTTCACATTCCTCCTCAACGGTTTAAAACCCCCCCCCCCCCCCCCCCCCCCCCCCAAAAAAAAAAGAAGTAAAAAAAAAGAAGTTACATGGCACGGAACCAACAAGAAACAGGATCAGGTCGATCGATCCAAACTTTCCGGTCAAGTCCAATGTTATGGGTTTTTTCTTTTTTACCAACTTTGGCTCATACAAACACACATATGCATAAACACACACACACAAAAAGAGGCCTACCAACTCTGACTTTCAAAACACACAAAAGCTCCGTTCATCCCTTCTCCCCCACCCTTCCTCTCCCAAACCTCCCCCCCCCCCCCAGCCCCCCCCCCCCCCTTCCTCACGCAGCTGCCTGGACTTGAAGTGGCAATAGTAGCTGGAGCCCACACGCGTATGAAATCTGGAGACTCTGCTGCTAACTTTGTCTCTTTCAGCAGTAAAATGTTGTAGTAAATGCGGCGAATATCTTGTCTCTCCTATGGTCTCACTCAGGCTACGCATTCTCATCGCCACTTCAAACCAAAATTTCAATGCTGGAAAAGACAAATTAGCAAAGTGTGTGTGTGTGTGTGTGTGTGTGTGTGTGTTTGAGATTCCTACGCGTCTGATCTGTCATACTTGTGGGGCGATGACCCTACGAAAAAAAGGCAGGTGACGCAAGGTCAAGGTCAATGTGACCTGGCCGGTGCGTCGTATCTCTGCGGTGACGACCTTGACCTCTGCCCCATCAGGACTGCAGGGCCTGGCGCACGCACATGGAGAGCAACTCGTCCACCTGGTCCCCGTCTGCATCAGGGTCAATGTCGAATTCCTGAGGAAAAAAACAACACAACAAAACCATCGTACATCGCTGAAATTACACAAACAAAAACAGAAATACTCCATAGAATGTTGGAACTGAGTAACGCAACAAAACCCATCTCCATCTTTGATATTATACAAACAGAAACAGAATTACTCCACAGAGCGTTGGAACTGAGTAACGCAACAAAACCCATCTCCATCTTTGATATTATACAAACAGAAACAGAATTACTCCACAGAGCGTTGGAACTGAGTAACGCAACAAAACCCATCTCCATCGTACATCGTTGACAGTACACAAACAGAAACAGAAATACTCCACAGAGCGTTGGAACTGAGTAACGCAACAAAACCCATCTCCATCGTACATCGTTGACAGTACACAAACAGAAACAGAAATACTCCACAGAGCGTTGGAACTGAGTAACGCAACAAAACCCATCTCCATCGTACATCGTTGACAGTACACAAACAGAAACAGAAATACTCCATAGAGCGTTGGAACTGAGTAACGCAACAAAACCCATCTCCATCGTACATCGTTGACAGTACACAAACAGAAACAGAAATACTCCACAGAGCGTTGGAACTGAGTAACGCAACAAAACCCATCTCCATCGTACATCGTTGACAGTACACAAACAGAAACAGAAATACTCCACAGAGCGTTGGAACTGAGTAACGCAACACAACCCATCTCCATCGTACATCGTTGACAGTACACAAACAGAAACAGAAATACTCCACAGAGCGTTGGAACTGAGTAACGCAACACAACCCATCTCCATCGTACATCGTTGACAGTACACAAACAGAAACAGAAATACTCCACAGAGCGTTGGAACTGAGTAACGCAACAAAACCCATCTCCATCGTACATCGTTGACAGTACACAAACAGAAACAGAAATACTCCACAGAGCGTTGGAACTGAGTAACGCAACAAAACCCATCTCCATCGTACATCGTTGACAGTACACAAACAGAAACAGAAATACTCCACAGAGCGTTGGAACTGAGTAACGCAACAAAACCCATCTCCATCGTACATCGTTGACAGTACACAAACAGAAACAGAAATACTCCACAGAGCGTTGGAACTGAGTAACGCAACAAAACCCATCTCCATCGTACATCGTTGACAGTACACAAACAGAAACAGAAATACTCCACAGAGCGTTGGAACTGAGTAACGCAACAAAACCCATCTCCATCGTACATCGTTGACAGTACACAAACAGAAACAGAAATACTCCACAGAGCGTTGGAACTGAGTAACGCAACACAACCCATCTCCATCGTACATCGTTGACAGTACACAAACAGAAACAGAAATACTCCACAGAGCGTTGGAACTGAGAAACGCAACAAAACCCATCTCCATCGTACATCGTTGACAGTACACAAACAGAAATCAGGGTGACCGAATACTCCACAGTGTTAGCTCTTGGAACTGGAGTAACAGAACAGTTCAGAGACATCTCCATCGTACTCGTTGACAGTAAACAAACATGTAATGTCAGTAAGTACTCTTGGAATTGAGCGTTGGAACTGAGTAACGCAACAAAACCCATCTCCATCGTACATCGTTGACAGTACACAAACAGAAACTGAGAAATACTCCAATTGGAGAACAGAGCGTTGGAACTGAGAACGCAACAAAACCCATCTCCATAAGTGTTACATCTTGGAATTGGAGAACAGTACACTTGAAACAAGAAACAGAAATACTCCAATGTCAGTAAGCGTTACTCTTGGAACTGGAGAACAGAATAGTTCAGACAAAACAAAAAAAAACAAACAAAAATTTGATTATCACAACAAGAGAAATCAGGGTGACCGAACTCCTGGAAAACCATTCAGTGTTAGACTCTTGCAATTGGAGAACAGAATAGTTCAGAGACGCTTGAAGAGTACTGAAGAAAAAAAAAATGTAATGTCTGTAAGTGTTACTCTTGGAATTGGAGAACACAATAGTTCAGAGACACTTGAAGAGTACTGAAGGGAAAAAAACCCCAAAACAAATGTAATGTCTGTAAGTGTTTGTACATGCCCCATGTGGACAGGCCGGAGGCCTCAGGTCAGGTCAGGTAGTTAGGACATTAGGCCTCGCGGCCTCTTCACTGTCCTGTCATTTTGGTTTGAACTTTCGCACAGCTGAGAGGTTTTTGTATTTTGTTTTCGGCAAATCTGCCTTTTAGTCATGCTCGTATTGTAGTTTTGATATGTTGGTGTATCCACCAAGGAGGTTTTTGAATTGTGTTAGATTCTGTGCTCGTTTAATATGTGCAGGAAGAGTATTCCAAAACTTTTGTTACTCTGTTAGAAAAGAAATTTGTTCTATTAGTTCGGCTATACTGGGTTAGTATTTTTAAATCACTATTACAGGTTCTTGAGTCAGTTGTTAGCTAGAACAAAGATTTATTAGTATTGTTATCACTGTGAAAAATTTACACAAAGAAGAAAGTTAAGCATCCCACCACTTTTTTGCTGTAATCGGGATTTATTGCAAATAATCAATAAAGAATGAAACAACATTGATTAGTAAATGAAAGTTTGACTATCTGACTATAAGAAAATGCATAATTTAATGTATGGTTTTACAAATGCATTCTGATATTCTGAAACAAAAAGGGTTGTCATGTTCAAATTAAAAAATACCATGTTTAATTATCAATGTAACAATTTCATATGGCTATCTAAAAAGTTAATTATTGTGGGAAAACGTCACGAGGAGTGTCCAAAACTCATTTGGCAAATCAAAGTTCAGTAGCGTGTGTTTCCTCCCTGTGCCTGGATGACTGCGTCAACCCTGCTTATAACGGAATAATGGTAGCCTTGTAATAGCTAAGGGGTGCTTAACTTTTTTCTTTGTGTATTTAAAAAAAAATCCAGTGTTCTCTCTCTCTCTGTCTCTCAAACTTACAAACTGAAACACACACTCACTCTCTGTAAACCACCACCCCCTACTCACCACACCACCCCTAGCCCATTCAGGAACAAAGAGGGAAGACAGCTCTCAGTGGGAAAGGAAAACGAGTCGTCTCGTTCATTGATTTGTGCGCGAGCATCAAGTGCCTGTCCTATGCCATGATGTGGCCATCCCACATCTCCCTGCTCTCTACCAACAGCTATGACCCCCCCCCCCCCTCCAATCTGATTACTTCAAACTTCTTTTTCTCGTTTGTTTGTTGTTGGGTTGTTTTAAGCCCCCCCCCCACCCAAAAAAGTCTGTTTGGGGTTTCATCAGTTTGAAAAATAGGGTAGGTTTTTTTAATCTAAAACTTGTGTTCGGTCCATGTGTGTGAATATATTTGTATATTTTAACAAAACAAAAGTGTATACTTTTGCACTTATGATGTTTTATGTTTCTGTATGCTCGCTTACTTTCGTTTTCTTTTTCTTTCTTTTTTTCCCCATTTGTCAAAAAAAAGTTTAGGGTCGGCGGCCAAAAACTAGGGTTGGTCGGGAAACAGGAAACCAACATTTTTTATTTGTTTTCCTAATCATTCGGCATGTTTATTTGACCTCTTTTTTTTACAGCAAAAAGAAATGCATTTGTAAACTTTGTTTTCTTGATGCATATCGTCGGTGAAATTTAAAAAACCTGTATCTCGATTTCTGGGTTTTTTGAGTCAGCTAATTTTTCACGCCAACTTCCATCAAAAGCTCGTACAGTGGAACCTCCCTTATAAGACCTCCCATTATAAGACTCCCTCCCATATAAGACCTACTTTTCTGAGACATCGCCCTTCTTAGTAAGTATTAAAATTACCTCCCTTATTTATAAGACCCCTCCTTTATAAGACCTCATTTTGGATGATTTTTGAAGGTCTTATAAGGGAGGTTCCACTGTATCTCTAACGACTTTCTATCCGGGGTAAATGAGGTTGTGTAAATTGAAGAAAAACTCCTAAGTCCCAAATTCAGATCTACTTAAGGACAAAAACCTCGTAACTTCGTTCTTTTGAAGAATAAAAACAATTATTTTTTTTAAATGCAGGACTACACTCGCAATGTCTTGAACAACATATTCATCATAGTTAAATTGTGGTAAACATGGTTAAGTTTTAAAACCGTGTTGTTGTTTTTCTTCTCAAAACTATCAAAATTGAGATACAAGGTTTCTTAATTTCACCGACGATATTCCACTTGCCGTTCTGACAATGGGGGTCTGATGGGGGTGGGGGTGGGGGTGGGGGGGGGGAGGAGAAGAAACAGTAAAGAAAGGGATGTGAGCAGGACAGTTGCAAAGACTCCCGTGGGCGCATGTGTGCTGGTGTGTAGACCTGTGTGAAAGGAAGGCAGGCAGACAGATAGAACAGGCCATTCTGAGACTGCCAAAGAGAGAGAGAGAGAGAGAGAGAGAGAGAGAGAGAGAGAGAGAGAGAGAGAGAGAGAGAGAGAGACAGAGAGAGAGAGAGAGAGAGAGAGAGAGAGAGAGAGAGAGAGAGAGAGAGAGAGAGAGAGTACACATTTTCTTGAGTAAAAATGAATCATCTTCATTCTGCTTTGTTTGTTAATGCCTCAAACACGCATAAACAAAAAAGGGAATTTGAAATTATTATTTTTACAACAAACAGTGAAACTAGTACAAATGTGCGTATACGTACACACACACACACACAGACATCTTTTACCACCCACCTCATTGGTAGACTTGAGAAGCTTGGCGATAAGCTTTCGCACTGAAGCCAGCTTGGTGCGTGCGTTCTCCGCCTCTGTCTTCTGGGCAGTGGCTTCAGCTTGGAAATTACTGACAAGCTGCAACAAGAGCCAGGAGAGAACAGTCCAGGACCTGCCTGCCTTGCAAACAAACACCGACGCATCCCTGCATCCTGGCTACAGGGGATTTTCCCTCTCACTTTGCACTAGGCTTACGGTGTGAACGTGGAGTCTTTCGGATGAGACGATAAACCGAGGTCCCTTGTGCCCATGCACTCAGCACACGTTAATCCCAGTGGCAACGAAAAACTTGTCATTTGGTCAAAATTTAAACCCCCCCCCCCCCCCTTCCTTCCTCGTTAGTCACACGAAAATCGCATGCAAAAAAAAAAAGAGAAAAAAAAGGGTGGCGCGCCTCTGGCTGCGACGCGCTCTCCAGGTGGGAGCAACCCGAATTTCAGAGACGCCTCCGTGACGATAAGGTACCCAATACCTAATACCAATGCCCATAAATGTTAACTTTCTGGGTTTGAAATTAGGATTATATCGCTTCACAGTGAATTAAATTACTGCAATTAACGCTTAACACCTTATTTATAAAGATAATTGAAAATTAAACGATTCTCGAAATGTTCAAATGCCATTGTACACTGCCACTTCCTTCTCTTCTGTAGCCGTCTTTATCAAATATATTTCTTGAAGAAATGGTCCTTAACGTCGTTAGTTGCGAAACTTAGAAAAGAAAACAACTCTTGCTTCAGTTTAGAAGCCTATCCTTGGCTTCATGGAACTCAACTCTTTTACTTTCCTCAATTCCACCCCCACCCCCAACACCTCTGAGCTCCACCCCCCCCCCCACCCCCTGTCCATCCACACAGTCACCTTCCTGAGGCCCCGCTCGTAGTGGTCGAAGAAGTCGTCCAATGGGAAGTCGGCCAGCTCCTGCAAGGTCATCTGGGATATGGTCTCCTTGTCCATCACCCACTGAGGGGGCAGGAAGTAGCGAAGACACGTCCTGCGGAAAGGTCAGACTAAGGTCAATATTGCAACACATTGTGTCATGTGGGATATGGTCTCCTTGTCCATCACCCACTGAGGGGGCAGGAAGTAGCGAAGACACGTCCTGCGGAAAGGTCAGACTAAGGTCAATATTGCAACACATTGTGTCATGTGGGATATGGTCTCCTTGTCCATCACCCACTGAGGGGGCAGGAAGTAGCGAAGACACGTCCTGCAGAAAGGTCAGGCTAACGTCAATATTGCAACACATTATGTCATGTCGTGTTGTGCTGTAGTGTGGCATAGCCTGTAGATTTCAATATTGCAACACATTAACTCACTCGGCACTGGCCAGTTGCTTCCCCTTACAACCGTTCAGGACAGGCCATTTGACTAGGTTCGATATCACATCACCACAAAAAAGTTATGGAAAGTTATGGACTGATATTATCAGATAAGATTACTAACCCCATGCACTAAATTATCGCAAAATATCAGATTCGTCGTTTGTCTCCTATTGACGAAAACACGTAAAACATAGAAAGAAGGAAAATTTCACAATCATCCCCTCTACAACCAAACATGAATGTAAACTATGCAATGATTGGTTGATTTCAAGAGAGGCAAGGTCAAAACAAACTGAAAGTAGAGTATGACATCGAACTTGAAAGCTGGTTGCACACCAGAAACCAAAACCTTGAAAACGCTTATGAGCCGGATCGGGCTCATTTGTCCTAAACGGTTGTGCCAGCCATGAGCCGCATCCGGCTCATTCGTCCGGAGTGAGTTAAACCATGCTGTATTTGCTGTAGTGTGGCATAGCCTGTAGTATGGTGTAATCCATGGTCTCTATGTCCATCACTAGCTGGCGGGGGTGGAGGGGTGGGGGGGGGGGGGGTAGGGGCAACCACAATCATGATGAAAGCGTGAATGTTTTGTTGTCATAGTACCAAACTGTACTGAACTGGGCCTGTATTCACAGTGAGATAGTATGATAAATCAAGATATCTTAGAAGTCCTTATAAAGCCCAATTAAATCCTACTACTTTAGGACTTCTAAGATATGACGATAAGTCTCATACTATCTCAATGTGAATACAGGTCCTGGATTACATTGTGTAGTCTCTTCTTTGCCCACAGCCCACTTAGGGAGGGGAGGGAGAGAACGGAAAACCACCCTGGAAAATACCACACTTTGCTTGTTTTGTGTTGTCTTGTTCGTCATACCCGTTTGGACATATATGGCCGGAACGACTTGAATGAGTTAAACAAAATGTTCAAGCTCGGGGGAAGGGCATCTCCTCACGCTTAAAACGCCTTCTGATACTTGATTTTCTGCATTCACTTTTCTCTGAATTCGGAACAGAAAGTCTCTGAAAACGACCACGCCTGCTAATAATATCCCGGCCCCTTCAACCTCCCCCTCCCCTCTTACCTGTATCCATTGGCAATGTCGTCGTAGTGCTGGGAGGTGGAGGGGGTGGGGGCGGTGGTGGTGGAAGAGGTGGGGGCTTCCACCGACTCCTGGGCCGGAAGAGCCTCTGCCGCTTCAGCCTCCGCTGGAGGAGGAGACTTGGAGGGCTTCTGGTCCGCCTTGTCCCCCTGTCGTACAACAAACATTGTGCGTCAGTATTGTTCTAACCCCTTCAAGACATGAGGCAAACATCATTACTGGCCTGGGGGTGCCTAAAAAAATTTAATAACAATTTTTTTTAAAAAGAGCAACAAAACTCTCCTTTGTCTGGTCGTTCGTTTTCAACAACATCCATTATTGGCTGATCCAAGTTTAATTTTCACTTTGAAGAAAAATAAGAGCACATGTCCATATTTCCCCTACTCCGTATATTTTTTCCCTTCTTTCTTTCACTTATTATTTCCATGCGGAAAATCCAGATGTACTGTGTACCAGGCTTTAACCCTTTCGCCGCCAATGTCGCATTTATGCACCACAATGGTTTAACACCCATGTCACTAAAAGGCATCAAATCAGGGCCTGTTATCCGAAGATCATATTTTCTTCATTTTGGGAGGTAAGTATAGATCTAATGTTATATATCGATGGCTTGGAGTCAAAACGGACTATCTTTAGATAGTCCATTGACATATTATTGAACCTATTACGAAAACTAATAACTTGTATTAAAAAAAAGACTGCAGAAATATAAACAGCATAACCCCCTTTATGTATTTCTGCAGTCATTGTTTGATACAAGTTATTAGTTTTTGTAATAGGTTCAATAATACGTCAATGGACTATCTAAAGATAGTCCGTTTTGACTCCAAGCCATCGAAATTATGTTTTAGAGGAATTCTCAATGTTGCGGTTAAAAACAATTTCTATACACAGTTAGGTTTAAAGGTCTTTTTTGGTTGAAAGTGGCTGGCGACGAAAGGGTTTAATGGAACAGAAAGAAATCTTGACCACTGGCTTTTGACAAGCATTACAAACCAGTCAGTTCATGGAACCGTGGATTTTCTCTTTCCTTCCTTCCTTACCTTGTCTTTGATCAGCCTGATGTCTGAGCTGTTCTTCTCGTACCTGCAAACACAACAGAACAATACTAGCATCAACACAACGAGGCCTTCAGGTTTTTCACCAATAAATAAATAGGTACCTGTGCAAAGAACACACGGAGGACAAACAAAAAGACTGATAGCAGACTGAGGGGATTTGAGAAAGCAGCTGTATTTTTTTAAAACTCGGGACTTTACTGGTGTTGCACTGCCTCCGGGCATTGCATCCAGGATCTTTCCCACCATCTTTACATCTACTAAATGTCCCATATGATATGTGTCTGTTCCAGACTGGAGGACGTTAAACAGATTTTATCTAAGGGGATTTGAGGGACGTTGTCTCCATCTCCTTAGAACCCACTGGGAACAGCACGTCATCAACAGACAGGTCAGCAGGCGTACGGGCATCAAAGAGGAGGTGAAGCAAAGGAACAGCACGTCATCAACAAAGAGGTCAGCAGGTGTACGGGCGTCAACAAACATCACAGAGGAGGTGAAGCAAAGGCGCTGGAGATGGCTGAGCCATCTCCTGAGGATGAGGACCCCAGACCTCCACACATCGCGTGATATGGGCTCCTCCTAAAAAGTGGAAACGAGGTAGGCCACTGGGGACCTGGAGGAGGACTGTGGAGAAGGAGATGAGGGCAGCAGGAAAGACCTGGAATGAGCTCAGCTGGCTCGCTCAAGACCGTTACGGTTGGAGGATTAAAGAAGATGAAGTAAGTTAAGTGCAAAGAGCATGATCCTTTACGAAGTATATCATACGGGATCTGAATGCTCTTTTACACAAGGTTTGGTCTTCCACAAGAAAGTTCATCTTGAATCGCATTGTGAACCATTAATTTTTTCTTAATTTTTTTTTTAACTTCTAGTTCTGATGAAATTTGTATTTTGAAAGAAACTACCAAAGCTCTCAAACAAACAAAAATATTGAAATAAACACAATTGAGAATAGCAAAAGGGAATGCAAAAGATTTACATTTCATTATAACGAGATGCACACAAACACAACAGAGAAGTCAGGAGTCGAAGTCGAAAGTTTTACTGAATAGGCCTTTCTGCCCTTATCATGTGGGAGGATGAGGGTGGGAGACACAATTACACCACAGAGACAGACAGACAGACATAAAGGCCCTGTCACACCGTAACGTTTTAGCCAGCGTATGCCGACGTATCAAAATTTATCTAAAACGCTGGCATACGCTGAACTATCGATGGTTTTTTTTCCAATTTTGGGCATATGCATAGCGTATTCATAACGAGTTGGACGTATACCTAACGTATTAATAACATATTAGTAACTTATATAGAACATTTCGATAACGTATCGATAACGTATACAAACGAATGCTTAGCGTGTTGCCGGCGTTCACAACTTATGCTCAACGAAAGTCTAACTTATTGCATAGCGTATGGTAGCGTATCGCCGACGATCACGTGTTGTAGCCTATAAAAAGGTTGTTGCTCGATGATTCAAATCATTAAGTGATAATCTAAATACTGATTGCTATTTGGCCTTTGGGCTGAGATAGCGATTCAGTGAGATAAATTTTTGTATTTATTGGTTGGATTTATGAGTAGCGTGTGTGAACGTGTGTAAACGATCGTCTAACTTACCTCTAACTTATGGTGGGATGCGGGATGTATGCGGGATGTATGACCCATACGCTGGCGTATGTCGAGAATTTTGTGCATGCACAAAAATTTTCGACGACCTCACCGTACTACAACGTATGCCAGCATGCTCTTAACTCATACAAAACTTACCCATAACCAGGCATAGGAATTGTCAGAGACAAAAAAACTCTGAAAAGCCTGAAGAAGCCCCCCAATTGAAGTATTTAGTAAGGATTTGGTCTTCCACAAGAAAGTTCATCTTGAATCGCATTGTGAACCATTACATATTTGTATTTTGAAAGAAACTACCAAAGCTCTCAAACAAACAAAAATATTGAAATAAACACAATTGAGAATAGCAAAAGGGAATGCAAAAGATTTACATTTCATTATAACGAGATGCACACAAACACAACAGAGAAGTCAGGAGTCGAAGTCAAAAGTTTTACTGAATAGGCCTTTCTGCCCTTATCATGTGGGAGGATGAGGGTGGGAGACACAATTACACCACAGAGACAGACAGACAGACATAAAGGCCCTAAATACTGATTGCTATTTGGCCTTTGGGCTGAGATAGCGATTCAGTGATATAAATTTTTGTATTTATTGGTTGGATTTATGAGTAGCGTGTGTGAACGTGTGTAAACGATCGTCTAACTTACCTCTAACTTATGGCCCATGTATGCGGGATGTATGCGGGATGTATGACCCATACGCTGGCGTATGTCGAGAATTTTGTGCATGCACAAAATTTTTCGACTAACCTCGCCGTACTACGACGTATGCCAGCGTGCTTCAACGTGCTCTTAACTCATACAAAACTTACCCATAACCAGGCATGGGAATTGTCAGAGACAAAAAACTGAAAAGCCTGAAGAAGCCCCCCAATTGAAGTATTTAGTAACAAAAACGAAGTATTTAGTAACAATTTCAAAAATATTTTCGCGGAAATCCGCGAATTCGCGGACAATTCCCATGCCTGATAACGTATTCGACATACGCCAGCGTATTCGCCAAATTTTTCATACGTCCAGCATACGTTGGCTAAAACGTCAAGGTGTGATAGGCCCATAAGAGAGAGAGAGACAGAGACAGAAATTTTGTTGTGATGGAGAGACAGCTATGACATAAAGGCACAGACAGAAAAAGAAAGTCAACATGAGATGCAGAAACGGTATATCTCTTCAACCCCTTTGCTGCCAAGCCCGTTCTGGTTCTGAGGCAAATATCTGCCAAGCCATTTCAGGTTGCGAAGTCTATCGCAAAAACTGCTGAATAAAAGTGCATAATATAACCCCAGGGTTCATTCTTGCCACAGGACATCATAGGTCATTTGACCAGTTGGCAGAAAAATCAAAAGGTCATTTTCCCAAAACAATAGGTCACAGATTTACCGCGGTACATACCATGTTCATGAAGGTTAGCAAACAGATGTGGCCTTTCCCCATGGTTGAAGGTTTTCATCAGATTTGTTTTAATTTCTCTTCCTTGCCCCCCCCCCCCCCCCCCCCCCCCCCCCCCCCCCCCCCCCCCTCTCTCTCTCCCACATAGGTGTATTTTTTCCATATTTTTCATTGCAAATTGATTTTTTTGTTTACAGTTTTTGTTTTTCATCTTGTTTGCTTCAGTTGTATTTCTTATTTATTTATGACGACAGGATGAAAAAATGTTTTGTTTAACTTATTCCTTTATCGTCAATAAAGATCATTTTGACTTGACTTGACTTGACATACACACACACACAGAGTGTAAAATGTACCTTGCCATTTCATAGTTTAATGTAAAAATAAAGTAAAAGGTAACTAATATTCCTGCTCACAATTTAACCCTATGATCCTGCTTTTTAAAAAATGTAATCTCATTTTCATTCATAGTGTTTATGCACAGTGAACACACAGGCAAACACATGTGCATAACCCCTGGAATAGGCTGACTACAAAGAGAGAGAGAGGGGGGGGAGACAAACAGATCGAGATATGGACAGAGAGACACGCAGACATACACACAAGCGTACACACACACTTGCATATGCAGTAGCTTATGTTTTTGAGATGATGCCATTCACATCTCTAAAAGAACGGCTTGATGCTGCTGTCGAACTTGCAAAAAACGTTCAGATTTGGTCAACGAAGAAATCAGACCTAAAACTTGAAGCGCTTCGCTCTCGCGAACAAAGCATTCAGATGTAAACAAAGATCGTTTTGGAATGACCAAACATGTGTCTGCTTTAGAAATGAAAACCCTGGATGGTCAGAAACAAGACTGACAACCAGGAAAACCAAAGCAAACAGACTGACCGCTGTGGCACGAAGCGAAAATCGGGTTCGGAGTTTTGATGTGGAAAAGTTGGGGTGGCTTGACCTAATTCCAACGATCCTACAAGTTGCAGACGATGTCTGAACGAGTCCGAAACTAGCAAACATATTCTTCCGCCCCTTTCCTACTCGTGGCTTCTTTTTGAACACGAATTGTTGTCAAAAGGCCGAGAAACGATCTTAAGAAGAACGATCTTGTTTAGCACTAGAAGACTAGGCCTAGGTCACGCTGGAACTTTATTTGGTCATCAAAAAGTTGGATCGGAAAAGCTTTACCGAATGTGCAATGCCGCCATTTTTTCGTTTCGAAGTTCGTTTCGCCAGATACAACTTTTTAGTTCTGATTATGGTCCGAGGCCGTGGAAGAACTCAAGCTTAGCAGACGACAGAATCCTTGAAGTTGTTGACTGCTTTGACGAAAAATC
>CM065702.1:23794805-23837305 GCA_017654935.2 Phymorhynchus buccinoides | reverse complement strand
GCGGATACGCGGACCGTTCTGATGCCTGCTCACTGCTCCACAGGCCTTCTCAAATCTCACAAGACAACACTGTCAACATTTCAAGATCTTCCATTCGCAACTTTGTTTTTTACCTCTGACCTGTTAAAACTGACTTTTCTATGTATGTATTTTCAACTCGACCTAAAAACAAAGAATTCCCTGAAAAGGGAAAGGAGTGGTAAACATAAAGTGTGTACAATTTCCACAACCTAGTTGCCATGTTACAACAATGACAACAAAAGCTAGCAAATTACAAAGAAAACACCCCAAACAGTTCTTAATATTTCATCTTAAGTGCAAAAAAAAGGAAGATAAAGGCAGAAAAATGGTGCACAAGTGCAAGACAGTCAGAGACAGGCATGGGAATTAGAGAAGACAAAAAACACTGAAAATTGGGGTCTGGAAGCAGGCATAGCAGACCTGTTTACCCCCTACACAAGTCTTGAGTAGTCTAGATAGCTGAAATGAGTAGTTTAGGTGCAAAATGTGTAGTTTCATTCATTAAACCATCAAATGTTTACTGAAAATGAGTAGCAATCAAGAGTTAAAGAGCATTATTTTCAGTTTTGAGGAGTAGTAGAGGTCCAAATTGAGTAGAATACTACTCGAAAAGAGTAGAGTAAACAGGTCTGGCATAGGAACAAGGAATAAAATAACTGAAAATCGTGCGTGTTGGGACACAGCCCCCAGAAAATGAAGCTTCTTCTGTTATCTAAGCCTTAAAAACTGTATTAGAGATAAGACTGATATATTTAGTTCATTTTGCATTCATTTATAACCAATAACTTCAGTTTTACTCATTGGGCTTCTTTTTTTTCCTCATAAATGTCCTCTTGGACCATCAAAAAAGCTGAAACTTGCAAAAAAAGACTGAAGAGGACCATCAAAAAAGCTGAAATCAGCCAAGACTGACAATTCCCATGCCTGAGAGAAGATTAGAAGACATGGTCAGGTCAGGTCAGGTAGGACTAGGCCTCGTGGCCTCTCAAGCATCCTTTCTCTTGATTGGGATTTTCAAAAAATGTTTTTATATTAAATTCAGTTGGCACAGCTGTGACGGTTTTAGTAGACTATCAGTCATACTGGTATTTTAATTTACTAAGGTTTGGGTCTTTGTCCAGGAGGTTTTTAAATTTGTTAGTATCAGGTGCAAGCTTTGTTTGAGCAGGAAGTGCGTTCCAATAGTTATTATTACATTAGGCCAAACAAAAAAATATGTCTGTTTCCGGTAACCTGACCGAGCCTAGTTTTTGCTGCCGACCCTAATTTTTTGGGGGAGAGACGAGTTTGAAAAAAGAAAGAAAAAAAAGAAGCAATTTGAGCAGACGATGCAAGGGAAACAACCACTGCACTCTCACTCGGCGTAGTCAAGGACCATTACTCGAGCAGACTTTCGCACAATGGCGGGCGCAAGGCATGCGATTTCCCGCAGTACAATATTACTGCTATGCTTGCTGCAACATGCTTATGTGAAAAAGTTAAGTGGTAAAGATAATCTGTTGATTGATACTCACATTCACATGTTTCAGCAAATACGGCAAAAATAAAACAAAAATTGAAAGCCTACCTACCTACCCTATTTTTTTGGGCCATGTTCCCGGAAACGGACATATTTTTTGGTTTGGCCTTATTACATTTACAAGCACAGAACTTCCATATAAGGCTGGGGTGTTTTTAAAAAACCAATACCAAAAATGCCTCAAAGAAAAACCAGGGGACAGAAAATGAGAGAATAATGTAAAGAACAAAACAATAACAAATTTAAACGATACGCGACACAATTCAAGGGAAACAAGTCCGCCACTGCACATCTTCAGTATTTTTCAGTCAGCAAAAATTGTCTCCCTTGTTCTACGTGAAGCCTCAACGGTTCTTGGGTTGTGCTGGTGTTACAATTGTTTTTCTGTTTCTCTTTTTGTTTCCCTATTAGTGCTTCAGTTGGATTTTTTTTGTTATTGTTGTGTTTTTTGTAGTTGTTTACATCTCTTTATGAGTCACACAACAAAAAGACAGAGAGAAACCGATAAAGACAGACAGACAGAAGAGGAGAAGAACTCAAGAAGAAGCAGTAGAAGAAAATGGGAAGAAAAAAAATGCAGACCCAAAGACAAACAAGAGAGGAGTACAAATTGAGAGAGAGAGAGAGAGAGAAAAGAGAGAGAGAGAGAGAGAGAGAGAGAGAGAGAGAGAGAGAGAGAGAGAGAGAGAGAGAGAGAGAGGAGAGAGAAGGGGGGGGGGTGATGGAAAGGAGGGACAGAGACACAAAGATTCAGAGAGAAGTAGATGCATACAACTTGTGTCTGTTAATAGAAGACATCAACAATGGCATCTTCACCCTCAATATCAACACTCAAAGAAAAACTTTAAAAGAAATAAAACAGAAACCCACATAACACAACTGCAAGGTACAAACGAGCAATACCACACCTACCGTATTTTACGGACTACAAGGCGCACCTGATTATAAGGCGCACCCCCCAAATTTGACTCAAAATTCAGATTTTGTTACTTTACTTCCTTACTATATTATCAGTCACATTATAAGGCGCAGGGATCTCAGTCTGGGAAAAAAATATCGCCTTATAGTCCGTAAAATATGGTACACTCCAGAGCTCACACGCCGATACACACACACAACACATGCACGCATGTGTGTATGCACTCGTGCACACCCATACACACACGCATGCGCGCACATACAGGCACGCATGTGTATATGCACGCGTGCACACCCATACACACACGCATGCGCGCACATACAGGCACGCATGTGTATATGCACGCGTGCACACCCATACACACACGCATGCGCGCACATACAGGCACACACACACACAGACACAGCCGCACAACAGACCCACAACCAATGCACTCACCATTTGTCGTACTTGTCTTTGGGGTAGCCGTCAAACTTGACTTTCCACTTGCCCTCCCCGCCGTTCACCCTCACCACACTGCCTGCATGCCTGCAGCACCAACACACACACAATTTGCTATCCGTATTGATAGTATTTTCTAGCCTCCCCCGAAGACGGAGTGTGGCTGTTCACTGCCTGCATGCCTGCAGCACCAACACACACACACACAATTTGCTATCTGTATTGATAGTATTTTCCAGCCTCCCCCGAAGACGGAGTGTGGCTGTTCACTGCCTGCATGCCTGCAGCACCAACACACACACACACAATTTGCTATCTGTATTGATAGTATTTTCTAGCCTCCCCCGAAGACGGAGTGTGGATGCCCACTGCCTGCATCACCAACACACACAATTTGTTATCCGTATTGATAGTATTTTCCAGCCTCCCCCGAAGACGGAGTGTGGCTGTTCACTGCCTGCAGCACCAACACACACACACACAATTTGCTATCCGTATTGATAGTATTTTCTAGCCTCCCCCGAAGACGGAGTGTGGATGCCCACTGCCTGCATCACCAACACACAATTTGCTATCCGTATTGATAGTATTTTCTAGCCTCCCCCGAAGACGGAGTGTGGCTGCCCACTGCCTGCATCACCAACACACACAATTTGGTGTCCGTATTGATATCTTCTAGCCTCCCCTGAAGACGGAGTGTGGCTGCCCACTGCCTGCATCACCAACACACACAATTTGGTGTCCGTATTGATATCTTCTAGCCTCCCCTGAAGACGGAGTGTGGCTGCCCACTGCCTGCAGCACCAACACACACAAACTGGTATTGGTATTAAAATAGTATTTTCTAGCCTCCCCCGAAGACGGAGTGTGGCTGCCCACATGGCGGGGTCATCAAAAACAGCGCCCCTCCGGGGGGCTATGTTACATTCCTGATTTTTTTTTTAGCATCCCTGAACCACGAAAACAAAGGATGTTGATATTATCTGAAACATCCTTAAATTTCACACACACACACATAAAACTAAAAGTATATATTTAAGTTGCAACCACACACACACACACACACACAAAAGACTCGACCCCACAACTCACCATTTGTTGTTGATGAGGGCTTCCACCCTGGTCCCTATCTCCCCTGCACACACGAGAAACACAAAGGCGCTTGGCGTTAGAATAGAAAGAAAAAAAAATCACCTTTCCCTAAGTAACCTTCAATTTAAGCTTCTGATAATAATCCAATGATGGAAACAGCCTTCACAGATTTACCTTTTGGTATTTATTTCGGGGGGTGGGGTATTTGGTATATTCTAGTCACAGAGACTTATCTCCCCCGGAGAGCATGTCGCCGCAAGTGCAGCGCCTACCCAATTTAAAAAATGTTCAAATTTTTTTTTAGGGGGGGCACAGGGTGAGGAGGGTGTGTGGACACACTTGGAAAACCTAGCCATCAATTTGGCCATACCAGGCAGCGGGATTTCTCTCTGCTCCTACCGACTTTCAACTGCCGTGGGATTTTTATGTGCGTAAAGCGCACGGGTCAGACTAGCTTTAAGTCCCCTTCCGAAGGACTCGACGTTCAGGACGATTTTCCTGTTAAACTAGAAAGAAAGGGCGAGGCTGGGGTTAGAACCCGGGTCACTCACGCTGCAGTCACGCATTACATTTGGCAGGCAAACGTCTTAACCAGTCTGCCACCTTTCTCCCTTTTTGTCAATGCACTTTGCGTTGCATGCTATGGTATGAAATTGGGTTGTGTTGTATTGTACTGTATTGCACTGTATTGTGTTGCGTTGCCTGCTATTACTTTGTCACAATGTTCCTGTGGCATTCAGCTTGCTCATCATCCGGAACAGTGTGCATCGCTGCTAGTACCAGGGCTCACAATGAGGACTTCCAAAAGTCTCTGAAATTCTAAGAGCCCCTCTCACCCCTTTTCTTCCTCTTTCTCCCCGTTCCCTCCTCCCTCTCCCCCTAACAGGGTTTGCACAGATTTTTCAGACCAAAATTCACAAACTTTCAAAGACTCTTTATCCTATTTTCAAAACATGCTATGATGACGATTGCTTCGATCACGATCACTGAAGTTGCACCGGTGTAGCCAAAAGACCCAGATATAGTGAAGGCAGGTAACTTGTGACAAATCGAGGACGTCTGCTAGACGGAACTAGATCGTCAAACCGCGGATATTGTAAAATAAGCCAAATTAAATTGCTTCTTTATCAATTCTGGAAGCAAACAAAACAAAATTTATGGCATCAATGGATTTTTTTAGGCGTCAATGACTTTTTCACAAACCATTTCATGATTTTCACAGACCAAAGCCAATTTTCAAAGCATTCCATTTCTCCACTTTCAAAGCCTGTGCGAACCCTGCCTAAGAATGTAAATAAAGAAGTTTCAACAGCAGTCTACTCACCGTTGCTATCAGCGTCGTTGACCTGCACGCTAGGTGTTTCCTGTGCAGAGCTCACTGTGTCCACGTCCATCGACTCAACCCCCGACTGACTGGCCTCCGCATCTTCATCTGCTGATGACTGAAATAGAAGACAGTTGTGATATCATAGGTTTATTTCTCTCTACCACTGTGTCCCCCGACTGACTGGCCTCCGCACCTTCATCTGCTGATGACTGAAATAGAAGACAGTTGTGTTATTATTTCGATCACTGTGTCCTCCGACTGACTGGCATCCGCACCTTCATCTGCTGATGACTGAAATAGAAGACAGTTGTGTTATCATAGGTTTATTTCTCTCTATCACTGTGTCCTCCGACTGACTGGCCTCTGCACCTTCATCTGCTGATGACTGAAATAGAAGACAGTTGTGTTAGTTGCTAATTTATCTATTTCATAGGTTTATTTATATCTATCACTGTGTCCACGTCTATTTAATGACAGAAATATAAATGTAACATAAAAAACACACACACAAGAAACCCTCTGATTCCCAAGGTAAGTCCCGAAATGAATCAACTATTCACAACATGGTACCCTAACCTTCCACAGCATTTCATCAAAATTTCTTCAAAAATATTTAATAGTCCGGCTTTCAAATGACAAAAATGTGTGAGTCCCAAACCCAACTCACCATGAAAACTCCTCTAGGAGGTTTCTGCCGAGGTTTCTCCGCCTCTTTAATTTCTTCAGACGCTGCTGATGCTGCTGAGGCCGATCTCCTGGAACTTCTGGTCGGTTCCACCACCACTTCCTTCACTTTAGTCTGCGCCGGCGGAGCTGCCTTTTTCACCGGAGCCTTCTCTGGTTTCTTCGTCGCCGCTGCCGCCATGCGTCCTTTCTTCGGCGGTGACGGTCTTGCTTCCTCCTCCTCCTCCGATTCTTCCTCCTCTTCGGAAGAGGTCTGCGCCCGTCGAGCGATCCTCCCTTTCGGGGTGGTCGAGGATTTTGACTGTTTGGAGGAGACTGGGGGTGGGGCCGAGGGGCGTTTTCGACTAGGAGGAGGGGTTGGTTCCTGTCATCAAAAAAAGAACAAAAAATTATAAATAAAAAATCAAGCACACACACAAACACATGCACGCAGAAACAGACATACACGTTACATGTGCAGTAATTTTTCTAAATAACGGTTAACAATACAGACAACAATAACAACAAAAACACAACACAGCACTAGCCCCACTTACCCTGCTGCCCCTGACGGTCCTGGCAGGCGTGGTCTTGGGACTGGGGGTGTACTTCGGCTCCGGCTTGCTGGCTCCTCTGGCAGGCGGCTTGGCCGCGGCTTTCTGTTGGGGCGCCGGCTTGGGGGACGGTTTCTCTGTCTTGGTCACCGCTCGGGAGCGGGAGGCGGGAGGGGAGGGGGGGAGGGGATGGGGAGGGCTGTCGTCGTCGTGACTAGAAAAAACCCAAAAAAACAATCAGCTACCAGTTGATTTGTAATAAGAATTGTTTATATAATTCTTTGGGTATGGTTTTGGTTTGTTTTCACAACTAGAGAGCTTCCGATTGTTGTCAGACTTCATGGGTCACATGACCCCTGATTACAGCAAGAGGGTCAGTTTCCAAAATATGGGGCCAGTAACGTGTCAGAGCTTCATTTGTTGTCACACTTCATAGGTCACATGACCCCTGGTTACAGAGAGGGGTCAGTTTCCAAAATATGGGGCCAGTAACGTGTCAGAGCTTCATTTGTTGTCACACTTCATGAGTCACATGACCCCTGGTTACAGAGAGGGGTCAGTTTCCAGAATATGGGGCCAGTAACGTGTGAAAGCTTCATTTGTTTTCAGACTTCATGGGTCACATGAACCCTGGTTACAGAAAGAGAGGGGTCAGTTTCCAGAATATGGGGCCAGTAACGTGTGAAAGCTTCATTTGTTTTCAGACTTCATGGGTCACATGAACCCTGGTTACAGAAAGAGAGGGGTCAGTTTCCAGAATATGGGGCCAGTAACGTGTCAAAGCTTCATTTGTTGTCACACTTCATGAGTCCATTATGACCCAGGCATCAGAATAGTTTGGAGTCCAGTCCTCTGAAAACCGCCGAGGAAAAGGGCCACCGAGGCCCCAGACTGTTGATGGACAACACTGAAATCAGTTCCCAACATGACCAAAAAAGCTGAGTACAGTCAGAAATCACTTTGAAACGATATTTAACCAAAAACCTGAATCAAAAAGGTAAAACCTCCGACAGTAGAAGCCAATCCTCTGTCAGAAATTCTTAATCCTCCGACAATTATGAAACCTGATAATCCCTGGCTGCACAAAATGAGGGGTCAATTGGGGTCATTGACCCGAGCCCCCCTGACAATCTGAAGCTCTGTAACTATATAGTACTCTTCCTTACTTCCTTCTTTCACTCTTTCTCTTGTCAGTCTCTATCTCTCTCTTTCTTCTGTCCTTTCTCAAACCACTAACCCGCTTCCCCATCCTTTCTCATTCTCGACATTCAGTTTAAACCTGGTTTATGGCACTAGAAAGAGACTGCAAACTCTGGAAAGAACCACTAACAAAGCCATTAGAGAATAAGACTGCATTAAAAAAAAATAATACATTTTTTTTAAAAGAAGAAGAAAACTTGCTAATCAAAAAATAATTATCGGTAAGCACTCTTTTAATACGCCCATAATTCTGATGCTAATGCCTTTAACCCTTTCACTGCCAATGTCACATTTTTGCACCACAAATGGTTTAACACCCATGTCACTAAAAAAGCATCAACTCAGGGCCTGTTATCTGAAGACCCTATTTTCGTAATTTAGGTAGGTAAGGATAGGCCTAATGTTATACATGTCACAGAGGAATTTGCTATTTTGCTGATTTTTTTTTTCTCTACCCAGGTTACGCTTAACGGTATTTTTTGGGGCTGAAAAATGGCTGACAGCGAAAGGGTTAACCCCTCTTGCATATACTATAGCCCGAACCGGCCAGCCGGAAGTTGCCTCGGTGTATTCAAATCGCCCCAAACCACCCGTAGCTTGCCCCCCCACTCTGAGACCCCCTCTGATGGCATTTTCATCACGCACCAAGTTCGAATGTTCTGTAAAGGGCTTCGCACACTAGCGTCAAGATCTCGAGATCGCGGCGATTTTTTGCTGCAAGGTGCAGTTTGATGCGCCGCTTGCGCGTGAGAGATTCGCGGCGCGGCAGGATTTTTTATGCGTAGCTGTGCGATTTTTTGTTGCTCGAGAATAGAACCGGCTCTAATTTTGAAGCTCAAGATCGCGGAGATCGTGAAACTAGCCAATCACAACGGACGGAAGGACCATAACTCTGATTGAAGAATAAAAATGGCAGACTTGCTCGAACCCGAAATAAAGCGTCTGACGCTAGAGTAATCTTTCCTTGCGTTCCAAATAAGGAAGTTCGCGCGACAAGAGGCGAAGCGACAAGAGTCGTGTGTGAGAACACCACTGCCTCGCTACAATGTGTGCTGTGATGCAGGCGTCAACAGGTCAAGGCGTTGCTCTGAGAAACAATTGACGCCTGACGCTAGTGTGCGAAGGCCTTAACAAATGCGAATGCAAGAGGGTTAAGTGACAGTGAACTGAAGCCTACATACCCTGGGTGGAGGGGAGGGCTCCTTGTGTTTGGCCTCCTCTTTGTCCCTGCCCACCTCAGCCGCTTCTCTGTTGGACAACACAGTGCGCGTCTTGTCCATCTTGGCCAGCATTTCTGTCTTTTTGCGAATCTCCTGGGAAACACACACACATACGAACACATGTGTGTGTGTGAAAGTAGATGCATGAACGCATGCACACACACACACACATGTGCGCATGCACACATGCATGTGTGAATACTGATGCATAAATGCAAACACACACACATTTTCCAAAATGTTATTGCGTTCCAGCACAAAAGATGAAACATCACAAATTAATACATCATGGTCCTATCCTGTCCAATACAGGCAACACATTACAGCTTTCAAAAGAAAGACAAGTACAGTCACAAGACCCTCATTTCTCTCGCTCAATAAACAAAACATAAATCTTCATGCTCTCGCTCTCTCTCGCTCTGTGTGTTGTGCCTTAGTACACATACCTCCCACTACCCTCATTTCCCCCCAATTTTTTGTGTATGCATTACTTAGTTTTTGTTGTTTGAAGTTTTCTATGATTTCTTGTTATTTATTATTATTTCCCCAGGGATGGGTGGAAAAAAGCTGTCATTGCTTATCTCATTCCCTGGTTAAAGACCCACCATGTCACGTGTCAAAATCACGGTTTTCACGTGTTTTCCCTCTTATAGCTGGTAAGAAATCTTAAGAAAGCTTCCAAGCATAAGAGGGAATGTGACACGTGATGTGGGGGGTCTTTAAATAAAATTTTGTTTTCTTTTTTCATTTTCTCTCTCTCTCTCTCTGTATCTGTCAGTCTGTCTGACCCCTTCTCTCCATCTCCCTCTTTACAGTCTCACCTCTTCTAGGTCTTTCTTCTTCTGGTCCTGTGTCTCCACCTCCTTCTTCAGACAGTAAACCTTACACACCACACCAAACTATACCGCACAGCAGACTACAGTTCTGTAACAGTCTCACCTCTTCTAGGTCTTTCTTCTTCTGGTCCTGTGTCTTCACCTCCTCCTTCAGACAGTAAACCTTACACACCACACCAAACTATACCGCACAGCAGACTACAGTTCTGTAACAGTCTCACCTCTTCTAGGTCTTTCTTCTTCTGGTCCTGTGTCTTCACCTCCTTCTTCAGACAGTAAACCTTACACACCACACCAAACTATACCGCACAGCAGACTACAGTTCTGTAACAGTCTCACCTCTTCTAGGTCTTTCTTCTTCTGGTCCTGTGTCTTCACCTCCTTCTTCAGACAGTAAACCTTACACACCACACCAAACTATACCGCACAGCAGACTACAGTTCTGTAACAGTCTCACCTCTTCTAGGTCTTTCTTCTTCTGGTCCTGTGTCTTCACCTCCTCCTTCAGACAGTAAACCTTACACACCACACCAAACTATACCGCACAGCAGACTACAGTTCTGTAACAGTCTCACCTCTTCTAGGTCTTTCTTCTTCTGGTCCTGTGTCTTCACCTCCTTTCTTCAGACAGTAAACCTTACACACCACACCAAACTATACCGCACAGCAGACTACAGTTCTGTAACAGTCTCACCTCTTCTAGGTCTTTCTTCTTCTGGTCCTGTGTCTTCATCTCTTTCTTCAGACAGTAAACCTTACACACCACACCAAACTATACCGCACAGCAGACTACAGTTCTGTAAGTCTCACCTCTTCTAGGTCTTTCTTCTTCTGGTCCTGTGTCTTCATCTCTTTCTTCAGGCAGCCTTCCTGGAAGTTCAGCTTCTGTTCTGGGGCTGTGCACCTGAGAAACACAGCCACACTCAGGTGTTAAAGAGCTGTGTACCCACATATGGCACTGTGCCTGTCCGGCAGCTCCACTAATGCTGGACATACCACACTAGGGAGTCTGCAAATCTTTGTATTCTACACCTCCCCCCCCCCCCCCCCCCCCCCCCTTAAATATGTATCATTTATTTAAATTCAGTTCATTTATATTCTAACTTCTTTGGTCACCTGGCATGACCTTCGTTTTTGGGTGTGTATTTTTTTCAATATCGGCAAAATCTTCAACCTGATGAAGGTGGCCGATTGACGAGAAGAAGAAGATGGCGCGCTTTTTAAACGTTTCATATTATACAGATTGTAAGGCAATGCTCGTCCCCCCCCCGATTGAGACCCCTGCACGTTATGTTACCACTATTATTATGAAGCGCCTTAAGCGCGGTTCAGCAAATGCGCGAAACGCGCATCCCCCAGCCTCTCGGCGCTCGTATCTCCGGTGTTTCTGGACCGATTGCCTTCGCATTTGGCAGGAAGATGACCGGGGACGGTGACTATCCGTGTACCAAACCGGAAGCGAATCGGTTCACAAATGCGCGCGCTATATGCCGCTTCACCGTTTCACGAATAACTCCGCCGTTTCTTAACCGAATCGCCTCAAATTTGCTGTCAGGCTTGCTATGGCCTGGGCAAAGCATGGCAGCAAATTTGAAGAGAATCGGAAAAGCACGTCACTCTCAGAGCAGCGCCAACGGGAAACGGGGCCTTAACTCCGCCGTTTCTTAACCGAATCGCTTCAAATTTGCTGTACTCAGCGTTACCAGTACTTGGTGTTACCGTTACTAGGCGTTACCAGTACGGTGCATTGCCAGTACTAGGCGTTGCGCTAGTAAGTTCATAATAAGATAACTGTCATTGCAAAAAGACGAATCTTTTTCCACTAAAAAAGTTGGAAAAGGAAAAATATGTTAAATTCAAGCTCAAGAACTCTCTGGGATTCAACATATTTTTCTTAGAGGGGAAAGAAAAGCTAAACTCTATTCTTCAGCAGGTCAATTATAGCATGTCAAACAAAATTTTAAAAAACACTCCCAAACCAAAACTCTTGGCAAACTTGTGCCAGCAATTAATAATCTTGCAAAAGCCTTTTCCACAGTTGAATTACAGAGCAATTTAAAGACTGGCTGCTGTTGAAACAAACAATTTGTCTCAAACAAGAATACTTAGGAAAATTGTATAAGCGATGGACTTAACAGACAGGTAGGATGGTGACAAGTGCGTGCGCGCGAGCATGCACACACTCATTAACACACTCTCTCTCTCACACACACACACATGTACTCAGGTGTAGAGTTGCACAGTGGTAACGCGTTCGCCTCGTCTCAAGTAAACCCGAGTTCGAACCTGGGTACAAGGGACTTTTCCTCTCACTTTGCACTAGGCCTTACGGTCTGAACATGGAGTCTTTCGGATGAGACAAGGTCCTGTATGCCCATGCACTTAGCACACGTTAAACCCAGTGGCAACGAAAAAGATGTCATTTGGTCAAAATTTACCCCCCCACCCCCCTTTCTACTTCCTCATCAGTCACACAAAATGCCTCTGGCTGTGAAGCGCTCTCCAGGTGGGAGCAACCCGAAATTCACAGAGACACCTCTGTGACGATAAAGTACCTAATACTCACACACAGAGACACACTGAGTCCTGTCTGTTCCTTACTTGTTGTGCTGTTGGTCGGGGTTCATGCTGCACTGCCAGTTATCGGGGAAATCCTTGTTGACATTGGACGACAGGAACGGGAGAGTCCGCCACTTCAAACAGTGATCTGACAACACACACACACAACTTCCCAATTAAGACCTTGAAAAACCAGCAAGAGAAAGGTCCTAATTGGGAGGTGGACACTCAGTAGTCCGGAAGTGAAGGAGAAAATTATCGGTAAAAAATGTTTGGGACACATCTTAAAGGGAGTCTCAATAGGGAAGGAATTAATATACATACATTCAGGATCACACATGCCTGTATGTTAGTTCAGCCCACATATTTCAGCAATGAAAATTCTGACCCATACTTCCTGGCAATGCACAATGCAGTGAAAAATAATGTACATTCCAGTTAAAAACAACAACAAACCTCTTTTATGCATGCCCAATTTCCGGTTTTCGTTTTACATTTGTGATCCCACCATCAACCATGTGATGATCAATCACATGTAGGTTAGATACTAAGTTAGTATAAACCCTGGAATTTGATTCTAGCACCAAAAAAAATAAAGTTGCCAAATCGCCAAATGGCTTTCATTAGAGTTCTTCCATATCCATACTTTATATGCCTTGTATGACAAAGTATCTACACCTTTACTTTCACACTATATGCTTCCTAGTGTTTGCTTTCTTTTAAACATTTTAACCTAAAATTGTAATTCAATTCACTCTCATACCTGCATAGCACTACTTATATGGGAATGTTCAATGCGTGCCTCAGATTAAATCTGGCACCACATGTGAAGTCTGGCGTGGCCAGAGTCATGGAATGTCCCCAGAAGAGGCTGGGCAATATGGGGGTGTTGTTAACACATACAGCACAGGTGGTCTTGGGTGGCTATCAACTCTTCTAACACGATCAGGGCTCCCAATCGTCCCACAAAGTAAGGGGTCCCAGGGACTCCTTCACTTACAGTACAGAGGGTCCTAGAGGCGGGATAGAGGGTCCCAAGAGGCATTACGAATGCTAAGAAGAATTTGTTTAGTGCATCCCTGGGACCCCCTGCACATTCTTTTAGAGGGTCCTTTCGAATTTTAGTACTTCATAGACACCCAAACGGGGGTCCCTGGGAGCCCTGACGATGCTTTGTTTTTTAACGTTCTTGGTTGTCCATAGCATCATCTCAACTGATAAGAGGGAAGTAACTATTTTTTTTAAAGTGAGCGTGCATTGCTTTAACAGCAGAAACAGTGACAAAAGCTCAAACAGGGTGCTTGGCAGTGAATGTCTTTGCATTTGGTGGGAGTGCCGAGAGACGTCTCGGGCGAATATATTCGCCCATGGTATTAGAAGAGGGGTACGAGGGGTTCTTCTTCTTCAGGGAGTTTATAGTCCCTACCACGCTTTCGCGTATCTGGGGACTAGCGATAATTTTTTTAAGATTTATTATAGAGATTACATAAAAGGGGGAGGGTATGGGCTTTAGGTCGGTTAAAATAGTGTATATTTATTGTGTATGTACAAGGGGTATATTTTCGGGAGTGAATAATACAGAAAGAACAACCCTGGATGTTATGATTATATGCAATGCATTCTCTAATGTATTCATTTTCATATGTATGGTGAGGATACGTGAACCAGTCTGTTAGAAATGTTTGCACGAATGGTGAGTGAGAAGCGCATTGAGTTGCTTTGCAAGATTATGCGCTATATAAGCATTATTAATTATTATTATTAAAAGGTACCGTTGACTTGTTCGCAGAAGAAAGAGACAGACAGACAGACAGACGGACGGACCAACAAAAGGAGCACAGTGTCAAAAGTACTGACCGCACTGCAGTGTCTTGTTGATCTGCATGGCTCTCTTCCTGATAAACTTGATGTCTGTGGAAGGGGGGTCTTTCCACCGATGACTGGTATACCCATAATTCTCCCTGTGGTAAATAAAGAAGCCGCAAGGCGGGTCAACAATCAAACCGTACATCGACTCATTTAGAAAATTGCTGCAGCGCGTACCTTAACCCTTTCACCGCCAATGTCGCATTTTTGCACCACAATGGTTTAACACCCATGTCACTAAAAGGCATCAAATCAGAGTCTGTTATCCAAAGACCCAATTTTCTTAACTTTGGGAGGTAAGGATAGGCTTAATGCTATATATGTCACAGAGGAAATTGCAATATTGCAGATTTTTTCTCTACTGAGTTAACTTTAATGGTATTTTCGGGCTGAAAAATGTCTGGCGGCGAAAAGGCTAAAGCTGTCATATAAGCTTATCAAAGTCACAACAAGTGATAAATGGCATAACGCACACACAGACATACACATGCGCACATGCTCACACATGCACACTCACAGATGTACGCATGCACACACGCGCGCGCGCATGCATACATAAAAAACAAACACACACACTCACAAAACTCTTAAATGTTAAAGTGTAAGGCCAGGTTCACATTAGACACTAAGTTCCGCACGGAAAACACTAAATAAGTAGAAGAAAGGATAAAAGTTTATGCATATTGGGGGAATTCGGAAACGTGCGCAAATATTTTCCCTTCTTTGTTTCACTTATTTAAGGATTGCGCACAGGTTTCCGCATGGAATATCCGCTTATGTGTGTACACGACCTGAGCGTGCATGTGTGAGTGTGTAATGAGCAAGAGAAGAGTATGAGAGTACAAAGCGTGATGATCGGCATAGCTCCCTCACTGACAAATTTGAAAACATAATCATCAGTAAAATGACTGCACAAGAAAGACAGAGAGAAAACAGTGAGCGATAAAGTAAGAAAAACACAGAAGATGACAGAGAAAGCAACTGAGTGATAGACAGAGAAGTAGCGAGTTAGGATGAGTGAATTTGCATGTGTGCGTGTGCGTGTGAGAGAGAGAGAGAGAGAGAGAGAGAGAGAGAGAGAGAGAGAGAGAGAGAGAGAGAGAGAGAGAGAGAGAGAGAGAGAGAGAGAGAGAGAGAGAGAGAGAGAGAGAGAGAGAGAGAGAGAGAGAGAGAGAGAGAGAGAGAGAGAGAGAGAGAGAGAGAGAGAGAGAACAGTGAGCGTTAAAGGAAGAAAAACACAGAAGATGACAGCGAAAGCAACTGAGTGATAGACAGAGAAGTAGCGAGTTAGGATGAGTGAATTTGTATGTGTGCGTGTGCGTGTGTGTGTGTGTGAGAGAGAGAGAGAGAGAGAGAGAGAGAGAGAGAGAGAGAGAGAGAGAGAGAGAGAGAGAGAGAGAGAGAGAGAGAGAGAGGTAATAGTTTGACAACCATAGAGAAAGAGAGGGGGGTAATATTCTGACTGAAGCACACAGAGAGACAGAGAGACCTGAGACAGAGAGAGACAAAGAGAGAGACACATACACACAGAGAGACAGAGAGAGAGAGAGAGAGAACTGAGCGTTAAAGGAAGAAAAACACAGAAGATGACAGCGAAAGCAACTGAGTGATAGACAGAGAAGTAGCGAGTTAGGATGAGTGAATTTGTATGTGTGCGTGTGCGTGTGTGTGTGTGAGAGAGAGAGAGAGAGAGAGAGAGAGAGAGAGAGAGAGAGAGAGAGAGAGAGAGAGAGAGAGAGAGAGAGAGAGAGAGAGAGAGAGAAGAGAAAATATATCATATGTGTAAGTGTATGAGAGAGAGAGAGAGAGAGAGAGAGAGAGAGAGAGAGAGAGAGAGAGAGAGAGAGAGAGAGAGAGAGAGAGAGAGAGAGAGAGAGAGAGAGAGAGAGAGAGAGAGAGAGAGAGAGAGAGAGAGAGAGAGAGAGAGAGAGAGACCACCAAAGAATAGACTGAAAAAAATATTTGACAAGAGAGAATTAAGAATGCGAAAAAAATATTTGCATGTATTGAATTTTTGCATGTACTCGTCTGCATGCAAATAACTTACATTTAAAAAACATAAAAAACATACGCACAGACACTAACACTTTCCCTCTATCTCTCTCTTATCTACTTACCAAAATTTTACGATCCCTTGTTGAGCTGAAAAACAAAAGTAAAAAAATAATTACTGTAATATTTTCTTCAACAATTTCTTCTTAAAATGCATGCATGAATGCATGCACAAACATACACACACACACATGTCCATCACATATCTTTGCAATACTGCACATGTTAACACAACTCTGAAATAAAATTCAAATGTAAATGCAGTGGAGACTATGGAGAGGGGACGTATTGTTGTGTTGTCTGTGTTGTTTGAGAAATAAATTTTTGTTGAAATATTACATATTCTGTTTTGTCTCGTCAATAAAATAACGTCACTTTGCACTTGTGTATTTGTTTGTGTGGTACTCTGAAACAAGCGCGAAATCGCAATAGTTTGTGGCATGCGGTCTATTTTTACCACTCCAATCATGAGTTACCTCCCCTGGATTTTCAATAATTTTAATCTGTAAACCAGAATGTTATCTCTGCACCATTTCGTAACTTTTTATATCTTTTGGAAAACATTTAAAACTATGTATCCTACTTATACTCATCAAAAGAAGCACAGCATACTCGTCGTGTCTGTTGTAGTGTCTGTATTACGTATGTTTATTATTTTGTACGCTTTTAAAATACATCATTTTAAAGAGCGGCCAGAAGTATAGCCTCGATTTCTAAATGAAGTGCGACAATTTTGTCAAAATGTGCGACAATTTTGGAACGACAGACCGACACCGACCGACCGACAAAGTGAGTTATAGGTTTGTGGCTTGAGCCACAAACAATAAAAGTCGTCAAAACTACAACTGAGAGATTCCATAGCAAGGCAGAAGAGAGAGATGTTGGGTGCATTTTGATTTGCCCTGCTGCAACTTCTTGTACAATATTTATCGATTATCCTTGATACTCTTTCTGGTCCAATCCTCTGAACAACGCAGTAAAAGAACCACCAAGACCATACTTAGTAGAGGGCCGACACAGAAACTCCTCAGAAACACCCATGTCACACCACTCCTCAGGTAGCTGCACTGGCTGCCAGTGCAGTTTTGCTTAGAGTACAAACTGGCAGTCCTTGCATTCCGCCACTTTGAACAGACCCTACCATCCTACCTGGCGTAAGTGCTCTCCAAACTTACACTCCTTCTCGCTCAGTCCGATCTTCCCATGCCAAACTGTTGAAAAAGTGAATTTAAAATCTTTTGGACAATGTAGTTTTAGTTTATGCGCCCCCACTGTCTGGAACTCCTTGCCTGTTCACCTCCGTCACAATTCAGCACTTCCCGCTTTCAAAACCCAAATGAAAACTCACTTGTTTCAAAGAGCTTTATCTCTCTAACTTTCCACATTAATTAGATGATGATCGGATGAATGTGTATGTTAGCCCAATTGCGTGTGAATCGGTGAATGTGAGCGCCTTGAGTTTAATTCTAAAGAAAGGCGCTATATAAATACTATGTATTATTATTATTAAACCAGTTCCAAACATGACCAAAAAGGCATCATTCATTAAAAAAAAAAAGCTAAACAAAGGCTAAATCTCCGCCACTACAATCAAATCCTCTGTTAGAAATTTTCAATCCTCTGAAATTTGCAAATCCTCTGCTCTTTCTAACAGCTTTATGTGGCCTAACAGTTAACAGATAGACGTACCAATGCTGATGTCTTTCCAGCACTGCACCATGTGTTCTCCCATGGCTTTCATCAGGTGCCTGTTCTCCTTAGCGTCGGCAATAATCAGTGCTACCTGTCACTACAGCTAAATACAGTCAAACCATTACACACACTCTACACACACAGACAGACATACCAATGCTGATGTCTTTCCAGTACTGCATTCTCCCATGGCTTTCAACAGGTGTCTGTTCTCCTTGGTGATGGCAAAAATCACTGCTACCTTTCACTACAGCTAAATACAGTCAAAACACCACATACACAGACAGACGTACCAATGCTGATGTCTTTCCAGTACTGCACCATGTGTTCCTCCATGGCTTTCATCAGATGCCTGTTCTCCTTGGCGTCAGCAAAGATCAGTGCTACCTTTCACTACAACTAAATAGTAAAAACACTACATACAGACAAGACAGACAGACGTACCAATGCTTATGTCTTTCCAGTACTGCACCATGTGTTCGCCCATGGCTTTCATCAGGTGCCTGTACTCCTTGGCATCGGCAAAGTCCTGTTTGTTGTGGGTGGGCTCCAACACCAGGTAGGGTACGTCCACAATGCCTGAAGTGCACCACACAGCACTAGCAATCACATTTAGAAATAGGAAATATATCAGTGAAATGTATTCACTATTGGTATGTAGCTGATTGACAAAGGCTGTTGAAATGAAAAGCCGAAAATTCCCAAATTACGACCGAAAGCTTGTTGTTTTGCGTTTTGTTCTTTATCGTCAGTGAAATGTATGAAAAGTTTCTGCATTCTTTCCCACAGATATTCCATTTCTCCTTTGCTCCTAACTGTTAAAGGCACAAGAACCGATCCTTAGGATCAGCTGAGCACCTGTTCTCCGCCAGAAAGGGACAGAAGAGGCGCTTTGCAGAGCGGTGTGACCTAAAACTGTCACCGCTTCGTTTATATACCCTTTGTGTGGCTTTAATTAGGCTGGGGGTATGGAATGATGTTGCGGCGGGTGCTGAAAGTGTGTTGTTTACTAGTGGCTCAAATCTTGAGCAATACCATTTCATGATTTACTGCATGCTGTTGGCAATAGTCACATTTCTTCTGGTAAAGAAAGACAACTGATGACAGAAACCAGCACAACTGATTGCCTTTCTTCAGTCAACAGATTAACTCTCCTCAAGAAAAAAAAATAAAAGAAAAAAATAATTACTTCCCCTCAGGTGAAGAAATGTGAATATTGCTGTGCCATTTTGTGCTTAAAATATATGATTGGGAACTGTTTTTTTGTTTTATAATTTTCTGCATACTTTTAATCAGAGCTTCAGATTGTCGGTGCGCCTGCGCCAATGACGCATGTTTTTTGTCAAAAGCGTACATCAACACGTTGGGATGTGTTCAGCAGCCATTGAATTAATTAAACCACTGCGCCGCTTAAGTGGCCCATCATTTTAAAAATGAACACGCTTAAGTGGCCCATCATTTTAAAAATGAACCCGCTTAAGTGGCCCATCATTTTAAAAATGAACCCCTCATTTTGAGCAGCCATGGGGTCATATAAACCATGAAGTCTGAAAACAATCAGACGGTCTGTTTAATTGAGATAAATATAAGTTTACAACAACAAAAATCGCACTTACCTACAACACCACTGCAGTATCTGTAAAACAACGACAAACAGTGTTGTTAGCAAAGATCCCAGGCTTCAACCACGCACAGCAAAATTCCCAGAATTTGTTTCCTAACAAAACCACAGACGAAATTCACATACCGTACTAACAAGCACTAAAGCGTTGCTCGCCAAAGCTTAGAAACTTCACAAACGCAGCAAGAAAGCACTGAAAATTGTGATACTCTGACTATCAGTGAAATCGCCGAATTCACATCGCTGATAAACTAGGCCTTGTTGGAAGTGCCAGAAAGAGAGAGGGGCGAAGAGCGAGGGTGAAGAAGGGAGAGATAGCAACAGCGTTAGAAAATAACAAAGTTTTAAAATTATATCAACCCTAATAACTATGCCCACCTCCTCTCCTCTCCCCTTAATAACATATGTAAAAAGGTTGTATTTGCTAATCTTTCCCAGCAAAACACACAAATGACTAAAAACAATATCTGCATCCAAACAATTAAGGAACTTTCTTTTACTTTTCGAGGTATGTCTGCAAAAGAGCCACACTTCCATTATCATGCATCCCCTACAGCAAGCCCGTTAACCCTTTCGCCACCAGCCATTTTTTTAGCCAAAAAATACCATTGATTAAACCTAACTTGGAGGAGAGAAAAAATGATCTGCAATATTGGGAATTCCTCTGTGACGTGTCTAGCATTAGGCCTATCCTTGCCTCCCAAAATTAAGAAAATAGGGTCTTCAGATAACAGTCCCTGATTTGATGCCTTTGACATGGGTGCAGTGCATAAATGCGACATTGGCGGTGAAAGGGTTAATGTTTGATTTATTTTTTTTTAATCAAAGGAAAATGTACTTACACGCCCCCTTCATTCTGCGGGCCCACTTTTTCGTACATCTTGATGAGTCGACTGCAGTTGTAGACAAACACTCCGTCGTGGGCCCGGTTTTCTAGGTTGACACCAAATATCAAGTTCAGGGTCTTGGGGTCTTTCAAGGCTCTGTGGTAAAAGTGGCAACAAAATACATGGGGCGTCTGCTTTCATGCATGCACATAGTAATTCACACAGCATACACACACACTGGTCAACAAACAACCAGGCATCAGAATACTCCAGAGTCCAATCCGCGGACGAATAACACTCGTCATGACTCGGAGTCGACATCGAGTCGGACCCCACAAAACTCTAGTCCGTAGTCGGCATCATTGCGATCATTCGCTACCCGATTACTCGTGGAAAAGTTCAAAGTTCTCACATCGTAGTCTCCCGCGATCATATCCTCTAAATCGACTCATTTAAAACCCAAATCACAATCACTGTCATCAAAACAAACTCTGAAACAGTGAAAGTAAGAGTCTAGAGAGCTCTAGACTCGGAAGAAAAAACAAACATGGCCAAGATTTTTCGTTTCCGAGGGCGCAGTATGAAAACAAACCGCTTAAGAATACCATTTGAGAATAAGATGGCGCTGCCTCATGAAGTACAAACCGCGGCCGGCAGTGTCAAAAACCACGTCCGTGAACAACGGAGGAGTGCCAGCTAGAATCTAAACAGCACGCCTTGATCGCCTCCGCGCATCAAACAACGTAAAGGCCACAAAGTCTAAGTGAGCTCTTGAGATTTTTCAACAGAAAGACAAAGCATGACAAACTCCAGTAGATTCAGCACAAGAGCTGACAACTATGCCAATAACATTGCCATGTATGCTTGAAAGGCGCTAAAACTGGAAATATGGGGTACTATTCAATTCACAATTCTTTATTGTCTTCAAAGACATGAAGAAATTAATTATTCGGCATGCACATAAAATAAAACTGGCAAGACATTTGGTACAAACTAAGACATAAGATACAGAGAAAGGCAATTTCAATGGTAAACTTAGAACGCTGATTTCACCGCCAGGGGGCAGTCAAACCAGTAGGGGCTTAGCATGTGATATTCTTAGTTCGGGGTAGAGAGAGAGAGAGAGAAAGAGAGAGAGAGAGAGAGAGAGAGAGAGAGAGAGAGAGAGAGAGAGAGAGAGAGAGAGGGAGATAAGTTTTATTTATCAATAAGGATAAACTGGGACCAAACAATTATTGTGAATTGTCCAATTGTTAGCAATAGATGATTTTCGGAAAAAAATAGCGCAGAGCACTTCGTAAAAATTAGAGTTGTTTACCTCCATTACTCAGTCAAATACCATAGCAACAATACAACAATGGCGTCGAAACTTGAAACCGCAGGATGCGAGTCAGCGACTTGCAAACATTTGCTTCAGAAAAATAAGGGGTGGCCAGTTGCTACAAAGTGATAGAACTTGCAAACTGTGACGTAAAAATATAAATTACATCAAAATTTAGAATGACGCACTGCGTTCTACATGCTGTTTGTCTCTTCAAACACACGAAGCGAGGGCTGGGGATTTACCTGAAAGTAGAGTAGCTTCCCCTGTTTGACCGATTGAATTAGGCGAGATCACTCCCACACACCATGAAATTACTCACGAACAATTCCTATTGGTACAGACAAACCTCTATCTTAAGACTTCCAAAATGTCTGGAAAAACCGGTCGTAAATTGGAGGGGTCGTATGACGGAGGTTTTCACTGGCAGCCGTAGAAAGAAAAAGTTCAGCACAGTTCATACTCTCTTCTTCATGCACACATACAATGACATATTAAAACTGGATTTGGGTCTTTCCAACTCCATAGGATTGTGCAATCGATATTACAGTTTCACTTTGCCGACTTCTGTTAATCACCTCCACTCTCGTCCAAAGTCAGTGGTTTTCTTTTTCAAAGTCAGTGGTTTTCGTGCTTTTCCTACGCTCTCCGCCATCTTTTCTACAACAAGGGAAGCTACTTCGCTTTCAGGCCCTCGACCGTGGTTGTTTCCCTTTGCTCGAAGTCTATGCAGACGACAGCAACAGTCGTAAAAACCAACAAAATGGCGGACGTAAGTTGCGTTTTAGAGGAAGTTGTTTAAGAGAGGTCGTTTACATAGTAAAATGCATCTGTGCCAACAAATCCGGTCTCAAATGAGAGGTGGTCGCTTAACAGAGGGTCGTAAAATAGGGGTTTGTCTGTACTCATTTTTGAGTTAGCGGGTTTCCCTGTATGTACTCCCAGTCACACTCACCTGACTTTTCTCTCTGCGATCTGCCTCTTGATGTCGGCCTCTCGTCGGTACTCTGCTGCCGTGGTCTGTGCTTTCCGAAGGTCAATCTGTACACAGCAGTCGAGGGATGGAATACAGTTGTTTTTTTTTTTTAAAAATGGATTCATGCTTTGGCAATGCTGCAAACATTCACAGTAAATTTGCTTCCTTTCGTATTCAATAACTATGCAATGCTACCGCTGTAAAATGTGTAGTGAATTTGCTTTCTCTCTCTCTACATATATAGACATTACCCACTGTTGAATGCTTAACGATGTGACTGAACTGGTCACAACTGCAATCATCAATCAAAATGGATAAATGTATCATTGTTAATCTTTGTAAAACACAAAACAGCTAGTTGAAAATAAATATATTGTCTTTCTTGAGAGAAAAACCTCGAACTTATAACCAACAAATTCTTTCAAAAAGCAAAAGAAGTAGATCATTTTGCACTTTGGAGAACAAGAACCATTGACAAAACACTCCTGCAAGTTTTCAGACTTAGGCCACAATAAGAACGACAGAAAGAAAGTGACATATCAAAATGGTTCGAAGCACATATTTCTAACGTTTCAGAGTCGCTAATAGAACAATTCTTATGCGGAAGAGGGACTCAGAGAATTCAAGCACACACACAAATACAAAGAAAGCTTGGCTAACAAACAAACAAACAAACAAAAAAGCAAGTTCTTACTCTCTGATCTTTGTTGAGTGTCGAACCAAACTTGGTTTCCAGATTCCTGAAAAACACAAAGAATTTCGCTTATTCTCTTGCCTGACTCCATCTGCATAGAGATTGGATTGGATTACATGAATAATCATAGTCTATAGACACTGAAATTCATAGAAAATTTGCATCATAATTTTAACGCATGGGATAAAATGAATGAAACGGAGAGAGAGAGAGAGAGAGAGAAGAGAGAGAGAGAGAGAGAGAGAGAGAGAGAGAGAGAGAGAGAGAGAGAGAGAGAGAGAGAGAGAGAGAGAGAGAGAGAGAGAGAGAGATTTAATGTCATTGATCTAAGGTTCTTATGACATGGAGGGTGCACAATCATTTTGAGAGAGAGAGAGAGAGAGAGAGAGAGAGAGAGAGAGAGAGAGAGAGAGAGAGAGAGAGAGAGAGAGAGAGAGAGAGAGAGAGAGAGAGAGACAGAGAGACAGAGAGAGAGAGAGACAGAGAGAATTTAAAACAATATTTTAATGTCATTAACCGAAGGTTCTTATGACATGGAGGGTGCACAATCATTTTGAGAGAGAGAGAGAGAGAGAGAGAGAGAGAGAGAGAGAGAGAGAGAGAGAGAGAGAGAGAGAGAGAGAGAGAGAGACAAGCAACAACTCACTTGGCCTTGCTCTCGGCCTCCCTGGCCTTATTGTCGGCAGCCAGAGCCTCGTCCTGGGCCCTCTTGGCCTCGTTCTCCGTGCGCGTCCTGAACCTGCTGGAGGAGTACTTGTAGAGGCGGGGCTTGTACAGGCAGGAGGCCAGGCGCTTGGTGTGCACCTTCTTGCCCTGGATGTAGATCCTCATGCGCGGCTCCATGTACAGGATGGAGGCGTAGGCTCGGAACGAACGGCGCTCGGGCATCAGGCTGCGGGCAGCATTCAAAGAAATTCCCACGTCATTGACCCACATACCCCCCCCACCTTCTGGAAGTTCTGTGCTTGCAACTTCCTGTAATCTGTCACTCTCTTTGACTCTGCATTTTCCCTTTGCTTGCTGTCATCTACTCCATCTATCTGCCTTTCCGACCCACTCTCCTGCCCTTTCTTCACGAAACACTTTCAAAAAGATTTCCTCCAGCCGAAGACGGACATGCTGGGCCTAATTATTTCTTACTTAGGCGCATAACGGCAGCATGACGCATCTGCGCTCATAATTGATAGAAAACTGTATGAACGATCGAAGAAGAAGAACAAGAAGAAGAAGAAGACCCACATATTAACCCTTTCACCGCCAATGTCGCAATCATGCACCACAATGGTTTAACACCCATATCACTGAAAGGCATCAAATCAGGGCCTGTTATCGAAAGAACAGTTTCTTAATTTTGGAAGGTAAGGATAGGCCTGTTATACATGTCAAAAGAGCATTGCAGATTTTTTTTTTTTCTCTAACCAGCTAAGATTAATGGTATTTTTTTGGTTGAAAAATGGCTGGCGGCGAAAGGGTTAAGACCAGACCCTAGATATTCCTGTAAGTTCCCTAGCAAACGCCCACCCTCCCCATTTTGGGCCCAAAGTTCTGGATTTGGAAGGTGGTCGAGTGGCTAAGACGTTCGCCTGCCTATTTCAATGCGTGACTGCAACGCGAGTGACCCGGGTTCGAATCCCGACCTTGCTCTTTCTTTCTAGTTTGACAGGAAAATCAAACTGAGATGGGGACTTAAAGCTAGTCTGACCCGTGCGCTTTGCGCACGTAAAAATCCCCCAGTAGTCAAAAGTCAGTAGGAGCAGGGAGAAACCCCGCTGCCTGGTAGTTTTCCCAAGTCTGCCGCCACCCCCTCCTCATCCTATCCCCCCCCCCCCTTCCTTTTTTTAAAAGTTGTTGGTTGTCCGTTGCATCTCAACCGACAAGAGGGAGGTAACTGTTTCTGTCGAGAGCGCTTGCAATTGCTTTAACGGCAGAAACAGAGACAAAAGCCCTAAAACCAGACAAACACACGGCAGGGTGCTTGGCGGTGAATGTCTTTGCATTTGGTGGGAGTGTAGAGTGACGTCTTGGGCGAATGGTGCTAAAAACTTAACCTTTAGCACACTGCATTTTTGCTGACGTTCCGTTCTCTGCCACTGCATTCTTTTTGAGGCAGTGAAAAACGCTTACACCCACTTCATTAAAAATGCTCTAATTTTCTCTGTGTGTTCTGTGCAGACTTGATTATTGGAATACTAATAAAGAGATGATTGAGGAAAGTTTTGATATGATGTATTTTGTTGTCCGTGTATGTTTTGTTGTTGAAAGGAAAAAAAGGAAAAGCGAAATCAACAAAGCGAAAGTGTTGACTTACTGTTTCGGCACGGTCAGAATGACTCAATGAGTGCCGTCTGCTTCAAAGTTCACCCACTGACTAATTAATTAACTCACGTCTAAGATCCCTTTAACGAAATAACTCACGGAAATATCATTAAGAATATAATGAAAGGCAAAATTTTCTTTGAATTCAACCTAGTAGTCAAAATCGGTACCGAATCACAATCGCGGCTCGAATCGATATCGGATCGTCTTCATCGAGTCACACTGATATCGGCTACCTCCCCTTCTACTGCATTACGATCTTCTATCACCCTTTCACTGTCGATATCCGACCTAACAAAGCCTAAGAATTCATGATTTAAACAAACATCGACGCTAATTTCCAGTAGGAAGCTTCGCCAACACGAAAGTCCGCCATATTTGATAGTGAACTTTACTTTCTGACCGATCAACACTTTGAAAAATTCAATACCAACAACTAAAAAAGCAAATGGCGGCTTGCCAGAAGAGAAGAAGCAAGCCTCATTCTGAAGCTAAAGTGAGGTAGTTTCTATTATTAGTAACAGAAATAAGGTCCGCGAAGCATTGGTTTGGGGGTACCCCTCTCTGGGCGACACAGTGCGCCTGCAGTTACAGGGGAGATAATCTGCTCGGCGACACAGTGCGCCTGCAGTGTGCTAAAGGTTAATGTTTTTCGTTCCTTGCTTCATTTTTATCTTCTCTCACAGTCACACTCACAGAAAGGCCTATTTGTGTTAACAAAAAACCCTCTTTTTCTTCGTTTTTCATTTTGCATAATGCACACTGTTGTTACCACATTGCTTTGATAAATTGCTATAAGCTTACACTTTCTGCAGGGCTCCCAGGGACCCCCATTTGGGGGTCCATGAAGCACTAAAATTCTAAAGGACCCTCTAAAAGAACGTGCTGGGGGTCCCAGGGATGCACTAGAAAAATTCTTTTTTAGCATCTGTAATGCCATGGCACCTTCTATACCGTAAGTGAAGGAGTCCCTGGGACCCGTTGTTTTGCGGGATGATTGGGAGCTCTGTTCCGTGTTCACCTATCTGACAGTGTGCACAGGCCTCATAAAGAGAGAGAAGAAGCATTTCTATTAACTGATCTTACTAGAGGAGAAAAACAATGACAGAAGTTGTAATCATTTCCGATCCCTCCCCCCCGTGGGGATACCGGGGGGTCTTTTGCATAAATAGTTCCCCCACCTTCTGGAAGTTCTGTGCTTGTAACTTCCTCTAATCTGTTACTCTCTTTGATTCTGCCTCTTCCCTTTGCTTACTGTCATCTACTATCTTTCCGCCTTACCGGTCCTTTCTCCTGCCTTTCTTCACGAAACACTTTCAGAAACATTTCCTCCAGCCAAAGTCGGACTTGCTGGGCCTAGCTATTTGTTAGTTAGGCGCATAACCGCAGCATGATGCATCTGCGCTCATAATTGACAGGAAACTGTCTGAGCAATCAAAGAAGAAGATGATTTCCGATTATACAGATGAAACTCGTCTTCTTTCTCCCTCTCTCTCTCTGTCTCCCTCTCTCTCTCTCTCTTTCTCTCTGTCTCTCTCTTTACTTTTTATATCTCTGCTGCATTACTTTTTTTTCCTGTCTCTTTCGTTTTAATTTTTTACCCATTTTTAAAAAAATGTTTTTGTTCGTCTATTGTTTTCTGGACGATGCTCTTTCTTCTTCTTCTTCATTCCCAGACCATACAGCCATAATGGGTAAGGTACGTATGTGTCCGGTTTTCAGTTTTCACTGGTCTCCCCGCTGCGTACAGCCGACACTTTCCGATTTCGGACGAGCCCAAAGGAGAAAAATATTTGGAACATTTCTTAGGAAAAAAGGCAGGAGAATGGGCCAATAAGTCAGAAAGATAGAAGATTAAAGAAAGCAAAGGGAAAAGGCAGAGTCAAATAGAGTGACATATTAGAGGAAGTTACAAGTACAGAACTTCCAAAAGGTGGGGGAACTATTTTTACGAGACCCCCCCGGTATCCCCACGGGGAGGCTCTTTCTTTTCAAGTTTTGGTATTTATCGCTTTCAAGCAACTTTTTTAGTAACAAAACAACAATGCACAACTGTAAGAAAGAAACGAAAAAGAAAGAAAATGCATATGTCCCAAAAAAAAAAAAAAAGGAAATCAAAGGCTGGAGACTACCGCCATGCATTCAGGCAAAGTGTAAATTAACTTACCGTAAAACACCTAGCAAAAGTCCACCACCCCTTTCCTTATCATGAGTGTATGCAGATAAGTAGTGATCTTCATATTCCATGCATAGGTGCAACTCCCCCAAAGAAAAGAAAAATGAAAGTCTGCCCAGGGCTCTGGCGGGGTACAGGGGCAGAGTCCCACTGGAGGATTCAGGAGGCCAACGCAAGAGAAATAGATACGAGACAAACAGACAGTTAAAACGATGGACAGAGACAGTTTGAGTCCAATTGGGGTCTGCAACGAACACCTTTTGCAAGAGTGAATGCCCTTGGAGGGTGGGGGAAGATGGTTCAGTACTGACCAGACAGGGGGATAACTCTCGCCAATAACCCCTATTTGATGCCACTAAATGGTGGATTTTAGTTAATATAACTATCTATTCTATCTATATACTTACCGTTTCACTACGAATGAGTTATCTCTTCCAATTTGGAGCTAATGCCAATTACCAAAGACCAAAAAAGTCTTAGTCTTCACAAGACTAACTTACTTCCCTTGGTCTGGTTTAGCAATACCACTGAGCTGCTGTGGATCCCCTTCCTGACGTCACTTCCGGGGAGCCAACTTTGAATCATGATAAATTTTTTGACTAATCAACTCGCAACGATGTTTTCGTCGGAGGGAGGTGGGTGGGAACCTTTGATCGTAGTGAAACGGTAAGTATATAGATAGAATAGATAGTTATATTAACTAAAATCATCCAATCTATTCTATCATGTTACCGTTTCACTACGAATGAGTTGTTTCCCAACGAGGAGGTGGGTAAGAAAAAACATTGTTGAATTTTTAACTTTCCAACAAAGAGCAAACATTTCATACCCATTATATCCAAAAAGCGGGATTACCCAGGGTATCCCCGTGATAGCACCGGAAGCATCCGTATGAACATATAATTTCATTCCCCCAACAGGCATATACATATATATGCATCCCAATAAACAATAACAACATAAATTACCGTTAGACCAAGGAGACAGGGGTCTGTGCCAGCACCAGCTTCCTGATGCCGTAGGTATCATTTTGTCTCCTGGCGGAGAAATGTCGTAGATAGAAGTTCAAGAACGTGGTCTCTGACTTCCAGTAGGCGGCCTCCAAGACGCTGGATAAGGCCACACCCTTGATCATGGCCAAGGAGGAGCTGATAGCCCGAATTTCATGGGCTCTCAGGGGGTTTTGGGGCAAGGATTTGTCAGCGTTTGAGTATGCTAATTTTATAGCATCTATCAGCCACCTAGAAATGGTGGATTTCGAAATGTCTTTCATGTATTTGTCATTCAGTGAAACGAACAGGCGTCGTTTGTGCCCTCGGAACTGAGAAGTTCTCTTCAAGTATAACCGAAGGGCTCTAACTGGACATAGGAATCTGTCGGTGTCATCAGGAGCCAGAATGGTGCAAAGACTCTGAACTGTCACTGAAGGAGAGGACGCCTGAGCGGACTGGTTCTTAGCACGAAACTCCGGAAGAAAAGACAGTGTCATGGATTGATCCGAAGAATTGAACTCAATATCCGAACCTAGACCGCTAAGGGCATGGACGCCACTAACCCGCCTAGCCGTAGCTAAAGACAATAGAAAAACTGTCTTGTATGTCAACAACTTGAAAGACAACGATGCTAAAGGTTCACATTGATCCCGAAGAAAGGACAGAACAACGAACAAATCCCACTGAGGAAGGCGAACGCCCGAGGACACAGACTTGTTGCGGACTGCATCAATCAGATGTGAAAGTTCAATAGCTAAGGAAAAAGAAGGATTTCTCTTGCCCGTAGCTACCGTTATAGTATGCACAACAGAAGCCTTGTATCCATTTAACGTCTGAGCGGATAAGCCGCGGTTCTGGTGGAGGTGAGCCAAAAACTGAGTAAACTCCGGACCGGAAGGATCTAACGGAGAAATGCCATGGGACAAACAGAAACCATACCATGAGGCCCACCGTATGTCATATAGTTTGTTAGTACTCTGTCGTCTCGCCTTGAGTACTAAGTCCACAGTTTGTTCTGAGAGTCCGCGTGCTCGCAGGCCTGACCGCATAGTAGCCATGCGGTCAGCTGAAACAGTTGGGGGTTGGCGTGGCCGACTCCCGTGCGTGGCTGAAGCAGAGTGTCTTTTGTGAGACGAAGAGGGACGCTTGGAACGTGTGAGAGGCTGGTGAGCTCCGGGAACCAAGGGCTGGTCTCCCAGAATGGGGCGATGATGATCAGCCGGGGTAGATCGCGGCTGTATTTCTCGAGTACCTTGGGTAGGAGAGACGTTGGAGGGTATGCATACGCCGACATTCCTGTCCAGGGCATCGAGAAGGCGTTGCGCGCTAGTGCCTGAGGGTCCCTCATAGGTGATACGTAGACCGGCAGCCTGCAGTTGAACCTCGTGGCGAACAGGTCCACGTGCGGTTTCCCCCAGAGGGACCACAGTGGGAGGAGAGACTGATGTGCAATAGTCCATTCCGTGGGTAGGATCTGGCCCTTTCTGCTGAGCTGGTCCGCTAAAACGTTCAGTTTTCCCGGGACATACTCCACCGACAGGGAGATTTGTTTGGCTTGAGCCCACAGAAGGATCTCCTCCGCTTTTCTCGAGAGAGCAGGCGATCGTGTTCCACCTTGACGGCGCAGGTAAGACAGGGCTGTCGTATTGTCGCCGCAAACGGTGACCCACTTGCCGGTGAGACAAATTGCAAACGACTTGAGGGCCCTCGCCACCGCTTCCAATTCCAGCAGATTGATGTGAAAGAGTGTCTCTGCGAGAGTCCACTTGCCTGAAGCCTCCCTGTCGTCGAGGTGTGCACCCCAACCAGTTTTGGAAGCGTCCGTGTGAAGGAACAGTTGTTGCTGAAGAGGTCTGATAGGAACCGTTTGGTTGACCCAGGCACGGTCTGTCCACTGTTCGGTTGCCTCTAGAAACCAGTCCCCTAGCATCACTTGGTGTTCCAGCTGAAGGCGAGAGATCTTTCTCTGAGCCAGCAAGCGTTGCAGTGGCCGTTTGTGGACCCGAGCCAGAGGAAGAAGGTCCGCTACTGATTCCATCAGCCCGAGTAGACGGAGTAACTGGCGGGCAGAAGCTGAGGTTTTCTGTCTGAGGGCAGTGACCGACTCCACGAGGGCTAGAATCCTGCTGTCTGACGGCCGAACGGTGAATTGGACGGTGTTGAAAGACATGCCCAGGTAGTTGAAAGAGGTTGATGGAGTCAGATCCGATTTGATGTCGTGGATACGAAACCCCAGAGAAGCGGACAGTTGAACCAGGGTTTCCGTTTGACTCAAGCAGAGTGCGCGAGAGGACGCCAGTAGAAGCCAGTCGTCCAGGTAGACGCGAAGGCGGATGGATTGTGCCCTGGCAATCCGCACAAGTTCCTTGGTGACTCTCGTAAAAATCCAAGGGGCTGGCGACAGGCCGAAGGGCAGGGCCACAAACTGGAACGTCTGTTGCCTCCAGACAAAGCGAAGGAACTTCTGCCGCGACGGGTGAATGCCCACATGGAAATATGCGTCGCGCAGGTCGATGGATGTAGCCCAATCGTTCTGAAGAATGGACAGACGGATGGAAGCGGCTGTCTCCATCTTGAACTTGTCCGTACGGATGTACTTGTTCAGAGGGGAAAGGTCCAAGACAGGGCGAAACTCTCCGTTCTTTTTGGGGACTACAAACAGGCGAGAGTAGAACCCCGAGTCCACCGGGGCCACTGGAATGATGGCTCCCTTCTGCTGTAGAGAGGCGACTTCTTTGTCGAGAGCTTCGAATTTTGCCCGGTCTTGGGGTGCTGGGAAGGAGATTGGGTGAGAGGACAGGGGAGGTTCCTGAGTAAACTGGAACCTGTAGCCTGCCCGCACGACCTGAAGGATCCAAGTATTTTCGACCAAACGTTCCCATGAAGGAAGGCATTCCCACAGAGAACCAACGCTTGTATCGGCCGAAAAACCTGGACCCTCCACAGATCGAGCGGGCTTTAATGAAAAGGCTGTTTCCGACCCGAGAACGCGGTACGGCTGAATCGGGGCGGACCCGAAGCAGCCGATCCACGTCCTGAGAACGAGGAACCACGGGCTGAAGAGGGGGGAGTGGGCTGGAAAGCGGGACGGTGGCGCTGACCTGAAGACTGGTTGTAGGGGAAGCGAGAAACACGACCCCTAGAAGACATCATCCTGGAGGGAGTGTGACTGGCTGGCTTGAACTCTGTGCGTGCGCGCTTAGGTTGAGGAGCGGCAAAACTCTGACTCGCAGCCTTACGAGCCCACATCATGAGCTGTTCCTGAGAGAGATCGTTCCTCCGTTTCTTGGAGCCTTCCAGAACGTCCTTGACCGTGTTCGGGTGGAAGGTGGCGGAAGGATGGGACGGGCAGGAACGTAGCGTGGAGCGTTCTTCGAGGTCCAGTCGGAGTTTACAAGCCCGGACCACAGAGTCTCTGTATGTAGCAGCCAGTTGAACCCTGGTGCTAGAAGCCACTGACGAAATCGAGTTCACTGCTTTGTTGAGCGAAGCCAAACAAACACCCAATGCCCGTTCATCTATGGACTCAAGCAGGCTGAAATCTTCTGGTTTAGCCGTTGTGGTGGAGCCCACTATCTGGGACAGAGTCTGCAGCATGGAGGTAGCGAGAGAAGCGGCTCGGAGAACAGCGTAAGACGACCTTTCCAAGTTGTTAAACGAGGACTGTGAGAAAGAGATCGTCGATTGTCCTCTCTGTGGCCTAAAATCCAGAGATTGTTTCTCTTGAGGAGACACACTCGAGTGCGAAGGCACAGGCACAAAGGTACTGGATAGCTGAAACGGGGGGAAGAAGTCTTTCTTCAGGAATGTCCCCGCACGAGAAGGAATTGGGTCCGGTTGACGTGGAGGGGGACCGTCGTCCTCCTCGGTCAGAATCTGAGGCTGAGTCCAGAGAATAGAGTCGGCACGTCGAAGCTCTTGGCGAATAAACGGCGAAGTGTGAAGAGCAAGTCTTGCTTCTTTCGGAGCCTGTAATTCTCCGAAAAACTGTGGCTGTTCCTTGCTGGAATTCGACTCAGAAAGAGGCATCGGTTTGATGTCCTGACAGTATGGACGGAGAATATCCAAGTATCCTTGGTAGTTCCCGGTAGAAGGAACTGGTTCCACTTGTACAGGGGGCTCAGAACAGAAGCTGCCCTGCTCCACCCGTGAGAAACGATCAACGTCCTGATCTGTTTCGTCACCAGGGTGTTGATGATCGGAAAATCTCTCGCGCATGACCCGACGAACTTCGTCTCTCACTGCTGAGTCAAATTCGCTGTCATCCTCGGAGTAAGGCGGAAGAAAATCATCTTCGACAGGAGAAACATGTAGACCCAGGCCAGAGTTCCTAGAGGGAAGCCCATGCGGAGTTTCATCCGTTGAAAATCTCTCCGTAGCAGAGACTGTTCTGCGCCGTGACAGCATAGTTCGTTCTGACGGGTCAACGGACGTTGTCCGTATGCGGTCCGTGCCGACAGTGCCCACGGGCACGGTGCTACCGGTACGGGTAGCAGTTTCTAGTGTCACGTGACCGTGTTTCATTGGTTCACGGATGACGGAGCCGTTATCTGCCTCGCCCCACGGGCGGCCGGAGTCCCCATGACGGGTACCGGTTTGGGACCGCACATGACCGGACTTCTTCCAGCCCCGCGCCATGCTGCCGCTCCCGGACAAACCGGGCGGACTTACAGGTCTAGAGTTACGAATTTGCCAGTTTCTGGGAGAATCCATCCGTGGAATCACACACTCACGTGAACGGGAGTCGTAGACCGGTACCGTGTCCGTCCGTGTCCGTTCCCGACGGTCAGAGAAGTGTCCGTCGAGATTTTCATCCATTGAGAAGATCGGTATGCCGGTCTTCCTCTCCAAACTGGCCAGTTGGTCCGTCGAGTAAGAGGTTGAAACAGCCGTTTCAAATCCGTCGAAACTTCGAGAATGGTAAGGCACTCTGTCTCTGAGGTTCTCATCCGCCAAACTTGGCGGTTCATCCAATGGTACTGAGTCACAGTCAAGTTTTGTACTTGTCCTAGTCGTGGTGGGCCTCATTGAACCACCTGACATCGAAACCAAAGAAGAGGACGGGACCAAAACTAAACCCTTGTTCTGTAATTCTGCCAGCATATCGGAGACTAAAGTAGAGGAATCTACTAAAGAAATGACATGTTCCGTCTGCTCCACAGACGGCTCCGACACAGCAGAAGTACTAGAAGAAGAATGAGTGGGAAGGAGGGGGGGAGGGGGGGGCACTTTCTTCTTCGAAGACGAAGAAGAAGAAGACGACCTAGACTTAGAACTAGACTCTTTCTTCGAACTAGAACTAGAACTAGGGGTAGGGGTAGAAAGGAACTTCCCTTTCTCATCCCTAGACTGCTTAGACGACGATGACGAAGTAGAAGCAGAAGGCACAGAAGTGACACCGATGTCCGACATGTTAACAACGAGGGCACAAAACCGGTGTCAAACAACAATCAAATAATTTCACTTTAACCAAAATTCGATCCCAAAAATCAAATTAAAATTATACACTGACAATACCTGTTACCCAAGGGGCAAAAGGGAACACAAAGAAGGTAGAATGGCAAGGAAAATAGCTTGAAAATGAATTAAATTTGCAGAGCAAAAAAGAACATGGCAGCTCCAATTGGAAAAAATTTATTATGATTCAAAGTTGGCTCCCCGGAAGTGACGTCAGGAAGGGGATCCACAGCAGCTCAGTGGTATTGCTAAACCAGACCAAGGGAAGTAAGTTAGTCTTGTGAAGACTAAGACTTTTTTGGTCTTTGGTAATTGGCATTAGCTCCAAATTGGAAGAGATAACTCATTCGTAGTGAAACGGTAACATGATAGAATAGATTGACTGCCTTTCGCAAGAGTGAATGCCCTTGTCAGTACTGACCAGCAAGAGCAATTACTCTCACTGTCAAGGGCGTTAATAACCCTAGTTGCAAAGGCCTATAAACTTTGTAAAATGTTTACCTTGCCTTTGAAAACAAATCGCATCACTATGCTGTTTTCAAGATTCCCAGAGAGACTTCCAGGACAGAACAACCAAATTCAAAATGCCCCAAATTGCTTGTGGTCGATTTTTTTGATTTTTTTTTTTGGGGGGGATGAATTTTGTTTGTAATGAAGTTCAGTTTCTGGTCAAATTAAAGAAACTGAAATCAGAGTGAAACTGAAAGAGTTGCCCCCATGTCATAGAAATGTTATGAAATTTCTTGTGCAAAGACATACCTAGCAAATGCCCAACCCCCAATTTTGCCTGAAATCTGTGTTGAGGAGGTGGGGGGGGAGGGGGGGGGGGGGCATTTGCTGGGGATTTTACGGTACATGCATTTAAACCTGTAATAGTGTGTCTCATGGGACAAACGCACGGGCGTCAACCTGCAGACAGTTTTTAAAAGAAAAACCAGCATTATGAATGCACATAAAGCCTAGACCCTAGATACATACACATTTACATATACCCTAGATACATATACATATCACGTACACACACACCACGCACAGGTGCGCACACACACACACACACATTTATTAACCATGATTAGTTTTAATCAAAGTCAGACTTTGGGTTGGTAAGATTATCAGTTCACTGATCACAGATGGCCTCTCTCTCTTTCAAGATCCCCTTCCCCTCCCCACCCTCTGTGTCTCTCTGTTTCTTCCTGAGAATCAAAGTTGGAGTTGGCAATATTAATCATCAATCAGATGTCGCATTTCTTGCAGCTGAAGTCAAGCTCACACCTTCCCACACCCACTTTTATCCTTCCCATGGTGTCTTTTACACACATACACACACACACACACACACACACACACACACACACACACACACACACACACACACACACACACACACACACACACAGACCCTTCTTCCCCCTCATTGGCAAAGAGGATGTTGCATACCGTATTTTACGGACTATAAGGCGCACCCCCCAAATTTCACTCCAAATTCAGATTTTGTTACTCTATTTCCTTACTATATTATCAGTCACATTATAAGGCGCAGGGGTCTCACATAGGTGTCAACCTTTACGGTTTTCCCGTTTTGTTGCACGGGAAAACCATTATTTTGGGTCTGTACGGCCGTATAAGTTTCAATACGGGTAAAACTGATTTATACGGGCAGATCAGAAATCAGAGACCAACCACGAAGTGATAGAATTTTGTGATAGCAGACGCGCCAAGCAGCCGAACAGGAAAACGAAAGCAGTAGGCTAGATGATCGGTCATGCGCAGAGAGCGATTTGTTCGATTTGTTCTGGTAATCTGTGCATGCGTGGTTTCTTCAGAACTTCCGTGCGAGCGTTGCTTGAATCGAAAATGGTGGAGGCTAATTCTTCCAGTTCTACGAACCCCCCTGTGGCCAAAAAGGCACGAGTTGGGAGTGGGAGACACTTGAAAGAATGGGAAAACCTGTCCTTTGAGAAAGGAAGGTACGCTCCCCTGCCCATTTTTCAATATATATAACAAAACTGCATGAAAACGATGTCTGAATATAATGTATTCACGGCAACTTTTTCATAGTTTTGCGTGTTCTGAAATTTATACGGTTTTCAGGCTTGAATTAAGGGGGAAATTATTTTTCAATAAGGGAAGTTTTGAAAAAAGGAAAATTGGGTTGACAACTATGGTCTCAGTCTGAGAAAAAAGTATTGCCTTATAGTCCGGAAAATACGGTAATTTATCTGAGCCGACGCATAGCTCAGCCTCCCTCTCTTTTCCTCTTCTTTTACCATGATTCTTTTTTCGAATTCTGCTCTGCTCTTCGCTACTCTATTGGCGTTTCTATTCTAAGGCTGCGTGCACACTAGACGCGGAAATCCCACGCGCAATCCGTAAATAAGTTAAAGAAAGAAGGAAAAAAAATAAGCGCACGTGTCCATATTTCCTCACGGTCTATATATTTTTTTCCTTCTTTCTTTTACTTATTTATGGATTGCGCATGGGATTTCCATGTCTACAGTGTATGTGTGCTAAATCTACTATACTCTCTCATTGGCCCTTCTTAACCTAGGTAGTCAGGGTTGGGTCAGAATGACGCTGTATTTCTCAGAACTGCCCTCTCGCTCTCTCTCACTCACTCACTCTCTCCTTCGCTCACTCTCCGTGTCTCTGTCTCTCTCACTCTCCGTGTCTCTGTCTCTCTCTCTCTCTCTCTCTCTCTATCTCTCTGTCTCTCACACTTTCTCTCTCACTCACTCTCTTTCACTCACTCACTCTCTCTCTCTCTCTCTCTCTCTCTCTCTCTCTCTCTCTCTCTCTCTCGTGTCAATTTTGACACGTCATTTTGTCGTGCTATTTCGCATTTTCCCTTTTTTTCTATTGATGGCAAGAGAAGCTTGCATTGCTCGATTCATTCATTCCTTCGTTCATTCGTTTTTGTTCTCTCACTCACTCTCTCTCTCTCTCTCTCTCACTCACTCACTCACTCTTTCTCAGGCATGGTAGTGGGGGCAAAGTGGTTTTCAAGGAAAATGGCCGGGGGGGGGAAGGGGGTCCAGGGGGGGGTTCCAGGCGAAGAAAATTCAATAAAATTCAATAAATTAGTGAAATTTTCACTTTTTCATGCCATTTGAATGCATTTTTTAATAATTTTGTTTCAAACTGTTTCGCGGATTTTCCGCGATTCACGAAGGTCTACCATGCCTGCTTTCTCTGTCTCTCATGCACCCACACCCACACCCACGCAGACTGACCCGTCTTCCCCCTCATCAGAGTCAGGGTTGGCCAGGAGGATGTCGAACTTGTCGGAGCTGATGTCCAGCTCGGTGTGCCCGTCATCCAGCAGCTTCATGTTGAAGATGACCACCAGGGTGCCCGAGTTGCCCTCGATGCGGTCAAACTGCGAGAAGAAGTGCTGCTCCGAGCGGAACGGCGAGTACTTGTAGATGAGGTCCATTTCTGTGTCGTGCTGTTTAAAAAAATAAAATAAAATAAATATTTGCCAAGTTTTGTTCAGATTGGTTCAGCGGTTTAGGCGCTATGAAGTGGCACACATTTCGATCACACACAGACGCACACGCACACACACACACATACAGACAGACAGCAGATCCACACTAGGTTTTATTTTATGTTTCCTTTCCTTTCCATTAGGCTACTTCTATCTCCTCAGCTTTCTAATTTCGTCTCTTCTTACTACCCCCTAAAGTGCAGCAGAATCTTTTCAGCCTGATAAAGTTGGCTGCCTGAGGCGAAGAAGAAGAGAACACATTCGCTATTCCTCCCATCGTAATGTAGCCCCGTTCTCATAGAACTGGGACTACAAAAAAAGTCACACACGTAATGTTCTCATCCCTAGCTGATGCATTTGTATCATACTAATCATAGTGTTCAAGTGCTTCGACTGGTGCGATGATCCCTGGAGTCTTTTAGCCAGGGTACATCAACAACAAACGGTACTTGAAGCGTATTCTGTACCTTGCCACCAATAAACCATTTGCCGTGGCCGAGCGACCTTGAATTTCAATTAAGGCTTTGTTGTTGTCGTTGTCGTACCCTGACTATAAGACTCCAGGGATCATACCAACAGCCGAAGCACTTGAACACTATGGTACAAATGCACCAGCTAGGGATGAGAACATTAGGTGTGAGACCGTTTTTGATTACCCCGCCACGTGAACAGCCACACTCCGACTTCGGAGGATTTTGGAGACTGATGTTATGCTAGGAGCTTCTCATGGCTAAAGACAATCCCCGCATAACTATGCACAGCATAACAACATTTCGATGTAGCCTTGGTGTTCTAGCCTATGTCAATTGGTCTGACACAGCCTCAAGCCAAGGCGAGAATTAAGGCTTTCAATAAGAGTTCATGTAACTATTGGCAAAACATGCAGGCAAAAGTGTAGTCAGACACTAGTCCAGTCTATAGAACGACCGCCCATGGCAAATGCCCTATTGAAGACAAACTTTCTGCTATCAAACAGTTTACAGATCCCCAACAGACTATATAACCCATATACTTCATACACTGAAACACATTACAATGCATCGAAACATTTTAAAATGTCACCAAGTACGTTTGTAGATTAAGTCCATTTCTTTATCTTACTGTCTGGCACAAACACCACACATTTCTTGCATTCAAACATTAGACAATATCACCTTGATAACACACACTTTTCTTGACTGAAACGATTACATTTCATGCATTCAAACATTAGACAATATCACCTTGATAACACAGACTTTTCTTGACTGAAACAATTACATTTCTTGCATTCAAACATTAGACAATATCACCTTGATAACACACACTTTTCTTGACTGAAACGATTACATTTCATGCATTCAAACATTAGACAATATCACCTTGATAACACAGACTTTTCTTGACTGAAACGATTACATTTCATGCATTCAAACATTAGACAATATCACCTTGATAACACACACTTTTCTTGACTGAAACGATTACATTTCATGCATTCAAACATTAGACAATATCACCTTGATAACACAGACTTTTCTTGACTGAAACGATTACATTTCATGCATTCAAACATTAGACAATATCACCTTGATAACACACACTTTTCTTGACTGAAACGATTACATTTCTTGCATTCAAACATTAGACAATATCACCTTGATAACACACACTTTTCTTGACTGAAACGATTACATTTCATGCATTCAAACATTAGACAATAACCTTGATAACACACTTTTCTTGACTGAAACGATTACATTTCATGCATTCAAACATTAGACAATATCACCTTGATAACACAGACTTTTCTTGACTGAAACGATTACATTTCATGCATTCAAACATTAGACAATATCACCTTGATAACACACACTTTTCTTGACTGAAACGATTACATTTCTTGCATTCAAACATTAGACAATATCACCTTGATAACACACACTTTTCTTGACTGAAACGATTACATTTCTTGCATTCAAACATTAGACAATATCACCTTGATAACACAGACTTTTCTTGACTGAAACGATTACATTTCTTGCATTCAAACATTAGACAATATCACCTTGATAACACACACTTTTCTTGACTGAAACGATTACATTTCATGCATTCAAACATTAGACAATATCACCTTGATAACACACACTTTTCTTGACTGAAACGATTACATTTCATGCATTCAAACATTAGACAATATCACCTTGATAACACAGACTTTTCTTGACTGAAACGATTACATTTCATGCATTCAAACATTAGACAATATCACCTTGATAACACACACTTTTCTTGACTGAAACGATTACATTTCTTGCATTCAAACATTAGACAATATCACCTTGATAACACACACTTTTCTTGACTGAAACGATTACATTTCATGCATTCAAACATTAGACAATATCACCTTGATAACACACACTTTTCTTGACTGAAACGATTACATTTCATGCATTCAAACATTAGACAATATCACCTTGATAACACAGACTTTTCTTGACTGAAACGATTACATTTCATGCATTCAAACATTAGACAATATCACCTTGATAACACACACTTTTCTTGACTGAAACGATTACATTTCTTGCATTCAAACATTAGACAATATCACCTTGATAACACAGACTTTTCTTGACTGAAACGATTACATTTCTTGCATTCAAACATTAGACAATATCACCTTGATAACACACACTTTTCTTGACTGAAACGATTACATTTCATGCATTCAAACATTAGCATTCAAACATTAGACAATATCACCTTGATAACACACACTTTTCTTGACTGAAACGATTACATTTCATGCATTCAAACATTAGACAATATCACCTTGATAACACACACTTTTCTTGACTGAAACGATTACATTTCATGCATTCAAACATTAGACACATTTTCTTGACTGAAACGATTACATTTCACCATTAGACAATATCACCTTGATAACACACACTTTTCTTGACTGAAACGATTACATTTCTTGCATTCAAACATTAGACAATATCACCTTGATAACACACTTTTCTTGACTGAAACGATTACATTTCATGCATTCAAACATTAGACAATATCACCTTGATAACACAGACTTTTCTTGACTGAAACGATTACATTTCATGCATTCAAACATTAGACAATATCACCTTGATAACACAGACTTTTCTTGACTGAAACGATTACATTTCATGCATTCAAACATTAGACAATATCACCTTGATAACACAGACTTTTCTTGACTGAAACGATTACATTTCTTGCATTCAAACATTAGACAATATCACCTTGATAACACACTTTTCTTGACTGAAACGATTACATTTCATGCATTCAAACATTAGACAATATCACCTTGATAACACAGACTTTTCTTGACTGAAACGATTACATTTCATGCATTCAAACATTAGACAATATCACCTTGATAACACACACTTTTCTTGACTGAAACGATTACATTTCATGCATTCAAACATTAGACAATATCACCTTGATAACACAGACTTTTCTTGACTGAAACGATTACATTTCTTCCATTCAAACATTAGACAATATCACCTTGATAACACACACTTTTCTTGACTGAAACGATTACATTTCTTCCATTCAAACATTAGACAATATCACCTTGATAACACACTTTTCTTGACTGAAACGATTACATTTCTTGCATTCAAACATTAGACAATATCACCTTGATAACACACACTTTTCTTGACTGAAACGATTACATTTCTTCCATTCAAACATTAGACAATATCACCTTGATAACACAGACTTTTCTTGACTGAAACGATTACATTTCTTCCATTCAAACATTAGACAATATCACCTTGATAACACAGACTTTTCAGATTTTTCTTTTCATGCATTACCAAAAAACATTTGTCGATTTTTTCCACCTCTGCATTCAGTATCAATTGGTATGTTAGCCCTCTTTGTATGCATTTTCTCTAGTTGTTGCATCTTTCTGTATGCACTTTTTCTTGTTCTCAACAAATCTATTTTGTGTGTGTGCAGGATTGGTCACACCAATGGGTGTGAAGTTAGGTGCACTCCTGCGTGTGTGTCAGTGTGTGATTGTAAATGTAGTATTATGCTTCTGAGCACGCGAGTGGTTTTGTTTCTTGCGCGTCTTTCAATTTAACGTGATTTATTCGTTCGGACGTTGTGGTGAATCTTTTTCCTTGATGATCATGTAAATATTTCGAAATAAACATTTGCAGTATCTGCAGCTTGTTGGAACCTTAAAAAAAAAAATTAAAAAAAAATAAAAAAATTTAAAAAAATCTTTAAAAAACAAACAAACAAAAATGTTGCAATATTTGGCAATTATTATCACCACTGTTGACACTTCCGGTTCGAATTTAGTATTGCAATGTTACTCTTTAGTAAACACTGAAAAAATGAATGTATTCTATGAAGCCGTTTTTTAAGTTATTGAAGATATGGTTGATGGTGTATTAATTAAATGTCAATGGTTGATATTAAAAAAAAAATAATTTAAAATTGGTATGTTAGCATTGAAATATTGTCACGCATCACATCAATCACCTCTACTTCAAGTCTGTTTCTGTGTGGTTCTGCTTGACATACAAAGAGAGTCTTCCTATATTGATCTTAACATAGCATTCAAATCAATGGGGAAAAAACAACAAGTGGGACGACTGTGGTGTCAATTTAA
>CM065702.1:23772315-23794305 GCA_017654935.2 Phymorhynchus buccinoides | reverse complement strand
ATTTGAACCAAAAAAAAAAAAACCCAACAACACAATTGTAATTGAACATTTAAATAATAACTAGCAAACCACATCCCAGCAAGTGCCTTTTCCATGAAATGGGCAAAGTGCTTTGTTCAAGGGAGAGGGAATCATTTGCTCAGACCCCTGAATGTATAGCCAAACGCTGAAACCCAGTCCACCCAGGTAAAGATTTTAAGATTGTTTAAAGGAAAACCTAGAACACATTTATATTCTTTTTTTTTTCAACTCCCCCTGTTTTTTCTTTCCCCTCCCGACCTTTTTCTTTCCATGACCTAATGCCTGAGCCTCATTTTTAAACCAAATGTTATTTCCCCCAACAATCTGAAGAAAAAGAATTTTAAACTCATCTAAAACTGAGATTTCTCATCCGTTTGAACCAATTCTTCATCTGTGTGTGCTAATGAACAAAAACTTTTATTTACGCATATTGTTTTCCTCAATTGCAGATTATACCTTGGGTTATTTCACTAACTGGGCAAACCATTTTGCCCATTTCATAAAAAAAACCTATTTCACGGAGTGGGGCATAACATATAATAATAATAATAATAATAACTTCGGCTCCATTCCGACCCAAATTGCCTATCAGAAGCTTTAAAAAACAGAACCCGAAATCACAGCGAACAGAATATGTAAAGAACTGTAGCACCGAACACTCTTGCCCCCAAAAAGACCTTTTGTTTTTGCCATGGGGAAAATTCGGGACCGAGCCTTCGGAGAATCTATATTGAACAAAAAACCCCACCCAACATCCACCCTCCCCACCCATGTTTAACCTTTGCACCCCTGTTCCAAGCTTCCACACCCCCAAACCCCCAACATCAAACTTGAGTATATTCATAAAATAGACAAAAGTTGTTTAAATACATTTCATGTGAATAATTTACCCCCTTGGGACGATTTTGCGAAGATGAATTCCCAGACACGCAGAAACGAGCAAACCGCCAAGAATGTCACGAAAATTTTCCCGGGACTTTCCTGCTTTCCGAACAATTTGATCCCCGATCCCACCATCTCTTTAGATCTAATCGGGAAAAAAGACGGGGAACAAACCGCCGAACGAATAACCCCGAGGACGAAGTCTCCTGCACACACACAGCCCCCGACAGACACCGGCCCCAAACAGTGCACCACACAAACACAAAGGGCAACACCAACGCGGCATACAAATCACACACATCAAATGTACAACAAATACACAAACCACAGACCTATTTTTTATTAGTAAAACAAGGCACCACTGTCACCTAACAAACTACATGCGGTTGTTGTTAATGTAACCCAACCTTCCACGTCAGAGACCCCACACCGAAACGTCAAAATTTTTTTCTACAGTCCCAATTTCCAGCATGGGCAATAATTTTCCAAAGGTTTTTTGTCCACTCTGAAATAAACTGGAAATGATGACGCCCCCGATTAAAAAAACTTAAACTTCGGAAGATAACTTTAAATCAAGAGGACGTTTTTGGTAAGCCAGAAAAACCCACAATAATTGAAGGTAAAAACGACCGAAAGGGGGCCAGACGAAAGAAAAGGAGAATTACCCACCCCAACAAAAAAACTAGCCAGAGCCCGTCCCACCCATCCCGAGAAGACAATAACAAAACAGGTGGGAAAACAAAAGAAGTCCCAGTAGAAACAAAAACTGCTTTCCCCTCCCAATGCAGCCCCCTGTTTACCGCCGCATAACAACAAAACAAAAAAGAAATAGAGAACGTGCAGAGGAAAGGGGGTTCCGGCCCCCAGAACTCCTCAACAAACAATAAACGTCCCCGAAAAAATGTTTGGCCGAACGTGGTGCACACGACAGTGGCCCCCACCGACAGATCGGGCCTAAAAGCCCCGGGAGCCAGAAGAGGTGTCCAAAGAGGCGGGCCGCAGAGCCTCCCACCAAAGCCCTGGAACGGGGAAATAAGAAAGTCAGTACATTTTTTTGAACCCCTCCTGGGGCCGGGGTCCCCAGCAGAAAACAGGCAGTGCAACCAGGTCCCATGTTTCCCGTTTTTTTTTTTCAAGGAACCTCCAAGGACCCCACTGCAGGCTTGTCCAGGCCTTCAGGCCCCTTCAGGAAAATTTAAGGGAAAATCAGGGAAGAAAAAAACTTGTTATGAAAAAAACCCCAAAACACAAAAAAAAAAACCTTAAGTGTTTTTGAACTCCCAGAAGTTAAACGGAACACCAAAGTTTTTGGGTTTTATTACCCCAAACGCTAAGAAAAATCTTTCCCCCAACCAGGCCCTCTATCATGGGACCAAAACAAAAAACCTGGGTTTTTTGGAAAAAACCCACCTCCCCCTGAAGTAACTTACACCGCCACCGAAAAACTATGGTGTTTCCTTCCCCGCCCACTCCTCCCTTCCCTGCCCCTTTCCCCCCCTTTTCCCAAAAACGCTCCCAAAAAACAAATTCCACAACAGTCTTTTTCAGGGATGTAAAAACCCTCCCTCTTTAAACTTGGTTCTCTCCAAGAACCCCAAATCGCTGAACAACACTTTCTTTACAATCCTTTTCACACGACTCAGTCTTTAGGGGTAATATTTCATCAAAAAAGGATATAACTAAAAGGTTTCACTTTTTCTGGAACAACAAGGCTTTCATACATTTAGAAAATTACTAGCCTTTCAAATACAAAAATTAACAATTGCATTCTTCTGAAAATTTCACAGCTTTTCAGGTACAAGAATGGACACTTAAAATTCTTCTGAAAATATCACATAGAACTTCACCGCCAAAAAATATGTCCCTTCAAGAAAGATCCCATTATCATTGTCTTTTCTTAAGGAAGGTATTCGGACCGTGTAATTGAACAGGTACCAGAGAAGGCAAATGTGAGTAATTTTTCCCCCTTCCCCAAAATGGCAATTCCACAGTGATTGTACTCCCTTCCCAAAAGTTCTTATTCCCCAAAAAGCCTTAGAAAACACTAATTACCCTTTCTCTCAAAAATAAAAACAGAAACGGGGATGAACTCCTTACAAAGCCCCTATCAGCATAGCTATAAGCGCAGGACTGGATTCCATAACTCTGTTAACCGAGCTGCCACGACAGACTACAGGCAAATACCTAATTCCCATAGGAAAGTGACCATAATAGGCTAAACGTAGTGTCGCGAGGCAAAATCGTCAGGCCGCTCTTTCTGAACACAATAGGCCGCCGAGGCTAAACATAGGCCGCGAGGCTAAAAATATACCGCAACAAGGAATACTCTGCTTGGCGTGGAAAGGGCACAGCATTTAGGATTCTGAATCTGTGTACTCAAATACGGCTGCAAGGGAAACCGAGAAACGATTTGCACGGCCTGAGACATACACGATTTACAAAGATCAAAACAGCCATGAGAACGCCGTATGAAACCGAGACGCAAGTACCACATTCTAGCCGACTATGCAAAAACTGTTATCCAAAGCTCCAAGTCATGACCCAGCCAGTCAGTCTCCTTCACATACCCTTATTGCAGCCCGGACCGAACGAACGCCGCCTCACACCGGACGAAGAGACCCGCCCGAGGCCGCGAAAGAAACGCACACAAGTAGGACACAGTCAACACCAAGGCAAACCGGAAAGGAACTAAGCAAAGACTACGTCTATGATAAGCGCGCGTACGAAATGTGACGAGCAGGAGACAAAAATTAATACCAATCGAGCAAAAACAGGTACTGACCAAACAAAAAAAAAAGTGCAGAAAGGGAAGTGAAGAAGAAGAATCCTGAAAAATTAACAAGCCAGTCGCAGCTAAAATACCACAATGCCAGAGGGCTCGCCCTCTTAAACCAGCATGGTGGAGGGGTTCCGGACCGGCCACAGCTTAGTCCGCTTGCCAGGACCCCAGTGAACGCCAGGGACTGTGGATTGGGGAGGGGAGTTTTTCTGAGGTGGTCAAAACAAAGGGGTGAATATGGCGATGAGGATGAAGAGAAGAGTTACAGTACGAGCACAAAGCTCTGCAGCTTCGCTATCCTCACGTCTAGGACTCGTGCAGCCATAGTCTGTAATTGCGTTTGCACAGGATCCTTCAGGGACGTGGCACTATCCACACCTCAGCACTGGGCGGCCGTATGTTTAAGAGAACGACTGCAAAAAGGAACAATCTCAAAAGCGATGCAGCGCATGTTGGATTCTGAACTTTCCTGTGAACTCAAATACCCATATTGCACACGAGTGACTAATTTTACCGTACCTAAACAACAACAAAATTGGCGAGCCAGTAAACATTTGTGACTTGTCAAAAAAATATGTGGCCGAGTCATTCTAACACTTTGTAAGTACCAAGAATTTCTACGACCGAGCAAAAACCATATCCAACTGACAAGTCATGACCCAGCCAGTCAGGTCCTTTAGCCCCTATGGTTGCAATAGAGATCAAGAGGTCAAAATAATAAGAAAAAATGAAACCAAAAATGAAAACGCCACACAAATCTACATATGTTAGCAAAAAAAAAAACCTATAACTAGCTAGTTTACATTGTTACGCGCGCGTTGTTGTATGAGTTTTTACGGGATTAATACTGATTTTATGCAGCTACTGACCAAACTTCCAAGTGGCAGAAAGAAAAAGAAGAATCCTCACCACAAGCTCAGTCGCAGCTCTGGTCTCGCCAAGGGCTCGAGGTAAGCGCGATCAGGTGGAAGAGGTACCGGACCGGTCTCCTCCCCCCTCCGGGTCTCTACTCGTCTCATCTGATTCCCCTCGTTCTCTCGTCCTCTCTGAGGATCATCCATCTCTCCTCCCCCTCCCCCCCCACCCCCCCCCAAGACAGACACTGGAAGCAGAGGCTTTTAGCCGAAGTTTTTGAGTCTTGCAATGTTGAGCTCTTTGTTTCTAGCTAGACTCCACCTAGTGATGATACACTGTTTTCTCAGATGTTTTGTGATAACTTTTTCAATGAACTTTTCCACGGCATAGGTTGTGTGTAGGTGTGTTTGTCGATGAAAAGTCTTTTGGTTTGTCTTCCTTATTGTATTTTTTTTTTTTTGAATTTTTGGAAACTTTTTTTTGTTTGTTTTTGATTTTTTTTTTTTTTCACGAAGTCGCCAGTTGAATTCTTCCTTCTCGCGAGAGGTCAGAGCTAAAACGGGTTCAATAAAAACAAGAATTTAAACAAGTAGTATTTGAGTCGATTAGTCTCTCAAAGTGTACCTGTCTCTTTGGTCTCTCTCTCTCTCTGCTCTCGAGTCTCTCTCTCTGGCCTTTCTCTGTCTGTTGCAGAAGTCTGTCTGTCTGTAACAAAATCTCCTCAACCGCTCTCACACATGTACTGTTCTCATTCCTCTCTTGGGGCATTTGTACCATAGTGTTCAATTGCTTCGGCTGTGGGGATTATCAGTCCTTTTTGCTCATAGCTGTTTAACTGAAGGCAAGCTCCATCCAAATATCAGCAAGTGTCAAGTTTGATGGCTTCCAAAGTGCTTTGCTGTCATCAAACCCAGTGGGTGCTGATTACAGCCTAGGTAAATAGACAGGCTAGGGAAAGGAGGGCTCGCTGTTAGACCAAGTTGTACAGATGTATAGGTTATAAAGGTTTTTGGATGTCTCTAAATTTAGACAAAAAAAAAAAAAACATAATCTGAATCTAGTCTGTAAGCAAAAATTAAAAAAAATTAGTAATGCTTTTGTTAACAAATAGATTTTCCCTTTGTGAACAATACATCTTTGTCATCCTTCAGATTTAAAAAAAAAAAGGAAAATAAAAGCATTCTATGAACGCTAATTGGCAAATCATTCTTGTTTGTGTCCTTGTAACTGACTTTCAAATCCGCGGTCCCCGTTTAAATCTCCCCGCGCCAATGCAGTTGATTGGGCCCGCTGCGAGGCAAAATCCGCCAAGGCCCAGCCACGCTACTACTACCCCAGCTTGTGTGGCTACTGCCTAGAAATAGTAGTCCCTGGTTCTGTACTATTTCTGGTACTAGGCCTACTAGCTATGAAGGCCTTTCTGCTAAGCGGAGGATGAGAGAGGAGAGAGAGAGAGAGAGAGTGTGTGTTGGGTCCAGATGTGTGTGTGTGAGCGTTTATATTGCTAGTAGGCGGGCGTGCTCATTTGACTGTGAAAATGTATGTGTGCACGTTTGATGCATGCGTGTGCGTGCGCGCGCATGTGTAAGCATGTGTTTGTGGGTGTGGATGGGGAGGGGGGTGTATGTAAATATTGATGTATTTTTGTTCTATTGTCATGATAGGGGCTGTTAGCCTGGGTCATTAAACATTCCGAGTTCCGAGTTCTCTCTCTCTCTCTCTCTCTCTCTTCTCTGTCTCTTCTCTCTCCTGTCTCTCATCTCTCTCTCTCTCTCTCTCTCTCTCTCTCTCTCTCTCTGGCAGTGGCTGTTACCTTCCTGGCATATTCCACTGACGAGCAAGCAAGAAAAAGAGAGAAAAGAAACAGAAAAGAAAAAGAAAAGAAACGGCTCCTTTTCCTTAGGGGTAAAGCGATACTGACAGTGTCAGTGAGTTCCCACCCATCTGGCAAGCATGAAGTATAGAAACGGTCTTCTTTCGATGCTAGTCCAGAGGATAATAATTTTATTCCAGTGGAAGGTCAGTTTAACGTCGCGTATCAGCTCTCGCGGCCATGTGCGATGGGCTGAACAATCCAACTGCGTATGCAAAAATTATAACCCTAACCCTAACCCTAAAATTATATAGTGTACATTATCTTCTATGAATAGGAATCAGGGATTCATGCTTTTGGTCATGTAAACTTCATGCCTTGACCATCCCTCATACCAACTTTGAAGGACAAAACCCTAACACTAACCCTAACCCTAAAATTATAAAGTGTACATTATCTAACCCTAACCCTAACCCTAACTTCATGCCTTGACCATCCCTCATACCAACTTTGAAGGACATTGGTCAAAAGGAAAGAACCTAACCCTAACCCTAACCATAAAATTATATAGTGTACATTATCTTTTATGAATAGGATCAGGGATTCATGCTGTTGGTCATGTAAACTTCATGCATTGACCATCCCACATAGCACTTGTCAAGGACATTGGTCAAATAGAAAAAAACTTCTATGCCGAGTGAAAATTTAACATATAATACATAGTGTGTAACCCTAATTTTTTGCTTCTATGAATGATTTTTTTTTTAAAACAGGGTCAGGGATTCATACTTTTGGTCAGGTAAACTTCATGCCTTGACCATCCCTCATACCAACTTTGAAGGACAAAACCCTAACCCTAACCCTAACCCTAAAATTATATAGTGTACATGATCTAACCCTAACCCTAACTTCAACATACCCTTGACCATCCCTCATACCAACTTTGAAGGACATTGGTCAAAAGGAAAACACCTAACCCTAACCCTAACCCTAAAATTATATAGTGTACATTATCTTCTATGACAAGGATCAGGGATTCATGCTGTTGGTCATGTAAACTTCATGCATTGACCATCCCTCATACTAACTTTGAAAGACATTGGTCAAAAGGAAAAAACCCTAACCCTAACCCTAACCCTAAAATTATATAGTGACCATCCCTGAATACCAACTTTGAAGGACATTGGTCAAAAGGGGGGGGGGGGGGGGGGGGGTTACATGCTTCATTTTATGTTGTTGTGGGGGTGGGTGGGGGTTACATGCTTCATTTTATGTTGTTGGGGGGGGGGGGGGGGTTACATGCTTCATTTTATGTTATGTGTGTGGGGGGGGTGGGGGGGGGGGGTTACATGCTTCATTTTATGTTGTTGGGGGGTGGGGGGGGGGGTGCGTACATGCTTCATTTTATGTTGTTGCGGGGGGGGGATGTACCATGCTTTCATTTGATGTTGTTGGGGGGGGTGGGGGGTGTTACATGCTTCCTTTGATGTTGTTGAGGGGGGGGGGGGGGGGGTACATGTATTCATTTTATGTTGGTGTGAGGGCCGGTGGGGGGGGGGGGGGTTACATGCTTCATTTTATGTTGTTGGGGGGTGGGTGGGTTACATGCTTCATTTTATGTTGGGGGGTGGGGTGGGTGGGGGTTACATGCTTCATTTTATGTTATTGTGGGGTGGGTGGGGGTTACATGCTTCATTTTATGTTGTTTATGGGGGTGGGGGTTAACATGCTCATTATTATGTTAGTTGGGGGGGGGGGGGGGTTACATGTTCAATTTCAGGTGTGGCGTGGGGGGTTACATGCTTCATTTTATTGGTTGGGGTGGGGGGAATACAATGCTTCATTTATGTGTTCTGTGTGTGTGTGTGGTTGGTGGGGGGTTAACATGCTTCATTTTATGTGGTTGGGGGGGGGAGGGGTTACGCTTAAGTTATGTTGGTGGGGGGGGGGGGGGTTACATGCTCATTTCAATGTATGTTGTGTGTGGGGGTACAATGTATCATTTTATGTTGGGGGGGTGGGGGGGGGGAGGTTACATGCTTCATTTTATTTGTTAGTGCTAGAAAAGAAGCATTGGTGTGGTAATATTAAGTATTGTGCGAGAATTCCCTTATCCTGCCTTAATAAACAAATGATCAAAATACCTTATGTTTTCTTTCTTCCAGAATGCAGCGAAAGTGCTGAACGCCTCTAACTAACTATACCAACACGAGGTTTATTACTCACTCCAAACAGACTGACGTAGGGCTGCTGTTTGCTGCTTTTTTTATTTCACACAGGCCTAAAAAACAAAAAAAAATCTGGTACTAGACTGGTACTGGAATGGAACTTTACTCCACCGAGGCACCCAAATCACACTCCAGCGAGGCTGATACCGGCTTGTACAGGTATATTTGACAGGATATTGTTTGGGATGGTAGCTCGGTCTGGAGTTTTGTGAAATTTACGGGTGGGATAAATCTTACTATGTTGGTTCAACAAAACCTTCAGAAAATAATCCACTCATCAAAAGGGGAACAAAAAAACTTCGAATTGGTCAGTTAACCTAGTTAACTTGTGTAATAAGGTAGCGATTTTTCCGCTTCCGGTAAGTTAAGTAACTTACATTAACGATGGAATAGTAAATGGGCCAGTTTTAGTCGGTTTTTACATGTTTTTGTTTAGCAACGTCGCGCCGGCCACCATTCAATATCGGTCGAAAAAACAACTCATGAAGTCGCCAGTTGAATGGGGAGTCTCGCTTGAGGTCAGAGCTAACACGGGTTGCACGGGTCTCACAAGTAGGTTGTCTCGATTAGGTTAAAAGAAGGAGAAAGATCTCGGGGTCCCTTGTGATCGAGAGGTAGACTGTGCCTTTCCCTGTCTGTACAGAAGAACAAATGTCCCCCACAAACTCGTGCGACAAACACACAAAGTCTAGAAGTAGAAGAGACGATGATGGTGATGGTGATAAGTTGATGATGATGGGGACGATAACGACGACGATTAAAAAGACATACAACGATGGTCCAAGTAAAAACAAAGACACGTGTGCGTGAGCAGCAACATACACACAGTCAGAGAAGAACAAGAAGAAAGAAAAATTAATAATATTATTATTAATAATAGCGAATCATTTACATTAGCGAACTCATCCACCAAATGCGGATCTCTCTAAGCTCTAACAACAACAAATAAACAGATGATGGGGGCGATGGTGATGATGAAGATGATGAACATGATGCTACTGCGTTCTCGTGAAGAATACAAAATAATACATGCTGTTGTGATGAGAAGGAAAGAGGAGGATGACAACAAAGAAGAAAAAGGTGAGATGGAAAACGAGAGAAGGAGGAAGAGGAGGAGAAGGAGAAGAAGTAGAAGTAGAACAAGGAACAGGAACGAGAACAAGAAGAAAAAAACCCACCGACAAGAACAAGAAAAAAATAAGCACAAAATCGAGAGAAACCAAAAGAAGAAGAACAGAGACAAATATATAATGGACCCCATGTACAGAAACCAACCCCATCTCCCTTTCAATCTTCTCCCCCCCCTCCCTACCCCCCCCCCCCCCCCCCCCACGGACCCCCCGGTTTTCCACCCTTTTTGTGGCTATGTCCACATTGTAGGGTTGTAAGGGAGAATCCTATCTCATAATGATAACAGAAAATAATAAAAACAGGTTGCTCTTCCTTTCTGTAGATTATCGTCTCCTTCGAGCAAAAAATAATGTGGATTTTGGCCCATCCTTCCCGGGGCAGTGGGTGGATGCCTCGTGCCTCCATACGGGGAGCGTGACGACCCCGCCCCCTCCACGGGTCTCTCCCCGTGGGGATACCGGGGGGGGTTCTTTCTTTCGTAAAAATAGTTCCCCCACCTTCTGGAAGTTCTGTGCTTGTAACTTCCTCTAATCTGCCCAATTCTTTTTGACTCTGCCTTTTCCCTTTAGCTTGCTTTCTATCATCTACTATCTTTCTGACTTATTGGCCCATTCTCCTGCCTTTTAATCAACAACAAAAAATCTTCCAAACAATTTTTTCTCCTTTGAGCTCCTCCGCAAATAGGAATGTGTTGGCTGTACGCAGCGGGGAGACCAGTGATGAAAACCGGACACATACGTACCTTATCCATTATTGCCCAATATGGGCCTGGGAATGCAGAAGAAGAATACGAAGAAGACCATCCCCCCGCCCCCTCCACTCCTTTTTTTGTTGTTGTTTGTATTGTTTTCATGGTTTTTGTGTGTATTTTTATTGTTATTTAATTCAGTGGCAACTGGCAAGCAGCTTACCGTATCGCTTCCACGTTTGCGTCCACTTCCGGGTCTGACGACACATCCCTTTCCGCTCTGCCAGGCCGTTGGCCTTCGCTCCCTTGCTCTGCCGCTAAGTGGAGTGGTATCCCTTGCCGGAAGTAGCCGTACTTTCGCAGCAACGCCTGTTTGTCACAAATCAGAGAAGAAGAAGGAATAAGCTTTTCTGGTGGTCATACGGGAGATAAATCTCCTGGTTCTTCTTCTTCTTCTTCTTCCATATAGTTGTCAGAGTCAACTATGGTTGGGAAGAGAAAGAAGAAAGAAGAAGTCTTCTGTTCTTCCTGCATGCCACAAGAACGCCTCTGATTGTTCTAGGGGAAGACTATGGTTGGGTAGAGAAGCCCACCCCAATTAGAAGAAATAAAAGACACCTTCAGTAAGTCTTCGAATGTTAGAACATTTCCTCTCATGGCCAAAAAGACTGAAAAATTAGCATGATATCTGAATTACCCGCCCATTCGGCTTTTTTTAGGGGCGAATCTTTCCCAAACAGCAAACAGATTGGAATGAGGAAAAAAGAGTGTTTATTTCATGGGTTAAATATTGTATGCAACACCGGTGTCACGATAAATAAGTACATGTCATGAAATATCTACCTCTCGCATGCGAACTATAACCATCTAACCCTAACCCTATCCCTATCCCTAACCACGGAAAGAACCAAGAAATTAGAGCAGGAGGGTGTAAATCTACATATTTGCCGAGAAATCGATGTACAAAGCCATGCACTTAGTTTCGTAAAATTCACAATGGCGGACACACAAACGATTCTGATTAGCTAGGGGTACTTATTTGATAGAGGTAGGATATAATCTTCACCCCGGGAAAGGAGGAGCTGCGCTGCTGGGTGCGGCAGGGAAACCTGCTGTACTGTTCGCTGTGTCCTCTTCTTCATCTTACTGCCAATTAAGGGCTGCATAATTTGTAACACTGGGCATGGAGTTGCCCTATGAGGATCTGGCATAAGGTGGTTTTCTGGTTTGTTTTATTTCTCCTTGGTCACATAGAAGGCATAATCTTATTTTTGGCGCTCGCTTGCACGCACGCATGAGAAGAACTTGAACTTGAACTTGAACTTGAACTCGAAATGTTTAATGAGGATAAACTGAATAAAGCAAAACAACACTTCTTTTCATCAGGTCCTCAAACAAATAAAAAATAATAAGCAAGCAAAATAGATAAAAATGAATAGACAAACAAACAGCAATAGTATGACATCATCATTAAAACATGACAGCCCAAAAGAACGACGAAATTGTAACATCAATAATAATAATAGATAAACAAGGAGATGAGAGAGAGAGGGAGAGAGATTGAGAAAGCGAAGAAGAGAGAGAGAGAGGAGAGAGAGAGGAGACGAGAGAGAGAGATCATGATAATGAACCTGTATTTTACAACGGTAAAAGTATTGAAATAGAATAGCCATTTTTTCACACTTGAGAGAGAGAGAGAGAGAGAGAGAGAGAACCTGACCTTGAGAGACGTTAGATTTTTTACGTCCACTCGGCGGCAAAAAAACAGCACATTTGGAACGAACCATATCTAACCAACCATCCACTTCACATTAGATAATAAAACTCAGAGGAGAGAGAGATAACCAACAATGGACTGCAAAATAGAACCGTCCACTCCTTTGGGTCTCAAGGGCTAAGGGCCATAACTCCACCAAAACAGCTCATCCATTATTGTTGTTGTGCGAATGTAGGCCAGTGACGTTGGTAAGAAAACAAAGGGTCGCTTTAGTTTGAAGGAAGGCTTCATTAACTAATTAATAACATGCTTACTGCGAAGATTATAGAGAGTCAAGTGGATGACCGTGTCACTTGCAAGTCAGGTCAGGTCAGGTCAGGTCAGAATGAGGACAACTAGGCCTCGCGGCCCCTCCGTAATGGGTACTTTCTGATTATTTGTTTTGTCTAGGACGCATTTGGATGTGTTGATCATATACACATTTCAATGGTTGAATCTTAGGGGTCTTTGAACTGATTAAGGTTCGATGCCAATTTCATATGTGCTGGAAGAGAATTCCAGTAATTAGTGACTCTGTTACTAAAGAAATTATTTCAAATGTTAGTTCTGCTGTATTGGGTTAGTAATTGCAAATCATTATTCCTAGTTTATTGGTGTAGGGTGAAGACGGGGTAAAAAGCGCTTGGGCTGGTAAGAAGCCCACCCCAATTTTCTCTTGAAATGAAGCAAATTTCAGTATCATTTTGCCCATGAGACGAGCGTTAATGTCTACCATTCGGTCGTATGGGAAAATTTGACTGAAATTTTCTTTATTTCATGAGATAATTGGCACGGGCTTCTTACCAGCCCATGCGCTTTTTACCCCGTCTTCCCCTAGTTAGAAAGTTGTATGTTTGTTAGTAATATCAGAACTGCGAACATTTTTTATAAACATTTATCAAATCACCACGTAGTCGCCGATATTTTAATATACAATGCGAGGGGTTGTTTGTCAGTGTTGGGCAGGACCGGTGTCATTTAGTTCACAACGTGAATGCGGGTCATGGTAAATATGTTGCTGTTGTTGTTGATCTGTTTCTGTTATCTCTTTGCGCAGGAAAGCAGTCAGTCGTAACGAAGTAGGGCCGGGCACGAAAGAAAGAAACAGATTATGTAGTCGTACTACAAAGAACAGCGGGTTGCCTACATCCTGGCTGGACAGCAACACTGGTTTCTCTGCCTCTGTGTCTGTCTCTGATGTGTCTGTATGTCTCTCTTCTCTCTCTCTCTCTCTCATCCTCTCTCTCTCTCTCTCTCTCCTTGCGCGCACACGCGGGGTGGGCCGGTGTGTATGTGTGTGCTGTGTGTGTGTGTGCATGTGTGCATGCATGCATGCATGCGTGCGTGCGTGCGTGTGCGTGCGCGTTCGGCATGCGGGCTGTGGGAGCGCGCGCGCGCGCGCGCGCGCGCGCGTTTGTTTCCTATGGTGTGTGGTAAAGGGGGTTCTTCGTAGAATTCCAATAAACATTTATGGTTTTTTTATCTTGAGTAGTCAGCTGCTGAGAAGTCAGCCATATAAAAGTGATTGTTTCTTTAAAAAAAAGTATGTCTAAAGAGCCGGTGTTTGTGTGTGGGTGTGTGAGTGTTGTGCGTGTTCGTGTGCGTAGTGCGTGCGCGTGCGTGTGTGCGTGCGGCGTGGGCGTGCGTCGTAGCGTGCGTGATGGGTGTTCGTTTGTGTATTTCTGCCTCGGAAAGCAAATCAGAAAATGGTTTAGAATGGCATTGGGGCAATAAGGTACTGTAAAGCAATATGATTTTTGGTTCCATTTCAATTTCGCGCAAACTCGCTTGTAAAAGTTGGAGTTAAAATCTGAAATGTGCGTGAGTGGTCCTTCAGATTAAAACGTTGTTGTTAGTTGTTAGTGGGTTATTTGCTGAAGGGATTATAGTGATGATGCATATATGACGATGTTCTATATCTTTTATCTCATTTGTTCAGCTGAAAGTGCTGCGTGGTTTTTTTTTGGGGGGGGTGGTCCTTCATATTAAAAAGTTATTGTTATTATGTTAGTTTGTTTGTTTGGGTGGGTATTTTTGTTTTGTTTTTTTTGGCTTGTAGGTGGTGTGATTATGTGACATGTGATGATATGATGATGTTCCATCTTTATCTCATTTTGTTCAGCGACTGCTGCGTGCGTTTGTCCTTCAAATTAAAAGTTATTGTTATTTCTAGTTGTTTGTTTTGGGTGGGTTTTTGTGTGCTGTAGGTGGTGATGATGATGATATGATGATGATGATGATGTGATGATGATGGTGATGGTGTTCGTCATTTATCTCATGTTGTTCAGCTGAACTGCTGTGGACATTTTGACCACAATTTAATACATTTTTGTGTGGATCTTCGGACTGTTGTAATTGAATCTTCTTTTTTCTCTTCCTCCTTCTTCGTTCGCTCTACGGTTTTTCCTGCCATACGAGCGTAATATGCGTCCATGCTGCCGTTATGCGCCTAACGAAGAAATAGTTAGCCGCATGTCCGACTTCGGCTGCAGAAACCTTGTAGAATTTATAGAAAAAAAGGCAGGACGAATGCCCAGTGAGACGAAAGATAGCAGCTGACGTAAGCCAGAGGAAAAGCGAGTCCCAAGAGAAGTGTGGATCAGAGGGAAGTTACAAGCACAGAACTTCCAGAAGGTGGGGCACTATTTGTACGAGACCTCCCCGGTAATCCCCACGGGGGGGTAATGGAATATCTGGTATCGTTTCTGCATTCAGAAGTCATTAAACCCATCGCTTATGATACTTACTGGTTCACATAATTTATCTACTACTATACACACTCTTCAGTCAATTCGCTGCCTAAGTTTCAAGTGGTCAGATTCCCAGAGAAGACGCAGATGATATATCATAATATGATAACCTCAGCATTATGATCGTATTATGATAACCTCAGCGATTGAATGGTCAACAAACAGAAGCCTCATCAATAATCATGAAACTCGACAACTTTGTCCGGACTGTGACTGTTGACATACACCAATTAACCCCTCTCTCCCCTTAGCCCCCACCACACCACTCTCCTCTCTCTCTCTCTCTCTCTCTCTCTCTCTCTCAGACTCTATCGGTCGCGGATTTACCGAGCTGTGGGGTGATTAGTCTTGCACCTCCGACCTAATTCTCTAATTGGGGAGGGTTTGGGAATTTTGTTAAAATTAGTGTATGAGTAGGGGAAGTGCGATGGAAATTGGAAAGAACGTTAAAGGGGGGGGAAACCATACTGCACGTACGTTGTTTTTTTTGTTTTCGTTCCAGCTAAACGCTCTTGGGGGCACACCCAGTGAGTGCCATGTGAACATTTAGGGGGGGGACACTGGCCTTGGGTGGGAGATTCGTGTATGGCTGCTTGTTAAAGGGCCCCGCCCACATGGGCAGCCATACTCCGACTTCAGGGGACATACATGCACGTAAACCCAGATTGCTTAACTTTATTGAAGTAAACATTTGTAAATCAAATGTAGTCAATCAAAGACGCATTTTTCCTAATAGGAAATGCTACACAACGATCAAAAATGAAAACGTTTAAAAACCCAACTCGATGTTTGGCACGTTATTGTGGCATGTTTTCTAAAGGGGTGACGTCAGTGGCGCCATTTGCAATTGGAAAGGTTGAAAGGTTAAAATGCTGCGGTTAATACTTATCTTGGTTCTCCGCCAAGGGGAGACAGCGGTAAAGCATGTAACCCAGAGGCAGCTAACGCTTGTACTTTAACACTTGTAATATTCGTATTAAAAAAAGAGGATGTTAAATCGGGTTCTTTAATGTTTTAAATTCATCATTCATTCATGACACACATAAATACTCCTACACACACACACACACCACACACACACCCGCACGCACACGCCCTCTCTCTCTCTTCTCTCTCAGAGAATCTCTCTCTCCTTCTAACAAAAGAGGAATGTTAAATCGGGTAATTTAATGTATTACATTCATTCATTCCATTCCTATCAGACACACATAATACCTCCCTACACACCACACACACAACACGCACGCACCCTCTCTCTCTCTCTCTCTCGCTCTCTCTCTCTCTCTCTCTCTTCAATCAGTTTTGTAGTCGTCTGTCTCATGATATTGTAGGGTGTTGTGTTGTGTTGTGTTCGTCAAGTTAAGTCAAGTCAGATGATCTTTATGACATTAAAGAATTAGCTAAACAAATCTTTAGTTTCATCCTGTCGGGTGTGTGTGTTGTTGTGTGCGCGTGCCGCGTGCGTGCCGCGCGTGTGTGAATGTGTGTGCGAGAGTGTGTGCGTGTGCGTCGTGCGTGCTGAAGAAGCTCTGCTCCTTTCTAATGCTATTTTTGTCTATCTCTCTTACGTCTCAAAGTCATAGAGCATGGGAAAATCCCGCTGCCTGATATGAACAAATTCCCCCCCATAGCTAGGTTTTTCCTAATTCTGACCCTCTCCCTCGTCCTACCCCCTCCCTCCCTCTAAATAAAAAGGTATCCCCCCCCCCCCACTGCACTAGCTGCGACGCGCTCTCCAGGTGGGAGCGGCCCCAAGTTTCACAGGGACGGGTCTCCGTGACCAAAAACAACCACCAAAATAATTAACTACTCACCATAGCGAAGCTCTTGATGTCTTCCTCCTCGTCTCCCTCCTCGTCTCCCTCCTGTCTGACCCTCTGGATCGGTGAACTGCTGGAGGTGTCTTGTTCCCTCTTCATAGCAGCAGCGCTCTGTTCTGTTTGGTTTAAACAAAGTTTATTATTATTATTATCGTTCGGTCAGACAGTTTCCTGTCATATGAGCGTAGATGCGTCCATGCTGCCGTTATGCGCCTAACTAAGAAAATAGTTAGGCCTAGCAGTCCGACTTCGGCTGAAGGAAATCTTGTAAGAATTTATAGAAAAAAGGCATGAGAATGCAGTGAGATAGAAATATAGAGGTGACAGGACAGCAAAGGGAGAGGCAGAGTCAAAGAGAATGACAGAATTAGAAGGAAGTTACAAGCCAGAACTTCCAGAGAGGTGGGGAACTATTTGTGCAAAAGACCCCCCCCCCCCCCCCCCCCCCCCCCCGGATCCCACGGTGGACAAAGTTTATTGACGTATCTTGCAGTGCACACCAAATTATTTCGTGAGCACAAGAAGCTATAAGCTTATAATACGCGCACTCAAACGTTTCAGTTACAACATAAGGCTGCATCAATTCATGAATGTACTATGAATAGATGTGAGAAAATCAATTAGAATAAGACAATAAACTAAGAAAGATAACAATACACCATGCACCCATTATACCGAAAAGCAACGCAATAGAATAAAAAGAAAAAGAAATAAAACCTTCTTCACCCTTCCTCCATCCGCCCGTGTGGTCTTCTTTTCGCCAGTGTGTGGAAGATGTGGACACTCGTTGCGATGTGGATGACAAGGTCGTCATGTGTATTCCCGTTGGAAGGTGGTGATTTTTGTGGGCAGTCCATGTGTTACGGTTACGCGGACGTCAACACAGATAGTAAAGGCCAGTAGGTTTTCTGACCAGCCTTTGAATGGAAGAACTACCCTGTCTTTCTTTTTCTCTTAGCCAAATAAATTAGGTTGTGCTTTTCTTTTAGGAGAATTGGGTATTTATGTGATATCTTTTCTTGATTCAACAAATCCAGGTGTTGCCTTTTCCCGCTTTGACAACTTGTCGCTCTTTATTGTCTTATAAACACAACGCTGTTGATTGTTCAGACAAAATGGTTTAATTCCGTTTTTTAAAAGACCCAATGAGGAGTTTGCCCCGTGGTGACTCAGCAAAGTTACCTTAGATAACGACCCACAATATTTGGTTGTAGGACTAATTAATTATATCTGCTCAGTATTATTTGAACCAAAACCAACAAAAAAAAGTGATATACATGAAAACAAAGGACCCCGCCGCACAAAAGTTATGTGGCATTTGTTGTTTTTTGCTTCTTGATTTTTCGTTTCTGTCTTGCTGAAAAACAACTCAACTCAGTTTTATTGGTACACCAACACAAGTGCTGCATCACAAAATATGATAACTCACACCATAGCTAAATGATAATTGCCCCAACCAAATCTCGCTGACAACAAAGTCTCTGAGTACTTTTTTCACTTTCTGTACAGATTTTATGTTGAAGTAACTCAATCCTAGTCTTTCTTCCCGCACATGTACACATTGTCTCTTCTACGCAACATGAATCCAGCACTCCCCAGTTTTGGAGCTGTCCCTCACGAGTCAGCGCAGTTGAGTTTATGATGAGAGCAGTGAGTCCGCCTCTCCTAAGCCTCGACGGCTCACTTCACACAATTATCGACGATACTTCAAGCCTCTTCAAAACCACACCCGTACACCGATTCGAAGTGCTGGTGTTACCATGCTTCTTCTCTGCGTTCCCATAGAGCATAGGCCACAATGGAAAGATACATATTGTCCGGTTTTCAGTTTTCATGGTCCTCCCCGGCTGCGTACGCACCATTCCCGAATTTCGGAGGAGCTCAAAGAGAGAAAATTCTGAGAACGATGTTTTTTGAAAAAAGTAGGAGAATGGGCCCCAATATTCAGGAAGATAGTAGGAAGACAGAAAGGGAAAGGGAAAAGCAGTCAATAGAGTGGTAGAATAGATTAAGTTACATAGCACAGAACTTTCCAGAAGGTGGGGGAACTATTTTTTACAAAAGACCCCCCGCATCCACGGGAAGTTACATTCCCATGATCCCTCCCTCCTGGGCAGTGGGTGGATGCCTTCGTGCTTCATACGGGGAGCTCGACGACCCCGCCCCTCCACGAGCCTCTCCCCGTGGGGATACGGGGGGTGGGGGGGTCTTTCGTAAAAATAGTTTCCCGCCACTTTCTGGAAGTTCGTGCTTGTAGATTCCTCTAATCTGCCATTCTCTTTGCTCTGCCTTTTTCCCTTTGCTTACTGTCTCTTACTATCTTTCTGACTTACTGGCCCATTCTCCTGCCTTTTAAAAGAAAAAATCTTCCAAATAATTTATCTCCTTTGAGCTCCTCGAATCGAAATGTCAGTGTCGCCGTAGCAGAGGGGAGACCAGTGAAACTGAAAACCGACACATACTGCCCCCTTAACCGTTATGGCCATATGGCCTGGGAACGCAGAAAAGGAGACTCCTCCCTCCTGTAATTTTACTCCTTTCTTTTGTTCTGGTGAATGAAAAAGATCGGTGGTCCATTTGTAGTGAGGTTACTAACTATACAGACAGACAGACTATCCACAAGTTGATGGTGTTTGGGTTGCGCTTTTTGCCGACCATGGCCCCGCCTTGCTCTACTACCCATTATGTGTGGCGTAAAAGTGGCCTCCAAGGCTCATGATAACTAATGGTTCTCCCATGAACCGTTAGAAACCCCCCTCAAAGGCGTTTGCCTAAACCGATAATTCCATGACTTCATGTTAGCTCGATAACGGGCCTCCAACCCCCTGTTTTGGCACTGGATTTTTTCAAGGAAATAAATTTCACTTCATCGACTCCGCCTTGAGGACCCAGTGAATCCTTCAAGACGAAATGAATTTAACATTTCTTTCAACTCACATGATCCTCGCTTCCTGTCTCTGTAGCGCTTTGCCTAATTTTATCACTTTCTGCATAGCCAAACCTTTGAAATGGCTAGCATTAATTTGTGGTTTCCTCTTCCATCATCCTGGGCTCTTTTATTTCGAGCCAATTTTCAACTAAACTTCACCAACACGGTCCGTTGAACGAGCGTCCTTTACTTAGACTAGGTAGGGCCCACGTCCTCTAATGACGCTGTTAAACACTGTCCCGCCTGCCTACAACATTCCTCCTTTTCAACTTCTGATTTCTTACTGAGTACTCCATACCTGCCAAAGAAACCATGCGATAAATAAAACAATCTTTGCTGCTTATCGTCGATAGGGGATTCTGTGTGGAAGAATGTTTGTTACTTTGAACAACTAGCGATGGCTGAGACGGGAGGTGACGATAAAAATCACGGCATGACCTAAGTTTTTGACGCTACTATGCCCGTACTTACGGCTTCTCTTGACAACGGGGTTTAGCGTTTTCGCTGTGGACCAATGGAAAATATCCCGTTACACAACAGAACTTACACGCTTTCCGCTATTAGTCGATGTTCATATCAAAGAGATAGGGTCGATTAAGACCGCAAGATCAAGGATTCAAACTAGCATGTGTTTCAAAAGCTCAATCGAAGATTCCTTTCGACGAATACATTTTGATGAGCACATGTTACAAGTATCATTTTTTCCTCCTTTTAACATGTACTGCATGACTAACCACTATTGTAAGCGAGATCGCTGTTTGAAGCAAAAAGGTGGTAGACCTGCTTCAATAGCTTGCCATTTGGCCGAAGTTGAATGGAGCCTTTGTCAGTGATTAGAGTCTCGACTCGGCCACGAAATGCCTGTTTTTCATTCGTTATTTACTGAAACAAATATCATTTTTGATCTAGATTTGTTCTGTGGAGTTTTCGCGGAGTTTTAATAACAACAAGAATATCGAAGTTTCTTTTTTTTTAAATACAATAGATGTATAGGAAGCAAACAAGTAGATCTAGACTATAAACACCTTGCGGAGATTTCCCTTAGGTCTGATAATCATCAGAGTTGTTTTGGTGTTTTTGAGGTATTGACACGCTCTTGTCACTGAACAATTAACAGAATAATCACGTCTTTTCGTCCCTATTTTTTGTTAGTGTTTCAGAGTTTGATTTATATACTTTGAAACAGTTTTTTACTTTGGTCTAGATCTACTGGCTATTCAAGAAACGGACTAGGGACTTACGTCTGTAGGGCCTATATATAGTTCTGGCTCCTCAATAATATTTTGTCTCCTATACATTCCCTGGGCTCGGGTAAAAGAATAAAACGAAATAAATCATAGACAACAAACCAACAACAGCCACTAAAATAAGTAGAGATCAGATAAGTTGTGGTAGTAAATATTCATAGGGTCTGAAACCACTTATGTGTTGGTATGATTTGTTTATGAATCAGACGCAGTAGGCCTGGACTGTGAGACTCTTGTGTGTGTGGGCGCGCCGCGCGTGCGCGCGTGTGTATCTGTGTGTGTCACTCCTGTGTGTGTGCTACTGGGCGTGGGGGGGGGGGGGGGGATAGACCGTGGATATGTGGATGGTGCGCGTGCGAGCGAGCAAAATCTCTCTCTCGCTTTGTGTGTGTATGTGTGTGCGCGCGCGTGTGTATGAAAGAGAAACGGAACAGCGTGTGTGTACAGAGAATCGAGAGAGAGAGACTATGTGTGTGTGTGTGTGTGTGTGTGTGTGTGTGCGCGCGTGCGGACGCGGGCGCGCATGTGATTGGTGAGAAATTTTTATGTGAAGTAAAATTTTCCAGTCAGTTTGAATTATAGTCGTGCCGCACAGCCACATTATTCTGTTGTGTAGTATTGTTATTCTTTATTCACCTTATGGCACGCTGCACACTTAGACATATTGCAGTTTTTACACGATGTGTGGATTTAGTATGCATGTATGCATGTTTCCTGGATATGAGAGTTCCTAACACGATGGTGTATTTGTGTGAACACACACACAACAATGTTTTTTAAATAGAAACAAAAGCAAAGGATGGGGGGGGGGGGGGGGGGGGTGTTACTGGACCCCCTCTTCTTAAAAAATAATAAAACAGAGGAAGAATAGCGCATATGCACTCACACACTCACACCCCCATGCATGCTGCACTCACACACATTATTGTATCCAGTATTATGACTAACGTGCATTGCAACTAAACTAAGGTTGTCTGAAGTGCAAGTGTTCCAATAAAATTTTAAAGTACAATGAAACTATCGCTAATGGATGACAACTAAAAAAAATAAATAATTTCACAAATGCCAGTGCTGAGGAATACATGAAGTCA
>CM065702.1:23741006-23771815 GCA_017654935.2 Phymorhynchus buccinoides | reverse complement strand
AGAGAGAGAGGGAGAGAGAGAGAGAGAGAGAGAGAGAGAGAGAGAGAGAGAGAGGAGAGGAGAGAGAGAGAGAGAGAGAGAGAGAGAGAGAGAGAGAGAGAGAGAGAGAGAGAGAGAGAGAGAGAGAGATAGAGAGAGAGAGAGAGAGAAAACAAAACAATACAGATACAAGAACAAAACGACCACAATAATAATTTTAAAAAGAAAAAAACAATAAAAACAAATTTAAAAAAAAAAAAACCCACTTCAGAAACACGCTAAGCTACACAAGATGATGAAAGTTCGTTTAACGTCCTTCGGCCTGGAACAGGCACACATGGGACATTAATAACTATAAAGAGTGTGGGACGATCCTGGAGGTACTGAAATACCAGGAAAGTCCCGAATTTCTGTAACAATCAAGATAGTTAATACGTAAATATAGCTACACAAGAATTGTTTCCATTGGCGCTACTCTTTTCACAACAGCAATTTGCAAAGGGAAGTGTGGGACGATCCTGGAGGTACTGCAATACCAGGAAAGTCCCGAATTTCTGTAACAATCAAGATAGTTAGTACGTAAATATAGCTACACAAGAATTGTTTCCATTGGCGCTACTCTTTTCACAACAGCAATTTGCAAAGGGAAATAACTTTATTTTCCATTTTTAATATGCTTTTTTTTGTTTGTGGCTCAAGCCACAAACCTATAACTCACTTTGTCGGTCGGTCGGTCTGTCTGTCTGTCTGTCTGTCGGTCCAAAATTGTCGCACATTTTGACAAAATTGTCTCACTTCAAATCGAGGCTACACTTCAAAATTAATTGAGGCCGCTCTTTAAAATGATGTATTTTAAAAGCGTACAAAATAATAAACATACGTAATACAGACACTACAACAGACACGACGAGTATGCGGTGCTTCTTTTGATGAGTATAAGTAGGATACATAGTTTTAAATGTTTTCCAAAAGATATAAAAAGTTACGAAATGGTGCAGAGATAACATTCTGGTTTACAGATTAAAATTATTGAAAAGCCAGGGGAGGTGACTCATGATTGGAGTGGTAAAAATAGACCGCGTGCCACAAACTATTGCGATTTCGCGCTTGTTTACAAACATGTATGAAAGAGCAAATGAAATTGTGGCAACATTTTCTTTATGTGATGTGGAATATTCATACTATCGATGTAAGAAAAGTGACCGCGCCCTGCCTTTCCATGGCACACGAGTCTGCAAGATAAAACTTAGAAGCATAATTATGCCATGTGAAGTAGTTTATTCAGACAGACAGACACAGACAGACAGAGATAACTATTTTATCCAGTGTGGGGGGAAAAAAGTATGGAAACACAAATCTTTTGAACGCAAATGAGCTTAACCCTTTCGCTGCCAGCCATTTCACAGCCAATAAATACCATTAAACTTAACTGGGTAGAGAAAAAAAAAATCTGCAACATTGGGAATTATTCTGTGACATGTAAAACATTAGGCCTATCCTTTACCTCCCAAAATTAAGAAAATAGGGTCTTTGGATAACAGGCCCGTGTTTGATGCCTTTTAGTGACATGGGTGCACCATTGTGGTGCATAAATTGCGACATTGGCGGTGAAAGGGTTAAACGAAATAACTAGAAATGCACTGTGACAGTGAAACTCTGTCATAACAAACACACAAAGAGACACATGTGCGAGCCTGGAAACCTACCTGCCTGGGTAGCTCTTCCCCCCCCCCCCCCCCCCCCCCCCCCCCCCCCCCCCCCCCCCCCCCCCCCCCCCCCCCCCCCCCCCCCCCCCCCCCCCCCCCCCACCCCCCCCCCCACCTGACCCCCCCCCCCCCCCCCCCTCCCTGCGGCTGCCCCACTACTTCTCCTTTCCACTGAGCTTACACTACCCCCACCTTAGCTCAGAGGTATTGGTTTTGAAAAAAAATCATTAAACATCTACACAAATTAGCAGGATTGAGACGAGCCCTTGTCAATGAAGCGTCTACACCTCGACCAAATTTGATTAAAATCCACTTGGTAGTTTTTGAGAAAATTGGACCAATCTGGATTTTAAAAAATCACAAAACAATCATTAACAGTCAACAAGATCATGAACGTCGAAAGAAAGCTTTCTCGGTAAAGTGCTTACATCTGTGCCAAATTTGATTAAAATATGTCACGTAGTTTTTGAGAACATCGATTGACTCTGTCTGGTCGGGTAATGAATGATCAGACATACGTGTTTAGAATGGACATGCAAAATGTAGTAGTAAGCATAAGTAAAAGAGTACTCACTCTCCTCTTCTGACTTGCCAACACCTGTAAATAATACAAACAAAATGCATGTCTCCACATCCAAAAAAAGAAGAAGCTAATCACAAGCGCATAAACTTATTTTGTATCCAATTATTCTGAATCTTTGTTTACTTTTTCCTACGCTTTATGAAAGACTCCCCTGGCATCCACACGGGGAGAGACTCGTGGAGGGGGCGGGGTCATCCAGCTCCCCGTATGGAGGCACGAGGCATCCATCCACTGCACCGTCAAAGAGAGATACAAGCCATTTGAGTAAAGGGGGACATACTCACGGCAGCTGTAGTCGATTGCGTTCACACTGCCAGCCTGGCACACACAGACGCCGTCCTTGCAGTCCGCGTTAGGGTCCGCACAGGGCAGGATCGGACTGCACTCGCCACCAACCCTGCCACTCACTGGCACTGGACACAGTCAATAGTATCTCATCATTATGATTTTCTGTTCAGAAAATGGAAGATCATGGCGCATAGTTTTGTCCTTGGTGAAAGGCAAAACTAAGAGGCACATGAGAAAACAGTGAGAACATGAGAAAACAGTGAGAACATGAGAAAACGTTTGCGGAAGAATAATACAAGCTCTTGTCTGATTGGTCCAAAAAAGTATTATTTTAACCAAACTTTAATGGACCAATCAACAACAAGGAATTCGTTCACCCCCTACTAGTTCCGGATAGTTCGCCGCTTGCTCGGTGTTTGGCAAGAACAAAACGTCACGCGAACTATCGGCAAACGAAGGGTGTTTCTTAGACCAAATTTGCCGATTTGAGCGAGCGCAACGTAACGTTAGCCCTTGTGAAACGGCCCCCCGGCTTCAGTCAGCTGCGGAGTGCGAGCTCTTTGCATATTCAGGCTTTTTTTGTTGCTTAGACACAGCGCGTTTGTTTTCCGACTTACAACATAATCCCCCATTGGGGAGGGCCACTTTGATGTCACTGCACCGGCATCTGAGGTCTCTGCACACAGCTCCTGCCGCACAGCTGTCGTCGTCGGAACATGGGCTGTCCAGGCGCAGAGCTGGAACAATAACAACGAAAACAACATCAGTTACATAGTGGAAAGAACTGACGCAGTACTGACAACGCAAAGCTATAAACGCCTAGAGGCACAAGTCAGTTTGTTGAGCTGGTTTCAAGTCCATTATTTGAGGCGCAAACAGTACGCACAACGTGCAAACCAGAAGCAGAAACCGCTTGAGGCCTAGTTGTGGGTGTAAGTCGGTCAGGAATAGAGAAGGGGGTAACAGAGCGGAGGAGTGAGGTGGGGGGTGGGGGGTGGGGATGAAGTTGGGGGAAGGGGGTTAATTAAAGAGCCTTTTTTTCGGGAAGCCTTTCTTTAAACATTAAAAGCTCCAGGCACTCTCATCTTTCACCATCTCACAAGCAACTGTAACTGACGTAAATTTCATTTAGAAACCGTTTGTTAGCCACGCGAAATTCGCTCTCCCTTTTTCTCCGTCTTGCTCTTGCTCGCCAGCGCACGCCAAAAATAGACATTGTTTCTTATTTGACAAAGGGAATAAAAAATAAGCCGATAGACTGATCCCCCTTTCGTCAACAAGAAGCAGTCATTTTGAACATGCGAATCTCTTTGTAGTCATTGAATTTATATCTGGGGAAAAAAATACTTGTACGCGCATGAACCCTTCAAGTCAGCTGTGTGATTTACGGTTTCAAATGTGGGTGCCAGCAATGCATACCCACACACCCCTTTTTGTCACCAGTAGCCAAGATTAACTCAGCAATGCATACCCACACCCCCCTTATTGTCACCAGTAGCCAAGACTAACTCACGTACAGCTTACCACACGTGTACAAGTTATCACAGCACACCCCTTTTTGTCACCAGTAGCCAAGACTGACTCACGTACAGCTTACCACACGTGTACAAGTTATCACAACACACCCCTTTTTGTCACCAGCAGCCAAGACTGACTCACGAACAGGTTACCACACGTGTACAAGTTCACAACACACCCCTTTTTGTCACCAGTAGCCAAGACTGACTCACGAACAGGTTACCACACGTGTACAAGTTCACAACACACCCCTTTTTGTCACCAGTAGCCAAGACTGACTCACGAACAGCTTACCACACGTGTACAAGTTATCACAGACTGTGCCACGGCGACAATGCGGCGACAGCGTTGAACTGCAGCTTTGCTTCAGCACCAGTTCTGAAACAAACAAACAAACAAAACTGTAGCTCAGACAGTTTCCTGTCAATTATGAGCGCAGATGCGTCATGCTGCCGTTATGCGCCTAAGTAAGAAATATTTAGGCCTGGCAGCATGTCCGACTTCGGCTGTAGGAGGAAATCTTTTTGAAAGTGTTTCTTGAAAAAAGGCGGGAGAATGGTCCAGAAAGGCAGAAGGATAGTAGATAACAGGAAGCATAAAGGGAAAAGACAGAGTCAAAGTGAGTGACAGATTAGAGGAAGTTACAAGCACAGAACTTCCAGAAGGTGGGGGAACTATTTATATAAAAAAACCACCGGTATCCCCACGGGGGGATACATGTATAGTGATAAGTTTCTTATTGGTCCATTGTTACAAATGCACACCCAAAAAACTGTCTTCCATATTGTAAAATAAAATACATTTAAAAAACAATGAATACAAACATGAAACAGAAATTTATAATTCAAAACAAACATGTCTCTCACACCACACCCAATCCTTCATCCACCCACTGACTCACTGATCCCCAAAAGAATAAAAGGAGTTAAGTGGACAATTACTATCACTCTACTTCTGAAACGAAAACTTTGCTGTACGTCCTCCCGGCCTAAGCCATATGGGACATCACTCTACTTCTTCTGCATTCCCAGGCTATAAGGCCACAATGGGTACGTCCTCCCGGCCTAAGCCATATGGGACATCACTCTACTTCTTCTGCGTTCCCAGGCTATAAGGCCACAATGGGTACGTCCTCCCGGCCTAAGCCATATGGGACATCACTCTACTTCTTCTGCGTTCCCAGGCTATAAGGCCACAATGGGTACGGCCCTCATCACTCTACTTCTTCTGCGTTCCCAGGCTCCCGGCCTAAGCCATATGGGACATCACTCTACTTCTTCTGCGTTCCCAGGCTATAAGGCCACAATGGGTACGTCCTCCCAGCCTAAGCCATATGGGACATCACTCTACTTCTTCTGCGTTCCCAGGCTATAAGGCCACAACTGTCAACACACCCCTTTATGTCACCAGTAGCCAAGACTGACTCACGAACAGCTTACCACACGTGTACAAGTCATAAGCCATATGGGACATCACTCTACTTCTTCTGCGTTCCCAGGCTATAAGGCCACAATGGGTACGTATGTGTCCGTTTTCCAGTTTTCACTGGTGTCCTCGCTGCATTCAGCCGACACATTCTGATCTTCTTCTGCGTTCCAGGGCCATAAGGCCACAATGGGTACGTATGTGTCCGTTTTCCAGTTTTCACTGGTCTCCTCGCTGCATTCAGCCGACACATTCTGATCTTCTTCTGCGTTCCAGGGCCATAAGGCCACAATGGGTACGTATGTGTCCGTTTTCCAGTTTTCACTGGTGTCCTTCCTCGCTGCATTCAGCCGACACCTTCCGATCTAGGAGGAGGCTACAACATCAACAACAATAACATTGATGATGATAATAAATAAATAAATAAAACCAACAAGGAGCAGTAGCTGCAGCTATGACATCAATAATAACATAAATAGTATTAAAAAAAAAAAAAAATTTTAACATCAATAGTAATAGCAACAATGATAATAAGGACAAGTAGTTGGATTGTTACACAAGATATAAATCACACACACACACACACACACACACACACACACACACACACACACACACATGCGTACACGCACGCAGAGCAAAGCGACCAGTGGCAAGTACAGGGCCGGCTACACTGCATACGATTCGATTCATTACGATCTACTGTCTAAATAAATCTGATGAAATCCTACTAGTTATGTTCACTATATTTGTAGTCTCCCGTACACGAATCTGATAAAATTTCCTATTTTTTTGTATCGAACATTTTATTTGATTCGTGTATTGCGGTCTACACGAGTAGCCTATAGTGAACGAAAATAGTAGAGTTATTTTTTTAGACGGAAGTATTTCACGTGAATCATGACTCACAGACATTCGTCACAATCGTATCGTATTGGGGTCAAATCGCATGCAGTGCGGCGCCGGCTTAAGTGTTGATGATGTTGTTGGCTTACTACAGAAGCCGAGCACATCGCAGATGGTGCCAGACACGCAGGTCTCGTTTCTCTCACATTTCATTCCAACCCAGTGCTCTGCAACATGCATAGTATTATGTGTTAACGCTCTTTTTTTCCCAGTGCCCCTTCTATCTGGAACTCCCTCCCTTATCAACTCCGTTCTGCCAAATCTTCCCAGTCTTCCAGGACACCTAAAAAACAACCTTACTTCTTCCAGCAATGCTCATTTTCTTTCAGTGCCCCTTCTATCTGGAACTCCCTCCCTTATCAACTCCGTTCTGCCAAATCTTCCCAGTCTTCCAGGACACCTAAAAAACAACCTTACTTCTTCCAACAATGCTCATTTTCTTTCAGTGCCCCTTCTATCTGGAACTCCCTCCCATATCAACTCCGTTCTGCCAAATCTTTCCAGTCTTCCATGACACCTAAAAAACACAAAAATTACCTCTTCCAACAACACTGCTTACTTCTTTCAACAACTCATTTTCTTTTAGTGCCCCTTCTATCTGGAACTCCCTATTATATGTGACTCCGTTCTGCCAAATCTGTCGAAGTCTTGCAGGACACCTAAAAAACAACCTTACTTCTTCCAACAATGCTGTGTGCATGTTTCTGATAGTTAATATTTTAGTAGATTATTCATTCGTGAAGCACCCTGAGCTCAAGAGAGAAAGGGCGCTCTAAAACTGTTACTTATTATTAATATCATTATTATTATTCTTTCTTATTATTATTTCCATTATTATTATGACATCGCTAAGACAACAAAAAAATTAGCGCAGATGCAACATGCTGCCGTTATGCTTCTAACTAAGAACTAGTTTTCTGTCCTTCTTCGACGATGGAGAAATACTCTGTAAGTGTTTCTAGAACAAAGTGCAGGAGAAGCACCAACAAGGCAGTGGTAGTATACAGATGACAGTGTGCAAAAGAGAAACGTCAGAGTCAAAGAGTGTGACAGTGTGTGTTACAAGCACAGTGCTTCCATGTGACTGGCTGTGTGCATGTTTTTGATAGTGTAATGTGTTTAGTAGATTATGTGTGTGTGTGCTGTGTGTGTGTGTGTGTGAGAGAAAGGGCGCTGTAAAAACTGTGTGTTGTGTGTGTGTGTTGTGTATGTGTGCTATGTGTGTGTGTGTGTGTGTGTTGTGTATGTGTGTGTTATGTGTTGTGTTGTTATTATTATGTTCTTATTGTGTATGTGCTTGTGTGTGTTTATGTATGTATTATGTGTGTTCGATGTGCTCAGACAGTGTTGTGTGGTGTGTATGAGTGCAGATGCGTGTGTGCTGCCGTGTGTGTGCCTGTGTGTGTGTGTGTGGTGCTGCATGTCCGTGCTTCGTGTGGAGTGTGTGTGTGTTTGTGTGTTTCTGAACAAAGGAGTGTGGTGAAGGGACCAACAAGGCAGAAAGGTAGTATGTGTGTGACAGCAAGCAAAAGAGAAACGTCAGAGTCAAAGAGAGTGACAGATGTAGTGGAAGTTACAAGCACAGAACTTCCAGTGACTGCTGTGTGTGTGTGTGTGTGTGTGTGTGTGTGTGTGTGTGTGTGTGCGTGTGTGTGTGTGTGTGTGCGTGCGTGTGTGCGTGCGTGCGTGTGTGCGTGCGTGCGTGTGTGTGTGCGTGTGTGTGTGTGTGTGTGTGTGTGTGTGTGTGTGTGTGTGTGTGTGTGTGTGTGTGTGTGTGTGTGTGTGTGTGTGTGTGTGTGTGTGTGTCTCTCTCTGTCTGTTCTCTCTCTCTCTCTCTCTCTCTCTCTCTCTCTCTCTCTCTCTCTCTCTCTCTCTCTCTCTCTCTCTCTCTCTCTCTCCCTCTCTCCCTCCATAATGTTCTTAGTTTTAAAATGGTCGTTACTTGTATCAGCAACATTGTTATTATCAAAGCCTACGTGGAGTACTTACTGCAGGCCCGGTTGTCACACACTGTTCCTTTGACACAGTCGTCGTTGCTCACGCACTGCTGACCAACAGCCTTTCCTGTGTGACAAACACGTGATAAAACAGTGATGGACATGGTAGGATACATTAGGTATTAGGTACTATATAGTCACAGAGGCATCTCTGTGAAAATCGGGTTGCTCCCACCTGGAGAGCGCGTCGCAGCCAGAGGCGCGCCACCCATTAAAAAAACAAAATGTGCATGCGATTTTTTGAGTGTGATTGATGAGGAAGGAAAGGAGGGGGGGGGGGGGGTAAATGTTTACCAAATGACAACTTTTTCGTTGCCACTGCGTTTAACGTGTGCTAAGTGCATGGGCACACGGGACCTCGGTTTATCGTCTCATCCGAAAGACTCCACATTCAGACCGTAAGGCCTAGCGCAAAGTGAGAGAAAAAAATCCCCTGTACCCAGGTTCGAACTCGGGTTTAATTGACACGAGGCGAACGCGTTACCACTGTGCCACTCTACACATACGTATAATCAATCACAGACGTCTAGAGAAAGTTTCAGCAAAATCGTTTCATAATATGATACACAAAGGTGGACAAAATCTCCAATCTAAAAAATGACCCTTCTTCTCTTAGAACCGCCTGCAGCACCAAATCGCCTAGCTCTGTGCAGACCAAAGGCACAGATCGAGGAACAAACCCAGAAACGTTCTTTCAAACGAGAGGCAAAGCCTTCAAGGCTCACTCGCTTTGATGTTTTAGGAGATAGATCTAAATGCCAGTTTGTTCGCTTTCAAATACACTCCGAAGGTCAAGGTCGGAAAGGGTACACCTTCTCTACTGGACACATCAGCGTGATGTGATGTTCCACCTTACAACATTTTAGGCGATTCTGTGCAGCGGTTCGTGTGATATTGTGACAGACAAAAATCCAAGGTCAAAGGTCAAGGTTATAATGGTCACTGAGGACAACAATATTTAGCATTCCAGTTTCCGTATGATCTAAAGCTAGTCTACCTATTTACCAAATTTGGGGGCTGTATCTACCAGAATGTAAAAGATATGGCCAAAGCAAATAATTGACAATGTTCAAGGTCAGATGTTAACGTTAAGGTCAAGAGGGTAAATAATATGATGTACAGGGTAACATTTACCCTCTTGACCTTAACGTTAACATCGGCTCAAGCTAATACACCAACTTGCCAAATTTGGGGACCATAACTGCAAACATGCAAAACAAATATGGCCAAGACAAAAATTACATATTGTTAAAGGTCAAAGGTCAAGGTCATTGGTCAATTTTATTAGGCAAATCATGTTTCTTCAGAGCTTGCATGAGCATCTATATGCATGCAAAGTTTGATTAAGAAACGATCCCGAGAAAAAGCCAACGTTAAAGTTAGGATCATGGACGACATACATACATACATACATACATACATCATGGACGTACATACATACATACATACATACACACACATACATACATACACACATACATACATCATACATACACACACATACAGACGGACACACAACCGAAACAAATGTGAGAACATAGACTCACTTCGTTAAAGACCCACCAGGTGACGTGTCAAAATCACGGGTTTCACGTGTTTTCCCTCTTATAGCTGGTAAGAAATCTTGTTTTGACCAGGTTTGAATCCCATACAAATGTCCCCAAATTGAAAACGAAACATCATTTTAAAGAGCAGCCTCAATTTGAAGTTGGGGACATTTGTATGTGGGTCACAGCTACCCAGAAAAAAACAAGGGACTTAATCGTGGTGCGTCAGTGTGTGTTTAACAGGAGTGAGCCCCAAAAAGGGAAGCTCCAGGTTCGTTCACTCACCCAATAGAGAACACAGCGACCAAGACTTAGACTGATAGAGAAAGGTGTATAATAAACAAGTCGTTCTGTTGACATGAGTTTCTGTCTGAAATAGGAAGAGATAGGATCATAGGTGCATGGGGGAAAAGAACGATGAATTGAATGCGTGAGAAAAAGATTGAGGACCAGAGACAGACACAGACAGACAGCGAGAGAGAAAAAGAGGGGAGAGGGAGATGGGGGGGGGGGGGGGGGGGGGAGAGTCAGTCGAAGAATCGGTAAAATAAAGCAATTTGCATGCTTTCTATGTCAATTGTGTTTAGGACAAAACATTTCAATAGACCAGCCTGTATTCACCTTGAAATAGTACGAGACTTATTATTAATATGATATCTTAGAAGTCCTTCTAAAGTGGTCACAAATTACTTTCAAAATACCTTCTAAAGTAGTAGGATTTAATAGAACTTTAGAAGGGCTTCTAAGAGGTCATGATGATATAAACAGCTGCAGAAGTAACTAATTCTGTCATAAGCGATTCTTCTTTTTTAAAATTATTATATATTGAACAACATCACTAGGGCAACAACAGCTGGGCATGAACGGTCCTAGGAAATGAAAGAGGAGCAGGGGAGACAGACAGACAGACAGACAGACAGACAGACAGACAGACAGACATAGCCTACTGCAGTTGAAGCTGAAGTCGATAGCATAGCCCCTGTTGCAGGCACAAGTCATGTCCTGACACTCAGCATTGGAATCGTCACACAGAGGAACTCCATGGCAAAGACCTCCAGACTTCTTTCGCTTGGGAACTGCGCGCATACACACACGCACACGCACGCACGCACACACACGCACGCACACACACACACACACACACACACACACACACACACACACACACACACACACACACACACGCGCGCACATTAAGGATAAGAATGATTAACATGTTCATTCAAGTGCTAAGGTGTCAGCGTTAGGTATGAGCCAGCTACGCGCAAAGAATTTGCATCGCTTACAAACTTGCCAACCCCTTTCACGTGTTGCGCAAAACCTCTGCACAGTACGTGAACTGCGCAAGTACACAGATTACGCGTAGCACGTGCATGTATGCCAGCCTCTCGTTTCCGAGTAAGACTGTAGGATAGTAGAGGTTGCAGCTGCTATTCCGAACCGCTGGGCTACAATTTGTTTTAATGGCGATGCCTTGCCCATTGTACATACCCACCCTCCCGGCCAAAAGGAGCTGAGGCCAGATGGCGTTGGGCAAAGCCCCTAAAGCAAAGGGCAACCAATCCCTGAAAACCAGTGCAAATGTCCAATGCTTTGCGAGCCAGTCTTCCACAAGAGTGTACAGGTAGATAGACGGGTCCCAGATGGATAGATGATGTTGATAACAGTCAGGATGTTGAGGACACCCATTGCGATGGTCGATGACAGGATATTGATGACACTCTGTACTGTCCTGTACAGGTAGATGGACGGGTCCCAGATGGATTCGCACTCATTGCGATGGTTTCTGGTAGGTCACCTTCCGCGCTTTCGTATCATGGGTTTATACGCGCTTTTGAAACATATCCGGTTCAGAAATTCGCGCTTTTGAATGTCGCCCGTTTGCTTTGCCTTACCGCAAGTTTTCTGTGATGTCTCTTTGGCGCTGGTGGGCCGGCACTGGCACGTGGCGTTCTTACAGAAGGAGCCAGCGGGGCAGAACTCAACGACATCCACATTGGAGCACTTGGAGCCCGCCGGTAGGCCTGGAGGACCATACATTCAGCAACAACGGCCACAGCAAAACACGGGAAATAGAACTACATAGAGCAGTGAGCACAACAATAACAATGAAAAATTTCCTGCGAAAACAAAAGTGTTACTATCTCTTCTTCTTCTTCTTCTTCTTCTTCTTCTTCTTCGATCGCTCAGACAGTTTCCTGTCAATTATGAGCGCAGATGCGTCATGCTGCCGTTATGCGCCTAACTAAGAAATAGGCCCAGCAAGTCCGACTTCGGCCGGAGGAAATGTTTTTGATAGTATTTCTTGGGGGAAAGGCAGGAGAGTGGACCGGTAAGGCAGAAAGATAGTAGATGACAGTAAGCAAAGGGAAAAGGCAGAGTCAAAGAGAGTGACAGATTAGAGGAAGCTTCAAGCACAGAACTTCCAGAAGGTGGGGGAACTATTTATACAAAAGACCCCCCAGTATCCCCACGGGGGTGTTGCAATCTCAAAGATCGTTGTCCAGTTTAATTGACAAAATTCGTCTAAATTCGCGGAAGACCACATTTTCTAAAGATGTAGAATGCGCTTGTGGTCACCCGCTATCTATTCAATCATATTCTTTTTGAATGTCCATTTTTTACTGCCCTATGCAACACTTTTAAGATCAACATAACCACCTTAGGGCCTTTAAAAGACATCATTTACAGCCATGAAATGATTGACATTGCAAAGGTTACATCCAGCTCTGAGATTGTTCGTTTGTTAGAATTGATTCATTAGTGTTTCGGCTGATTATTGTATTGTTGTTGATAAGTACACACACATAAGTGTGCGCACACAAACACACGCACGCACGCACGCGCGCACACACATACACACACACACACACACACACACATACACACACGCACGCACGCACACGCACACACACATACACACACACACACACACACACACACACACACACACACACACACACACACACACACACACACACACACACACACACACACACACACACACACACACAACCAACCAACGAAGAACAAAACCCTCACTGCATTTCTTCAGGAAGTCACACACAGCGCCACTTCTGCACAGATTAGACTTGGGGCCGCTGCAGTCTTCATTTGTGGTCAGCTCTGAGGATAAAACAAAAAACAACAAAACACTACATGTATTTTTGTGTGTTATTTTATGTGGAATATTCTTAAGGTAATAAGTTTTCTTATCTGGCTACGTTAATTCTTGCTTGATTATCATACTGTATGTTTTATAATTGTAAAATGCTAAAAAATGAAAACCAACAAGAGACAAACAACATTTAACAATAATAATAACAACAACAACAACAAAACACAACCCATGACTCAGTGCTTTAACTTGCCGTCATTTTGAATTGATTACCGATCATCAAGATATTTTTTGTTTAAACAACTAGAACTATATTTCTTGACCCCAGGTATAATCTTCTAAACATCAAAAGGGTAATGCTGTGTTGTGAATTATTTCAGTTACAAGCAGCCAATGGCGTTGTTTGGCCGCCATATTGAATTCATGGACACGCCAAGAGAGTGTAATTTGACCATTCAATGGATTCTTCAACTACTTTTTGTCTAGGACACAGACAAAATGCTAAGAAACGACCGTGACCACACATTTCTACGTTCGACCTACACTAAGGTGTCAACCACACTGCATACCATTTGACGCCAAGACACCCCCCCACCCCCACCTCCGTGGGGATACCAGGGGGTCTTCTGTACAAATAGTTCCCCCACCTTCTGGAAGTTCTGTGCTTGTAACTTCCTCTAATCTGTCTTTCTTTTTGACTCTGCCTTTCCCCTTTGCTTTGTGTCATCTACTATTTTTCTGACTTTTTGGCCCATTCTCCAGCTTTTTTTCCCCCACAAAAATCTTCCATACAGTTTTCTCCTTTGAGTTCCTCCGAAATCGGAATGTACGTGTCGGCTGAATGCAGCGAGGACACCAGTGAAAACGGGAAAACGGACACATTCGTTACCATTGTGGCCTTATGGCCTGGGAACGCAGAAGAAGAAGAGGAAGAAGACCCCAAGACGATGCGATTGGGACGATGTCTGTGAGTCATGATTCATGTGAAATACTTTCGCCTAAAAACAATTCTGCTATTTTTGCTCAGTACACACAAGTAGACCGCAATACACGAATGAAATAAAAATTGTCTGTCCCCCCAAAAAAAGAAGATTTTTTATGAGATTCGTGTACGAATTATTTAGACAGTAGAATTTCACGTGAATCATGCCTCACAAATGTCAAGATCGAATCGAATCGTATGCAGTGTAATCTGTGAATCACGATTCACGTCAAATACTTCCGTCTAATCGAAACGTAGTGAATCAAATCCTATGCAATGTAGTCTGTGAATCACGATTCACATGACATACTTCCGTCTAATCGAATCGTAATGAATCAAATCCTATGCAATGTAGTCTGTGAATCACGATTCACATGACATACTTCCGTCTAATCGAATCGTAATGAATCAAATCCTATGCAATGTAGTCTGTGAATCACTACAAGTAACAGAAACTAGCAGGATTTCATCAGTCATTTAAACAGTTGCATTTCACGGGAATCATGCCTCACAAATCATGTCAAATCGCATCGCATTGGGATCGAATCGTATGTGGTGGACAAAAATTAAAGTTTTACGTCCTTTCGGCCGAAGCCATTAATTTAGATGTTGGGGAGAAGGGGAAGGGGGAAAAAGAAAAAAGAGTTTTTCTTTAAATATAGTTATTTTTATTATGGGTTTTTTTGGGGGGGTTTTTGAAACTAGGTTTTATCTTGAATAGTAGGTCAAGATTTTGTTAGGCGCCATGGCTCGCACAAAGACTACTCTAGGTCATAAATGTATATAATTTTGTTTAAAATGTTAATTTAAAACTTTTGGCTATTGCTCCCTGACCTATTGGAGATTAACATTTCCAGGACCACCTTTTAAAAAGCAGTATAAATCTTTAAAAATCAAATAAGGTCTGAAGACAACTAACACTATATACATACATCTTTATTTTCAACCATCTGAAGACAACTAACACCATATACATAGATTTTATTTTCAACCATCTGAAGACAACTAACACCATATACATAGATCTTTATTTTCAACCATCTGAAGACAACTAACACTATATACATAGATCTTTATTTTCAACCATCTGAAGACAACTAACACCATATACATAGATCTTTATTTTCAACCATCTGAAGACAACTAACACCATATACATAGATCTTTATTTTCAACCATCTGAAGACAACTAATACCATATACATAGATCTTTATTTTCAACCATCTGAAGACAACTAACAATAACAATACATAGATCTTTATTTTCAAGAAAAGGGTTTAAAAACAATCAAATGCAAGAATGAATTTCGACTTTACCAAGTCCAAAAGATCTGCTTTTATGCGTATTATGCAATGGAGTGTGATGTTGGTATGTAGTGTAGCGGCTCCCTTAAAAGTACTCACTGCAGACTCTATCCTCACAGACGGTGTTGACGGTACAAAACCCTCTGTAATCTCCGTCACAGCTTTGACCCGCTTTCAGACCTGTTCGCACACACACACACACACACACACACACACACACACACACACACACACACACACACACACACGACACACACACACACACACACACACACACACACACACACACACACACACATGTGCGTGCACACACGCTCACACACACAGACACACATGATAACCTTGACTTGATTGATTGGGTTTGTTGGTTGTTAAACGGTTTGAGAGATACAACTGATGGGACCAAACTTGAATTTCATACTGCAGAATAATGTTCTCTTTCCTTTCGTTCGAAGAAAAAGTTGGGTTTTTTTCTCTCATCTTTCACGTGTTTGCATTAACGTTGTTCTTGTTTTTTGTGGGGTTTATTTTTTTTTTTTTTTTTTTTTTTGGGGGGGGGGGTCAAAGAACACGGCAAACACATAGACACGAAGACAGAAACAGGGGCCATTTCACAAGGGCTAACATTACGTTGCGCTCGCTTAAATCGGCAAAAACGGTCTAAGAAACAGCCTTCGTTTGCCGATAGTTCGCGTGACGTTTTGTTCTTGCCAAACACCGAGCAAGCGGCGAACTGTCCGGAACTAGTAGGAGGTGAATACATTTCTTGTTGTTGATTGGTCCATTAAAGTTTGGTTAAAATAATACTTTTTTGGACCAATCAGACAAGAGCTTGTAATATTCTTCCGCAAACGTTTTCTAAAGTGTTTCTTAGACCCTTTTGGCGTAACAGTTATGCGCACGGCGACCGTCGTCTAGAGAAACTCGACCCTGGAAGAAACTTATCACAAAATAATGGCAAACGTGGGTATAGAAACAAAGATGGAAACAGTAAGAAACAACAAAGTGTATGGCAAAACAAATGTAGGTAAAGATGTGCCACCCCCCCTGCATTTCTCGGTTAATTGTATTTTTCCGTTATTGCCTTTCTTACCATACATACAGCTGTATTTTAGGGACATTTTTAGCTAATAACCTTTTTGGAATACTAACCCTATCCCTAAACCTAACCCTACCAAGACGGAAAAACGCAACGAACCACAACTGTGACAAATCGCGGTGTACCGCAGTACATAGTAGTGGGGGGTAGGGTTAGGTTTACACACAAGTAAGTGATTCATGGGGGTGGCACATCTTGACCTTTACCCAAATGTATGCAGAGACGAAGCTGGAAACAGGAAAAGAAACGTATCACAAAGCATACGACAATCATGTATGCAACAAGCACAAAAATGTGAAAAGAAAAAAGAATAAATATATAGTCTAAAAGACAAAACTTACGGCAAACGGCACCAGCGTTACACACACAGCTTTTAAGACATGTCCCTTCTTTAGACACACATGGGCGGCCGGGTTTAATTCCTGATGCATAAACACACTCATGCGCACGCGCGCGCACGCACGCACGCACGCACGCACACGCACACGCACGCACACGCACACGCACACGCACACACACACACACACGTACACACACACACACTTTATCCAAGTGACCAGGGCAGAATCGCCTTGGCACGAGGCTGTGTCAGACCAGTTGACATAAGCTAGAACACCAATGCTACATCAAAATGTTGTTATGTTCTGCATGGTTGTGCGGGGATTGTCTTAATTAAGCCATGACAAGCTCCTAGCATAACAGTCATCATCAGTCTAAAATCCTCCGAAGTCGGAGTGTGGCTGCCCACGTGGCGGGATAATCACAAAACGGTCACACACGTAATGCTCTCCTCCCTGGCTGGTGCATTTGTACCTTAGTGTTCAAGTGTTTCAGCTGTTGGGATGATCCCTGGAGTCGTTAAGCCAGGGTAAGACAACAACAACCAGGGCAGAGAGCATACATTATGAACCACATGACCCTTGGATTTGTAAATCAGTCCGATAAATGTGCACAGTGCGGAATTTGAAAATCTGTTTAACGTCCTCCGGTCTGGAACAGACACATATATGTGACATTAGTAGATATGAAGATGGTGGGAACGATCCTGGAGGCAGTGCAACACCAGGAAAGTCCCGATTTTTTTAACAATACAGATGCGTAATCTATAAATGTGCACAGTGCGATCACGGCCTCATAATAAACAAAACAGGGAATAGTTTACCCTGTGTATCGCCAGGCGTTTTCATAGTGCTGTTTGTTGATGTACCCTGGCTAAAAGACTCCAGGGATCATCCTAACAGCCGAAACACTTGAACACTATGGTACAAACGCATCGATCAGCTAAGGATGAGAACATTACGTGCGTGACCGTTTTTGATTACCCCGCCACGTACGTGGGCAACCACACTCCGACTTCGGGGGATCTTTTATTGTCACTGTCTACGGTCTGTAACTTGTTGGCCACAATCCCTACTTACTCTCCTCTTTCGATGAAACACTAATTGATTTTTCCCCATATACACTAATTGCACTTTTCCCCATGGTTTCCCAACATGGCAAATGAGCAATGAATGATTCTGGACAAAAACATTTTTAATGTGTTAGTGGTCACGTGCCCAAGCCCAGTGACAAAATCAATGGGGTTGTTTATACAAAAAATATGGAGGATGTTCACAGTGTATTCTTTAATGTATCGTTGGCAACGAAACAACGTGCAGACATGTTAGGGGTCTTTAGACATATCCATAGTTTCATGGAAGCCAGTCAGAAATCGAGTATCTGTCCATCTGGCGGTTTAGCTTCACTTTAGTGATGCAAGACGTAATTGCTTCTGCCTAAAGAACTACTCCACTAATTTACCTGAAACTTGATCAGCGATTAAGTATAGTGACAATGATGTCTTTCCCCACAAATCTCCATAAACCCCTGATTTAAAATACACCAAGATCATTGGCACTAACTATTTAAACGTCTGTACATTAAAACTCGGTGGGCATCTAACGTTAAAGCAAGCCACGAGACTTGCAGATTCAGATTCTTGTGCAATTTGGATACTTAGAAGAATAAAATACTGTTGTTGTTGTTGTTCAGATGTCAGATTGTTTTGGTTTTTGAAGAATAAATTACTGTTTTTTGTTGTTGTTAAAATTCCCTTTCATCGCCACTGTCGCCTCTTGGCACCACAATGATTGAACACCCATGTCACTAAAAGGCATCAAATGAGGGTCTGCTGACCAATGACCTTATGTTCTTAATTTTGGGAGGTAAGGACAGGCCCTATTTTATGCATATCACAGAGGAATCCCTAATATTGCAGACGAAATCTTTTCTCTACCTGGGTAAGTTTAATGGTAAATTTTGGCTGAGGAATGGCTGGCGTTGAAAGGGTTAAATTAGCCCTCGTTCACTTACGACAGGAAAAACTGGAGGGTTCCACAGCAAAGTCTGCTTTGCACTGACACGTGCCCCCAGAGCACACAGCATTGGGATCCTGGCAGTTAACATCTGCTGTACAGCTCTGACCAATACGAATAAGATCAGGTTTGGGACCTGAATACACAAGGTGCGCTAGCGCAAGTACGTACACATACGCGCGCGCGCGCGCACACGCACACGCCGCACGCACGCACACACACACACGCACACGCACACACGCGCACACGCACACGCACGCACACGCACACGCACACACACACACACACACATCACAGCAAGTAGTTATTTCCAAGTACCTTAATTAATGAGAAGCAAAACACAGCGAACCAGTGTAGTGTTTTAAAAATTGGCTCAATGGATGGAAAATACATGCCACAACCCAATTGAAAGCCAAGCCCACAAGTCAGAGAGAGAGAGAGAGAGAGAGAGAGAGAGAGAGAGAGAGAGAGAGAGAGAGAGAGAGAGAGAGAGAGAGAGAGAGAGAGAGAGTGCAAAGGTAAAGATGTGCCACCCCCCCCCCCCCCCCTGCATTTCTCGGTTAATTCCATTTTTCCGTTTTTGCCTTTCTTACCAAACATAAACTGTATTTTATGAACCTTTTCAGCTAATTATATTTTTGGAATAATACCCTAACCCTAACCCTAACCTACCCCCCCCCCCCCCCTATCTACTGCAGTACACCGCACGTTTGTCACAGTCGTGGTTCATTGCATTTTCCCGTCTTATAGGGGGGGGGGGGGGGGGGGTTAGGGATAGGGTTAGAGATAGGGTTAGGGTTAGGGTTATTATTCCAAAAAGATAATTAGCTGAAAAGGTTAATAAAATACAGCTTTATGTTTGGTAAGAAAGGCAAAAACGGAAAAATGGAATTAACCGAGAAATGTAGGGGGGGGGGGGGGGGGGTGGCACATCTTGACCTTTACCAATAAGCTCATATCATCACAGTCACGAAAAGTACTAAAAAAAGCACAAAAGCATGCACACAGTGTCACCGGCCTCCGGCCCAATCCGAACACACAAAATACGGGGCAGGTTAACACTGGAATAAAATAAGAGAGAAAAGAAGAGAGAGAGAGAGAGAGAGAGAGAGAGAGAGAGAGAGAGAGAGAGAGAGAGAGAGAGAGAGAGAGAGAGAGAGAGAGAGAGAGAGAGAGAGAGAGAGAGAACGAGAGAGAGGGGGGGTGAGGGGTGAGGGGGACGAACAAACGAATAAACGATACTTTATTTATAAAGAGTAGGAGATAAGTATGAATACAAATGCCTTTTTTTTGCACTCAGCTCTGCCGCATAAGAAAACCTCGAATAAACAAGAACAACAACAAAATAGGTAATGACAATAAAAAATAAAAATAAAAATGTACACAAAGCGAAAAAACTCCACCATCAATTCAAATGAAGCAAAAGATTATGCACATTAATGTACGAAGAGAGAAGAGTAAGAAATATGAATCGAGGAGAAAAACAATGACATATGAAGGCAAGGCAAGAGGAGGGCAAAAAATATAAACATACACACATAAATAAATTTCCAAAGATGTCCAAAATCATTTCAAAGAAAACCCATACCATAATATTACAAATAATGTAATGTAGAGAGATGGAGAGAGAGAGAGAGAGAGAGAGAGAGAGAGAGAGAGGGGGGGGGGGGGGGGGGGGGGGCAGGCAGAAAACACAGCAGACAATCCAACAGTTTTACAGGCATTTGTTATGCTATGGAGGCCGGGGCAGTGCACAGCGCCGGTGCTTATCTTGTGCAGCATTGAGAGCCTGGTCCTCTGCCGTCTGCTCTCCGATGATTCCCAGCCCAGGCTCTGCTTAGTAAACAGATGCTGCTTATTGAATGACTACGGTTTCAAAGCAACTCTGAACTGTGATCAGAATTAATCACATGCCCGATGAGGCTATATTCACATTGATGACCGTCAAGAACGATAATTTGTAACAGAAAAGAACATAGCGATTGCTTTTTCAGTCAACAGATTATCGTTCTTGACGGGGCATAAATGTGAATATAGCCGTCGATGTTCGGTTTCCTATCATTTAAACCAGCATTCTAAAGGAAAATTTCTACTTACTGCACGTGCTGTCAGCGGTCTTTGTAGAGAGCGTGGCATTGCACTGACAGGATGAGGACGTGCCTGAATTATCCATCTTGCACGTGGCACCCGCCGCGCACTCATTGACCTCGCCTGTCATTTTACACGGTGACCCGTCTTTCAAGCCTGTGCGTTATAAAAAGAAAGAGCCTGGTGGCATTTCCCGTGACCGCTCTGTTCGAGCGAACAGGCAAACTGTTAGCACTGGTGAAGGAAACCATTTCATAAAACCTTACTAAAACAGGTAAAATGCTTCATTTTATTCCTTGACACCCGAAAGAAAGAATTCGGTTTCGAAAGGGAGAATTATCTAGCAGATCCAATGAGACTATATATAAAAACGTTCACGTGACCAGCCGTCGTGGCGTAGTGGTTAAGTCGCGGACTACTGGCTGGGAGGTTTGAATCCCATCAGAGGCGAGGTTTTTTTCCGGTCCTGGACCGACTCCTACCCAGAGTGAGTGGCTATGGGCTCAATGGGAAGACTGAAACCACGCAGTCGAGCTTCATCCGAACAACGGATGCGATTCTGAGAGTGTTGCTCTAATTTCATGACCAACACTGCAGGTGTCTGTAGTTCTCGGGCCTGGTTAACGCCGGGATATCATTATGAAAGGAAGCGTAGAATACAGCCCTGTCACGTAGTCTCAGACCGTTACAGAACTCCATAGCATCATCATCATCATCATTATCATGTCACCCGCCTCATTTCCATCAATCATCAACAACAAAAAAGGTCTCAAATTCTGTGGCTTTGCATGCCCTGCTCTCATAGTGACCTCAGTTTCGATTACCAATCCAGTGTATGCCCTTGGTGCGTTCGGGTCAAAGTCATGGGGATCAGTATGTTCTAGGGAGCTGTCGATGGGCGGACGTGGTGGTGCCTTCGGGGGAGGACCTCACTCACGCATTTGTGAGACATGGTTCTTGTGAAATTCTACTGTCTACATGAATCTGATGAATCCTACTAAGTAGGTTCTGTAAACTATCTGTATTGCTAAAAAAAAATCGGGACTTTACTGGTGTTGCACTGCCTTCGGGCGTTGCCTCCAGGATCGTTCCCACCATCTTTCCATCTACTAATGTCCCATATGCGTCTGTTCCAGGACCGGAGGACGTGAAACAGATTTACTACTTTTGAACCGATGGTGATAATCCCCTACTTTTTGTGAGCAGTTATTCTCTGACGTACCACACGCGTTCAAGGCGTCACACGCCGCTCCTTTCACGCAATCCCTTCTGTGCTGGCTGCAGTTCTGCAGAAGCCGCACCTCTGCCCAGACAGACACGGAGAACTGCCGATATCAGGACACAATGTCTAACGTAAGAGGGGGGGTGAAGGGAGTTGGGTGTTAGTGTGTTGTGTTATGATTATATGCAATGCATTCTCTAATGTATTCATTTTTCATAGAGATGTATGGTGAGGATACGTGAACCATGGTTATATGCAATGCATTCTCTAATGCATTCATTTTCATAGAGATGTATGGTGAGGATACGTGAACCAGTCTGTTAGAAATGTTTGTACGAATGGTGAGTGAAAAGCGCATTGAGTTGCTTAGCAAGATTATGCGCTATATAAGCATAATTAATTATTTATTATTATTATTATTTCCGCGCGGAAAATCCGGATGTACTGTGTACCAGGCCTAAAGGTCTTAAGTTGTATAATTGTTTTAAAACATACGAGAAACAAGCAGACAGCACAAGATACGAAGGGAACTGTCCCTACAGGTAATTGTCTATAATTGCACTGGGTTATTGAGAGAAAAAGAAGAACAATAATTGAACAATATCGTTACATCAAACGGATACACCAAAGAATATTTAGAAAATATAAAAAATATCAAATTATTGTACGGTTAACTAAGTACTGTGAATATGTTCAACAATTAATACTTCGATTTTGCTCTCTCTCTCTCTCTCTCTCTCTCTCTCTCTCTCTCTCTCTCTCTCTCTCTCTCTCTCTCTCTCTGTGTGTGTGTGTGTGTGTGTGTGTGTGTGTGTGTGTGTGTGTGTGTGTGTGTGTATGTGTGTGTGTGTCTATGATATTTGAATTTTGTTAAATGATGTTTGTATTTTTGCTTGATCTTGAAAACTTAATATGTTTTTCCCCATTTTTGCTTATTTGCATTGTTTCTTGTTTTCTTGTTATTTGATAGTCATGGTTTGTTTTTTTCCTCCTTGAGGGCATGGTGTAAAGAAGCGAAAGCTTATCTGTTTACCCTCATTAAAAAACATTCGTATTCGTATTCGTATTCTCTCTCTCTCTCTCTCTCTCTCTCTCTCTCTCTCTCTCTCTCTCTCTCTCTCCTGTCTTTCATTTAACGTCTATCCACTTATGATATTAGACGGTTCTGTGTGTGTGTGTGTTGTGTGTGTGTGTGCGCGCGCGCGCGCATGTGTGTGTGCGTGCGTGCATACGTGCGTGAGTGTGCGCGCGCGTGTGTGCGTGCGCGTGTTCGCCGGGTTGTTTTTTTCTTTGTTAATCGGGAGTAACAAAAAAACATATACATCCAAAAACAACAAAAGCAAGACCAAGGGGGCTATTATTGGTAATCAGAAGGAAAACTGGCATTCATAGCTCACTGCATTTATAGGAAGGTTCCTCGCATTCAAATCCAAGGACACATGGCCTTTCTTCTCCGCAGCTCTCCCCGGCCTTCTGCCCTGCCAACCCCAACACCACAGTGAAATGAACAAGGGGAAGGAACTCTCTTAATTAACTCCTTTCACTAAAGTTATCTTCGGTACCTAATCGCCTAGCAAAGTGAGGGCAACAGCCACGAGAAAACAGAACCAAGTTCATAACCAAGCGCCGAAAATAACTTTAGCGAAGGAGTTCCTTCCCCTTATTCATTTCACTACATCCTCTCTCTCAGCCTCACTTTTTCACCTTTGTTTAATCGAACACCACAGTCAGAATAGGAGCATGACTTCTCCAGGCTGCTGAGGAGGCCATTACTATTTTGGCGGGCTGAATTGAAATTATAACATTCTTTCTCCATTACCACCACACAATTCAAGGCATGACATATTCTACAATTTACTCTCTCTCCGTTATCCCTCAATAGGAATTGTTCGGAAATAATTAAGGAGAGTAATCTCATGATGGTGTATGGCCTATATGGGAGTGATCTTGCCTAATTCAATCAGTCAAACGGGGGAAGTTACTCTATAGGAATTGTTCGGAAATGTAATCTCATGATGGTGTATGGCCTATATGAGAGTGATCTTGCCTAATTCAATCGGTCAAACGGGGGAAGTTACTCTATCATCAGGTAGATCCCCAAAATAGAGATGATTACCACCTGGGTAAGGGGGGGGGGGGGGGCAATTGCCATCATGTATGTTTTTGACATCTGTAGAGTCACCTCTTTCCAAAAAATGCATGACAGCAATCTGAAAGTGGTAACTTTATGTCCCTTTTAATTAACATGTGATGTATAATGGTACCCCTTATTGTGAAGCATTTTTGGCAAATGTTAAGATCAGTTCCCGCGTGTCTCAGCTTAACGAAAAAGGTAACGAATGGTGGGCCAACTTCACCCTGGAACAGCGGAGGGAGCTGATCTTAACATTAGCCGCATTTTTGGTAAGGGGGACCCTACAGATGTCAAGACTGTATGATAACAATCCCCCCCCTGTGTGTGTTCTTTACATTTTTGCATTAGTTGTGTGCATATTAAGTGCACCTCCAAATGTGTATAGGTCGGTGGCCTCACATCAAAATTCATTGCGTCATATCTCTCTCTCTCTCTCTCTCTCTCTCTCTCTCTCTCTCTCTTTAACCCTTTCGCCGCCAGCCATTTTTCAGCCCCAAGATATCATTAAACTTAACTGAGAATAGACACAAAATCTCTGCAATATTGGGGATTCCTCTGTGACGTATTTAACATTAGGCCTATCCTTACCTCCCACAATAAAGAAAATAGGGTCTTCGGATGACAGGCCCTGGTTTGATGCCTTTTTAGTGACATGGGTGTTAAACCATTGTGGTGCATACATGCTACATTGGCGGTGAAAGGATTAATATTTGATGTTTTCTCTTACGAACTCACTACATGTATAGTCATCATCACACAACGCAGTAGAAAGGCAGAGTCCTTCATAGCCCCGTTCACAGTTGGACCCCGTCGCCAGTCCTGTGTCAGAAGAAAGTACAGCCTCCCTTATAAGACCTTTTTTTTTTAAATCATCCAAAATGAGGCCTTCTAAGGGAGGGATCTTACAAGGGAGGTCATTTTAATACTTACAAAGGGCAACGTCTCAGAGAAGTAGCCTACAGTCTACGCATAACATTCTGATGAAATTCTGCTTAACGTCCTCCGGTCTGAAGCAGACACATATGGGACATTAGTAGATATAAAGATGGTGGGAACGATCCTCGAGGCAATGCCCGGAGGCAGTGCAACACCAGGAAAGTCCCGAATTTTTAACAATACAGATGCGTATGGAGACATCGAATGATACAGTGTACGCAAAAATGACGGTAATTAAATAGCCAAGAGACGCATGCGGTACCACATGACCAGTTAATGAGAGACTTAGTGCGATTTTTCTCACACTAGAGGGCATGACGCTCGTGTGGGGCTAATCCTCTCTATATTATTAGTTGGGGATAAAGAAAGAGAGAGAGACAGTGAGTGGTCCTACCATCACTCTCTCTCTCTCACTACGCCCAAGTAAGAAAATCGCGTGATAAGCCCCTAGTGCATTGACTGCCCTCTGGCGTGTAAAATATCGCCATAGGTTGACCATTAACCTTAGGTTTCCGGGAAGCGAATGCTGTTTGAACTGGATTATACTCACTGCATGTGTTCTTGAATCGTGAGTCACACTGGGTGCCTTTCAGACACTGATTATCGGATGTGCAGTTCTCGCCCAGTGCGCTTTCTGATAGAGCATACATACACAGGGCAGAAGAAAACAAATCATCTGATATGTCGCTAAATCAACAGTCTTTAACCATTTCACCGCCAGCCATATTTCAGCCAAAAAGTTCCATTAATTTTACCTGGGTAGAGAACAAAATCCATCTGCAATATTGGGGATTCTTCTGTGACGTATATAAAATAAGGTATATCCTTACTTCCCAAAACTAAGACAATGGGGTCTTTGGATAATAGACCCCAATTTGATGCCTTTTAGTGACATAGGTGTTAAATCACTGTGGTGCTGAAATGCGACTTTGGCGGTGAAAGGGTTACGAAAGCTCTCTCTCTCTCTCTTCCTCTCTCTCCCTCCTGACTCTCTCTCTCCTAAATCTCTCTCTCTCTCTCTCTCTCTCTCTCTCTCTCTCTCTCTCTCTCTCTCTCTCTCTCTCTCCCTCTCTCTAGTAGAAAGGTTCAGCGTGTTTCTACAATCAAGCTTTTTAAGTTGAGAGACACATTCTATCTGGAACTCCCTACCCTATGAACTTCGTTCTGTTAAATCTTTCAAAACCACTCTTAAAACTCACTTCTTCCTCTCTCACTCTCTCTCTCTCTCTCTCTCTCTCTCTCTCTTCTCTCTCTCTCTCTCTCTCTCTCTCTCTCTCTCTCTCTCTCTCTCTCTCTCTCTCTCTCTCTCTCTCTCTCTCTCTCTCTCTCTCTCTCTCTCTCTCTCTTAGAAAAAAGATAAGGAGCCACGAAGGGCTTGTTTGAACATACCCATTTAAAAAAAGGAAAGAAGAAAAAGACAATGGACGAGGGGGAAAGCCAATGCTTAGGGGGCGTGTAATCATGAGTGTGGCTTAGACCGTCAACACGGGTAGTACTGTAGTATGTAAATTAGGCTAAATAGCCAATCGTTTGGGGAGTTTAGTCTAAAAGACGGTTTTCAGAGAAAAACAACAACTAGGGGAGAGCACTTCGTGAAAATTAGAGTTGTTTACCTCCATTACTCGGTCAAATACCATAGCAACAATGCAACCATGGCGTCGAAGCTTGAAAAACGCAGGATGCGAGTCCTAAGCGACTTGCAAGGGGTGACATACATTTGCTACAAAGTGATAGAACTTGCAAACTGTGACGTTTAAATATAAATGACATCAATTTCAGAATGACAGCACTGCGTTCTACATGCTGTGTGTCTCCTCAAACACAGGGAGCGAGGGCTGGGGATTTACCTGATGGCAGAGTAACTTCCCCTGTTTGACCGATTGAATTAGGCAAGATAACTCCTACACACCATGAAATTACTCCCCTTAATTATTTCCGAACAATTCCTATTACCCGGCCAGAGGACGGGTATTGTTTTCCGGACTGTCTGTCTGTCTGTAACTCGATTTTCTCAAAAACTACTGAACGGATTTTGATCAAATTTGGCAGAAGGGTCGCCATCTTTAAATGGAAGGTTCCTTTCTATATTGATAACTGTGCTGACCTTGACCTTGAAGTTTGACCTTGAAAACCGAAAGTTCCTTCTTTGGGCCATATATTTCATTTTCGAGCTGTATCTTATGAACCAGTGAACAGAATCGCTTCACATTTTGTTTGTGCAAGGAGGCTTTTGTAAATTTTAAAAAAACCATTATAATTATGCCGACCTTGACGGGTTTTTTCGATTTTGTTTTTTGCTCAAGCACTAACATTCAAAAATTTCACACGGTGAAAGGAGAGCAACTCCAGCTATTTGACCCAAAAAAGTAATCAAGAGTATAGCCCCTTTGACAAGTATACTAGAGAGAGAAAGAGAGAAAGGAAGAATCTAGGGGTGGTGGGAGTGGCGGGGGTGGAAGATTACAACTCTGCCGGGTTTTTATTCATTGTCTCAATGCATTTCTAGTTTACACACTAGTAGCGCCCTGTGTTGACTGTCTAAGACTTACTCATGACTACGCGCCAGGGTGATGACTATCTTACTGCAGGTCTTGGTTCCGTGTTCACACACTGCCCCCGTAACACACAAGTTTGGTTTCGTGCTGCAGTCCTTGGTCAAAGCAATCCCTTTTTGCGTACGCGTGCACACGCGCGCGCACAAACACAAACGTTCACAAACACACGCATATAAAACGCACGATTGCAAGTATACCCACTTAGCACGTGCGTTTACACACACACACACACACACACACACACACACACACACACACACACACACACACACACACACACACACCAACGCGCGCGTGCACACACACCAACGCGAGCGCGCACACACATAGACACACACCACACACACATAGACACACACAACACACACATTAATTCATTTTTGGGGGTTTTGCCTTGTGTGGGGTTTTTTTCATGTTTATTTCCTTCTTTAATTGTTGTGTTATATATGGCTTGATGCAAAAAGGCAAACCATTATTGCATATTCAACTGATGTTCCATCTGAAAATAAACATTTTTGACTTTGACTTTGACTTTGACACACACACGCACGCACACACGCACACACGCACGCACACACACACACACACACACAACACACACACACACACACACACACACACACACACACGTGTGTTGTCGGTCTTGATGTTGTGTAATGGATCCCAGAAGAAAGGGGAACAAACATGTTGGGAACAAGTGACCCCACCCCACCCCCCGATAGAATGAGCAGCTTAGGACGCCCATTTCACCGCCAGGTGGCAATCAAACCAGTAGGGTCCTCCTCCCCCCCCCCCCCCCCTCTCTCTCGAATGAAATAGTGAGACCAAGAGAGGACATAGCGAAATTGAACAAGGGGGGGGGGGGGGGGGGGGGGATTAGAAAGAGGTTTTCCCCTTTTGTCCAATCCGTTTTTCTTTTTCTACTACCCCAACTAAGAATATCACGCGCTAAGCCCCTAATGGTTTGATTGCCACCTGGCGGTGAAATGGGCGTCCTAAGTTGACCATAGGAAGACCATGGTCAATAGTCAGTCTCCATGAGTGTAGAGTGGCATAGTGGTAGCGCGTTCGCTTCGCGTCAAGTAAACCCGAGTTCGAACCTGGGTACATGGGGATTTTTCCTCTCACTCTGCACTAGACCTTACGGTCTGAACGTGGAGTCTTTCGGGTGAGACGATAAACCGAGGTCTCATGTGCCCATGCACTTAGCACACGTTAAACCCAGTGGCAACAAAAAACTCCCCTGGTATTCCCAGGAGGGGGGGGGGGGGGGGGGGTCAGCATTCTCTATTCCCTTTGTGATAGAACCTTCAGGCTTTTTTCTCTCTCCGTTTGCCCGGGATATAGTACCTTGTGGTGTCTAACCCTCCCCCGAATGACTGACTTACTGCACGTGCAGGAGAACTGGTCACACGTTGTTCCTCCAGTGCACGTCATGAACTGGTCCTTCCCACAACTCTGGCCATAGCCCAGTGCTAGACATCGAAACAATAAGCAGAAGTGACGTCAAACACGCTCCATAAAACGGATATCAGCTGCGGACTAATAAGCTCGGTCGCTTCTGCGGCGGCCTCGCAATAAGACCTTCTAGCAATAATATAAAGCCCGCCTGTGTTTACGCATTCCGGTGTTGTTCAACAACAATTACGCACTCCGGTGTTGTTAGGATGTTGTGGATCCTAGATTACTTTTTAACTGGCACAGTTTTGGCCCATAATATACCTCCAGAGCTACAACGATATAAGACAGTTTGGGCAAAAGGGTCTGCATGTGTTCAGACTTACAGATACATACTCCGTTCTTTTTTTCCCCTCACCATTGGGTTCGTTTCTGTTTTGTCGTCACAGCTTTGCCAACGAGGCCATATTACAAGCCACTAACTGCAAATAGGCCTACGTATAATAAAGTTCCTTAAATATACACACATATATGTGACCCAGCACCACGAAAGGGACATTAAGTCGCTGGGCTAGTTTCTCACAAAAGGCTTGGAAAGTCAAAAATCTGATTTTTGGGTCAATTTTGAGTTATGGGTATTTTTGTGTTCTCCAACTTCTTATCTTTCATATTTATAAAGGACAATCTTTAATATGATCTCTAAATTGTCTTATAAGTGCTTTGAAACGAGTAGGTCAATGCATTTTCTTCACTTAGGCTAGAATTTAGACTGTGTTTTCTCAAAATTGGGGTCGACGCTCACCCTACTAACTTTAAACGCTCATAACTCTGGAACGGAAAAAGATGCAAGAATGGTTCTTGTATCATTAGAAAGAGAATTGTCTGAAGTTTTTAAATGTATAATTTTCTCAAATGGTCAGTTTGACACTTAATGTCCCTTTTGTGGTGTCGGGTCATTATATAACAAGCCCCCTGTTTACTGTCAGCATGTCAGTGAATCAAGCGTGTGCCAGTCATCGTATCTCACCACGACTTCCAAAAAAGCAGAGGACGCAACTGTTATTATTGAGGACAGGGCTGGAATTTGTTTATAGTGGAGAAGCCTTGTCCTCCCTCTCTCACACAAAAGTACTTTACAACAAGCACTAAAAAAAAACCGGTGCAAAAAGCTTCGTAATTTTCAAAGTCACAGTCGTCCACAAAAGACTAAGATGTATAGTAGGCCAACCATGATTTTCCATTTAACTTCTTCTTCCTCTTCGATCGCTCAGCCAGTTTCCTGTCATATGAGCGCAGATACGTCATGCTGCCGTTATGCGCCTAAGAAATAGGCCCGGCATGTCCGTCTTCGGCTGGAGAGAATCTATGTAAGTGTTTCTTCTTTTTTTTAAAGGCAAGAGAATGAACGAACGAACGAACGAACGAACGAAACGAACGAAAATTTTATTTATACAGGGCAATGAAATAAGTATACATACTTTTTTTTACACCCAGCCCTGAATGGACCAATTGAGTAAGGCAGAAAGAAAGTAGATTGCAGTAAGCGAATGTAAAAGGCAGAGTCAACGAGAGTGGCAGATTAGAGGAAGTTACCAGCACAGAACTTCCAGAAGGTGGGGGAAGTATTTGTATCCCTACCCTAGGCGGTTCCATTTCACTGTAAGCATTC
>CM065702.1:23731006-23736006 GCA_017654935.2 Phymorhynchus buccinoides | reverse complement strand
TCAGCGCCAGACACACAGTCGGATGTGTCATCACATCTAGAGTCCGCTGCTTTCTCTGCAACAGTCATTTGCAAACGTACAGTCTCAGTCAGCATCAAAGCCAAATATTTATGTTTTCCTTTTTTCTGTGTTGTAATGAGAAACAACCATTTTGTTGGTTAGCACGCATGCGCCATGATTCGTCAAATGATTAAAACTTTTCCTGTGAAGGATGTACATTTTTGTTGGCAGTACAGCAACATGTCTAAATATGATACATGTCATTATGTTTTGGTGCATTTGATTCTTCATACGCACTGTCCTCTTTTGCGCAATTGTAAACTCTCTTTTGGTTTCATTACAATCAATTTAAAACCTGAAGAAAAAAACCACTTACTTATTTCACATCTTAGGCCTTATACATGCCTTTATATCATATCCGACGCGGGAGAGTGATATCCATTTTCGCGCGGCTAAAAGCGCGCCCGTTCTTCTATTCTTTACAAACCTGGAAAATCGAAACGATTGCTAGATTACTCTACAAAATATAAAAAAAATAGTTTGCATTTTTGGTTTGAGTCGCTCCAAAGAGAAATAATATGTCTCATTTTGTCATAGTTGAAATGAGAGTCGGGCACACTCTTTCGCAAAAGACTAGGCTGTGCCATGGTTTCCCGCTATAACGGCAGAAGGGCTGTTCGTGTGGCAGCCAGGGAGGGTTTTAGAGTCTGTCATGTCTACACATCAATGCAGCGATATTACAAGAGTGAGAGAGACAGGCATGACACTCACTGCACACATCCAGGCTAATGCAGCGATATTACAAGAGTGAGAGAGACAGGCATGACACTCACTGCACACATCCAGGCTAATGCAGCGATATTACAAGAGTGAGAGAGACAGGCATGACACTCACTGCACACATCCAGGCTAATGCAGCGATATTACAAGAGTGAGAGAGACAGGCATGACACTCACTGCACACATCCAGGCTGTCACACACAGTGGTCTGCACACAGGCGTCTCGCTTCTCACTGCAGCTGCTTCCCTCAGTCACTCCTGTGGACAGGCAGAAAAGCGTTTGACATTAGTCTGATGTAGTCACCAAGAGCAAAGAGAGAGCTAACTGTTCATCAAATGCCCTTCTGCCGTTATAGCGGGAAACCATGGCACAGCCTAGTCTTTTGCGAAAGAGTGTGCCCGACTCTCATTTCAACTATGACAAAATGAGACATATTATTTCTGTTTAACCCTTTCGCCGCCATCCATTCTTCAGCCCCAAAATACCATTAAACTTAACTGGGTAGAGACAAAAATGTATCTGCAATTATAGGGATTTCTTCTGTGACATGTACAACATTAGGCCTGCCCTTACCTCCCAAAATTAAGAAAATATAGTCTTCAGATAACAGGCCCTGATTTGATGCCTTTTAGTGACATGGGTGTTAAACCATTGTGGTGCAGAAATGCGACATTGGCGGTGAAAGGGCTAAGGTATATATGTACGTTCTATTATAATTTCTGTAAATAAATATACACGTGCCAACGCAGCAATGGTTTAGAATCATCTGAATAGCATTCTGAAACGCTAGCAACATAGTTGGCAGTCACGGCCTTTTCACAGCATTTTATCGCCAATTGCTATAAGTTTAAAATAACAAAAAATCGTGTTTTATGTAGATCTTTTAAATGTGAAATGTGTGAGTGCGAAAAAGTGAATTTTTTTTCGAAATAATTTGAAGTACATGTATTTTGAATATATTGTGTGTGCGTGGGGTAAACTTACTTTTTTTTCATGTAAAGCGCGGTGAGTCTGCTGTGTCAGGAGAATAGCGCTATAGAAGATTTATTATTATTATTATTATTATTATTATTATTATTATTATTATTATTATATTTTATTATTATTATCATATTATTATTATTAATATTATTATAATTATTATTATCTGTCTAAAAAGGCACGTTCTAAATCAAGTATCCTTAAAATTCTACCTACTTTGCAATATTTGCAAGTGTGCTGCACAGTCGCAGCGTAAGCATCCAAACAATTTTAGAAAAACAAACAAACTTTCTCAGCAAAAGCACACGCAAGAAAGGGGAAAGGTGTAGTTTCAGTATCCTAATCACATTCTCTCTTTGGAATTAATCATTTAGAGTAAGAAGAAACATTTTGCCTTGCTCGGCTTAGGATCGGCTTAGGTTTACATACATTATGAATTCAGGGAACAAACAAAAAAAGAGAAATACTTTGAGATTAAAGACACACTGACGCACCACGATTAAGTCCCTTGTTTTTTTTTAGGTAGCTGTGACCCACATACAAATGTCCCCATCACTTCAAATTGAGGCTGCTCTTTTAAAGTGATGTTTCGGTTTGAATTTGGGGGCATTTGTATGGGATTATTATCTGTCTAAAAAGGCACGGTCAAAACAAGTATTTAAAATTCTACCAGCTAATATTTGCAGAGGGAAAACGCGTGAAAGCCGTGATTTTGACACGCGATCTGGTGGGTCTTTAAAAGCACCGAGAACATGAGGTGGATACCGAAACTACACTTTTTGTCCAAGAAAGCGCCAGATATAGCTAAAACATCATGCGTTGATTAACCACAGAAACGATGCAATGATTCAAAATATGAAATAAAATAGAAAAAAAGGGCAAAGAACGGATCCCCACCCACTCACTGCATTGCTTGTTCTGACAGGATGTACCCCTTCTGCACAGATACGCTGTCTTCTTCTCGCAGTTTCCCAGGTAGTCGATGTTTCGGTTTGACGCGTGTTCAGTTTGATGGCCGTGTAGTCACATTAGACGCGTAAGTTCTTTACGGAAACCCAGAAGTAAGTGAAGAAAGAAGGGTACACGCGACGTATATGGGGAAAATTCGGACACGTGCGCAAATCTTTACCCTTCTTTGTTTTACTTATTTGCCAGATATAAATAAGCATCACGGGTTTCCGCACGGAAACGATCCGCACAAAATGTGTACAATAGGCCTTATTGTACACCGTTCCCATCATCCGAGTTGTTTGAGTACAGTAGAAGAGGCTGTATCAGAAGCAGCAGCAGATAGCAGCAGGCACTAGAGAGAGCACCCCATAAGGCACACATTCAGACAGTGAGTGGTCCCGTACACATCACTCTCTCTCTCACTACGCCCAAGTAAGAAAATCGAAAGATAAGCCCCTAAGCATTTGACTGCCCTCTGGCGTGAAAAATATCGCCATAGGTTGATCCATTCAATTCAATTCAATTCAATACACCTTTTTCATCCTTGTGTGCACGAAATTAAATTGTGCGATCACAGCCTTCGATAAACAATTCCCAAAAACATCCAGATTACATAAGTCGAGTAGACCACAGCTGTAAGACAATAAGCAGCACTAGAGAGACATCAAAAGGAACATTAACACTCGAAATGCAGGGAGAGAATTTGATTAGTTTAAGTGAAAAACATGAAGAATAGAAATATTTAATTTTTTTTTAAAGCAGGGCTGCATCCTATTGGCAGGCTAAAAACAAAATCGGCAAAGATGCAGATCAACACACCCCCGTCAAAGTCTTGGTTCATTGCGGGGTTTTTTCTTTTCGGTCTTGCCTTTATACATTCTACTATTAGCGAATGCTTATTTGTTTGATTGTGTAAACGGATGGAAATTAACGTTAAAGAAACGTTTTTTGAAAAGTGTTACTCTGCTCTTAGTTTGCTTCTTCTTCGTCGTCGGTAGCTCAGTTTCCTGTCATATGAGCGCACATGCGTCATGCTGCCGTTATGCGCCTAATTAAGAAACAGACCCAACGTGTCCGTCATCCGCTGGAGAAAACCTTTGTAAGAGTTTTCAGAACAAAGGCAGGGGAATGGACTATAAGGCAGAAAGATAGTACAGTCGAACCTCCCTTGAGAACTTCAAAAATCATCCCAAATGAGGTCTTATAAGGGAGGGTTTTTATAAGGGAGGTAATTTTAATAGTTACAAAGAAGGGCAATGTCTCAGAGAAGTAGGTCTCATGTGGGAGGGAGTCTTATAATGGGAGGTCTTATATGGGAGGTTCCACTGTACACGGATGACAGCAAGCGAAGGGAAAAGGCAGAGTCAAAGAGAGTGAACGATTAAAGGATCCTACAAGCACAACACTTCTAGAAGCCGAGATTTATGTTTTACGTCCTCCAGATCTTTAAAGATACATTTGGGACATTACTTCTAGAAGCGGTCTGTTATGCTTTACGTCCTCCCGCTCTTAACAGAACATATGGGACATTGCTTATATGTGGAGTTATGGGGATAGGGGGGGAGAGGGAAAAAAAATTCCTAAGTATTTTCTTTTAGTAAAGTTTTTGTAAGCCTGGAAAGGGGAGCTATTTATACAAGAGACCCCTCAGTGTCCCCATGGAGGGGAGAAGGGAGGAACCACTCACGGCACTTTCCATCTCTGCAGACGTACGGGTGAGCACACTGGTTGCGCGTCTTCGCAGTATTACAGTTGCCGCCCAGTGGGATTTCTGCAAGAGCAAACCACCTTCGCCCTTTACTCAATTGGCTGTTACCATTGGTTAACATTAGCCTGTAGTAGGGGCAAGCAGTAAGGTGAGAGCTGTACAATAGATGATTTTCTACAGTGATGGACAACCACGGTACAGTTTAGTCTTTTTGTGGGGAAGACTATGACTCTCGAACGAGGGGGGCCCCTAGCACCGGCTCTGATGCTGCAGCCAAAGGGATGGGCTAGCCTTTGGGGATCTTCCTCAACACCAGCTGTGTCCTCAAATCCCTTTGGCCGAGAGAGTGGGGATGTACCCTGGGCAAGGCATCTCCACTGTAAACAAATTATCGCCCAGCCCGCCAGAATAGTATCTGTCCCCTCTGCTATCTAGCAGTCATGGTCGGAAACGACTGACTGGCATACCAACCACCTTCATTATATTAAGCTTTTCTTAATGAACGTCTTAGCTTCTGGTCATGATTCCACAAGTACTTCTTCTCTTAAGGGCCTGCTACACTGCATACGATTCGATGTC
>CM065702.1:23681006-23726006 GCA_017654935.2 Phymorhynchus buccinoides | reverse complement strand
TGTTTCGGGAAAAACGTCCAGTGACCTTGACCTTTGACCAAAGACCTTCATTTTCGAACTTGGCCTTGATATCCTAGCTACCAATCCACATTGCAATTTTTGTTTACAGAGTGCGAGCTGACAGTAATTACCTTTAAAGGCAAGTAAAGGGAAGCAACAAGGTGTCATTAGTGGCCAGTTTCAAAGCAAGACTTGTTTCCCTTGGACGGAATCTTTGGAGGAAAAAACCCGGCTCCGATGACCTTGACTTTTGACCAATGACCTTCATCTTCGAACTTGGACTAGATATCCTAGCTACCCACCCGCATGCAAAATTTGAGCCTCCTACATAGGTCCCATAAGAGGGGCTGTGGTCGAGTGGTTAGAGCGCTCGGCTGTGGTGCGGAAGGTCGTGGGTTCGGGTTCGAGTCCAGCTTGGAGTCGGATTTTTCTGCCTTGAAAACCGTCTCTGTCCACCCAGCAGTGAATGTATACCTGATTCGTTCAGGGAAGGTTAAAAGGCGGCGGAAGTAGAGGGATGGGCTCCGCCTTCCATGATGCCGTGCCCTTGACAAGGTGAACCTCTTAACAGTTCACTGCCCCTACGGCCGATAGGCTATGGAACACCTTTACCTACTTATATATAGGTTCCTCAATTCAAACGTTTTCGTGGAAACATTGAGAGAGAGAGAGAGAGAGAGAGAGAGAGAGAGAGAGAGAGAGAGAGAGAGAGAGAGAGAGAGAGAGAGAGAGAGAGAGAGAGAGAGAGAGAGAGAGAGAGAGAGAGATAGATAGAGAGAGAGAGAGAGAGAGAGAGAGAGAGAGAGAGAGAGAGAGAGAGAGAGAGAGAGAGAGAGAGAGAGAGAGAGAGCATACACACACACACACATTCTATTCCCATGCGAAGCCGAGTACAAAATGGCTAAGTGTAACAATATACCAAACATAAGCTGGTAACTTCCCCCCAAAGTCGGAGTGTGGCTGCCCACGTGGCGGGGTAATCAAAAACGGTCACACACGTAATGTTCTCTCATCCCCAGCTGTTGCAGTTGCACCATAGCGTTCAAGTGCTTTGGCTGTCCGGATGATCCCTGGAGTCCTTTAGCCAGGGTATGAAGCAACAACTTGAACAAGCTGGTAACTGAAAACAAAAAAGATGAGGCACATGGCTGACAAGAATTTGAAACGCCTAATTTAAAGGCCCTGGGTCAAGGTCAAAAACACAATCAGTAATCTATAGTCCGAAATACCCTAAGCCCTTGTAGTTACGTGCACATCAAGTTTGAAAACTGTATCTTCATCTATGCGAAAGATATGGCTGCGGCTAAAAAAATTCCGTTTTCAAGGTCAAGCTTATGGGCGCCAAAGACAGTATGGGCGCAAAAGACAGTATGGGCGCAAAAGACAGTATGGGCGCAAAAGACAGTATGGGCGCCAAAGACAGTATGGGCGCAAAAGACAGTATGGGCGCCAAAGACAGTATGGGCGCCAAAGACAGTATGGGCGCAAAAGACAGTGTGGACGCAAAAGACAGTATGGGCGCCAAAGACAGTATGGGCGCAAAAGACAGTATGGGCGCAAAAGACAGTATGGGCGCAAAAGACAGTATGGGCGCAAAAGACAGTATGGGCGCAAAAGACAGTATGGGCGCAAAAGACAGTATGGGCGCAAAAGACAGTATGGGCGCCAAAGACAGTATGGGCGCAAAAGACAGTATGGGCGCAAAAGACAGTATGGGCGCCAAAGACAGTATGGGCGCAAAAGACAGTATGGGCGCAAAAGACAGTATGGGCGCAAAAGACAGTATGGGCGCAAAAGACAGTATGGGCGCAAAAGACAGTATGGGCGCAAAAGACAGTGTGGGCGCAAAAGACAGTATGGGCGCAAAAGACAGTGTGGGCGCAAAAGACAGTATGGGCGCAAAGAGACAGTGTGGGCGCAAAAGACAGTGTGGGCGCAAAAGACAGTATGGGCGCCAAAGACAGTATGGGCGCCAAAGACAGTATGGGCGCAAAAGACAGTATGGGCGCAAAAGACAGTATGGGCGCAAAGAGACCGAGACCAACTAATACCGCTTCGCCCAGAGTACTGGGGCGACGCACAAACATTGTTTGAATGAACAATGGTGTTTTACGTCCTCTCGGTCTGGAACAGACACATATGGGACATTTGTAGATACAAAGATGGTGGGAACAATACTGGAGGCAATAACCGGAGGCAGTGCAACTCCAGTAAAGTCCCAGATAGGTGTAGCGGCAACCACGCCTCGGTTAAACCTCATCGGCTATGGTACCGCCGCAAGTATATAAAACAATTTTGGGTAAAGGTAAAGATGTGCCACCCCCCCTGCATTTCTCAGTTAATTCCATTTTTCCGTTTTTGCCTTTCTTACCAAGCATAAAGCTGTATTTTATTAACCTTTTCAGCTAACTATCTGTTTGAAATAATAACCCTAACACTAACCCTCCCCCCCCCCCCCCTCCCCCATAAGACGGGAAAACGTTTGAACCACGACTGTGTGGTCAGAAAGGTTTGTCTTTATAGCCCACACTTGTACTGTACTTTGCACTGCAGTACATAGGGGAGGGAGGGGGAGGGGGGTCCTATTAGATAATGGCCTTTATCATGACTGCAATTAATTATTGAACAAAGATAATTAGCTGAAAATGTTCATAAAATACAGCCTCATGTTTGGTAAAGAAAGGTTTGTCCTTATACCTGTTATCTTTATAGCCCACACCTGCACTTCACAGAGGATCAGAGGTTTGCCACCCTTGCAAAACCTGATCGTGCCTCCGTCTTTGCACGTGATATCTTGCCACGCTTCCTTATAGATTGTCACGTATCGCCCAATGACCGGGGCGTCGCAGTTCAAGGTTGCGACCGCTCCCGCCCCGAGATCGTACTCGTGGTATAAACATCGCTTCTCGTTTTCCAGATGGGGGGCGTATTTATCGTTCATTGACGGGGCCACGTTCACGGCAAAGTTTTCCAGCCAAGTATCCATCCAATTGTCTTCTGCAGAAACGAAACTGTGTAAAAGCTATGCATGAGGTCACGACTCACTCACTCTCTCTCTCTCTCTCTCTCTCTCTCTCTCTCTCTCTCTCTCTCTCTCTCTCTCTCTCTCTCTCCCTCTCTCTCTCTCTCTCTCTCTCCTCTCTCTCTCTCTTCCTCTCTCTCTCTCTCTCTCTCTCTCTCTCTCTCTCTCTCCCTCTCTCTCCCTCTCTCTCTCTCTCTCTCTCTCTCTCTCTCTCTCTCTCTCTCTCTCTCTCTCTCTCTCTCTCTCTCTCTCTCTCTCTCTCTCTCTCTCTCTCTCTCTCTCTCTAAGAATAGTTTGTTCAGTTAGCATTGCTAGATTTTCACTCATGGGCGATTATATTTATGTTTGCGATACTAAGTGAATTGTTTTGGTACATTTTCTACTAAATAATTATGTTTCATGATACTGCTACCAAATTTTTTTTTTTACAATTGATCTGATGAAAGAAATATATTTGAAATACTATGTAGAACACACAAAAACACTCAATTCGAGGCTGGTAGACTGAGGTCCATTTTATTGGAAACAAAACAAACGTTTCTGGCCATAAGCTATGTAGAACATACAGCCAAAATATTTCAAGGACGTAGGCTACTTTGTGCTTTAAAAATAATAAATTAAGATTTATAGATTCAGTCTTTTAACTAAATTGTTCGACTTTGTGTGAGACAGAACAGCTCTCTCTCTCTCTCTCTCTCTCTCTCTCTCTCTCTCTCTCTCTCTAACTCTCTCGTCCTACTCATGATCAGACACATCAGTATTCTGAATAGGGGAGAGCAGGAGCGGACCAGGTGATTCATAAGGAAGGGTTTCCGCCGGGGGTCAAGGGAGCTGCATAGTCAGCCAAGAATCCAATCCTTCCACCATGAGGATGTTCCACCATCATCGGAAGTTTTGTTCAGCTGCTGAGCGGAGGTGGGTGGGTGGATGGGGGTTCTCTTCAACACGACACTGAGAGCATTTCAGCATTTTAAACCTTCTTTAAGGTACATATCCTAAGGTATAGGGAGGGCTTTCCGGAAACTCCTTTCACGGTCTACCTTGCCTTCTAACACTCAAACACACTGTTTGCGGGGCGCTACATTGCCATTTTATTGCTTATTAAGCAATGTATATTTGTGGCTACAAGGAGAGGGGAGGGGGGGTCCTTTATTTTTTTTGGCCGGGGGGTGGTGTTCCGGAAAGTCTGTAAGCCCCCCACCCCCCGCTCCGCTCCTGGAGAGTGTATAATGGTGAAAATGAGCAGCAGACGTGGATAACAACTAGATTGCAAGTTATCGAATGTAGCATTCGAGAATCACCCGCGGAGTTACGCTTGTTTTCAAAGGCCCTGGCCCTAAAAGGTACATCTGTAATACCCACCTGATTTCATCTTGGGAACTCCATTTTTCCGACCCCCCGATTTTCAGGGTCCAGCGATCTCCTTGACCTTGACCTTGATTGGTCAACAATATTCGGAAGGAGCATAAGCCAAACCTCCTCCATACCAAGTTTCAACATCCTAAGTCGACTGGTGCCCGAGATATGGCTAAAAATAGATTTTCAGTTTTCAAGGTCATACGTCAAGGTCATGACCTTGACCTTGACACCAAAAGGCACATCTACAGTACCTAGCCTACATGCACATCAAGTTTCATCTTCCTATCTTTATTCCTTCATGGTGATATGCTGTTAACAAACCCACACACATACATACACACATACACAGCCACTTACACAACAAAAACAATATCACCTTCGCTCCGTAAACTCCGCGGGTGATAAAAACTAAACCTCAGGGTTTCTTTGATCCTCTTCCTCCAACAGCATCCTTCAACACTTAGATAATAATATGGTGGGGGGTTTTAATCTTATTTTTCAGATTTAATTACTAGCCTACCCAGAAATCAACAGTCAAACAATATCTAGTACATTCAGTACACTTTCCATGCTTTGGTGACGATCTTTCTGCCAAAATGATCAACATACCTCGGATAACTTGATCGACCCTCTTCCCGAAAACCCCGATATATCCAGTCCTTGGATCACTCGACCTCAAATAAATCAACGGGTTTGCTTGATTGGTTTTTAGGTAGGTCCCCTGATGGATCGAGTTATCCAAAGAGAAAGCCTATCGCATCTCACACGAATTCTCTATAAACAGAAGAGACAGATCACTCTTTAACCATTTTCTCAGAACAACGAGTATTAAAAGGGGCACCTTGACGGATGAGTTTTTGCAAGAAACGCGTCCAGATCACCAGGAAAACACCCTTTACAGAGATCGCAACACTCACTTTGCTCTGGTCTCCGAGAAATCAAACAGTCAAATCGGCGATTCTTCCTTAGCGGAGGAGCTGGAAGTCATATACTTTCAGTGAAAGAGAAGGCATGTGTCTTCTCTTTTCTAATGGCCGCCTGAGTTGCTTAAACCAAATCACAAAATGTCCACAATGCAAACCTTTTTTTTACAGTTTGACAAAAGGAGTTTCGCTCACAACAAAGGAAATAGCTCCAATTTTTTGTGCTGCACTACAAGAATAAAAAGCTTCAATCACTCTCCTCCACCCTCAGGGCCGGACCTGGGACACATTAGAGGGGGGGGGTTGCAAACAAGGGCGGGGGTCCAGGGACAGCATCCCTAGTGGGGGTCAGGGGGCAACGACCCCTGAAGCTGAAGCTTTTTTTTAACAAAATAAAGTGTCAAAACTCCCTTTAAATTGTACCTTAGAACAACAAAACAGTAAGTATGACTGTCTTTCTTTTCTTTTCTTTCTCTTCTTTTTTTTTGAGGTGGTGGTGGGGTTACCTGGGTTCCGTAGCCCCACCCCACCCCCCCTGGATCCGGCCCTGACCCACCCCGTCCAAAATGGCTTATCTCTCCGGCAACTCCGTCAAGGAGGAATCGCCGTTTTGACGGCTTGATTTATTGGAAACCAGAGCAAAGTGAATGTTCCGATCCTTGAATAGACAATCTTTCTGGTGATCTCGACGTGTTTCTTGCAACAACAAAAAACTCACCCGTCAGGGTGTCCCTTTAAACGGTCAGTTCTTCCAGTTCCGTTTTCAGCATACCAGCCACAGGAACACACATTCGAGCACATGCAAAGGTGGACATGTGTGGGAGATAACATTTGGTGAAACACGTAATATATTTAGATTTTCACGTAGAAATCTCCCAAATCAACGCGCCAAAACCTGTAGCGTTTGTCATCAGTATCTGGGTGGGCGGTTTGCGAGCAGTGCGATACACTCTGTGATGTATCCCCGTCATTGACGTAGGACTCAGAATAACTCGGGTGTGTGGTACTCAGCCAATCATTTTTGTTTTCAGCTACATTCTTCAAGTTGCTTGGTAGATCTGCAATACATAATGGTATAAAAACGCTAGTCATTACAGTATAATATCAATAATAAATAAAAAGCAAGCTAAGATTGCTCTTAAACTAGACCAGCTTGAATAGTAATTCAGTGAACGGCTACTTACACCTCAAGGACATTTTATAAAATATAGTGGCCCGCACCATAATGATAGTGAAGCCATGCATATTCAATATTCTCCAGAGTACGTAAATCCAGATCAGATTGTTGCGTATTTCACAAAACAAGCAAAATCTTGCTCATTTCATAAAACAAGCAATTTCACAAATTTAGTGTTGTAACGTATACACAGGGGTTTCCGGTATAAACTAAAATAATACTGGTTGGAAGGAGTAGCTGCCCAGATGATCAGCTCAGGCGAAGAAGGGAGTAAGACAGGAAGGTGCTGAGAGGGTCAGGGCGTAGGGGCCATTGGGGACCTGGAACAACAAGAGGGGCAGGGGAGGCACGGAGTAGAGTTGGGGAGGGGGGGAGGGGGGAGATGGGGGGGGGGGGGGGGGGGGATTCAGATCTGTGTTTTCAAGGCCTCCAACGAGGCTGATGAAAATGACCTCAGGTGGAAGACTGTTCCATTCGCACACTGGTATGGGGAAGAAACAGAACTCCCTGTAGTTGGTCTTAGTTGCAGGAAGCAGATACTCTGCAGAGTGCGATTGTCTCATCTGTCTGGATGGTGGGTGAGGGACTGCATGGCCTGTGCTGAGTATTGAAGGCCGCCTCTCCATGATGGTACTTGAAGAAGGAGGCCAACCTTGCCGATAGTCGCCTGTCCTTAAGTAGAGGCCAGTGCAGCTCCGTCAACATGTTGTCCACACTTGATGTTTGATGGTGGCGCTTGATCGCAACCCATCGGACTTTCTCCAACTTGGTTATATTCTGGCTGGGCAGTGTAGGGTCTCAGACAGGCGCTGCGTACTCAATGTGGGTCGCCTTGTAGGCTGTTTCCTTCACAGCAATGGAGCCTACTTTGAGGTTCCTTAGAAGAAAAACAAAGAGTTTTGTGGGCCTTGTTTATGATGTTGCCCCACGACAGATCTTGTTGGATAGTGACACCAAGGTACTCTGCCTCTTTGACTGCCTGCATCTTCTGGCCATGAAGGTGGTAGGAGCCAGATTGGGTGTTCTTTCTGGGCATGTGTGGGGTCTGACATTCTCCTGGGTGGAACTCCATTTTCCATGTATTCTCTCACTCTGCCATGCTGTCAAGGTCTTCCTGAAGCGCCTCTTGATCTTTCTGAGATGCAATGGTTCTGTGGCAGAGGGTATCGTTCGCAAAGAGCCGAGATGTGGAGAACAGGTTTTCAGGCATGTCATTGATGTAAAAAGAAGAAAGAAACAGGACTGGGCCCAGGCTGATCCTTGGGCGTACTCCTGACTCTACAGTAGCAGCCTTTGACTTGGCGCGCTCCACGTACATCAGCAGCTTGCTGCCTGTCCTTCAAGAAGTTCTGGATCCAGGTGTTGATGTGCCTGGTGATCCCATAGTGGCGGAGCTTGTGGATCAGGAGAGAGTGGCAGACTTTGTCAAAGGAAAAATCCACCACCAAGACATTGGAGTGTCTACCCCTCTCCACAGAGTGTCATAACCGTGTTCTTCTCTTGTACTACTAGTACTACTACCCCCTAAAGTGCAACAGAATCTTCAACAGGGATGAATTTGGCTGCCTAAGGAGAAGAAGAAGAAGATGAAGAAGCAGTTTATACTTACTCAAGTTACTGAGTGCACTCAGAGGCAGGCTGGCAGATAGAAAAAGCAAAGTAACGAATGAAGGATTCGGCATTGTAAACCGGTTAACAAGGCCTACCCCATTGTGTACGCACGGTAGATATGGCCTACTCTTTGTGAACACTAAGGTTACCTCATGACATCACCTTTCGCTTTAGCGGAGACCTAAACATTATTTTTACAACAGAAAACGCATTGCCAGTAAGGGGTAGGCCCTAAGCAGCGAAAGGAACGACTATGACGTAATATACCTACAGTACTGATGATCATAACAGGTATACATCTGACGTCAAGTACGAAATTAAAGACACACCCGATCCATATTTCTAATCTACGCGTATCAAATGCATATAACATACACGCAATTTGGTTCAACAGTCCACAAAATGTCATTTACAGTCAAGAGAACACGGTAAAGGTAAAGATGTGCCACCCCCTTGCATTTCTCGGTTAATTCTATTTTTCCGTTTTTGCCTTTCTTACCATACATAAAGCTGTATTTTAGGAACATTTTCAGCTAATAACCTTTTTGGAATACTAACCCTATCCCTAACCCTAGCCCTAAACCTAACCCTACCCCTCACTATGTACTGCAGTACACCGCGATTTGTCACAGTTGTGGTTCGTTGCGGTTTTCCGTCTTATACGGTGGGGGGTAGGGTTAGGTTTAGGGCTAGGGTTAGGGATAGGGTTAGTATTCAAAAAAGGTTATTAGCTAAAACTGTTACAATATAACATTATATCGGGATTTTTTAACAAGTTTCTCGTCTGTGTTCTTTTTTTCCAGCTTCACACTCTTTACATTTAAAAATAAGACCACAATATTGATCAGCTTCACACTCTCTTTACTATCAATGTTTTAAAAAAAGACAACAATATTGATCAGCTTTACACTCTCTTTACTATCAATCAAAAAAGACAACAATATTGATCAGCTTCACACTCTTTACTATCAATCAAAAAAAGACCAACAATATTGATCAGATTCACACTCTTTACTATCAATAAAAAAAATCCAACAATATTGATCAGATTCACACTCTCTTTACTATCAATCACAAAAGAGAACAATATTGATCAGCTTCACTTTCTTTTTACTATCAACCAAAAAAGACAACAATGTCGACCAGCTTCACACTCTCTTTACTATCAATCAAAAAAGACAACAATATTGATCAGCTTCAAACTCTCTTTACTATCAATCAAAAAAGACCACAATATTGATCAGCTTCACTCTCTTTACTATCAATCAAAAAAGACCACAATATTGATCATCTTCACTCTCTCTTTACTATCAATCAAAAAAGACAACAATATTGACTAGCTTCACACTCTTTACTATCAATATAAAAAAAAGACAACAAAAAAGCCCAGGGTCAGCTGGTGTACGTCACGTGTCCACGCGTGGAGCACAGCCTTGTTAAGCCACATTGTGTAAAGCTGTTCAATACTATACCCCCCCCCCCCCCCTCCCTCTCTCTCTCTCTCCTCTATTGTTTTCTCCCTCTCTTTCCTGCGTTATTAACTGTGAAAAATCGCGGTGTACTGCAGTACATAGTGGGGGGTAGGGTTAGGTTTAGGGATAGGGTTAGGGATAGGGTTAGTATTCCGAAAAGGTTATTAGCTAAAAATGTTCCTAAAATACAGCTTTATGTATGGTAAGAAAGGCAAAAACGGAAAAATAGAATTAACCGAGAAATGCAGGGGGGATGGCACATCTTTACCATTTAGGCCCTAAAGGATTTTACCCCCCTTTCTTTATTCAAGTTCTTGAAAATCAATAAGAGTGGGAGAAGAGCTAGGACATGGTTTTCCACCCTGGCAAGTGTAACACCTTGAGCGTATCAAGAAGCAGAAAGCCCCGGCAGCATCATTACCAGCTGCATGGTCACAACTTGCAAGCCAGTCGACTCCATCAAGTACCTTGGAGTGACTCTGACAAAGGAGCTGAGCTGGAAGAAACACGTCGAGAACATCTGCGCGCAAGCCAACAAGACTCTAGGCTTCCTGAGAAGAAATTTGAAAGTCAGCTCCCAGACCATCAGGGAGTTGGCCTACAAATCATTCGTCCATCCGGTCCTAGAGTATGCATCATCAGTCTGGGACCCTCACCAACAACAGGACATCGACAGACTGGAGGCAGTCCAGGCGTTTTCGAAACACGTCCAGTGTCACTTCAATGCTTGAATAGCTTGGATGGACCTCACGGCAGCAGCGTCGACTTTCCGCAAGGCTTGCGATGCTCTTCAAGTTGCAAGAAGGAGAGGTGTGCATGGACATTCTGCTACAAAAACTCATACCACCGCCAGCATGTCAGCGACGCACTCACCCACGGCAGCTCTCTAAGATCTTCTGTCGCACTCAGTACCGACAAGCCAGCTTCCTCCCATGTACAATCCGGGACTGGAACGAGTTGCCCCAGGAAGCTGTGCAGGCCAAGATCATCGGCACCTTTGTGTCGATGGTCTCCAAATAATTATCCAGCAACTCTCCCCTTCCCCCCCCTCCCCGCTCCTCCCCAATTCCCTCCACCTCTACCCCTCCCCCTGTATTAATTAAGGCGCTCTTCCGCAGATCACCAATTTCTACAGTGACAGAATAGTTAAGTTTGACTGTGGTCACTTACAGGAAGGAAGGAAGGAAGAATCAATCGGCTGACAATATGACATTGTATCGGGAATTTGAACAAAAAGTATCTCGTCTGTGTTCTTGACCTATGTCCTGAAGATCACAAGTCAGCTGCTTTCTTCAATGCCTCTCTGGGGCTATAGGGTATATTAGGCCTATACCCCACAGCTTCTCCTGAAGCACCACTCCGTCCGCCCAGGTTTCATATCTGCTGTATTGATAAGTCACTCCAACATCCCAGAGGATGCAGTGAGTTCCGGGCTCAGTTTCTCTAGACGACGATCGCCGCGCGCATAACGGGGGTCTAAGAAACACTTTAGAAAACGTTTGCGGAAGAATATTACAAGCTCTTGTCTGATTGGTATTAAAAAAAAAGTATTATTTTAACCAAGCTTTAATGGACCAATCAACAACAAGAAATGTATTCACCCCATGCAAGTCACGTGATAGTTCGCCACGAGATACGTTGGGAATAGCCACAAACCGTTTTCGACAAACGTCGGCAAAAGAAGTGTTTCTTAGTACCGTGTTTGTCGATTTGCGCCCACGCTAACGTTAGTCCTTGTGAAACGGACCCTGGCTAATTTCTCTACACGACGGTCGCCGCGCGCATAACTGTTACGCCAAAAGTGAGGGGTCTAAGAAACACTAGAAAACGTTTGCGGAAGAATATTACAGGCTCTTGTCTGATTGGTCAAAAAAAGTATTATTTTAACCAATCTTTAATAGACTAATCAACAACAAGAACTGGGGTCCGTTTCACAAGGGCTAACGTACGTAGTTTGAGCGCAAATCAGCAAAAAAACCGGTACTAAGAAACACCTCTTTTGCCGACGTTTGTCGAAAAACATGTTGTGGCTGTTATCGAGGTAGCAAGCGACAAACTATTTGAAGGATCATGGCAAATATCAATACTTCCGGGTTTTTTTTATATCTTGCGTGACGAGACTTTTTAAAGAACTTTAAAAATGGAAGACCAAAACAACAAACTTGCCACAGCAAATATTCTTTAGTCTATTGTGAAAAAATACGGGATTATTTTAGCAAATTAAACGAACGCAAGTGTTTCTGAGTGCTCTTTCTTAATTTTTCATCAAGTTAGATGGCATAATGTAGTGCAAATTTAATTTTATTCACACAAATAGACGTGGGTGAAATCGAAACTTTGTACAAACTGACAGAGAGGTATGATTTATCTCCCTTATGATTGCAACCCTTTTCTCTCTCCCAAAAATGAAGAGTTATCTGACCTTAGTTTAGGGTGTTTCTTAGGCCCCTTTTGGCGTAAGCGTTATTCGCGCAGCGATCATTATCTAGAGAAACTAGACCCAGGGGGCCGTTTCACATCGGCAAAAACGGTCTAAGAAACACCCTTCGTTTGCCGATAGTTCAAGTCTTCAATAAGTTCTTGTCACTCCGTCTCAGTAGACATCACAGTGACTTAATACTTAACAGTGACTTAAGAGTAATTATAAGTTGTGTGACGTTTTGTTCTTGCCAAATACCGAGCAAGCGGCGAACTATCCGGAACTAGTAGGGGGTGAATACATTTCTTGTTGTTGATTAGTCCATTAAAGTTTGGTTAAAATAATACTTTTTTTTTTTTACCAATCCGACAAGAGCTTGTAACACTCTTCCGCAAACGTTTTCTAAAGTGTTTCTTAGACCCCTTTTGGCGTAACAGTCATGCGCGCGGCGACCGTTGTCTAGAGAAACTAGACCCAGTATTCACCCCCATGCAAGTCACGTGATAGTTCGCCACCAGATACTTTGGGAGTAGCCACAAAACGTTTTCGACAACAGTCGGCAAAAGAGGTCTTTCTTAGTACTGTTTTTGCGGATTTGCGCTCACGCTACGTAACGTTAGCCCTTGTGAAATGGGACCTAGATTCGCCAAAAGATCCCCCCCCAAAAAAAAAGAACAAAAGAACAAAAAGAAAAGAAACGAAATCATAAAAAAGGTTATTTAAAAAATATAAAGAAAATACTAGATAAAATAAAATAAATAACTGCAGAAAAAGATAATTTCGTCACTTTTATAAACCCACAGGCTACAAAATGTATTACTTTTTTTTTTCCCCGCAACTCTCCACAGAAATCTTTTTCATTGTCTCAAAGATGGCGGCGCCCATGACGCGTGGTAAACAAACGATGTCATCTGAGTCTAATCCCAGCTCCTCTGAATCGTCTGCTGATGAAGACACGGAATGCAGTGAAAAAATGCGGCGACTAAATGAAGCTGCTGTCACTGCAGACTACATTTCAGACCTATACCAAGGCGAGGCAACAAATTTTGCAGTGTATTCATTGAATAAAACTCTCACAGATTCTCTCTCTCTCTCTCTCTCTCTCTCTCTGAGTCTCTCTCTCTCTTCTCTCTCTCTTCTCTCTCTCTCTCTCTCTCTCTCTCTCTCGCTCTCTTTCTTTCTCTGTGAGTCTCTTCTCCCTCTCTCTGAGTCTCTTTCTCTCCCACCCGCACTTTTTTCATGCACATTTTCATACAGGCAGAACACAAAAGTTACGAATAAACGGTAAATATTCTTCTGAAGCAGCAGTGTTTAATAGCATTCCACAAGGTAGCATCCGACTAGGCCCCATTCTGTTCTAGGCGCAAGGACAACTCCAGCTCTGGACAGCATCCAGGCGGCTCCAGACAGCATCTGGACGGCTACAGTCGGCAATTAATAGGACCACTGATAATATGCTCCAAAGGCTTGGCTGGAGCTCCCTGCACAGAAACGTCGTCCTAAAGATTGCCAGACTCACCATGCTGTAGAACTATACACAATGACATGGTGAGCGTCAGCAATGTCAAACTTGTACCCCAACCAGAGCAGCGACACAAAGGGCACTCGCAGCAATCGCTTTTCCCAAATGTCGAACACAATACCGACAGTGTTCTTTTAGTTTTACCCCATGCACCATCCAGGAGTGAAACGTCCTGCCACCAGCAGCAGCTGAGGTCAGCACCACAGGGAGCTTCACAACCAGGGTCTGGGAGCACCTCAGTGGAAAACCTGCTCCAGACTGCTGCATCAGTTTCATCACTCTAGGGTCATCGGACTAACAATCGTTACAAACAAAGAACAGCACCCACCCACCCACCCTCCAATTTTCCTCTTTTTTTTCTCCACCCAACAGATCAACAGTTAGCAAGGCTTGTATTTACAGTTACAGTTCTTTTGTTGATCTGTCCTCTCTTCTGTCGTACTATTTGTTCTCAAACCTAGGGCCTTTTCTTCCGACAAAAGTGGTCTAGAACCTTCCCGGTTCTGTGCGCAAATAATCAGTGTTGATTGTGGCAATGCACTGCCAAGAAGAAGAAGAAAGATTTTACATAAACTTGCTCGGACCAAGGAAAAACAAATTAAATTCATTTTAATATTGGGGGGACGTTTGATAGGCCATGAGGCCTAGGCTGATGAAGTGTGTGCCTATATACCTACCTACCTAAAGGAATTATTGACACTGATGTTGTAAGCAAAGACTACAAAATGTGGTGCGTGTGTGTGTGTGTGTGTGTGTGTCCGTCCATTATGTCACTTTCATCATATGGAAACATGGGATTCATTTACTCTGTGTTCACTATGTTTAGCATTGTGTGTGAATGGTGTAAACGGTTTAGTTGAAATGGTTTCTTGTTGAACAGCTACAGCCCAGAAGAAAACTGGTGGATCTACAGAGAGCTCAATCCCATCAAAAAGGTAATCACCAAAGTAAATGATTTCCCCCCATAAACATGGTCTTTTCAGTGTCTCGTTTTAATCATCTTTTTCTGTCAAGCTAACAGCATGAAGTGTGTATGATCACTGTATGTGTGCGTGTGTGTGTGTCACTGTGTATGTGCGTGTTTGTGTGTCTGCATGTTTATGTTACTCTGTGTGTGTGTCTGTCTCTGTGTGTGTGTGTGTGTGTGTGTGTGTGTGGTGCCTTTCATTTTAGGTTAGTTTGCTTCATGTTGTGTTTTGATATGAGATGATAGTGTTTTATTATTTCTATTCATTAGGCTTTTTTGTTGTTGTTTCTTTTATCACATTTTATTGTCAGCTCTGTTCAACCACAATGGCTAAAGAAAATAAAGTTTTGAATTAAACAATCATCTCTGTCTGTCTCTTTGTGTCTGTCTATTTCAGTATTTGTCTCTTCTCTTTTGAAGTTTTTCTTCTTTTTTCCCCCCATCTCTTTCTGGGGGTTTTCTCTCTCGCCATGTTTCAGATATGTCGATGTTAACGACCATGAAGATGAGAATCCTCTGAAGACTACTCCAGAGTTCAGGGCCTTTGTCTCCAGAAAGCTGACAGAAAAATTGGACAGGTAATTGTGCATACTACACACACTCACACACACACACACACACACACACACACACACACAAACACAGTGATGTACTGAGGATCGAAAAGTAATAGGACCAACTGTCCTGAGACGAGATAAATCAAAAGGACAATGCCTTGGGTTTTTCAGAAATCAATAACTTAATAAGACAAAGTGTGCCAGTGTTAAAAATTTAATCAGACATTTGTCCTGACAGGAGAGAACACAATAGAACATTTTCAATTCTAATACAGTAATAGGTCAATGGCCTATGACCGGGGCGTCGGGACATCACTGCGCGCACGCACACACACACACACTGAGGCACACATAACACGCACACTGAGGCACATATAATAATTATGTATTCACACACACACACATGCACAGATGGTATGCCTGCACACTCATGCTCATGTGCTAAAATGTTTGTACGAATGGTGAGTGAAAAGCGCATTGAGTTGCTTTGCAAGATTATGCGCTATATAAGCATTCTTAATTATTATTTTTATTATTATTAAATAATGCTAGTTTGGTCTGTTTCCAATTTGCTAAGCCAATATTGGCTTCAGTGGCTGTGAAATCATGCATGAGTGCCGACTGGTGATTTGCATCTACACATCGGTGGCAGGTACAGAAGCATTATTCTGGACATTAAAAATAATGTTGCAATCAGTGAAGAGGTTAAAAGAAAGAAAATGGTATAAATGTACTCTTGCAGTTTGACTAATCACCCAAAGGTGAAGGTTTGCACTGTTTGAGTGACTTTCAGTTATAATACTTATATGTGTGTGATTTTCAGGGAGATTGAATACTGCGAGACAGAAGGCCCGGTTACTTCTGAATACGCCACCTGGATTCTTCAGGATACCAGAATTGATCAAGAAGGTAGGTAATACCTCTTTGACTTGCACTCTTTATTTACCATGTGTCTGTCTCTTTCTTTCTTTCATGTTGTGATTTCTCTCTCTCTCTCTCTCTCTCTAGGACAGATTGTAAGAATAGGCCTGGCCTAAAATCTCAATCCTTGCATAATAAAATTTTCAAGTGTCAAGTGTCTCTCTCTCTCTCATTCTCTCACTTGCTGAGTGATAATAAAAACATTTATAAATTTGAAAGACTCAAAACGTCAGAGATGTTCTGCTCTTTTGTTCCATTATAAAGGAAAGCGTGTATGATTTTTGACATAAGTGCCCGGCAGTGGGTGGATGCCTCGTGCCTCCATTCGGTGAGTTGAGTGACCCTGCCCTCCTTGAGTACTGAGTTGGGGTTTTATTTGTATATTAAAGAGCTCCCCCACCTTGTTCTGTGCTTGTAACTTCCTCTTTTCTGTCACTCTCCATGACTGTGCCTTTACCCTTTGCTTTCTGTCATCTTTATTATCTTTCGGACTTATCGACCCATTCTCCTGCCTTTAAAAAAACAAAAACAAAACTTATAAAATAACTTTCTCCTCGAAATCAGAATGTGTTGGCTAAATGCAATGGGGAGACCAATGAAAACTGAAAACCGGACACATGTGTACCTTGCCCATTATGGCCATATCACCTGGGAACACAGAAGAAGAAAAAGAAGAAGAGACAGCAATATATCGAGTGTATTGGAAACAAAATTTTTTTTTGTTTCTCAATCGCTAAATGTCACAACACTTTTTCTTTCACTTGGTGCAGGTGTTCGGCTTTTCTCTGACTCCACTCAAGTCCTGCGCTCAGTGAAGGAGGACGTTTCCCAGCCACCAGCTCGTAAAAAGCCCCGCCTTGTTCCTCTTTCGCGTGATGCTGCTGCTGATGGGTGAGTTGTTCCCCTTGCTGCAGAGTTCATGTTTTGTTTGATTATTTGCCTGTATTTTTGTCTGTAAAAAAAATTGCACTTAGTAAAACAACATTTCAGCATTAAATTGTTTTGTTAAGAATGTCGACAAGTATTTAAGTCGGAGACAAAATGGGTTAATGCATCGCCCAAAGAATGTGCCCTTTCAAATGTTGGAATAAGATCTGTCGTTTGGATACAGAATTTTGTTTTGCTTTGTCTTGGTTTGTTCTTCAGATCTATAAATGTTTATTGACTGTAGATGTGACTGATGCTCTTGTCTTGCCAGCAAAACAAAACCCAACGACGAACAACACAAACGCACAGAAGTTATGGAGCATGACATTTTTATGCTGTGAACTACAGTAGCAAAGAAGAATATCTCAACAAATGTCCTTTGAATCGCGATTTCTTGTTTGTTTGTTTGTCTGTCGACTGCAGAAGCAGTAAAGCAGAACGGTTAGCATCGGTGGCAGTCACGGCTGACTTCCTGGTGGCCGAGCGAGAAATGTGGGCGCGTCTGCGACAGAGTTCACAGGATGAAAAACAGGAAAACGCTTCTGCAACTCCTGACAAAGACACGTCCAGTACTAAGGAACAGGAGACGGTGAATAAGAAGAAGAAAAAGAAGAAGAAAGTGAAAGGGGAGAGAGAAGGTACGGGCAAAATGGGGAGCGATTGTAGTTTAGAGAGAAGTTCTCGTCAAGAGAAAATGAGTTGTGATCCGAAATCAAATGGAAAAGTATCGGATGATAATTCGTCGTCATTCAAATGCGTGTCTGAAAACCTCTCCGCGGATAACTTAAGGGTAATGGAAGATGGGAAATTTGAAGAACAGGACGCGGTGAAGAAAAAGAAGAAGAAGAAAAAGAAACACAAAACAACGGAAAATTGAGCTTTTTCATTGACAACTGTTTTGAATGAAGACTAGAAATGACGATATTAACCTTACCAAAAAGAAGAAAAAGCACAAAACTGCCCAACAAAGTCCAGACTGGGCTTCTGAAAGTATCAAGAAAAAGCAATCGACAGCAGAGAATGAGACAAGTAAGAGCGGAAATTGTGGTGAAGCACAGACAAAGAAAAAGAAGAAATGGGAACAGGCAGAGAACCATGCATCTGATGGTACAAACGTACATTGACAAAACAGCTCAATGACTTTACGGGGTTCCGCGAGAAAAGTCAAAGAAAAAGGTCTTCTATAGTTTTACAATTAATATCTGATGAGAAATGTCAGTGTAAAGCCGGGTAAAGGTCAAGATGTGCCACCCCCCCTCCATATCTCGGGTAATTGTATTTTTCCGTTTTTGCCTTTCTTACCATACATAAAGCTGTATTTTAGGAACATTTTTAGCTAATAACCTTTTTGGAATACTAACCCTATCCCTAACCCTCCTATAAGACGGAAAAACGCAACGAACCACAACTGTGAAAAATCGCGGTGTACTGCAGTTCATAGTGGGGGGTAGGGTTAGGTTTGGGGTTAGGGTTAGGGATAGGGTTAGTATTCCAAAAAGGTTATTAGATACAAATGTTCCTAAAATACAGCTTTATGTATGGTAAGAAAGGCAAAAACAGAAAAATAGAATTAACCGAGAAATGCAGGGGGGGTTGCACATCTTTACCTTTACCTAAAGCCGGATTGATAATGTGGCTGATTTGGTGGAATGTAAAAGTGAAAAGACAGATCAGGAAAGGAAGAAAAAAAAAGAACAGAAAAGACCAACAGAGCATTTAGTGTGAACATTTTTAACGGTGCTAAAAATACTTTGTAATTTGTCAGCCAACTGTAGTCTGTGTACATGTGGAAGGACAGAGGATGTGATAAAAGAAAAAGAATGGAGGAGGGAAAGAAGAAAGACGGGAAAAAGAAAGACAGAATGTAGATTGCTGATGTATCAACAAAATTGATGTCAGTCATGGATGATGTGTGTGTGTGTGTGTGTGTTTTTAGAGGGTCTGACAGACAGAGAGAGAAAGAGAGAGAGAGAGGGGGGGGGGGGATAGAGAGAGAGATGAGAGAGAGAGACAAAGAGAGAGAGGGAGAGAGAGAGAGAGAGAGAGAGAGAGAATCAGAGAGAGACAAAGAGAGAGAGGGAGAGAGAGAGAGAGAGAATGCAAAGTGAGAGAGGCTGTACAAATTAACGAGACAAGAGAAAAAGATATGTTATTTTTGGTGATGCAGATGTGCATTTCCTATACGCTATAGTGTGATGAATGCATGCGAGATAACTTTGTTGATAATTCCTGTAAATAAATGAAAACATTTTATACCTGTGTGTTATTACATTTTTGTTGTTTTCTTCAAACATAGCTTGTGATTTTTTGTAATGTAAAACTGTGTGTGTGTATGTGTGAGATAGAGAGAGATTTTTTTTCTTCTAAATTCTTAATATAGTTATTGTATGTTTGCATGTTTATCTGTGAATACCTTTACTCAAAAACGTAAACATTATGAATTTGGACATTAAAAATTAAAATTTCTTGGATTCTGTTTCTTTCTAAAGCACGATTGTATACATTGCTAGCACACTAGAAACGACCACATGTACACAAATGCACAACTTTCAACAATAAAACATCAACCAGCAAAATTAAAAAAAATCCACTTTTTATTTTATTTGTCTCCCACACAAATGTATTCAACAAATTCCCCAGAAAGTGAAGACACACACATGAAAATAACGCCACGTAAACTGTACAACATATTTTGTTTAAAATATCCAGTACCTAGATTGTAAAAGACAAGAAGTCTCAGTCAGTGCAACAGAAAGGCATCATGATAATCACAGTTATAGTATGGGCTAACAAAAATGGCAGAAGAACAAAAATCCCCACCAGAGTTCAACGAGAAAAAGTGGGCTTGAATCTTGTGTTAAGCAAAGAGGGGGATTATTTTCAACATATTTCTCTTCTTAGTATTAAAGGTGGCTCACACACACCATTCAGATGTCAAAACACTTTGACAAATTCAGCATTGCTTTACTTCTTCTTCTGCGTTCCCGGGCCATAATGGGTAAGGTACGTATGTGTCCGGTTTTCAGTTTTCACTGGTCTCCCCGCTGCGTACAACCGACACATTCCAATTTCGGAGCTCAAAGGAGAAACATTATTTGGAAGATTGCTTTTGAAAAAAGGCAGGTGAATGGGCCAATAAGTCGGAAAAATAGTAGATGATAGAAAGCAAAGGGAAAAGGCAGAGTCAAAGAGAGTGGCAAATAGGAAGTTACAAGCACATAACTTCCAGAAGGTGGGGGAACAATTTTTACAAAAGACCCCCAGTATCCCCATGGGGAGAGACTCGTGGAAGTGGCGGGGTCGTCCAGCTCCCCGTATGGAGGCAGGAGGCATCCACCCACTGCCCCTCATTGTTTTACAACATAGGCTCAGACTGCAAACTCTATCGCCGTTACCTACCTTTTGTGTCGCATTCTTCAAAATCAATTGAACCAATAAGTCATAATCTGAAAAAAATGCACTGTGGAGTTACTAGAACGTCGTCCGCTCTCCGTGAAATCACGTTCACCAGAACTATAAAGCAATGACGTCATCATCCAAAGAATTCCTCAAGATCACTTTGCTTGACGTCACACCTAGGATGTATGATCTCGAAGAAATGACGTTGTGGGCGAGACAGAATGGCTGGCTGATTCCGGCTGGTAGATTTCAGATCTAATCTGCGATGTTTTATAAATAAAGGTGTGAGTGCTCAGTTTATTTTGAAGAATGTGACACTAAAGGTAGGTAATAGGGACAGAGTTTGCAGTCTGTGCTTATCGATGGTCTAAAACCATGCTGTGGCATTTTTCAGAGTGTTTTTGCATCCGAATAGAGCGTAACCCTGTGTGAAGATCCTTGACATGCGTGTTTTATTATACTTCATTTTCTTTCATTGCACCTGGGTTGCATTTGTTGGAACGTGATAGCATGATAGGTGTGGAAGCGCAAACAGAATCTGTGCATGCATACCTATGGTTTGTGTGTGGTATGTGTGAACACGTTTGTGCTGAAATGCACTGGGCCTGTAATCATGAGTGCGGCTAAGACAACTAATCCGGAATAGAAAATGCAAATTAGTATAAAACTATTGGCAGTTTAGACTAATTTGCATTTTCCATCCCGGATTAGCTGTCTTAGCCACGCTCATGACTACAGGCCCTGGTCTTTCCCGCATAAATATGCATAATTAAGCTACTTGTTTCCCCGTGGGGATACCGTGGGGTGTTTTGTAAAAACAGTTCCCCCACCTTCTGGAAGTTCTGTGCTTGTAACTTCCTTTAATCTGCCACTCTCTTTGACTCTGCCTTTTCATTTTGCTTTCTATCATCTACCATCTTTCCGACTTATTGGCCCCATTCTCCTGCCTTTTTTCAATAAAATCTTCAAAATAAGTTTTCTCCTTTGAGCTCCTCCGAAATCGGAATGTGTCGGCTGTACGCAGCGAGGAGACCAGTGAAAACTGAAAACTGGGCATGTATGTACCTTACCCATTATGGCCTGGGAACACAGAAGAAGAAGAAGAAGTAAGCTACTTGTTTTATCCGATTTATAATTTTATTTCTCACAGCTAATAGTCTATAAATTTTGTGGAAATATTTGACAGTATGCACAGAAAGTGGTGACAGCCCTCACGTGGCCTTAGTTGTTGACAAAGTTATAATTTTAATCTTAAAGCAGAGAGAAAAAAACCTCATTTAGTTTAAAAAAAAGTTTTTAAAGTTGTGCATGCGAGGACCAAAATATCAAAAGTATAACATTTAGCAATAACATTTGTGCTTTCAAGGGGAAATTTTATATAACCTCTATGTTTAGCAAGACTCAAAAAGTTGTACAAAAGCAACAGAAACAATAAATTGGTTACAAATCACCCGATAAATCTGAAACACTTTGCATAATGTAACAAATAGAAGTTGTTTTATATCACTCCTAACGTCAGACATAATATCACAAAATATCAACAATTAACAAACATAAAAACATGAGCAATACGCTTCACATAACAATCAACCAGACAATACCCACTTTAAATAAACAACAATAATTTGGACCCCAAATGTTATAACGAACATTTAAACAAAACGTCAATAACTCAATTATTTTACCATCCATTAAAAAAAAAAAGAAGTAAATATTAACTGATTCAGCTTACAACTGTACCATTTTGGACCTCAAGTTGTGTTATTTCAACTAGGAAAGGAAAAAAAAAATCTTTTTTTTTTTTTGCGAGTTTCTTTCTTGGAGATAATCCCATGCTTTTAAATTTTCCCTGTCATAATTTGGCTTTTCTTTTCTCTACTTTTTTATTGCCAGAATCTAATTAATATGATGACATCAATAGCTGGAATCAAAAGTATGAGGACATCCCTTTTTTTTAATAAATAAATAATAAAAATATAAACACACACATGTGTATGCATGCACACATATAAGCACAGATACAGACACACACACAACCAACCAAACTGACTCTGCAGCAGTGCAGTGTCTCCTCTTGTGAGGGGTGTGACGATGATAAACAGCAAAAGCCACCAAACAACAACTGTCTGTTTGTTGTGGTGTGGACAATGTGCACAGTATTAGCAGAACATGAGCAAAAGGCAACATTATGCTTGCATCAGTGGTAAACAGAAACGAAAGAGAGAGGAAAAACACAGAAAGAAAAAGCAAATGCCTCAATTCCACAACGGTTGCATGATGACGTTTTGCATATATATTTCAGTCATTTACAAGAAGGAAATGTACTGTTATTTCTTTTCTGAAGCTCTAGGAATAGCTAACACCAAAATATATGAGCTACTACCAGAAAAAGTCTTCAGTGATTAGTGCTTAATTTTATGAAGTTCTACTAAAGCTTAAGTGGGAAACTAAACGTTGTTACTTTCTAAATTAAGTAAACTGATATACTTAATTTAGAAAGTAACAACGTTTAGTTTACCACTTAAGCTTTAATAGAACTTCATAAAATGAAGCATAGAGCATTTTGTTCACAAGGCTGTAGGCTCTTCTAGATTTGAAATAATCTAGGACTGACTTCAGCTAGGCTAAAGCTTTTTGTTAACAGATTTTAAACAAAATTAGGTCACGCTATTTTTTTTTTTTTTTAAATTAAGCATATTCCAGTTAACAAAAAAGTTCTGTTTTCCATGCTTTGTGCCTAAATATTAGCAATAATATGACGCAGGAAAAAAACTGACAGAAGAACCAACTAAAGCTTCAGTTGCATGTTCTTTGTCATCTCCAAAGTAAGTGCATACCGACATGGACTTGCTATGGTAAAGTCTGCATAGGGAAACCGAACATGCACGAGAGTGATTCCATTATGCATCCATCAGTAAGCAAGGTTGGCAAATAAAGATAGGACCATTTTATTAGCTTACAAATGAGCAAGACAGGGTTAGAGAAACTCCACAAAAATAACTGACTATTCACATACATGTAATAACAAAAATTAAAACAAAAAAGACACACATACACACGCAGTATGATCCAAAGAACTAGACAACAGTCCGCAAAATATTTTACAAATATCTAAATTTCTTAAATGTCCACACACACACTCCGGGTGCATCATCTCCAAAAGAATGGTCTCATCTGTAATGTAGAAACATTATGCGGATGTGCCTAAACAAAGTTTATAGCAATGAATAGTCTTTATTGTTTTTTCTTCTAATTCTTAAGTTAAACATTGTGCGCTTTACTTTTCTCATCGATGGTCCTAGCAGATAACACAGCTAAATAAATCATAAATCACACTAAAAACTAAGATAAAAAGTGTATGTGCCTTTCACATTTTCAACATTTGTAATAAAATCATTTCATATATAATACGGAACAGTCAGTTCAGATAAACTCAAAATCTATCCAAGTTCGTTGACCAAGTCTGTTGAAATGCAAGCATAAACCCTCATCCACTGTTCCAGACCGGTTTACCCCAAATCTTCACTGTCAGTAATCCCAAGCTCTGAAAACAGTAATTTGAGGCATCTGTCCGTAATTTTGCTGTCCGAGAAATCCTTTTACCAGAATCTTTCGCTGCCATCAAACCTTTTGTTGAGCGGGGGTGGGGGGGGGGGGGGGGGGGGGGGGCGTACACGCATGCTGCAACTTCCCATCCAAACCTAACTTCGACAACTGCCGAAATTTTGCACTTCATACCTAGAAAAATGGCGGCATGGAGAAATAAACCGGAAGTATTCATTCAAGGGACATCACTCGAAGTCATACCTTTGATAGCAGACGACACAGTAGCGAGTACGGCTCAAATGCCATGCCTTCTTTTGATTTCTTCTTCTTTTTTTTCCGCACTCATTCAGCGGAAATGCAGATTTTTGTTGTTGCTGACCGTAATAGCGTAATCGGAGGTCTCAAAACGTATTTACGGACAAATCCGTAGGGAAAACAGGTCTGCTACTCCATCCTACCTTTCTGTCCACCCTCTCACTCTAACACCCCCACCCTCTAAAATACCATTTTCCAAGGCAGGAATCTGTGATAAAATGGATCCAGGGAGCTTTCCTCCGACACCAGACAGAAAACGCAAAATGTTCATCACTCTCCATTGGAGACATGTTTACCGTGGAAAACGCCACAGCAAATGCAGACCTGTTTACCCTTATAATGAACAACCTGGAATTTGCCACAGAAAAACCCGGAATTTGAGAAGAAAAAAATAATTCACATCGCAATGTCGCTTATGCCGCCATGCAAAATTTTGAAGTCCACGTTGCAGTGTGCATGCTTGTCTCCCAAACGCGAACTTGTTATTCCTGGCACTTTCAAATACTTTTGAGAAAACTTCTGCTTCACTTTTGGCCGTATCACCCTATCACTGCTGTCGTTTGTCGGTTGACTTGCCTGACGACATGTTTGGCGCAAAACTACAACCCTTGCGTCTTTTCATACAAACGGAAACAAACAATAGACGTTTTTTCGAAATCCTGGGATTTTCAGCGTTCACCCGGAATTTATTATTTTACCCAGAATTTTTGCAAATTCCCGGGATAATTCCGGCAAAACCGGGAGGGTAAACAGGTCTGCAAATGTCATCTTGTGACAAGAGTTACAAGCGACAACTAACACGACAGGGTAGCAGCTAAGCCAAACACTGACAACGCTATTCGTCAACTTGAAAATCTGGAGACTCGCTCTTGAACATACAGAGCTGATTTATTTCTCATTTGAAAATGTCTTTCTTCTGGAAAAAAACAAACTACACATCTTGATCCACTGAAAATAGCTTAACAGTCGACTTTCCCCCCTGCCTTATGTGTTACAGAAAATGTAATGCAGTGGAACCTCCCTTATAAGACTCCCTCCCACATAAGACCTACTTCTCTGAGACACTGCCCTTCTTTGTAAATATTAAAATTACCTCCCTTATAAGACCCCTCCCTTATAAGACCTTATTTTGGATGATTTTTGAAGGTCTTATCAGGGAGGTTCCACTGTATTTCAATAGCAATTGACGGTGAAGAACATGGTAGAAACGTTATACAGGCATCTGGCCGAAATTCCTACTCACGAATATGGTGAACACCAATAAATAATGACCATTGCACAACATGTGAAAGCATGGCACTTTGTTCGAAGAAAAGATAAGAAATTACACAGATAATTTGTTGCTTTAATAATTATATTCCCACTGACCACAGAGGCACAGCTGTCACTATACTAAAAAAAAACACACACACACACACCAAAACCAAGGTCACAGTCACGGAAACATTACAGTTTTTGTCTTCATTGTTCAAGTTGAATTTTCAAAATGATAACGGAGTCCACGACACAATGCCTCTCTGCAAGAATGTCAACATGTTAAACACAAAGATCACATTCACACCACAATTGAAAATAAGCTACATCAGACTTTTTTTCCCTTCTAAAATCACCAAATAAGGCCCTGGCACACTATGCAGTGAGAAGAAAAAAAGGGGACGACAATTTTTTTTTTCATGACTTGGGTGTAGCCTAAACTACCGTCATTTTCAGGTTATAAAGCGATATTGTTTTCTCCAATTTCGACCTATACGCCTAATAAACGAGGGTGCCCTATTAGTGAACAAAATCTTGAGAAAAGAAGCAACGATTGCCGTGTGCAGTACAGTCTACAGTGAGTCAGACATCGAAAGTGGTCACTAGCCGTCGATACGACGAATACTCACATTAAAATGCTTCAAAATCCCTATTATCGTCCGAGATACCCTCCAACAGATGCCATAACCCTTCATTGGATGTAACAAGCATCGTTGTAGAGCTTAAAATGCCATAATTCTATCAACTTTCGCGAAGAAAAGTCAGAACACAACAACAGGAAGCAGCTCAAATGGAAGTTCAATTATTTGACAGGGGAGCCAACTCTCGTTTATGACAACAGTAATGGCAGCCAGTAAGCGTTTACAGGACGTGTATGGGCTTCAAAGTTTGACTTTCTTTTGCGAGGTGCCTTATAAACGAGGGCGCCTTTTACTTTAATTTTTTCGGATTTTTCTTGAAAATTGCCCTATTCGCCTTATACACAGCAGCACCTAATGATCCAAACAATACAGTACTGAGAATGTGAAAAGTTCTGGGCTGAAACACCGACTCTTACAAAGAATATTTACTCCCCAAATCACTGCTATCCAGTTTTGCTGTAGTTATCGTCTCTCTTTTCTCACGTTTGAAATAACCTGCTTATGTGCAGTACGCAACCTACAAAAATGAAAAAATGAAAGATTTGTTGTTACCTTTTCAACCTTTTATGTTATGCCAACAATCAGCTGATATACAGCTGTGAAAAAAGCCAGATGGTACAGGGTTAGTGGTGTGTGAGATTTTTCCCAAACTGCTCATTTCCAAAATAATCTGCTGATCTATGGTGTGTAAAATGAAGACAAAAACTTTTTTCTTCTTGTTTTACCTATTATTGAATTCAAATTATATGTTATTTCACCTTCTTGTACCTACTGTACTAAGACATTAGAACAATGTGCTAATCTACATATGTACATAAATTATTATTTTTATTTTTATTACCAACATTAAAAGTAATCTTATCAGTGAATGTATTCTTCCTTTTCTGCCTTCATAATCATATACTTAATCTGAAAAATAAGGAAACATAAAGACAGAGAATTGTGATGTCTTAAGGATTTTTGTGATAGCAAATAAAAAAATATATATATTTCTGTCTCGTACAACACACTTTTCCAGACGTACACATGACCAGACAGTAACCAATATGATTTTTTAAAAAGAAATACAAAAAAGTTTGCATGGATTCAAAAGTACAAAACACAAGTTACACTGTGCCACCTGGTAATAAATGAGATCTATATATACATGCACCAATTACAACATTTCATTCAAGTATAACATTTTGCTGGTAAGATTAGGTCAGAAATCTTTCTTGAAATATTAAAAAAACCTATCGTCATTTTGCCCTACTAAATGTTTCACCGTGTCAGAAATTATCTCTCTCACACACGGGCGCGCGCAAGCGCACACATTATGAACATGCACACAGGCATGTGTATGTAGCTCATCAGAATATGCGTCTACACACACACACACATACACAAATGTGCATCTACACACACACATAGAAATGACAAGTTAACGTTGCCTCAACTACCACATACGCCATACGTACACAAATGACACACAAGCGCGTATAGTCTCACACCTACTTGCATCTTTTTTCAAAATATAACTACATCTTTTAGCAAACTTAACTGAGCATAACAGATTTCGTACCACACTTCACAAGCAATGCTACTAAAGTCTAATCTGTCAAGTTTTTTTGGGGAAAAACAATTTTTTTCTGGAATGGAATGTACAAAACAAAATGTTATCTTTCTAAACTTTCCAAACACGTATGTACAGATACAAAAATATACACTAATCCACATGCGCACACTGTCAAATGCATGCGACCAAATGAGTAAACTACACAGATACAAACAGGCTCATTTGCACACACAAACATGCCTGCACACACACACACAAAAGCATGTTTGCTCACTCAATGCCCATTTTTTAAACATTTTTAAAAAATCCCCAGGGGATACCACTTTTGTACAAATAGTTCCCCCACCTTCTGGAAGTTCTGTGCTTGTAACTTCCTCTAATCTGTCACTCTCTTTGACTCCGCCTTTTCCCTTTGCTTACAGTCATCTACTACCTTATATCTTACTGGTCCATTCTCCTGCCTCTTTTTCTATCAATTCCTACAAAGATTTCTTCAGCCAAAGTCGGACATGCTGGGCCTAACTATTTCTTAGTTAGGCGCACAATGGCAGCATGACACATCTACGTTCATATGACAGGAAACTGTCTGAGCGAAAAAGACAAAAAATAATAATAAAATAAATATTTAAAAAAATAAAAAATAAAAAAATGTCTGAGCGAACGAAGAAGAAATTAACAAGTTTTAAATAATCCTACATAAATGGGGGGGGGGGGGGGGGGGGGGGGGGGGGGGGAATGCATAACCCACACCAATTTTTTTTTAAACACAAGCGTGCGCATATGCACACACACACACATATTACCAAAGTTCTCATTTTCTCTTTTGTTCTCAATCATTCAAAATGAAAACCCAAGACATGACAAAGCCATGCACGCACACTAAAAAAAACACCACAAATTATCTGGAGATTCTGTAGGAGGGAGTCTTTTTTCCCAAAAAAAGAAGAAATGTACATAAACAAAAATCCAGATTATTTACCAGTCTAATGGCATATATCATATATATGAAATAACTATCACCAGCTTTGCAAATAATAATAATAATAATAATGCCTTGGATTTGGACTCCATCTTCAATGAAATAAAATTATTTTAGCTTCTTTTATTTCTAACTCTTTATGCATACATTTTTTCTTTTTTCTTTTTTCTTTTTCCTTTTTACAAATGCCCTGTTTTGTTTTGTTGTTTTTTACCCAAAGGTATTCTCTTTTCTTCTATAAAGCCATTTTTTTGGCCAGCATTATTATTATTATTATGAAAAAAGGTTCTTAATTAATTCAATATAAAATATCTCTCTCTCTCTCTCTCTCTCTCTCTCTCTCTCTCCAAACAGGCCTCAGCCATATGGAATCACATTTCTATTTAATTTCTCTCTCTCTCTCTCTCTCTCTCTCTCTCTCTCTCTCTCTCTCTCTCTCTCTCTCTTCCAACCAAGACCTCAGCCTTACAGAATCAACATTTTCCATTTAATCTCTCTCTCTCTCTCTCTCTCTCTCTCTCTCTCTCTCTCATATGCATCAACACTGATGCATTTTGCCCAAACGCATCTCCCCAAAGCAACTCCACAGGTTCAAAAACATGGAAAGGCGAAAGAAACAACAGAAGTATAATTATTACCACATCATTAATTTTTCAACCATCACAGAGATTACATGTAAGTTCCACTTTAGGAAAAACAGAAGATCACAACGGTAGTGCCACTTTTATAAGCATCTCCTTTCAACAATATTTAACAAAACAAACAAAAACCCTCTCACAACAACAATTTAAACAAACGGAAATCCCACCATAAAATTACAGATGTGGCCTGAATTTCTGAGCCCGCTTTTTTTTTTTTAAGGATTAAAAAAAATGTCCCTTTCTTTTCCTTTTTTGTTTTCTTTTAGCAAATGAACTTCTTGTGTTAATATAAAATACAAAACACATCAATATGATCTATGCAAAGCTTTTGTTTTGTTGTTGACGAGTTATTTACTGCTTACAAGAGTTTAACAAAACTTTCTGAGCTTCAAATCATACCCCCTCAAAAAAAAGTGAGTGTCTTACACTAGATTCCTTTCAAACTATACATGTTTCTCAAGAATCACTGTTATTTTTCAACAAACATGTTCCGTTTTCTATGCAATCTTTGCTCCACAAAAAAAATAAAAATAACAGACCACCACAAACAATTTTTTTGTATGTCGATTGCTCCCAATGTTGGTGCCGATTTAAGACAGCTATGGCGTAGGTTGAAGAGTTTCAAATCAATAGGGCATTTGCCACGAGTGTTCGTTCTCTATACTAGACTACTAAGTTGCCCACACTCGTTCTGCCTGAGTTACGCTGACCTTTCTAATTCAACTCAGTGAATTTCAAGGTCGTCCTCACGTGGCAAATGCCCTATTGAGTAACAGCTGGCAGCACGTAGGAAGCCTTGCCACCCTTTTCAAAGAAGAACTGTTGTTGGATCTTACCAGTGGGTGGTTGCTGGGGGGAGTGGCGGTGTTGGTGTGTTGGTGTTACCGTCGGTCAGGGTCTCAAACGTGGATCAGAGCATGCTGCAACATGCGCCAATGTACACTATGAGAATTTAACCCCTTCAAGACATCACTGCCTATCATATTTGTGTGTGCATGTCGGTGTGGTTGGGTGCACATACTGTATGTATCTCCTAGTCATTACGAACAACCAAGGATCTTGTTTTGGGCCATATTTTTAACTCATTCAAGTCGTTCCAGCCATATGCAGCCAGAATTAAAAGATAGCTGTCAATTTGATGCACTGCTTCAAGGGAAGTAATTCAATGTGCACACCATACCTTGGTCACTTCTAAACTCACTTCGCTCCCTTAGACTGCTTTTGTAGTGGTTTGTTGTGGGGTAACCGATCGGTGTAGAGAGTTTTTCTATATAAAGTCTATATATAAAAAACCTACGTCTAAACCTGAAGTAAAAACCTGTAATCTTCTTTCATTTCTCCTTTTGTTTATGTATATTTTGTTTGTGTGTGCGGCTGGAGTGATTTGTGAGTTTTTTTAATAATTCAAAATCGTTGCAACATTCTGAACGACGTGGAACGACTCTTTGCCACCAATTTGCCCTCACCCTATCCTCTTATTTCCCCGTTACCTTGTCCGAGTTTCCGTTCTGAGTGTGCATCATCTTGACCTTGGCGGGGCGACCTCGGATGATGGCGTAGCAGAAAAGGGAGATCACCATCACAAACAGGAAGTAGCTGGAGTGCATCAGGTGCAGGTTGATGGTCGACTGCTCCTGAACATCGGGAATCGAGAGAAAACTATATTAAAAAGAAAATTCAAACAATAAAAAAAAAGGCAGAGGCTGGAGTTATGAGTCCACAACCCGCATTCTCCAGGCTACGGTTACGGGGCTCAATGACAGGACGCAAAAATTGTTTGCAATTGCTTTGAAATTGACTCTAACATGTTCCCAACCCTATTTCTTCAGGTTTCACAGACTGGATTGTGGAGGGGAAGTATTGGGGGGGAGGGGGGGGGGGGGGGGGGGGGGGTTGTGCTTTTTTCGCTATCTTTGCTGTTTGTTGTTTTCTTGTGTATCTGTTGATAAAGGCAGGCTCATTCGCCGAAACATCCAGATGTTTTGTTGTGTCTCTTGTGAATAAATAATGTCACTTTACACTTGTTGTGTGCCTTGTTTGTTTGTTGCCAATTCCTTATTGTAACGAAATCTTGATGCGTTAAATATACGAGACAAGAAAATGCACCCACTGCCCCGGAGACTGCGCTTATGGTAGCATTATTATTACCTGCATGAAGACAACGGCTTGGTCCTGCCAATCAAAGATGTGCTGCAGGTGAGACTTATCTCTGTGAAATTCAGGCTGCTCTCCCCCGGAGAGCGCGTCGCCGCAAGTGCAGCGCCTACCCAATTTTTAAACATTAAAAAAATTGGGGGGGGGGGGGGGGGGGGGTGCACACTTGGAAAACCTAGCTATCAATTTGGCCATACCAGGCATATCATTACCTGCATGAAGACAACAGCGTGGTTCTGCGAGTCAAAGATGTGCTGCAGGCTAACCAAGTAGTTAGCTAAGTTATCAGAATTAATTAACACCATTAACCCTTTCACCGCCAGCCATATTTCAGCAAAAAATGTCCATTAAATTTACCTGGGTAGAGAACAAACTCCATCTGCAGTATTCGGGATTCTTCTGTGACACACATAAAATAAGGTCTACCCTTACTTCCCAAAACTAAGACAATAGGGTCTTTGGATAATAGACCCCAATTTGATGCCTTTTAGTGGCATAGGTGTTAAATCACTGTGGTGCTAAAATGCGACTTTGGCGGTGAAAGGGTTAATGGTAGTATCATCATTACCTGCATGAAGGCAATGGCGTGGTTCTGCGAGTCGAAGATGCGCTGCAGGTGAACCCAGGTGGCATTAGCACTGCAGCGCTCAAAGCCCAGTATTACGTCCCCCTGAACAGGGTTCACTGCCTCCCTGTGGCAAACATCGTGCCTGTCCGGGCGCCTGGTGTAACAGTGAAAACAAGCACAGATCAAAAATCAGTCTCGGGTTTTTGTAATCACTCTAGTTCTCTATCTGTTTGTTGTGCATGTGTGAATCAGTCTGATTTTGAGAGAGGATAGAAAAAAGTGTGTGTATGCATGTATGTGTCTCTCTCTGTGTGTGTGTGTGTGTGTGTGTGTGCGTGTGCGTGCGTGCATGCATGCATGTGTACTTGTACGTATGCATGTGTGTCAAATCAAAATGATTTTTAATGATGAAAGAATAAGCTTGAACAGCTTTTCATTTTCACATCTTTCCGTCTTGTGTGTATGTGTGTACATGCATGTAAGTGTGTGTGTGTGTGTGCGTGTGTGCATGCGTATGTGTGTGTGTACCTCTGTGCCTCAGTGTGTGTATGTGTGTGTGTGCGCCTCAGTGTGTGTTTGCCTCTGTGTGTGTTTGTGTGTATGTATGTGCACAAGCATGCTTATATATATATTATCCAGGCATGACCACTAAACAATGGACTCACATTGTCCGGGGGAAGAATTGACGTGGGGCGGTGATGGTGACGCAGGCCTTCACCCGGTAACACTGTGCGGCCCCTTTCCCCTGTGCACCGAGGAACTGACAGGGGACGGAGTGGTTGGCAAGGGCAGGTAACACCATAGTCATCACGCCCTCTATGTCGTGATCTCTCTCTGTGTAAAGAAGCACACACACACATGCGCAGGATACACACATGCACACGCAGACACACCAATACACACACACATAAAACAATGAAAACAGAATAGAAATATGAGATCACTGTACGTAGTAACCACAAACACACACACACACATGCACACACACACACACATAGTGTGGGTAAAAGAACTTAGGAGAGAAGATTTTTTTTTTTTTTTTTTTTTAAGAGATTAACCCCTTCACTGCCTGCCCTGTGCCTACTTCAGGGTGTGTGATGTCATTAATGATGTCATAACAAAGTCAGGAAAGATATATCTCTAGACCATACCCCCCCCCCCCCCCCCCCCCCCCATGGGGATACCTGGGGGACTTTTGCATAAATAGTTCCCCCACCTTCTGGAAGTTCTGTGCTTGTAGCTTCCTCTAATCTCTTTGACTTACTGTCGTCTACTATCTTTCTGCCTTACCGGTCCATTCTCCTGCCTTTTTTCAAGAAACACTTTCAAAATGATTTCCTCCAGCCGAAGTCGGACATACTGGGCCTAATTATATCTTACTTAGGCACAGCAGCATGACGCATCTGCGCTCATAATTGACAGAACTGTCTGAGCGATCGAAGAAGAAAAAGAAGACCATTTTCTCAGATTGAGTCGAACAGGTCTCTTATAACCCCATGACTGCCATATAACGTATCATGTATCACGTACAGACTTGATGACATCACTGATGACATCATCAGATGAAGAGGAATAACTCTAATATGCTGGTTTTTGCTCTAACACAGTCAAGAGAGCTATATCCCCAGACCATTTTGCCAGATTGGCTCTATCACAGTATCAGTTGTCTTTTTCATGGCATGATTTGTACAATGGGGGTTTTCTTTAATTTTCTCTGGCAGTCAAGGGGTTAAATTCTATACTAAGAAAATCAATCATTGAACTCAATTTTTCTCTGTCAGTGAAGGGGTTAAACAACATACACTGTACATGAGGAATTCTGTGTGCAGGCCTGCACTGCACATGATCTCACAGCAACAAATAACCAGCCAAATTTGTCCTGCCTTCATATGTGCCACGAAGCATCGAATTATCGGCTGCGCATTATTGGGAAACTAAAATAAATACATTATTATGATGAACAAAACCACCGGTAAAGGTGCTGCCAAGTACGAGATCAAAACCTCTACTGCAAAACGTTACTCAACAGGACACACCCGCTTCAGGTTTATGTACCCACAGCACAAAATTTGAAGTGATTCTGTGCAGCAGTACACAAATTTAAATGATTCTGTGCAGCAGTATACAAATTTGAAGTGATTCTGTGCAGCAGTACACAAATTTGAAGTGATTCTGTGCAGCAGTACACACATTTGAAGTGATTCGGTGCAGCAGTACACAAACTGTGAAGTGATTCTGTGCAGCAGTACAGAAATTTGAAGTGATTCTGTGCAGCAGTACACAAATTTGAAGTGATTCTGTGCAGCAGAACACAAATTTGAAGCGATTCTGTGCAGCAGTACACAAATTTGAAGTGATTCTGTGCAGCAGTACACAAATTTGAAGTGATTCTGTGTAGCAGTATACAAATTTGAAGTGATTCTGTGCAGCAGTACACAAACTGTGAAGTGATTCTGTGCAGCAGAACACAAATTTGAAGTGATTCTGTGCAGCAGTACACACATTTGAAGTGATTCTGTGCAGCAGAACACAAATTTGAAGCGATTCTGTGCAGCAGTACACAAATTTGAAGTGATCTGTGCAGCAGTACACAAATTTGAAGTGATTCTGTGCAGCAGTACACAAATTTCAAGTGATTCTGTGCAGCATTCTGTGCAGCAGTACACAAATTTGAAGTGATTCTGTGCAGCAGTACACAAATTTGAAGTGATTCTGTGCATCAGTTCACAAGATATTGCCCAGACAGACAAAAACTAGAAAAAAAGAAGAAAAAAACCAGACTCAAGCAAACGCAATGCCCCACCACTTCGCAGTTGATGTAGAGGGCTACTCAATCAAATCAACATCAATTTAAAACAGGTACTGTATTTTTCGGACTATAAGGCGATACTTTTTTTCACACAGGGAGACCCCTGCGCCTTAAAATGTGACTAATAATATAGTAAGAAAATATAAACACAAAATCTGAATTTTGTGTCAAATTTGGGGGGTGCGCCTTATATTAAGGTGCGCCTTGTAGTCCGAAAAATACGGAAAGTAAAACTCTCTAAAAAAGGGAGGTAAAACAAAGTGCACTGACTAGCTTGTCCCAGCTGAGAGGCCAGGAGGGGGGAGGTAATGGTGGTGGTGTTGTGGTGGTGTGACGTTGACGCCGCTCCGGGAAAACCGGCTCCTGCTGCCACCTCCACCGTCATCATCATCGACACATTCCTGTGACACATCATGATAAATAACAAGAGCGTGAAAACGCTAGATCAACCAGCCGCGCGGCTGCATTTTCGTCTCCAGCGACTTTGACCTTTGACCAATGATCTTCATCTTCGAACTTGGCCGAGATATCCTAACTATCGGTACATATCCGCACGCAAAATTTGAGGGTGCTAGATCCCTCTGTTCAAACGCTACCATGGTAACGTTAATACCAGGGCTCCCAGGGACCCCCACTTGGGGGTCTATGAAGTACTAACATTCTAAAGGACCCTCTAAAAGAATGTGCAGGGGGTCCCAGGGATGCACTAGAAAATTTCTTTTTTGCATTCGCAATGCCACTGGGACCCTCTATCCCGCCTCTAGGACCCTCTATACTGTAAGTGAAGGAGTCCCTGGGACCCCTTGTTTTGCGGGACGATTGGGAGCCCTGAATACAAAGACAGCCCTGAAAAGAAAACGTTAACCAGCTTTGGCTTCGCCGCTGGTTAAAGATAATGATGGATGGCATTTCTATAGCGACTTTCTATTATTAGTGTACATTCATGAAGACATTGATTGACATGCCTTAAATTCTACTGTGCTACATCTTTCAATTTGAACGCTGAAGTGCACTTTAGGAATTATAAGATTAAGACCTTCCTTCTTCTGTTAGATAATGCACACACACATGCACACTTAACATGCACATGCACACACACACATAACATGCACGCACAAACACACACACACACTGCACAGTGGGTAGTACACACAACACAGCATAGAGAGAAAGAGAGAGACAGAGAGAGCAAACAAACATGGAAAAAATAAATGAAGAAAACAGTGGGCAGTACACACAGAATAAGCACTGAAAAGACAGTTGATCCTGATCTCAAAACGAATTAATTAAAGAACCATCAACTGAGCCACCAACTCACACAAGGGAGGCCCCCCCGGTCAGGGAAGAAGCAGCCGTGGAAGACACCGTGGAAGTCACCGCCCCACCCTTCCCATCGGCGACCGCCCTCTTCACCAGCACAGGGTGGTGGGGGTCCTGCTTCATGCGCTCCACGTAGCCCCCGTTCCCTGCAGCCGCTACCATGCTGGCAGTGGCCGACTGCTGGGGCGAGGCGCTGCCCCTGACGCTACCGCTGTCAGTAGCAGAAGATGAAAATGGATCGGAAGAAGGGGCGATGCCGTGGCCCTGGCTGCGTCCGCTGTCCCTTCCCACGCACAGGTTGACCGAGGAGAGCCGCTCCATGAACGTGTTGAATTGCTTGACAAAGAGGATGAAATGGTGTTTTTTAAAAACACAATTACCATATTTTCAGGACTACAAAGCGCACCGTTGTCTAAGCCTCACCCCCTGAATTTTATTAAAATTCTGGAAAAAAACAACGATAAAGCCGCATTCAGTGTCTAGGCCACAAGAGACTAAAAAGAAAAACGAACCTGAGAAGATGAGCAGATGAACTCGTGATCGAAAGTCACGGCAACTTCAACGGCCCGTGTTGCACTCACACACAAACTACACATAACAGTACAGACCTAATCTTCGCAAAAACGGACCTACTAAATACTGGATTCTGCACAACGACACAACACAACACAAAACATGACAAAGTAACGCACTGGCAGTTAATTTTCAGTCACAGTTTGCACGCACGAATCTTTTACCTCGCATACAACTCGGCTGACAAAATGGTGCCGCGCACACCGCAGATACGAAATAACGGCAAACGCTAATGCGCCAGCTGCTTTCATTTATCGGATTTTATGAGTTGTTTGCATTCAGCAAGTGTTTCAGTGCACACACTAACACCGATTTATCAGTTTGATAACGGAAATGAGCTGCTTTTCAACTTCTTTTTTGTAAAGTGAGACCATTCACTGAGTTCCACCTTATGGAGTGAGACCGATCACCTAGTTTCAACTTGGAAGTTGACTTCGCATTTACGTGTGCACAGAGTTCGTAAAGATCGACACGATCGCGACCGTTTCAGTTCAAATTTTGATCATAAACTGCTCAGTGATGACACATGTGCATAAAAGTGGTGAAATTTAGAGGTCAGATCGTGATATCGCTGATTAAATTCTTCAGTTTCGGCATGAGAATGGTTTGTTTTTAAACCGAGATTGACGATGTCAACACGCACAGGCTGGAGTTGACGACCAGCCTAAAATACGGAAGGGGAAATATTCACAAATTAGCCACAATCGTTGTTTCAGCCGCAGGGGTCAAGGTTGAAGAAAAAAGTAGCGGCTTACAGCCCAAAAAATACGGTAAAAAAAACTACAGTTGGTAAAACTACAGTTGGTTGCGGTTTTGTTTGTTTTTGTTTTTAATTTGAAACAGAAAACAAGAGTCGGTCTGGAATTTTTCTGTCAAAATTGTAAAGAGTTTTAAAACAAAGACAAGAAAAAGGACTTAAAAACACAAACAATAGTAAATATGTACATGAGACAGTGACAAAAGGTCATCCGGGTGACAACCAACAGTTTGGACCTCTAAAATACAGTCATAGAATTGAAACTGAAAGTTTTATCTGTGTCTCCTCTAAAGATGTTAATGAAATAATCTTGTACACCAAAAGACATACTTTTCTTTAAATTGTGTCTTTGATGAGCAAAAGACTTGGTGTATGTCCACCAACTGCAAAAAGTATGTCCACCTACAGTTTTCCTTGTAAAAGTTGATTCTGTGCAGCTAAATAAGTTTCAATGCTTTTGCAGTTGGGTTATTTCACTGCAGTTTGCATGCTTGAAAATACTTTCATGACATAGAAGGGTGTATTAACTATTATGAAACAATTTGATGGCGTATGTCCTCAGTGACAACCAACAGTAATAATGCAAGATAACCATAATAGGGAAGGATTTCCCTGGAAATTTTGCAAGAAGGCTATACTTGGTGTTTTAAAAAGACATCACAGTCAACAAAAATTATATTTTCATATGAACAAATCTGTTTTTGCACAAAAATGATTTTCTGTATGTCCAGCGTGACAACACTTTTTGTTCAAATAATTAAAGGAATTCATATGGATGTCTTTGCAAAAATGATACTAAAATGCATTGATCAATAATTTATCACATATGATATGTACACCAAATTGAAGCAAAAAATACCAATTGTGTCTGCTAGATCTTGCATTCTGTGCAATCACTGTTGGTTGTCACTCTGAACATATGTCGGTTGTCACTTTTCACCTTTTGTCACAGGCTCACATGGAAAGGCAGAGGGGTGGGTGGGTAAAAGAATTTAGATGCAAGGACTAAAAAAAAATTTAAAAATTAAAAGCAGAAAAGAGAAGAATTCCATCCGTTGCTTTTTCTTTTTACGATCTCTTAAATCTCACCTGGTCGATGACAGCTTTTGGCATATCACTGGCAAAGTAGGCAAAGGTGACGAGGCCAACTGCCATAGAGCCCAGAAAGATCATGAAGGCTACGAGAGGCGGCCGTGACCCAAGGTAACCTCGAATGTTGTCCACTATTACCAACGCCATCATGTACTGAAAGAAAACAAGAAAGCAAATGCTTTATTTAGTTTGAAGTTGAACCATAGAAAAATATGTTTTTATCACAATCAAACATGCTCAAATGTATTTTATATTTACCAAAGATGTTTTTGAGTTCATACTATCAAGCATGCTCAAATTCATTTTATATATTTACCAAAGATGTTTTTGAGTTTCTACTCTTGCTCTCGATTTATTAAATCATCTTAACTTGCAAGGATAAAATTAAATGTGAACACATTTTGCCACATTCGATTTATAATCTTACCAGTGCCTTTTAAATCAATGAATTATTATCTGAATTATATGTGGATATATGAGGACATCACCTTAGTACTGGATCTCATCAAACTATTTTCTTTCATTTTTCATCTGCCTTAGGGATGACAACGCTCCTCCTTCTTCTCTTCTTCGATCGCGCAGACAGTGTCCTGTCTATTATGAGCGCAGATGCGTCATGCTGCCGTTATGCACCTAAGTAAGAAATAATTAGGCCCAGCATGTCCGACTTCGGCTGGAGGAAATCTTTTTGAAAGTTTTTCTTGAAAAAAGGCAGGAGAATGGACCGGAAAGGCAGAAAGATAGTACATGACAGCAAGCAAAGGAAAAAGGAAAAGTCAAAGAGGGTGACAGATTAGAGGAAGTTACAAGCACAGAACTTCCAGAAGGTGGGGGAACTATTTATACAAGACCTCCCCCCCCCCCCCCGGTATCCCCACAGGGGGGGGGGGGGGGGGGGGGGGAACACTCCTCCAAAACCTCAACCCCTACAAAGCCTGTGCTCCAGACGGTATCACGCCAAGCGTCCTCAAGAAGTTGGCAGTAGAACTGGCGCCTGCACTGACTGCTAATTGTGCTATCTTCAGCCCAGTTCAGGTCTTCACTTGTCTCAGGCTCTGTGAAAGCTGACTGGAGATCCGCATATATCATTATATGTCACACCGATTTTCAAAAAAAGGGGAATAGTACGATCCGGCAAACAATAGACCACTCTCCCTCACCAGTGTTGTGTGCAAGCTTCCAGCACACATTTGTTAAACATTCACAACGCATTCAAACATTGAAACAAAGATGCTATACAAAGACGAACAAGAAGATACAACACACACACACATTTAAGAAATAGATCTAAAGGCAAGAAAGAGTCCTGAGGGAAAGAGAGAATGAGCTTCAATGACCGGGAAACAGGTGGGTTTTGAGGTTTGATTTGAAAGCAGAGAGGGTCGGTCACTGACGAGGCCAACCGCCACTGATGGAGGGAGAGAGGAAGTTTGTTCCAGGAGGTTGGTCCTGAAACACCAAAAGAGTGGCTCAGTGCTGACCAACAGTTGAAAGCTTATTGTAGTGATCTGGAGAGATAGAGGGTTGGAAACTGAACGTAATGTGCGAGCTGGCGTATAAATGGAAATATTAAGGTCGCAGAGGTAAGATGGAGCAGCTTGATGGATAGATTTATACTATTAGTATTATAGCAAAAGGTGTTTAGCTTAAATACTCAATTATGTCTACAACAGGTAGCCAATGCAAAGAACGGAGAATCTTGAGGGCTAACAAAAAAAGTAACATGATCAAACTTTTTTCTTCCTGAGGACAAGACGAGCAGCTGTGTTTTGAATATGCTGGAGACAAGATAGAGAAGAGACTGACAGGCCAGAAAGAAGAGCATTACAGTAGTCAAGACGAGATAGGATGAGGGAAGTTTGTTTGTTTGTTTGTTTGTCTTCCATAGCTTAAAGACTCCAGGGGTCATCCCAATAGCTGAAGCACTTGAACACTATGGTACAAATGCACCAGCTAGGGATGAGAACATTGCGTGTGTGACCGTTTTTGATTACCCCGCCACTTAGGCAGCCACACTCCCACTTCGGAGGAGATGAGGAAAGTAACATGCAGTGGCTTCATCTGAGAGATATTAAGGAACTGAGAGGAAATGAGTGAGAGGAACTGGAGAGTGCTCAGCAAGCAGACAGACATCCTTATTATAGACTTCTCTAAGGCCAAAACAAAAAATGTTGTTCTGTGTTGTTCAAATGTGGAATAATCTACCAATTAATATAAAGAATGCACCTAACATTAATTAATTCAAAAACCTTTTGGATGAAAACCCAAATTTGGAAACAAAATTTAAAAGTTTTGATGAATAAACAAAGCCATTCCTAAAAAAATTTATTTTAAATTTGATTAGTTTTAAGGAGATGCAAACCACTTATAAAAAAAATGTCAAAAGTCAAATTCACTGAAAAGGGGCGTAAAAGGGCTGCGAGGCCTTCTTCTTCTTCCAGTTGGGGATGTTTATCCTGCTCACCGGTCTTCATTCAGACCATTAATAGCACACAGGATGCATGCTATGGGAATTCGTGTCACCCATCCCACCGGCACACACGGCCTACTCATACCGATTAGTGGGATGGGCTTTAACGTGTGCGCAAGATCTTGTGCATGCGTTCGCACACGGGACCTCGTTTTTAAAAAGTCTCATCCGAAGGACTTTTTCCTCAACCGACGTCAGGTACCCATTTACACCTGGGTGGAGTGAGGAAAATAGGAGTAAAGTGCCTTTCCCAAGGACACACCACTGTGAACCGAGCTGGGTTCGAACCCGCGCATTCGCAAACCTGACGGATTACGAGCTAGCAACTCGGACTTACCAACTGAGCTACAGTGGCTCCTAGTCCTACCCTATAAATAGCCCTATATCTACCTACCTACCTATCTTTTTTTCCTGAGGATGCCAGAATGATCAACTAAATGATCGTGAAAGAAGAAGAAGAAGAAAAGGGTGTGTCTAATCACCGGAAAATGCCGAAAGGTGAATGCCGGATGGTCATGACACCATAATGGTGAAGCTGAATTATGAAACCACAGATAACCAAATTATAAATAGTCATTTAACAAAGACTGATCATCCCCTCTGACCTCATGTTTTGCTGTCTTAGCAGCTTCTGGCTCAGTTTCAATATTGAGAAAACTTCCAGTGGCTACGTGCCTGGTGACGATCTCAGCCTGTGTGAACGGTGTGTGATGCCACAAAAACGTGTCTACTTAAAAAATAATTGACATATACTCATTGAGTTCTTTGATTTATGTTCAAGTTGAGCGCCGATGTGTTTGTTGTACGCGTATGCGCAGTTTTGTTTGTAAACACGTTGATAATTTTGAAGCGGTATGACGTGAATTCTATTCTAGTGTGCGGGATAGCCGGGGTCCGATAGCCAAACTACAGAAATGTGTCAATCCGGACCGTGTTAATCACTTTGCTATTCAGCAATTTCACTTTCCATTGTAATAAATGTGGGGGGTTTTGTAGAATGTTTTCTTCATAATTCAACCCTACCATTCGGTGTTTTGATCATTCCGCCTTCATCATTCGGCATTTTCCAGTATTTTTTCGGCATTTTCCGGTGAATAGATACACCGGAAGAAAGAATGCCATAATTCTGATAACATAAACATAATAACTGGTCTTTCTCTCTATCACACTCACCCACCCCAACCCCTTCCATCCCACCCCCCTTTTTATTTTTCAAAATCAAGTCTTCAAATATCTAGCTGACTTCCTTCGGTTTTGAATCCCATTAATATCTTTCTACATAGTAAACTGTGTATATATAGATCTGTAAATACTTCAGTTATTTCCCGACTATCTCGCAATCATTTCTTCTTCTTCTTCTTTGCAGTACGTAGCCACAATCAACACACTGATTATTATGCCACGGAACCGGGGAGGTTCATCCACATATGCCGAGAGAAAGGGCCAGGAGGCTGAAGATTAAAGAAAGAGGAGAGGATGGACAAAACGAAAACGCCTAGCTTGATGGGAATCTGCAGGGGATGAGGGGAGAGGGGGGAATGGAGAGGGGGGGAAGGGAGTGGGTGTTGGCAGGTCGTTCCATTCCTTTCTTTTTCCCCATTTCTCTCTTTTTCGTACTACCCCCTAAAGTGCAGCAGAATCTTCAACGTGATGAAATTGGCTGCCTAAGGAGAAGAAGAAGATAACGGGCAAGTTAGTAGCACTGCCACTAGCACAGTAGCAGACAACTAGAGTAACTATGCAATATTCCGAACGGTGTTGATACTACGAACGCTTTCGGTTTTTACCTTCTAGTTGTTTTCGTTTCGTTCATACGTTTCCTGCGTTTACTCAGAGTTGTCTTTCCTTTATCATGCTCCAGACCTGTGTCAACCGTTAAATATAACGACCAATAAAAATACTACAACGAGATTGTGACGTAGAGCACCCTCGTTTTCATACTGACACTTCGCGGAAATTTTGAGAAGTGCTTGTGCACGCATTGAGTTCAAGGTGACTTCGACTTCAGTTATTACCATCACCAGATAAGCAGGTGTAAATTATATTGGTTGTTCTGCTGATGGCTACATTGAGGCTCTGTTTGGGTTTGTGAAAAAGAAGATATTGTGTGTATGAAAGCTTATATTGGCGTTAAAAACGTGCGTTCGGAGTTTCAACAAGATTTTTGCACTCTGTTCATATTACGAACTACTAATGTTTGAAACTTCGAACCTATGATTATGGCATTACACTGGTGACTCTGCACGGGCACTGACTGGTTGGCCAGCTCACATAATATAATGTAGGGTTATTTTGGACCGTTATTTCTATTGTATTTATCACGTTTTTGTCGATTATATAGTATCCCTTTTGACTGTTTATCCAGATCCAGATTAAGTTGTTAAAACGTGTACTTCAAGTAATTATAGCCCTGTTCGAAATATCAACAACTCCTGTTCGTGATTGTCAACAAATGTTCGAAATAACCCACACACGACCTCACTCAGAACTAGACTAGTCAAACTAGACTAGTCAACAGTCACGACACACTGACACACGTAAACAATAGTCAAAACTATGCATTACAGTGCTCATCACGACTTTGCCAAACATTTTTATATCAAAAAGACAAAAGCATTAACGTACCAATTGAATAACACGTAAATCAAATCAAAGCAGGTAATTATTTCGCTTGTAGTTCAAGAGAAATCAATCGTAACTTCGCAGCTTGTCACGTAGGAAAAGCTGCCATACTTCTGATCTCGCGAGAATGCAGTTCGATACCATGTGACATTTGATTTGTTACTCACGTGGATACCCTAATTCAATTTTGCCCCCAGGGGAACATTTCTACACATCTCTGGAAATAATAAATCCATTATATATATATATATGTGTGTGTGTGTGTGTGTGTGTGTGTGTGTGTAGTCAAGTCAAGTCAAGTCAAAATTATCTTTATTGAGGATAAAGGAGTAACTGAGCTTGACAGCTTTTTTTTAATCCTGTCCTCAGAATGAAAAGTAACTTATGGGGAAGACGGGGTAAAAAGCGCATGGGCGGGCAAGAAGCCCACCCCAATTATCTCATGAACTAAAGAAAATTTCAGTCAAATTTGCCCATGAGACGAATGCTAGACATTAACGCTCGTCTCATGGGCAAAATGAGACTGAAATGTTTTTCATTTCATGAGATAATTGGGGTGGGCTTCTTACCCGCCCATGCGCTTTTTACCCCGTCTTCCCCTATATGAAAGCAACTCAGTCAAAAAATAACTCAGCATGCAAAACAAAACATTCCAAACTACTAAACATTAGCCTAAGAATATAACGCATTGAAAGAACTCTATTGAGAGTGAGAGAGAGAGAGAGAGAGAGAGAGAGAGAGAGAGAGAGAGAGAGAGAGAGAGAGAGAGAGAGAGAGAGAGAGAGAGAGAGAGAGAGAGAGAGAGAGAGAGAGAGTATAAATGAATGGGATATTGAAGTGAAAATGGTTGTCCCTTCCCCATTTCATGTTCTCCCCATCACCCATATATATATATATATATATAACAAAAATGTCCTGGACACAATTAAAAGGAAATGTTCCGACGGAATAGGTGTTAAATTTCTAAAGTTAAGAGTCTAATTCATATGGTTTCTAACATATTATATTTAAGTGCTTTCATAAATGTCTGTCTTGATGTACACAATTTTAAGTTAAAAGCCGGATAAATTGTTCCACGCCGTACAGCCTGAGTACAAGAAACTAGATTTATAAAGATTATTACGGGGTCTGGGAAAAGAAAGTTTGTGTGTGTGTCTGCTGCTTTCGTTGCTAACAAAATGTTGGGTGATTTTCTTAAGGGCTATTCCATTCACAACGCTGTATAGGCATTTGTTATATAACAGTCTTTCCTTAACTGGCAGGATGTTTTAAAGATTTGTAATCACATTTAGTGAGTGAACTGGACTTCAACTGTATTAATTTTATTGCTCGTTTGTGTAAACGATTTAATTGTTTCAGATTTGGTTCGCTGCTATTGTCCCAAAAAGAGTTGATGCATAATTTATAAGGGATAAGATAGCTTTTTCG
>CM065702.1:23539588-23674588 GCA_017654935.2 Phymorhynchus buccinoides | reverse complement strand
GCTCGTCTCATGGGCAAAATGAGACTGAAATTTGCTTCATTTCATGAGATAATTGGGGTGGGCTTTCTTACCCGCCCATGCGCTTTTTACCCCGTCTTCCCCTATAAGGCTCGGCTACACGTCTACTATAATCGTACGACTGTACCATACGATTCGATCACGAGGTCTCGCAGCGCGAATCACAATTGTGTTCTTGGAGACCACGTGATCGAATCGTATCGTACAGTCGTACGATTTTAGTTGACGTGTAGCCGAGCCTTTAGAGTCAATTGGTTCCAGTTCTGTCAATGATTGCGTATGTGTGAGTTGTTATGGTGAAGACGGGGTAAAAAGCCCATGGGCGGGTAAGAAGCCCATGCCAATTATCTCATGAAATGAAGCAAATGTCAGTCACATTTTGCCCACGAGATGAGTGTCAATGTTTAGCATTCGTCTCATGGGCAAATGAGCCTGAAATTTGCTTTATTTCATGAGATAATTGGCATGGGCTTCTTACCCGCCCATGGGCTTTTTACCCCGTCTTCACCTATGTGCTATGTGTTTGTGTGCCAATATACATTTTCTACATTAGTTCTTTTATTTTAAAAACTTGTCAACATAACTATACTGCTTTCTTTTGTGCGTTATAATATATATACAATGAATGTAGACCTTTTTCATGTTCGTCAATAAATAGTTGAAGGCGTAGATTCAACCGTGAATCTTATACCAGTGAATGTCTAACAAATAATATATGAAACAAATCATACATTTATGTACCAGTGACCAACTTTTTTTTTTACAATTTATAAATCGCATATCTGTTGTTGTTTTGTTTTTGGGGTGGTTATGTTTGTTGTTATCCATGCCCCCCCCAAAATAAGCTCATTCGCATATTGAAAACCAGTGATTATTATGACCGAGTTACCCACTACTTGTGGCGGTGCCATAGCCGATGAGGTTTAACCGAGGCGTGGTCACCGCTACAGCTATCTGTATTAATTTTTTTAAATCGGGACTTTACTGGTTTCGTACTGCCTCCGGGCATTGCCTCCAGTATTGTTCCAACCATATTTGTATTTACAAATGTCCCATATGTGTCTGATTCAGACCAAGAGGACGTAAAACTCCATTTTCTCTCTATGACCGGTAATTCCATAACTATGTTGAATTCGTTTTTGGTGGGTTTTTTAATAAATAATTTGTTTCCTTATAATTTTTATACAACATAAGTGGCCATACATGGACAAAAGAAGGGAAGGTCAGGAAGTGGGTGAAATGGGGATTGGTGTGTGTAGGGTGGGTGGGGGGGTGGGGTAAATTAAATATGGCGGTGGGGATGGACATAAGGCCGCTAAACCGCCCATGCGCTTTTTACCCCGTCTTCCCCTATTGCTTTTATCCTATCTCAAGAGACTTGGTGTTTATCCTATGAGGTCGAAGACCGGTCATAGGGGAAGACGGGGTAAAATGCGCATGGGCGGGTAAGAAGCCCACCCCAATTATCTCATGAAATGAAGCAAATTTCAGTCTCATTTTGCCCATGAGACGAGCGTTAATGTCTAGCATTCGTCTCATGGGCAAATTTGACTGAAATTTTCTTTATTTCATGAGATAATTGGGGTGGGCTTCTTACCCGCCCATGCGCTTTTTACCCCGTCTTCCCCTATAGGGGAAGATAAGCATCCGGTCTCTTTTCCCTATATGAGTAGTGAGGACAGAAACACTGGTTATGTCCCTTTTAAACAGGACACATTTTACACGTTCTTAGGCCAGTTGAATTCTCCGTTCAAATTCCAGTCTGAGTTTTTGGATAGCCGTCACTGTGAATGGTGTACTGTCGACACTAACGATAACTCTATCAGCCCGGTTCGCCGAGCTCTTAAGTAATCCATCTTACCCTTTTAGAATATCTTTGATAATAGTAACCACTTCATCGTAGCAAGAAAATCCCACTCATCCACAAATTGAATATAGTTCTCCAATTCTCTTAATTTTGAAATGTATATTGTTGCTTGTTTGCTGCTTTTGTTGGTATACATTTCGATGCAATTTTTTTATTATTACACGGCCATAATACATTTGTTTTTGTTTTTATTGTTATGAAATGAAAATTTAATAGGTGACTCCTCTCTATGTGTTCTCTTATGAGAGGTCTCTTTGACAAGTTAAAATAATTTGTTTCTACTCTCTCTCTCTCTCTCTCTCTCTCTCTCTCTCTCTCTCTCTCTCTCTCTCTCTCTCTCTCTCTCTCTCTCTCTCTCCTAGATATGCGATTCAAGCAGCATAAGCATAGTGTGATCATGATAGAGCCATGAATTAATTTGTACCATTTTGATTTTTTTTTTAAACACAAAAACAAGCATGTCCATGGTGGACACATTAAGGTTTTTCTTCTTCGATCGCTCGGACAGTTTCCTGTCAATCATGAGCGCAAATGCGTCATGCTGCCGTTATGCGCCTAACTAAGAAATAGTTCGGCCCAGCAAGTCCGACTTCGGCTGAAGGAAATGGTTTTGAAAGAGTTTCGTGAAAAAGGGCAGGAGAATGGACCGGTAAGGCAGAAAGATAGTAGATGACAGTAAGCAAAGGGAAAAGGCAGAGTCAAAGAGAGTGCCAGATTAGAGGAAGTTACAAGCACAGAACTTCCAGAAGGTGGGGGAACTATTTATACAAAAGACCCCCGGTGTCCCCACGGGGTGGGCGCAATAAGGTGACCCAAAACTTTTTCTTGGAAATCTTTCCCAAACACTGCTTATATCATTGATACTCATGTACTGCATCATCATCATCATCATCGTCGTCGTCGTCATCATCTTATAAACGGTGTGATACAAATTGCTTTGCGTAGGAGTGAAGCAAACGGATTTAACGAGAATGTAAATAATATTTTTAAAAAGTTCATTTAAGTTACGTGCTTAATTACCCAATATAATAATTGTGATTTGTTTCATGGAAATCCGAGTGGTTTTAGAGGCCATAGAGAAGAAACTGGTTGGTTGTTAAATATTGTTGGAATTATTTTTACTTTTAACTCAGTGATCACGTGTACTTGGGCGATTGTTTTTTGCATATATTAGGAAATCCGAGTGGTTTTAGAGGCCATAGAGAAGAAACTGGTTGGTTGTTAAATATTGTTGGAATTATTTTTACTTTTAACTCCGTGATCACGTGTACTTGGGCGGTTGTTTTTTTGCATATAATCTTTTAAATACATAACCGCGCGTGTGTGTGTGTGTGTGTGTGTGTGTGACCGAAAGGAAATTATATTGATAGGAAATATTGTGCTTAAATTATGTAATGCCTGATTCATAATCATATGTGAGAAAAGGATATTATCCATGACATCCGAGGGATCTGTATTTTGGCTATGGTATCTGGTTATGTATACCACTATCACGTTGTAATTACTTTTGATATGCAATTGTGTAAGTCTGTGAGTGGGAGAATAGATTTGGGCTCTCTCTCTCTCTCTCTCTCTCTCTCTCTTGCATTTCCAATTATGGAATGTTTTGATAATAATGTTATTATGCCTTATGTAATCCCCCTCCCCACCCTCCCACATGATACGGGCAGTGAGGCCTATTCATTAAAATTTTCGAATTCGAGTCGAGTTCTCTCTCTCTCTCTCTCTCTCTCTCTCTCTCTCTCTCTCTCTCTCTCTCTCTCTCTCTCTCTCTCAGAAATTTTAGGATCGTTAATTATTTGGACAAATTGTTACCTTGTTATGATCACATTGTATAGTATAAAATCATTATGCAAGTGTGTGTGTGTGTGTGTGTGTGTGTGGTGTGTGTGTGTGTGTGTGAGAGAGAGAGAGAGAGAGAGAGAGAGAGAGAGAGAGAGAGAGAGAGAGAGAGAACACATAATTATGCACTCGATGGCTTAGAGTCAAAGCGGATTATCTTCAGATAGTCCATCGAGTTATTATGGAACATATTGCAAAAACTAATAACTTGTATTTACAAAGACTGTTAAAAACATAACATGGAGATTCTCACGTTACACGGTCTTTATTAAATGCAAGTTATTAGTTTTCGCAACAAGTTCCAAAATAAGTCAATGGCCATCTGAAAGATGGTCCGTTTTGACTCGGTGAGTATTTGTGATATTTAGTTTTTGTATTCCATAATCCAAAGCCACACTTAATCCTGGTTTTTAATTTGGTTATAAATACATAGGGGGAGACGGGGTAAAAAGCGCATGGGCGGGTAAGAAGCCCACCCCAATTATCTCATGAAATGAAGCAAATTTCAGTCTCATTTTGCCCATGAGACGAGCGTTAATGTCTAGCATTCGTCTCATGGGCAAATTTTACTGAAAGTTTCTTTATTTCATGAGATAATTTTGGGTGGGCTTCTTACCCGCCCATGCGCTTTTTACCCCGTCTTCCCCTAGTATTCTGTTAATATGGCTTTGAATATATGTATTATACAAATATTTAGTTACATTCCACATTTCTACCGCGGCGTATACTGGGTACATTATATTATTATATGGTTTACCTGATTAAACTATTAGACTATACACAGCCTACGCAGTGTGGCTTTAATTAACTAAGATATTAATATTTTATTACATTACACTGTCATTGTTATTTGTCAGTGTACTATAGGCCTAATGAGCGACTTAGTGGGCTCTTTTGACCACCAGGGGGCATAACGCTCGAGTGGGGCTAATCCTCTCTATATTCTTAGTTGGGGATAAAGAAAGAAAGAGAGAGAGGGAGGAGTCCCACCCTCTCTCTCTCTCTCTCACTACGCCCAACTAAGAAAGTCGCGTAGTAAGCCCCTAGTGGATTGACTGCCCCCTGGCGGTCAAATAATCGCCATAAGTCGACCATTTGCGGCCATACTTGTTTTTGTTCACATGACAAGCCATTGGTCTGCTTTGTGAGAACTCATACATCTTGGCACTTTTTTGTGACAATATATAACAATAAAAATCAAAATGCTTTTTTTGGATGTCAGTGTGGGGTTTGTTCTGGCGAAGTGAGTACATGTGAGAAAGAATGTGTCTCTGCAAGTCATCGAAACGTTTGAATAGAGTAATTCGCTCATGTAACGACCGTTATGCACAATGTGACACAATCTTACAGTGTAGAATGTGTCATCTGTCAGTCGAAATTTGAACAGAGTAATTCGCTCTAGTAACTACCGTTACGCACTGTGTAACGACCATTGAGAACAATGTAACAACAGTTACAATATAGAATGTGTGTCGGTAAGTCCTCGAAACGTTTGAATAGAGTAATTCACTCTTGTAACGACCGTTAGACACAATGCAACGACCGCTACAATATAGTGTATGTCTCTGTAAGCCCTGTAAACGTTTGAATACACAGTATTCGCTCTTGCATAGACCGTTACGATCTGTGTAACGACCGTTAGGCACTTTGTAACGACCATTACAAATATAGAACATGTCTCTGGAAGCCCTAGAAGCGCTTGATTAGACAGTATTCGCTCTTATGTCAAACGTTACGCATTTTTGTAACGACCGTTACAAATATAGAATATGTGTCTAAAAAGTTCTGAATAGAAATTAATTTGTGGTTGTAACGACCGATACGCACTGTGTAACGACCGTTACAATATAGAATGTGTGTTTGTAAGTCCTTGAAACGTTTGGAAAGAGAGTAATTCGCTCTTGTATCGACCGGTATGCTCTGTGTAACGACCGTTACGCACTCTGTACCGACCACTACAAATATAGAATATGAGTGAAATGCGATTGCAACGACCAATACGCAATGTGTAAGGACCGTTACGCACAATGTAACGACTGTTACAATATAGAACGTGTCTCTGTAAGTCCTCTGTAATTACGCTCTGTTACAAACTTTGTAACAACCGTTGCACACATAGAATGTGTGTATGAAAGATTTTGAATATAAATTAATTTGTGGTTGCAGCGACCGATAGGGGAAGACGGGGTAAAAAGCGCATGGGCGGGTAAGAAGCCCACCCCAATTATCTCATGAAATGAAGCAAATTTCAGTCTCATTTTGCCCATTACAAACATACGTTATGTTTCTGAAAACTTTTGAAGATAAATTTGTGGTTCTAACGACCAATATGCACTGCATAACGACCGTTATGCACTGAGTGAAGACAGTTATATAGTTGATCGTTGCATTATGTAACGACCGCTACATACTTTGTAACGACCGTTACGCACTGAGTGAAGACCGTTATATACTGTGTAACGACCGTTACACATTATGTAACGACCGCTACGCACTTTGTAATGACCGTTACGCACTGAGTAACGACCGTTAAACACTGTGTGAAGACCGTTATATACTGTGTAACTACCGTTACGCATTATGTAACGACCGTTACGCATTGTGTAGCGACCGCTACGCGCTTTGTGGAGGAGCGGAGAGACCTGAAGGGAGTGTATAACTCAAGGAGTTGACAGAGGCAGAGGTATGGAGGAGCAGTGTTAGAAATTATACCTAAACAGATGAGAGCAATTTTGTAGTGAATTTTGTGAGAGACAGGCAGCCAGTGCAGTTCCTTTTTGCTCCAATTCTGCTTGTTCCTTTAGGCATATAGATAGAAAAATAGATGTGTCCATCAGAGGCGAGGGTTTTTTCGGTCCTGGACCGACTCCTACCCAGAGTGAGTGGCTATGGGCTCAATGTGAAGACTGAAACCACACAGTCGAGTTTCATCCGCTTAACGGATGCGATTCTGAGAGTGTTGCTCTAATTGCAAGACCAACACTGCAGGTGTCTGTAGTTCTCGGGCCTGGTTAACGCAGGGATATCATTATGAAAGGAAGCGTAGAATACAGCCCTGCCATGCAGTCTCAGACCGATACGGAACTCCATAGCATCATCATCATCGTTATCATCGGCCTCATTTTCCATCAATCATAAAATGTCTCAAATTCTGTGGCTTTGCATGCCCTGCTCTCATGGTGACCTCAGTTTCGGTTTCCAATCCAGTCTATGCCTTGGTGCGTTCGGGTCAAAGTCATGGGGATCAGTGTGTTCTGGGGAGCTGTCGGTGGATGGTTGTGGTGGCGCCCTCGGAGGAGGACCTCACTCACGCTGGCTCCGCGACTAAGAGAATAGTGTCGTCAGTAGGGGGCTTAGTAGGTGGTGACCTGAACAGGCTCCACTGAACTCCACCGAAGTGACTCAGCAGAAGTGCAGTGTCTCCTCGGTTGGTTGCCTCCTGACGGCCTAACATAGATTTGCTCCCCTTGGACTGCTGGTCTCGGTTTCTGCGACTTGAACAAACCCGGGTGTAGCTGCGAATTGGGATTCGGAACGAGCGGCGTGGGAGCAACGCCACTGTACAGCCCAGAAGATGGGACAGCAAAAAAAAAAAAAAAAGATGTCTGAAAACTTTTGATTAGAGGATAATTTGCAGGTTGTAACGACCGACACCCATTGTGTAATGTCCGTTACTAAGATAGAATAGTAATGAATAATAATAGTCAAAATAAGAATGAACAGACCAGATAAACTGTAGAAAAAGCGAAGTGCTGACAAGATGGTTTCACACACACACACACACACTACACACCAATACATATAAATACAAACATACACACACATACATACAAAGAGGTCACACACAAAAGAGACTTACAACTATGTGATTTTATTCGACAATGAGACACAGGAACAAACATTTGTGTCTTAACCCCTTGACTGCCAAAGAAAATTAAAGAAAAAATCATTGTACAAATCATGCCATGAAAAAGACAACTGATAGAGCCAATCTGGCAAAATGGTCTGGGGATATAACTCGTGACAGTTAGAACAAAAGCCAGCATATCAGTTACTCCTCTTCATCTGATGATGTTATCAGTGATGTCATCAAGGCAGTATGCAATACGTTATATGGCAGTCATGGGATTAACAAAATGCACAATATAACGGGTATTTTATTTTGCAAATACAGGATTTTGTATCATTCGAACTACACAGCAGTATGTACAAGTATATTTACAAGCTCTTCCATTCACATTCCAAAATCTATATTCTAAACAGAAAAGCACATACACACCCACAGGGAGAAAGGTGGCAGAGTGGTTAAGACGTTCACCTACCAAATGTAATGCGTGACTGCAGCGTGAGTGACCTGGGTTCGAATCCCGACCTCACCCTTTCTTTCTAGTTCGACAGGAAAATCGAACTGAACGTCGAGTCCTTGGGATGAGGACTTAAAGCGAGTCTCGCACGTGTGCTTTACGCACATATAAATCCCACGGCAGGTGAAAGTCGATAAGAGCAGGGAGAAATCCTGCTGCCTGGTGTGGCCAAATTGATAGCTAGTGTAGCAGTGTGCTCGCATAGCTACTAGGCCTATTGCTCTTTACGCTTACTCGAAGCAGACGACAAGTTTTGCTATTGGGGTTATCTGCCCAAGTTAACTCCCTTGTTGAGATTTGTTTGAATGTAATCGTATTTTATTATATTTCTCACTTATTAAAGTTTGTATTGACATAAGATGCATATGGTTGGAATCAGCAAAAATCATAGATTTTATTCCATACATTTGTATTACTTAAAATGCTCGCATAGTCTGACAATTTAAGATTTTGTGATCGGTAAAATGAACAACCAGTTCAAAATATTCCCGGTCGTTTCGGAAGTTTTCTATTCCTATTCAAAATTGGATCAAATGGTTGAATTTTTATTTACGCGACCTAAATTTATAATCTATCCCCTTTCGTTTCATGTACGGCATGCTATGGGTCTTTTCCGTATAGACTTGTAGCACCGCAAAATGAATACAGTCCTAACGGGTTCTAGCGATTCGAGAATCTTCTACGGCTCTTTGCACCATGTGCGCGCACGCGCACCGGTTTCAAATCGAAACACTGATTTTTTTTTAATTAAGTTATTTTATTTTGATTTGAGCATATGTTTTCGTTCCAACAACTAACGAGAATAGTTTTGTGTATTCAACATGATTTTGGACCTTATAGATTTACAATATTTTACGATTTAATATGGGGCCTAAAATACGAAATTCGACTTGTGTTTTCTACTGAATTTCAGGGCACAAATTAGAAACTTTATAGACTGAATTGAGACTTGAAATTTATGCAATTGAAAGTTGGCATATTGTATTTTTTATTATTATTCTGTTATCTTGATTCATGAAATAGTTGCTTAGTTACTTTATAAAATTATGGTTTGGGCTTGTTAAAAGTGACTGTCACTTTGCACTTTAATCGCAAGTAGTTCTCTAAAAACAGACACTTCCGACTTTTGATGAATGTCAAATTATTCTGTGTTTTTCAAGCTTTCCAACCATATGCAACATGTCTTGCTATGTATGACGACCGTGGAGACAACACGCTTGAAAAGTGTAGTAGCAAACACAAAATCGTCTGGCAATGAGCTCTCGAGGAGCCGATCGCCAAGTGACGCAAGCTGTTGTCTTTGCGGTCCGGGCTGGGCCCATATATTTGGGAAAGGGGGAAAAATGTGGTTGCTTTTTGCTTTTTTTCTGGCTTTTTGCGCTGCCATGCCTTGCCCCTATTGAGAGAGAGAGAAGCAATAAAGAGAGAGAGAGAGAGGGACCTGTGTCAGCCTTGACTGCCTGTTGCTGTCTGCTGTCTGCCGCTGCTCTACTCCTGTCTGTCCCTGCACCCTTCCACTCTTCACCATTACACTAGGTTTCCCAAGTCTGCCCACACACTCTCCTCACCCTGTCCCCCCCCCAAAAAAAAAACCCAACCCCCCCCCAAACCCAACAAAAACAATTGGGTAGGCGCTGCGGTTGCGGCGAAGCGCTCTCCAGGGGAGAGCAGCCCGAATTTCACAGCTCTAGATAAGTCTCTGTGACTTGAATATGCCAAATACATACACACACTCATACACAGAGCACTGAAATTACATTCATGCACACACAATCATAAACATCAATCATATATCCCCCCCCCCCCTTTCCCTTACCCCTACCCTTAACACACACAGAGAGCACTGAAATTACATTCACACATACACAATTATAAACATATTATAAACATCAATCATATAACCCCACCCCCACCCCTTTCACTTATAGCTTACCCCTACCCTTAGCACACACAGAGAGCACTGAAATTACATTCACACATACACAATTATAAACATATTATAAACATCAATCATATAACCCCACCCCCACCCCTTTCACTTATAGCTTACCCCTACCCTTAACACACACAGAGAGCACTGACATTACATTCACACATACACAATTATAAACATATTATAAACATCAATCATATAACCCCACCCCCACCCCTTTCACTTATAGCTTACCCCTACCCTTAGCACACACAGAGAGCACTGAAATTACATTCACACATACACAATTATAAACATATTATAAACATCAATCACATAACCCCACCCCTTTCACTTATAGCTTACCCCTACCCTTAACACACACAGAGAGCACTGAAATTACATTCACACATACACAATTATAAACATATTATAAACATCAATCATATAACCCCACCCCCACCCCTTTCACTTATAGCTTACCCCTACCCTTAACACACACAGAGAGCACTGAAATTACATTCACACATACACAATTATAAACATATTATAAACATCAATCACATAACCCCACCCCTTTCACTTATAGCTTACCCCTACCCTTAACACACACAGAGAGCACTGAAATTACATTCACACATACACAATTATAAACATATTATAAACATCAATCATATAACCCCACCCCCACCCCTTTCACTTATAGCTTACCCCTACCCTTAACACACACAGAGAGCACTGAAATTACATTCACACATACACAATTATAAACATATTATAAACATCAATCACATAACCCCACCCCTTTCACTTATAGCTTACCCCTACCCTTAACACACACAGAGAGCACTGACATTACATTCACACATACACAATTATAAACATCAATCATATAACCCCACCCCCACCCCTTTCACTTATAGCTTACCCCTACCCTTAACACACACAGAGAGCACTGACATTACATTCACACATACACAATTATAAACATCAATCATATACACCCCCACCTACTTTCTCTTACCCCCCTCCCCCACTCCCTAAACACAGACACAGACAGACAGACAGAGACACACACAGACACACAGAGCACTGGAATTACATTAACGCACATGCAATCACAAACATCAATCATATACACCCCCACCCCCTTTCTCTTACCCCTCTCCCCCACTCCCTAAACACACACACACACACACACACACACACACACACACACACGCACGCACGCACATGCACACGCACACACACAATCACCAAGCACTGAAATCATTCAGACTGTAAGAGTCCCTCTCAGTCTTTTTCCGTTTCTTTGCCGACTCGGTGGAATCAGGCTGCGCATCGTTGCCCGCATCCACCGCACGTTTCCTGCAAAAAGACATCACTTTTTTTTTTAAAAAGGCAAACATGAGCATTAGGGAAAAACTAGAGCGTGAACACGCCGGATCAACCAGCCGCGCGGCAGCATTTTCGGGTCCAGTGACCTTGCAGGGACAAACAGACAAACGCCCCTGAAACTAAAGTCCCAGCAAACAGTCTACACCTGTAGCACTATACAGTACCTCTGCGCCAGTGAGGATCTCGCACGGCAGCATTTTGGGCTGCAGTGACCTTGACCTTTGACCAATGACCTTTATTTTCTAACTACCTATCCGCATGCAAAATTTGAGCCTCCTAGGTCCCTCCGTTCAAACATTATTGTGTTAAGACACAAATGTCTGTTTCTGTGTCTCATTGTTGAATAAAATCACATAGTTGTGTGTGTGTGTGTGTGTGTGTGTGTGTGTGTGTGTACATGTGTATGTGCATGCATGTGTGATTTGTGAGATTTCACCCCCTTTTTTCTCTCTCTCATGATTTTCTTTATATATTCTATGGATGACTTCATGCACAAAAAAACAACAACCAAGAAGCAAAGCCTTCAAGGCTCACTCGAACAGGAACATGTGGGACAACAAAGATCGAGGGGGGTGTCTAAAGTACAAGATTGCCAATAAAAATTTTAAAGTACATATGAAACTATCGTTAATGGATACAACTTTAAAAAACAACATTTAAAAAAAAAAAGTGCCTGTGCCAAGAATGGCATGACAGACACTCTACGAACGAGCTATCAAGGCTTTCAGTGTTGATGAGTTTCTTAACTCATGTTGCCTGTTGAATACTCTCTAACCCACTAATCTAAAATGTTATCTGTTTGTTATCTGTTTACAGTGTTGTTTTAAGTATTTAATTATTCAAATAATTATTGTTTGAAAGCTTGCATAGACATCTATATGTGTGCAAAGTTTGAACAATGTATGCCTTCTATTTCCCGAGAAAATGCCAATGTTAAAGTTTGGAGATTAGACACACGGACACACACACACACATTACACACAACCGAACAACTATCATACTATAGACTCACTTCCAAAAAGCATTTCGTAACGCTTATACAAAGTCACTCGGGAAATAAAACGTTGACTTTGAAACATTGGACTCACAGAGCGGCAGCGTTGATGTATTTGCCAACACCCTGTTTGAAGACGCGTGGCGCGGTGTCGGCCTTGGCCTCCCTTTTCTTGCGTTTCGCCGCCTCCTCCTCCGCTTTCTGTCTGGACAGCTCTTCCTCCCGCTCCTTGGCAAGCTGCACATCCACACACACACACAAATTGTGTTTGAAATGAGGGTCAAAATAGAGAAAATGTGTTGATATGTGAATGTGTTAGAATTAAGAATTGATGTATATATTGTACATAATATGTTACTCTCCCACTCCCCACCCTCTTCCCTGTTTGTGTAACCTGTTTGTGTCTTGTTTATTTTCCCCTCTTTCCCCCTTTCTTTATTGTTTACCACTTTGGAATCTTTAGTTCGTTCGTTTTTTGTTTTTTTTCTTTATTGTTTACCACTTTGGAATCTTTAGTTCCTTCGTTTTTTGTTTTTGTTTTTTTTACGGATGGCTTGATGAAAAAAAAGTATATTATTTGCTTATTCAATGTTCCATCTGGAAATAAAATTTTGACTTGGCTTGACTTGACACACACCGCTAGAGTCCTCCCTTAAAACAACTCTCTTCAAACTATAATCTTTCTCTTTCTACCCCGCAAAGCTTATCCCTTGAGTTGTGTGTGTGTGTGACTGTGCATGCGCATGTGTGTGTGTGTGTGCATGCACGTGTGTGTTATCTATAGTTTCATTCTTCTTGTATTCTTTTTATATCATGGTTGTTAGCATGTGTGTGTATGTTCTGCCTCTGTGTGTGTGTGTATGTGTGTGTGTGTGATCTACTGTTTCATTATTTCAGTATTATTTTTATATTATGATTGTAAGCGCTTAGGGCTTTTGCTAAGATTAAGTGCCCTAAATACACACACACACACAAAAGCATGTATGTTTGCTTACTCAATGTCCATTTTAATTTTTTTTTTAAAGAAAACCCTTGGGGATACCACTTTTGTACAAATAGTTCCCCCATCTTCTGGAAGTTCTGTGCTTGTAGCTTCCTCTAATCTGTCACTCTCTTTGACTCTGCCTTTTCCCTTTGCTTACAGTCATCTACTATCTTTCTGCCCTTACCGGTCCATTCTCCTGCCTTTTTTTTTTTTACTAAACACTTTCAAAAAGATTTCCTTCAGCTGAAGTCGGACTTGCTGGGCCTATTTCTTAGTTAGGCGCATAACGGCAGCATGACGCATATGCGCTCATAATTGACGTGAAACTGTCTGAGCGATCGAAGAAGAAGAAGAAGAGGAAGAACCTTTGAGCGAGAAGAAAGTCTACTGGACTTAACAATCTGTCATTTATTTTTGTTTGCTGTTGGGTGTTTGTTTTTTGTTTTTTTGTTTTTGTTTTAGTCAAATAGTTTTTAGTGTTTATAAGTTTACACATACCTCTCACACACCCTGTATCTTACTTTTCCTACATGATCTGAAATGCATCTCTCAGTGTATAATTACCTGCTCATCAGCCTCTTCGTAGGGGTTGACGAAAATGGTGCAGCTTTCGATTTTCATTTCTTCCTGCAAAAACGAACGAACAACATTTTATTTATACAGGGTAATGAGATAAGTATGCACATACTTTTTTACACCCAGCCCTGTGGCAAATGAAAATATTGAATAAAGGACAGTAACAAAACATGCAATGAAAGTAAAAAATAAACAACCAATAAAATGTAAACAGTGAAAACATTGAGAGAGAGAGAGACAGAGAGGGAGATATAGAGAAAGAGAGAGAGAGAGACAGACAGACAGAGAGAGACAGAGAGAGACAGACAGACACAGAGAGAGAGATGACAAACAATCCAACATTTGTATGGGCATTTGTTACATTAGTGTCCAAACATTTTAAAAATCAAATGTCAAAATATAATTCTTAAGATATCTTCGAAAAGATGAACAAAGTGATATTTCTTTCAAATTAGTAGGTAAAGAGCTCCATATTAAGGAACCTCCGGAATAATGTAGACTGGATTTGAATAACTGAAAACAAAAGAACAAGACAGATACATGTGCTTACATAAACTAGAACAGGTCTTAACATGTGGAGGGTGTGAAATTTGCTTTGAACTGGTTTCTAACACAAAGTTTGTCAAAGGGGGAAAACCTAGAAAACAAAGCCTTAAGAAGACTCAATTAGGCATGAAAATTCTTTTATTTCCCTGTTTACTGATACATACGCACACACACACACACATATATACTTGCACAGACATGGTACATGGACACACACACACATACATGCGCACATGGACACACACAGACACATAGTGACATAGTTACATTCCTACACGCACACCCACAAACCCCCTTAAACGGACATTTGCACATAATCATACACATACATAAAATTTGTTTTTTTGTAAATCACTGTAAGGTGGATAGACGTTAAATTAAAGAACGAACACACAGACACACACACATGCTCACATGGACACACACAGACACACACACTCACACAACAGAAAGAGGAAAGCACAAAATCACCCATTCTGATTCTCAGGCATCCTTGTTCAAATAGAATAAGGAGCATAAAAAAACGGGGAAAGAATCCTTGCACATAACATACATCCACACATGCATTCTTGGCTATATACACATTTTCGCCCCAGCAAGGGAGATCACTTGATGACAGAAAAGAGCGAAATAGGTTGCTCTTTCCGTCATCAGTATATCTTTTCCTGCAGGCAAGAATGTGGATTTTCGCCCGTAAGGGAGATCATTTGATGACAGAAAAGAGCGAAACAGGTTGCTCTTTCCGTCATCAGATTATCTTCTCCTGCAGGCAAGAATGGATTTTCGCCCATAAGGGAGATCATTTGATGACAGAAAAGAGCGAAACAGGCTGCTCTTTCTGTCATCAGATTATCTTCTCCTGCAGGCAAGAATGTGGATTTTCGCCCCAGCAAGGGAGATCATTTGATGACAGAAAAGAGCGAAACAGGTTGCTCTTTCGGTCATCAGATTATCTTCTCCTGCAGGCAAGAATGGATTTTCGCCCATAAGGGAGATCATTTGATGACAGAAAAGAGCGAAACAGGCTGCTCTTTCTGTCATCAGATTATCTTCTCCTGCAGGCAAGAATGTGGATTTTCGCCCCAGCAAGGGAGATCATTTGATGACAGAAAAGAGCGAAACAGGTTGCTCTTTCCGTCATCAGATTATCTTCTCCTGCAGGCAAGAATGGATTTTCGCCCATAAGGGAGATCATTTGATGACAGAAAAGAGCGAAACAGGTTGCTCTTTCCGTCATCAGATTATCTTCTCCTGCAGGCACAAAAAATGTGGATTTTTTCGCATTGTTCACTTACCTTGGGTTTGTCTTTCTTGTCCACTTCCACTTTTTCCATGGCATCCAGCGTCTCCAAGCCTCCCACTAATCTGTGAACGAAACGGTCCTCATCACCATTAATATTATCTATAATCTTCATTGTCGTTGCCATAATCATCCTCGTCATCACCATTCTCATCATCATTGTTGTCATCGTCTTCTTCGCTATCATCCTCGATATTGTAATCATCTGAAATCGAAATGCACATACCCTCTTCACAAACACGCACACATTTACATACTATATTTTACGGACTACAAGGCGTACACCTGATTATAAGGCGCACACCCTAAATTGTACACAAAATTCAGGTTTTGTTACTACAGTTTTCTTACTATATCATCAGTCACATTATAAGGCGCAGCGGTCTCAGTCTGGGAAAAAAAATATCGCCTTATAGTCTGCAGGTTCCCCGTGGGGATACCGGGGGGTCTTTCGTAAAAATAGTTCCCCCACATTCTGGAAGTTTTGTGCTTGTAACTTCCTCTAATCTGCCACTCTCTTTGACTCTGCTATCTTTCTGACTTATTGGCCCATTCTCCTGCATATTTCAAAAAAATCTTTCCAAATAATTTTTCTCCCTTGAGCTCCTCCGAAATTGGAATGTGTCTGTTGTACGCAGCGGGGAGGCCAGTGAAAACTGAAAACCGTACCCATTATGGCCAGGGAACGAAGAAGAAGAGAAGAAGAAGTCTGCGGGCATCCAAAATCGTATGATTGTGTATGCTCTCTCAGAGAGAAGGAAAGCTTAGAAATAAAAGAAGAAGAAATGAAAGGACAAGAAAAAGATGGAGTAAGGGTGTGACTGTGTGTGTGTGTGTGTGTGCGTGTGTGTGTGTGTGTGTGTGTGCTTGCTCACCTTCCAAACACGGCATGCTTTCCATCCAGATGTCTTGCTGATCGATACGTGAGAAAGCTGGAGGAATAAAAAGAATTAAGAAATGCAGTCAATTATTCATGTAAAAAGTACATGCATTATCATTCATACATTCAGTTGAAACAAGGTTGCAGCAAAGAGCCATAGATAACAGTTATTTGCCTTTGTTTAAGGCTATGTCAGACCAATTGACATAGGCTAGAACACCAAGGCTACATCAAAATCTTGCTATGCTATGCAGTTACAGATTGTCTTTACCCATGACAAGCTCCTAGCATAACATCATCACTCTCTAAAATCCCCCGAAGATGGAGTGTGGTTGCCCACCTGGCGGGGTAATCAAAAACAGTCACACGAAATGTTCTCATCCCTAGCTGATGCATTTGTGCCATAGTGTTCAAGTGCTTCAGCTGTTCCGATTATCCCTGAAGTCTTTTAGCCAAGGTACGTCAACAACAACAAAGATATAACAGTCAAATATTTTATTTCTTTTAATATTTTGCTTTTAATTTTTGTCAGTCATTGATTGGTCTTGCACTGTCCTGTATTTATGTCCCTTTTTTATGATGCTTATTTCCTTGTACTTTGTGAGTGTGTGTGTGTGTGTGTGCATGCGTGTGTGTGTGTGTGTATGTGTGTGTGTGTGTGTGTACAAGTGTGTGTGTTTGCGTGTGTGTGCATGTGTGTGTGTGTACGTGTGCGTGTGTGTGTTGCGCATGTGTGCATGCGGGTGTGTGTGTACGTGTGCATGTGTGTGTGCGTGCGTGTGTGTGTGTACATGTGCATGTTTGTGTGTGTGCGGGTGTGTGTGTACGTGTGCATGTGTGTACGTGTGCATGTGTGTGTGCGTGTGTGTGTGTGTGTGTGTGTGCATGTGCATGCGTGCATATGTGTGTGTATGCATGTTGTGCCTATGCCCTTGTGTGCGTGTGAATGCTCACAATTCACCACGAAATAAAAGCATAACGTAACTGAAGAACCGGTATGAAGTAAATCCAGCCCGGAGACGGACTTGCTGGGCCCAACCATTTCTTAGTCAGGAGCATAAAGGCAGCATGACGCATCCGCGCTGGTATGACAGGAAACTGTCTGCTTATTATTGATTTCTGCAAGAGCCAGGACATTGTCCTGTTGATTTCTGCAAGAGCCAGGACATTGTCCTGTTGATTTCTGCAAGAGCCAGGACATTGTCCTGTTGATTTCTGCAAGAGCCAGGACATTGTCCTATTGATTTCTGCAAGAGCCAGGACATTGTCCTGTTGATTTCTGCAAGAGCCAGGACATTGTCCTGTTGATTTCTGCAAGAGCCAGGACATTGTCCTATTGATTTCTGCAAGAGCCAGGACATTGTCCTATTGATTTCTGCAAGAGCCAGGACATTGTCCTGTTGATTTCTCTTGTCTCAGGACAGTTTGTCCTATCACTTTTCGACCCTCGCTACATCACTGTGACACATCCACGCTCGTATGACAGGAAACTGTCTGAGTGATCGACGACGACGGCGACGAAGAAGAAGAAGTAATGGAAATAAATATCCCCCGTGGGGATACCGAGAGGTCGTTTGTACAAATAGTTCCCCCACCTTCTGGAAGTTCTGTGCTTGTAACTTCCTCCAATCTGTCACTCTCTTTGACTCTGCCTTGTCCCTTTGCTTACTGTCATCTACTATCTTTCTATCTCACTGGTCCATTCTCCCTGCCTTGTCCCTTTGCTTACTGTCATCTGCTGTCTTTCTATCTCACTGGTCCATTCTCCCTGCCTTGTCCCTTTGCTTACTGTCATCTGCTGTCTTTCTATCTCACTGGTCCATTCTCCCTGCCTTGTCCCTTTGCTTACTGTCATCTGCTGTCTTTCTATCTCACTGGTCCATTCTCCCTGCCTTGTCCCTTTGCTTACTGTCATCTGCTGTCTTTCTATCTCACTGGTCCATTCTCCCTGCCTTTTCCCTTTGCTTACTGTCATCTACTATCTTTCTATCTCACTGGTCCATTCTCCCTGCCTTGTCCCTTTGCTTACTGTCATCTGCTGTCTTTCTATCTCACTGGTCCATTCTCCCTGCCTTGTCCCTTTGCTTACTGTCATCTGCTGTCTTTCTATCTCACTGGTCCATTCTCCCTGCCTTTTCCCTTTGCTTACTGTCATCTGCTGTCTTTCTGTCTCACTGGTCCATTCTCCCTGCCTTTTCCCTTTGCTTACTGTCATCTGCTGTCTTTCTATCTCACTGGTCCATTCTCCTGCCTTTTCCCTTTGCTTACTGTCATCTGCTGTCTTTCTATCTCACTGGTCCATTCTCCCTGCCTTTTTTCTATAAATTCTTACAAAGATTTCTTCAGCCAAAGTCGGACATGCTGGGCCTAACTATTTCTTAGTTAGGCACATAACGGCAGCATGACGCATCTACGCTCATGCGACAGGAATCTGTCTGAGCGAACGAAGAAGAAGAAAGAAACAACCTACAACTGCGACTTGTTGGTGTTGGGTCCGTTGTTGGCCATACTCAGGATCCCACGCCCGGCATGCACCAGGTTGGGCTTCAGTTCGTCTTTGAACGCATCACCCCACACTGATTCTCCGCCTGTATCGCAAAGGAATTTTTTTTTTTTAAATGTTGCTGGGGGGGGGGGGGGAGGGGTTAAAGAAGGGGAAGTGTATGATCAGGGCTTCTGATCTTTTCCCCTCTTAAGGGGTACCCTCACCCCCTGTTTAGAATTTTAACTGGTATTTTCACCCCCAATTGCAAATTTTAAGGGGTAAAGGCGAAAACATCTCCTGCTCCACACAAACCCCCCACCCCCAAAGCTTTCAACGATTAATTATTTTGGGCTTTCTGTGCAATCCAGTAGAATTGTAGATCTAGCCTAGACAGCTTGTGGCAGAAAGGCCTAGCAGACGATCGAAATAGTTAGAACGTCATTAAGTTACTGATAAGTAACGGTTGTGTTCATGCACACGTCATCATTTTAATGCGTCATCTCACCCCCTAAATGAGATTTTAAAGGGTAAATCTCACGCACAGTTTCAGATTCTAGGGGGGGGGGGGGGGGGGGGATTTGAAAGCTCTAGTGCGTAAATATGCACAATCTGTACGTTTTCGGAAGCCCTGATTTGATAATGTCGGGTCAAACAAAAGGTGAAAGTGAATGAAAGACAAACAAATAAAACTCAACTAAACAATCAATCAATCAATCAATTTTTATTATATCTTACACAAAGGATAATTGTGTTGCAGCATGAAGGATAATTGTGTTGCAGTACGTTACTCACATAAACAAGAAACAACTCAAAGTAAACAAATAACCACATGCATTAAAAGATTTTTTTTTTTTACAAAACAACCCATTCATAATATTCCGAGTTATGCCCTTCTCCCCACCACTACACCCCCTCTGATAAGAAAAAAAAAAAGAGTTGTACATGCTTATATCGTTACCCTGGTTAAATAAAGAATAGGAATTGTTCGGAAATCATTAAGGGGAGTAATTTCATGGTGTGTTGGAGTGATCTTGCATATTATTACCCTGGTTAAATAAAATTTCCGTTTCGTTTCGTTTCATTTCTCCCTTACAGATCCCTAACATACACTTATACACACAAAGCTATGTGCTTCATGCCCCTCTCTCTGCATCAACTGCGCTCTCAACCTTATTTATCCCCCACCCACCCCCTTCACTCACAACACCACCACCCTCCCTCGATATCTAAGAATAGAGATAGTATTTGTTAAAGAATAGGAATTGTTCGGAAATAATTAAGGGGAGTAATTTCATGGTGTGTGGGAGTGATCTTGCATAATTCAATCGGTCAAACGGGGGAGTTACTCTACCTTCAGGTAGATCCCCAGCTCTCGGCTCGTGTGTTTGATTAGACTTACATCACTTAGAACACTGTGCATCATTTATATTTTTAAGTCATATTTTGCAAATTCTCTCAGTTTGTGGATACTGGATGCCCCTCATTTTTCTAAAAAAAATATTTGCAAGTCACTGACTCACATCCTGCGGTTTCAAGCTTCAACGCCATTGTTGCAATGATATTTGACTGAGTAATGGAGTAAACAATTCAAATTTTCACGAAGTGCTCTCCCCTAGTTTTTTCAGAAAAGGGTCACTTACCTCTACCAGTCCCTGTAGGGTCGCCTCCCTGTATCTGAAAAATGCAGATGAAAAAAACAAACGCGTTAAAATAAAACATCTACCAAAAGGGTACTGAAACCGAATTAATTCATCTTTAATTTAATGTTTTTTATGTTCTTGTTTTTACTGCAACCCAAGCCTTAGAAACACTAAACACGCTTCAAGAACAAACAGCAAACATTATGTGACTGACCATGAAGTTTCTGACGTTTCAAGAATCAAACAGCAAACATTGTGTGACTGACCATGAAGTTTCTGACGTTTCAAGAATCAAACATTGTGTGACTGATCATGAAGTTTCTGACGTTTCAAGAATCAAACAGCAAACATTGTGTGACTGACCATGAAGTTTCTGACGATTCAAGAATCAAACAGCAAACATTGTGTGACTGACCATGAAGTTTCTGACGTTTCAAGAATCAAACAGCAAACATTGTGTGACTGACCATGAAGTTTCTGACGTTTCAAGAATCAAACAGCAAACATTGTGTGACTGACCATGAAGTTTCTGACGTTTCAAGAATCAAACAGCAAACATTGTGTGACTGACCATGAAGTTTCTGACGTTTCAAGAATCAAACAGCAAACATTGTGTGACTGACCATGAAGTTTCTGACGTTTCAAGAATCAAACAGCAAACATTGTGAGACTGACCATGAAGTTTCTGACGTTTCAAGAATCAAACAGCAAACATTGTGTGACTGACCATGAAGTTTCTGACGTTTCAAGAATCAAACAGCAAACATTGTGTGACTGACCATGAAGTTTCTGACGTTTCAAGAATCAAACAGCAAACATTGTGTGACTGACCATGAAGTTTCTGACGTTTCAAGAATCAAACAGCAAACATTGTGTGACTGACCATGAAGTTTCTGACGATTCAAGAATCAAACAGCAAACATTGTGTGACTGACCATGAAGTTTCTGACGTTTCAAGAATCAAACAGCAAACATTGTGTGACTGACCATGAAGTTTCTGACGTTTCAAGAATCAAACAGTAAACATTGTGAGACTGACCATGAAGTTTCTGACGTTTCAAGAATCAAACAGCAAACATTGTGTGACTGACCATGAAGTTTCTGACGATTCAAGAATCAAACAGCAAACATTGTGTGACTGACCATGAAGTTTCTGACGTTTCAAGAATCAAACAGCAAACATTGTGTGACTGACCATGAAGTTTCTGACGTTTCAAGAATCAAACAGCAAACATTGTGTGACTGACCATGAAGTTTCTGACGTTTCAAGAATCAAACAGCAAACATTGTGTGACCGACCACAAAGTTTCTGATGCTTCAAGAATAAAACAGCAAACATTGTGTGACCGACCATGAAGTTTCTGACGTTTCAAGAATCAAACAGCAAACATTGTGTGACTGACCATGAAGTTTCTGACGATTCAATAATCAAACAGCAAACATTGTGTGACCGACCACGAAGTTTCTGACGATTCAATAATCAAACAGCAAACATTGTGAGACTGACCATGAAGTTTCTGATGGAGCGGTGGAAGACGGTGTTGTCGTAGTAACCCTTGGCACACAGCTTGATGAAGTTCTCGCAGGTTCTGGGCACCATGTCACAGTGCAGCTCTACGTTTAGAGGACCTTTGGTGGTCATCATTCGAACGTAGCCCTTCTTCTTCACTCTCTCGTAGCGTAGGACGTCTTCGTCGATTAGAGCTGAAAATAAAAATGTATGAACAGCATCATGTGACAATGCAGTTCTACGTTCAATGGGTCTTTGGTGGTCATCATTCGAACGTAGCCCTTCTTCTTCACTCTCTCGTAGCGTAGGACGCCTTCGTCGATCAAAGCTGAAAACAAAAATGTATGAACAGCATCAAGTATTATTCTATTATTCTTATCCTTCTTTCAGTAATGTCCACCTGCCGTTTATCAGCAATTGTCGATTAGAGCTGAAAACAAAAATGTATGAACAGCATCAATTATCATTCTATTCAGTAGGGGGCTTAGTAGGTGGTGTCCTGTACAGGCTCTACTGAACTCCACCGAAGTGACTCAGCAGCAGTGCAGTGTCTCCTCGGTTGGTTGCCACCTGACAGCCTAACATAGATTCGCTCCTCTTGGACTGCTGGTTTCGGATTCTGTTACCTGAACGTGCGGAGGTGTGGCTGCGAATTGGGACTCAGAATGAGCGGCGTGAAAGCAATGCCACTGTACGGCCCAGAAGATGGGACAGCAAAATAAAATAAAAATTATCATTCTATTCATGTGACAATGCAGTTCTACGCTTAGAGGACCTTTGGAGGTCATCAGTCGAACATAGCCTTTCTTCTTCACTCTCTCGTAGCGTAGGACGTCTTCATCAATCAATGCTGAAAACAATATGAACATCACTCATCTATTCATGACCCTATTAAACATTACGTTCACATGTTCAGAGGATATTCATCTCACAGTGTAAGTCCACGTTTAGGGGACCTGTGTTGGTCATTAGATGAACGCAGCCTTTTTTCTTCACTCGCTCATAGCATAAGACGTCTTTGTAAAAAACTGGATAACAAACAGTAATGTCCATCATCTACTCATGACAAATTTAAACAATATGTCCGCATGTTCAGAGGATATTCAAGTCACAGTGCAGCTCCATGTGTAAGGGACCCTTGTTGGTCATGAATTGAATGTAGCCTTGTCTTCCCTTCGGCCCTCCCCCCCCCCCTTCCCCTTTTCACACACACACCATACACACTCACAATATCTTGAACAATGCACAGGCATAGTCAGATATTCTTAGTGGGGGGAAAAAACAAAGAGAGAGAGAGGGAGAGAGAGAGAGAGGGAACCCAACACGTTCTAGCAAATCTGCTAATGACCAACAAAAGTTAACAGAATGAAAATCAGCAACAAAGACCCATAAGCCCCCCTCTCAAAAACAGAGTTATAGAAACAAGAGTTCAGAGTTATAAGCCTCTTACTAGTACATGTCCAGAATCTCACAGACAGACTAACAGACAAGCCCAAATCATAAACTGTAACCCCCTTGAGGATACTGGGGATGGTCTTTCGTACAAATAGTTCCCCCACCTTCTGGAAGTTCTGTGCTTGTAACTTCCTCTAATCTGTCACTCTCTTTGACTCTGCCTTTCCCCTCTGCTTACTGTCATCTACTATCTTTTTGCCTAACTGGCCCACTCTCCTGCATTTTTTAAAGAAACTTTTAACAAAATTGTCTTTAGCCGAAGACAGACATGCTGGGCCTAGCTATTTCTTAGTTAGACGCATAACGGCAGCGTGATGCATCTGCGCTCATAATTGACAGGAAACTGTCTGAGTGATCGAAGAAGAAACTTCAAACTTCAAATCCTTTATTTTACAGGGATAAGAATTTAGGCTGGGCCTAGTCTTCCATTCTGTCCTCGGTTCTAAGCATGCAATACATAACTCATACTATAAATGAACATTGAGACACAGGAACATCGCCAACAGAAACAACAACAGTAATATGGCAATGACATGGTAGGCAGAGCATCAACATCAGCAACAAAAACAAGCAGAACAGAAAACTAACCGACCGATTAAACAAACAAAACAACAAATGAATAAATAAACAAGCGCGAAATCGCAATAGTTTGTGGCACGCGATCTATTTTTACCACTCCAATCATGCGTCACCTCCCCTGGCTTTTCAATAATTTTAATCTGTAAACCAGAATGTTATCTCTGCACCATTTCGTAACTTTTTATATCTTTTGGAAAACATTTAAAACTATGTATCCTACTTATACTCATCAAAAGAAGCACCGCATACTCGTCGTGTCTGTTGTAGTGTCTGTATTACGTATGTTTATTATTTTGTATGCTTTTAAAATACATCATTTTAAAGAGCGGCCTCAATTTGAAGTGTAGCCTCGATTTGAAGTGCGACAATTTTGGACCGACAGACCGACCGACCGACAAAGTGAGTTATAGGTTTGTGGCTTGAGCCACAAACAAAAACATCTCTTTCACTACAATTTACTTCTTCTACTACTAGAATAAACTGTGAGGCAGAAGCCAAAGAAATGGTGGCACTCACCCGCCTGGTGCTCAGTTTCAGGGTCCATGGCAGTGGAGGTGAAAGATGCCGCCACATGGCCCGTGGAATAGGACGCCTGATAACACACCATTAACTGACTTCTTTAACCCTTTCACCGCCAATGTCGCATTTTTGCACCACAATGGTTTAACACCCATGTCACTAAAAGGCATCAAAGCAGGGTCTGTTATCCAAAGAGCCTTTTTTACTTAATTTAGGGAGGTAAGAACAGACCTTACATTATACATGTCATAGAGGAATCCCCAATATAGCAGATGATTTTTTGTCTACCCTGGTAATTTAAATGGAATTTCTCGAAAAATGGCTGGCGGTGAAAGGGTTCAATTTTAACATATTTCTTGAAGTAACGCAATCGAGTTATTGAAAGAAGACATACATCGTAACACGTAACTGAAATAACACAATCACATAACAAAAAACAACCATACATCGTAACACGTTATTGAAATAACACAATCACATAAAAAAAAACCACACCATACATCGTAACACGTTATTGAAATAACACAATCACATACAAAACAACAACCATACATCGTAACACGTTATTGAAATAACACAATCACATTTTTAAAAAAACCATACATCGTAACACGTTATTGAAATAACACAATCACATAAAAAAAAAACACCATACATCGTAACACGTTATTGAAATAACACAATCACATAAAAAACAACAACCATACATCGTAACACGTTATTGAAATAACACAATCACAAAAAAAAAAAAACCATACATCGTAACACGTTATTGAAATAACACAATCACATTAAAAACAACAACCATACATCGTAACACATTACTGAAATCACACAATCATATTACTGAAATAACGCATAGCATCAGCACAATAAAAGCCATCACCTATTAATGCTGTCCACACCTATTGGAAATTTACTGCAGATGTTTTGCTTTTGTTTGTTGTTTTTAAGCTTGCACATATTTATTTATTTTTTAATTGGTTAAATTTTTGCTTGTTGTCTAAAATCACTGTTCGTGTGAAAAGACATTAAATTAAAAGATTCATACTCATTCACCTAAGACTTTTTGTTGTCAAAATGTCACATCAGTTAAACATTATCGCATGTCAGACCAGTGTCTATTCCTTGAACTTGGAGGTTCCAGGGCCTGTATTCACGTTGAGATAGCATGAGACTTAGCATCATGCTAACTTAGAAGCTCTTCCAAAAGTCCTATTAAATCCTATAGGACATTGGAAGAGCTTCTAAGTTAGCATGATGCTAAGTCTCATGCTATCTCAACGTGAATACCGTCCCAGGTCTCTTTTTAATCACATCAAAGAATAACTGAGAATCACTTTTTTCATTTTCTTTTTTCCTTCGATTTGTGGCTGTTGTAACTCACTCGGGACTGGTTGAATGATTATTTCCCCTTGTTCTGTGAGGACTGGGAATTTCACTAGGTTCGGAAAACAATTACCAAAACCAAGTTATGAAGAGTTAGGCATCGATATTTTCAGAAAAGATTAGCAACACCATGCACTAAACGATCGTAAAATATCAGATTCCATACCTTCGTTGTTTGTCTCCTATTGATCAAAACAGTTAACACATAGAAAGAAGGAAAATTTCACATTCCGATCTTTGACCCCCCTCTACAACCAAAGCTGAATGTAAACTATGCAATGATTGGTTGATTTCAAGAGAGGCAAGGTCAAAGCAAACTGAAAGTAGGTTATGAGTCGCACTGGAAAGCTGGCTACACGCCAGAAATCAAAACCTCTTATGAACCGAATCCGGCTCATTCGTCCCGAGTGAGTTCAAACGATTCAGGAATGTGTGCACAGACACACACACATATTCACACACTCACACATACCAATGCACACATAGCAAGCTTACCGCATTGAATTTGTCCGCTTTGTCAGGCCGTGCATCTTTTTTACCCTGAACGAAAACAAAACAGATAGTAGTACTACTAGTTAGTTATCAAAACGCACAATAACAAAGAAAAACAATACAACTACTAAGGCCACAAAGTGAGTTACAGGCATAAAACTTTGCCAAAAGTTGCATAAGGTGTTCTAGTTTGCTTTTATATCAGCAGTTTTTCTATATATTAAGGGAAAGGCCTATACAAATTAATTAAATGAAATATACAATGGCCGAGCATGTTTGTACACTATATTCCACTTTTTATTTTTATTTATCAACCATTTCTCACCAAATTTGGTACACACATTGTCTTGTGTTATGCCTATAGAATGAACTACAACATAATGATTTTGTTGGATAATACCATAGATATAACATATTGACCATTTAGTATGCATTTTTTTCCTAATTTCCCCCCACAAATTTGGCGGTCCGTCTCAGACCAACTTGAAGTAGTAGCATAAAACTTTTAGTTCATTCTATAGCCATCCTCTTTCTTTGTATGTGTTCAAAATATTGTAGTTCAGCCCCTTACTGTATAGCAGCAATCAGTCTGACAAAATATAAGATTTCTTCCTCTGCCGCGCCATTGTATATTTCATTTAATTAATTTGTATAGGCCTTTCCCTTAATATATACAAAAACTGCTGATATAAAAGCAAACTAGAACACCTTATGCAACTTTTGGCAAAGTTTTATGCCTGTAACTCAATTGGTTACTGAATAGCATCCGATAGAGTGTTGGCACCGGTATTCTGGGTGACCCTGCCCCCTTAAGAGGAAGCTTGGTTGTTGTTGTAGTTGTTGTACCCTGGCTAAAAGACTCCAGGGATCATCCCAACAGCCAAAGCACCTGATCACTATGGTACAAATGCACCAGCTAGGGATCAGAACATTACGTGTGTGGCCGTTTTTGATTACCCAGCCACGTGCACAGCCACACTCTGATTTTGGGGGATTTGGGTGGCTGATGATGTTATGCTAGGAGTTTGTCATGGCTACAGACAATCCCAACATAACTCTGCAGAGCATAACAACATTTTGATGTAGCCTTGGTGTTCTAGCCTATGTCAATTGGTCTGACACAGCCGTAAGCCAAGGCAAAGAGGAAACTTGGTATCATTGTTTATCATCATCATCAGCAGCAGCAGCATCATTATCATCATCATCATCATCACCATCATCGATGACACAAGCATGATGATCATCATTGTTATCACCATCACCCTCGTCATCATCACCATTATCATCACCATCTTGCTCCTCCTTCTCCTCTTCATCATCATTATCCTCACCATCATCAAAATCATCACTGTCATCAAACCACGAAATAAGTACTGGTACGGGGCAGTGGGTGGATGCCTCGTGCCTCCATACGGGGAGCTGGATGACCCCTTCCCCATCACGAATCTCTCCCCGATGGGATACCGGGGGTTCTTCCCACTTTCTTGAAGTTCTGTGCTTGTAACTTCCTCTAATGTGCCACTCTCTTTGACTCTGCCTTTTCCCTTTGCTTTGACATATCAATATTTTTGTATCAGACACTTTATTTGATTCAAGTATTTGGGGTCAACATGAGCATACTGAGCGAAAATAGTAGAATTACTTTTAGACGCAAGTATTTCACGTGATTCATGACTCACAGACATCGTCACAATCGGATCGCAATCGCATTGCATCAAATGTAGTCAGGCTGGACTTTAGTCTTCCACAAGAGACCATGATTTTCCATTTCTGTAGAAAATCCTCTTATCGTCACAATCGGATCGCAATTGCATTGCATGAAATGTAGTGTGGCTGGACTTTAGTCTTCCACAAGAGACCATGATTTTCCATTTCTGTAGAAAATCCTCTTATCGTCACAATCGGATCGCAATCGCATTGCATGAAATGTAGTCAGGCTGGACTTTAGTCTTCCACAAGAGACCATGATTTTGCATTTCTGTAGAAAATCCTCTTATTGTACAGCTCTCACGCTACTGTTGGCCCTTCTGCTACAGGCTAACTATCGACCAATGATAAAAGCCAGTTGAGCAAAGGCCTGAGACCTGACCTTATCTTACCAGATACGGGGAAGGTGTGTACTCTTTTTCCAAAGCGTCTAACGCGGACTTGGCTTCGTTGTTGATCAGCTTCAGGTGAAACCGGGGGTCTTTCCTCGCCTGCTCCTCTTCTGTAGAACACCACGATGTGTGGATAATGAAGTACAATGCACACACACAGAGAGAAGGGGGGGGTGGGGGGGGGGGGGGAGAGAGAGAGAGAGAGAGAGAGAGAGAGAGAGAGAGAGAGAGAGAGAGAGAGAGAGAGAGCAAACGAATGAACGAGGGTTATGAAATAAGCTAATTAGTTACAGCTTTTTTTTTACTCAGCACTGAGGTAAACAACAAGAAAGCAACAAACAAATACAATTAAAGCCACACTCAGAGTATAAAAGAGGGGAAACGCTGAGCGAGCGCCGCATTAGACATACAGCTGTCGAGAGAGACGGTTCGCCCTTCTTTGTTCCCTGTTGTGCCAGCCACCGCGAAGCAGAGCTTGTCTGGCGAAAAAGACCCGATCCCTAGGATCGGGTGTTTTCCCTTTAAGAAGAAGAAGAGAGAGAGAGAGAGAGAGAAATGAGAGAGAGAGAGAGAGAGAGAGAGAGAGGGGGGGGGGGGGGCAGACAGAGCAGATTTGGTTTCATCATTGTTCAGACTCAGGTGAAATCAGGGATCTTTCTTTGCCAGTTATTTTTCTTTAACCCTATCATATCATAGTGAGAAATGATGAGAGAGAGAGAGAGAAAGGGGGGAGGGAGGGATAGATAACAATCATTTATTTGATATGGCCAAAGACCCATTCAAAGGGCTGATTCACAATAAACACAAAAAGAATATAGTTACACAAAACATAAGTGATGAACATCATAAATACAAATACACTTGATCTTACACTAACTTTCATGGGTGCTGATGGGAAATTTAAAAAATCCTGCAAGGGGGCGGCCCCGGCGGAGTGCAGGGGCAGCGCACACACACACATTTACTGATCTTTTTTCACCCCTCCAGACTAGTACAAGTGCTACATTCCTTAGAATATAGCAAATGCTTATATAGGCCCTTTTTATTGTACAAGTTTGTATGTGTGTGGTGAGAAAATCGTTGCTTCTCAAATTCTCATAATCCAGCTGCAGCCCCCACCCTTTTTCCTCCAATTTTTTTAAATAAAATTCATGTCGCCGAGCAGCAGCTAAATTTCCTCGCGGGCTATACCTAGCACTAGGTACTTAATGGTTCAAAACATGTTTCAATAGGGGTATGAACAGTAATGGCATTAGTCCTTTATTTCATGCCCAGATTACATTCTTGCTTCTCGGATTAAAAACATTTCCGGGGGACCATGCCCCTGGAGCCCCCTATATGTCTTGGTGCTTCGCACCTTCGATGAATTAGCCCCCACCCCTTAAAAACTAAGGTCCGGCCCTGAACACGGTACCTTCGTCAGTCATTTTCAGGTTCTTCCTGATGTAGTAAAAGGACTGGATGTTGAACTTATCCAGATTGGTAGGATCCTGCCAACAAATCAATCAATTAAAAAAAAAAATCAGAAAAATAGTGGGACATTTTAAAAAACAAAACAACAACAAACAACACCAAAGCCATCAGTTCATACATTAACAAAATACACAGGTATGAAATTGCAACACGCAGTTTTATCAGACCTGTACATCAAAGAGAACACATTCTTCATAACTCATTCGCATCGCAACGATTCTGAATTATTAAAAAAACTCACAAATCACTCCAGCCATACACGCAAACAAAAGAAACATAAACAAAAGGAGAAATGAAAGAAGATTACGGGTTTTTACTTCAGGTTTAGACATAGGGAAGTGGTAGATCAGACTTTTTTATATATAGACTTTATATAGAAAAACTCTCCACACCGATTGGTTCCCCCACAACAAACCACTACAAAAGCAAGTCAGAGGCAAAATGGTGGTCTAAGGGAGTGAAGCGAGTTTAGAAGTGACCAAGGTATGGTGTGCACACAGATTTACTTCCCATGAAGCAAATGCATCAAATTCACAGCTATCTATTAATTCCGGACATACATGACTTGAATGAGTCAATGTCTTGATATTTTGTCTCACAAAATATTTGTAAACCGCTCTGAGGATGATAAGTTTTAAGCTATATAAGTGGGGCAGTGGGTCATTGCCTCGTGCCTCCATATGGGGGAGCTGGACGACCCCCGCCCCTTCCACGAGTCTCTCCATGTGGGGATACCGGGGAGTCTTTCGTAAAAATAGTTCACCCACCTTCTGGAAGTTCTGTGCTTGTAACTTCCTCTAATCTGTCCCTCCCTTTGACTCTGCCTTTTCCATTTGCATTCTATCATCTATTACCTTTCTGACTTATTGGCCCATTCTCCTGCCTTTTTTAAGCAAAAGGAAAAGACAGAGCCAAAGAGAGTGATAGAATAGAGGAAGCTACAAGCACAGAACTTCCAAAAGTTGGGAACTATCTGTACGAAAGACACACACACACACAAACACACATAAACACACACACACACACACACAGTACCCACAATGGGGAATAGCATGTTCTAATACTCTGTACAACTATTTGTCGTTCGTCCGTCCTGAGGACCATGCTTCAACAGTTCGTTCTTGTGGAAATATAGGATGCTGGATGAGTTCGCATATGGCTAGTGAGGCCAATGCAAGCCAGGAAGGATCTCTAACAGTGAGGACAGGAGAAAGAGTTGGGGGGGGGGGGGGGATCTGTCGGGGTTGCAGAGCTGCGGCTGTTTAGGCGGATATTGCGTGCCTCACGCTTTGCCTGCGATGTCTCGATACGGTGCGCCTCGAAGTTGGTGGCTCCCTTTGTTACTGCACCACGCCATGCTGGTCTGTTCTGTGCCAGGGTTTCCCATGAGGAGACATTGATGTTGAAGTTCTTTAGGGACACTTAACAACTATTTATTACGCTATAATATATTCATGCCTTTGTACACACGCACAAACACACACAGACACTCACACAGTCTCTCTCTCTCTCTCTCTCACCTGAATAGTGATGACGTCTTTTCGTGTGAAAGGTTCGTCAGTCATCAAGTCCTTCAGGCTACCCATCTTCAAGTTCAGTCTGTCCACTGCCTGAGTAAAACAACAACAAAAACATTTATGACACGGTTTATTTTGATATTGGAGTGTAGAGTGGCACAGTGGTAGCGCGTTCGCCTCATGTCAAGTAAACCCTAGTTCGAACCTGGGTACAGGGGATTTTTCCTCTCACTTTGCACTAGGCCTTATGGTCTGAACGTGGGGTCTTTCGGATGAGACGATAAACCGAGGTCCCGTGTGCCCATGCACTTAGCATACGTTAAACCCAGTAGCAACAAAAAAGTTCTCATTTGGTCAAAAGTTACCCAGATTTTCCCTAGATTTTCTAGATATGTGTGCTATGTAAGTGCCAATTATTATTATTATTATTTCCTTCCTCATCAGTCACACAAAAATAGCATTAAAAAAAAAATGGGTGGCGCGCCTCTGGCTGCAATGCGCTCTCCAAGTGGGAGCAACCCGAATTTCACAGAGACGCCTCTGTGACTATAAAGTACCTAATAATACCAGAAGTACACCTCTGGTGCTCAAAAGTCCCATTCGACGCACTGGGTTCTTCTTTTTCTTCCAATAATTTCCACCTGCCGTAACCGGCAAACATTGACATGTACTGGGATTCGAAGGATTTTGCGCAGTGGGAACAAACTAGATAAACAAGAGGGCATGCACATGAGCTTTAGACCAGTAAGTCACTCAGACGTAACAAATGTTCATATGGCGCACTGTTTTTCAACACACACACAAAAATGTTTGAAACTTTTGAAAAGAGATCTGCATGCTGATCCTGACCTGATTTTGAGGATAAAATTAACACTGCATGTTATGCACACTTTACTCTTTGACATTGCACGCATCTGTTGGTCTTACAACTCTCTCTTTCCTCTTCTGCGTTCCCAGGCCATAATGGGTTATATGCATGTGTTGGGATTTCAGTTATCATCGGTCTCTTCACTGCATTCAGCCAACACATTCCGATCTTGGAGGAGTCTAATTACTCTGAATCAGTTGAACTTTGAGTCACCAACATATTACCGTACTGACCTGATGACATCACTGATGACATCATCAGATAAAGAGGAATAACCATGATATGCTGGCTTTTGCTCTAACACAGTCAAGAGAGTTATATCCTCAGACCATTTTGCCAGATTGGCTCCATCAGTCGTCTTTATTATGGCATTATTTGCCCAATGATTTTTTCTTTAATTTTCCCTGGCATTCAAGGGGTTAAACATCAAACTTGATTTTGCATGCTAGTCTGTCGTTTCCGACTATGACTTCCAGCAAGGTCCAAGGGGGAAACTACTATTCTGGATGGCTGGGCTAGAATTAGTTTATGACGGAGATGCCTTGCCCAGAGTATCTACTTCTCACTCTCCCGGCAGAAAGGATTTGAGGACAGCTGGCAATGGGGAAGATCCCAAAAGACCAACCAACCCCTTTGGCTGCAGCACCACAAGAGCCAGAGCAAATGCCACCTAGTCTGAGAATCATGGTCTTCCACAAAAGACTAAAGGGCCAGCCACACATGAGCTAAAATCGTACGACTATATGATGCGATTCGATCACGTGATCCCGAAGAGCGAATCATATTTGTTCTTGGAGACCATGTGATCGAATCATATTGTATAGTTGTGCGATTTTAGTGGACGTGTGGCTGGCCCGTAAGCTGTACCATCATATTCTATTAATTTCATGACTTTCTGAGTCAGTTCTGTCTTACATCATGGCTGTATACGTTGCCTGAGTTCCTGATGGCCACGATGTGGGTGTTTTCATTGAACACCTTGAAAGTCACCGGACAGTGGTACTTCCCTGAGGACACACACACACACAGTGTTTTCATTGAACACCTTGAAAGTCACTGGACAGTGGTACTTCCCTGAGGACACAGAGACACACACAGAGACACACACACAGAGACACACACACAGAGACACACACACACACACAGAGTTTTCATTGAACACCTTGAAAGTCACTGGACAGTGGTACTTCCCTGAAGACACACAGACACACACACACACACACAGTGTTTTCATTGAACACCTTGAAGATCACAGGACAGTCGTACTTCCCTGAAGACACACACGCACGCACGCACACACACACACAGTAATTGATTCTATTGAAAACCTTCAGCTGAAAACCTCAAACCCACTAAGCAAAAAGGGAACTTTTGAACTACTCAATCTCAAATTTTAATAGTTAGTTTTTGATACAAATAACAAAACGTGAAAGCCGTGTTCTACCGAGAGCTCTGCCAGGGAAAGCGTGACAGGGGAGCCCCACGAAAGCGCTTTAACCCTTTCGCCGCCAGACATTTTTCAGCCAAAATATTCCATTAAATTTACCTGGGTAGAGAAAAGTCTTATCTGCAATATTCAGAATTTCTCTGTGACATGTATAACATCAGGCCTATCCTTACCTCACAAAGTTAAGAAAAGAGGGTCTTCGGATAACAGACCCTCATTTGATGCCTTTTTAGTGACATGGGTAGTAAACCATTGTGGTGCATAAATGCGACATTGGCTGTGAAAGGGTTAAAGACCAGCTGAAGCGTCAACTCTATCTGGCTGGCATCCCAGATAAAGACTGGGAGAACGTGGCCCGCGACAGAAACGGATGGAGAGCCAGACTTGGTTACCCCTTACACAAGTCTTGAGTAGTCTGGATAGCTAAAATGAGTAGTTTGGGTGTGGAATGTGTAGTCCTCTTCATTAAACCATCAAACACTGTTCACCGAAAATGAGTAGCAATCAAGAATGAAAGAGCAATATTATCAATTTTGAAGAGTAGTCAAGGTCCAAATTGAGTAGAAAACTACTCAAAAAGAGTAGAGTAAACAGGTCTGGAGAGCGTCAACCAGGCATGGCGCCGAGGCCTTTGAGGCTGCCAGGAAATAGGATGCAGAGAACAAGAGGAGCAGAAAAAAAGCTCAGAGCCCCCTGACCCAGATTTTTCCGTGCCTGTCATGTCCGAAAATTTGCAGGACCAGGATCACACACTACAGTCATCAAAGGGCATGCTGCCAGGGACCAATCCCCCACTGATTCCCGGACCAGAGGAATCGGCCAACAACAACAACAAAGTGTGGCATAAAAAAGGGAGAAAAGGGAGGAAAGAAGAAAGTGAAATACAAAAAAAAAAGAAAAAAGTTTTAAGCCCAACTAAGTCTTACCATCATTGTTTTTATGGAAGTTGAGTCGTGTCAAGTCTTTGGCGCTCATTTTCTGAAACACAAAGAGAAACAAAGTATAAACATGTCAAACCATGCAGATGAGCTACACTGAAAGTTTTATATCAACATGTCAAACACGACACACAAAATGAAAATAATTCTTATTATAAACGTAACAACCATTACCATTGAATTTAAAATTTTATTTTCCGTTTTTACAAATGAACTTAAGGATGATGAAGTACATTTCATTTTCAATCATACAAACAAACTTATGGACTATGAATTACACGTCATTTTGTATGTTACCATATTAACTTAACAGTATACCAGGAACAAGTATGTCCAACCATACTGGTGAATCACACTTGAAAAAAAAAGTCTTATTACTTATCCGCAAGTTTTTCTTTTCTAACCGAGTTGTCCAATACTGGAATAATTTGTCAACTAACATTAAGGCTGCATCTAACATAAATATATTCAAAACTCTTCTAGACAAAGACACAATTATGTCAAATTTTTATAATACTTTTGATGAATAAAAAAAAAAGGAGAGAAAAAGGCCATTCCATAATTTTGTTAAATTTTTATAGTTTTAGCTGTAGAAAGCATGCCACCTTGAAACAAATCAATTCACTAACGAGAAAGGGCGTAAAAGGGCCGCGAGGCCCACTTCTAGCCCTAATTACTACTACTACTACTACTTCAAGTACTTGTGCATGTTTAACACAAAAGTTAAACTAAAATGTTATCTCCTAAAAGCACATTCTTCCAGAATGAAATTTTCATCACAGAAGATGAAAAAAGCTTTCTTACCTCTCCGGTGGCTGGGTTAATGCCATATTTCTTCAGGAAAGGGACAATGTTCCTGTCAGTACAAAGACAAAACATGCCACAGTTACATAGATCATTTCTGTTTGGAATCTGGTGACAGATTTCATTACCAGCTTAGCACAAATTGCACAACAAATAATAATAATAATAATAATAAACGGACACTTACATAGCACTTTTTATCGAGCACAAAGCGCTTTACAATCAGCATTGAAACACTCACATACGCACACATACGCACAACAGGCACACACGCATATACGTGCACGCACTCGAGTGAACGCGTTCTTGCACACAGACATACACACACAGACCCACACACATTTCATCAAACACACAGAAAATACATGCTCACTGAAATGCACACACACTTACACAAACATACACAGTTTGCACAAACACGCGTAAGCACACATACAAACACACACGTGCACTCACATACACAAAGAATGACCATCAGATACATTCAGATACATTTATTATCAATACAAAAGACATAATAACATGAAACTATGCTACTTAGATTTTGTAAATAAACTAAGAACAAACAATTCTATTTTGCAGGTTAATTCTCACTGTCAGCGGTCCTGCAATCAGGTTAATGCTTTTTGTTACATGATACATCCCAGAAATAAAAATAATAGAATAGCTTTTTTGTGTGCTTTTGTTAAACACACAAAAAAACACTTACTAGATTGCTGCCGATATTCAAAGAAGAACAAAAAAACCATAAAGACTTCAGTCGAAAGACGTTACTTTCACTTCACAAATGGAAAACTCAATATTTTGATCATTTCAGGTCAAATTATGTCATTTTTTGTTGTTAATTTAGCGTCACCATCTGTGTTTTGTCTTTGCAAATTGTTGTTTTGCAGCTTTGCTAGATGATGCAGCATGTCTTGATAAACTGGTAATTCCAACACACCGAAGTTGACCCATTTGGACTTAGGTCTCTCTGGTTTGCGCACTGCGAAATGACATTCTAACGGCAAGGAATTTCTGCAAATTATTTTGTATCACCATGGCATAAGGCTGTGTCAGACCAATTGACATAAGCTAGAGCACCAAGCCTACATCAAAATGTTGTCATGCTCTGAAAGGTTACGTGGAAATTGTCTTTAGCCATGGCAAGCTCCTAGCATAACATGATCAGTCCAATATCCTTGGAAGTCGGAGTGTGGCTGCACATGGCGGGGTAATCAAGAACGGTCACACACATAATGTTCTCATCCTTAGCCGATGCATTTGTACCATAGTGTTCAATGGTCAACTTAGGACGATGATTTGACCGCCAGGGCGCAATCAAACCAGTAGGGGCTTAGCGCGTGATATTCTTAGTTGGGCGTAGTGAGAGAGAGAGAGAGGGAGGGACTCATCTCCCTCTCATCGTCCTAAGTTGCTCATTGCTTCAGTTGTTGGGATGATCCCTGGAGTCTTTAAGCCAGGGAACGACAACAACAACATTATTTTGCAAATGTTGGCTCAAAGATTTGAAATGCTATAGAGTTCGACTTACATGAGGTCGAAGATGACCCCTTCCTTGGTGCACAGGGGGTTCTCAAATGGCTGGAAAGACAGACTGCAACAGATATAACAACAATACGTCAACATGGGTGAGGGGGAAAGGGTGAGAGAGACTTTCTTCTTCTTCTTCTTCTTCGATCGCTCAGACAGTTTCCTGTCAATTATGAGCGCAGATGCGTCATGCTGCCGTTATGCGCCTAACTAAGATTAAAGAAATAGTTAGGCCCAGGATAGTTATATAGTTGGGCCCAGCAAGTCTGACTTCGGCTGGAGGAAATGTTTTTGAAAGTGTTTCATGAAAAATGGCAGGAGAATGGACCGGGTAAGGCAGAAAGATAGCAGATGACAGTAAGCAAAGGGAAAAGGCAGAGTCAAAGAGAGTGACAGATTAGAGGAAGTTACAAGCATAGAACTTGCAGAAGGTGGGGGAACTATTTATACAAAAGACTCCCCGGTATCCCCATGGGGGAGGAGAGACTCAGAGAGAAGGAGAGAGAAAGAAAAGAGAGAGAGAGAGAAAGAGAGAGAGAGAGAGAGAGAGAGAGAGAGAGAGAGAGAGAGAGAGAGAGAGAGAGAGAGAGAGAGAGAGAGAGAGAGAGAGAGAGAGAGAGAGAGACACAGAAAGAGACAAACACTGAACAGAGACAGAGAAGAGAGACAGACACTGGCAGGGCTCCCAATCGTCCAGCAAAACAAGGGGTCCTAGGGACTCCTTCACTTACAGTATAGAGGGTCCTAGAGGCGGGATAGAGAGTCCCTGTGGCATTGCAAATGCTAAAATGAATTTTTCTAGTGCATCCCTGGGACCCCCTGCACATTCTTTTAGAGGGTCCTTTAGAATATTAGTGCTTCATAGACCCCCAAATGGGGGTCCCTGAGAGCCCTGCAACAGAGACTGAGAATGAGAGGCAGACAGAGAAACACAAAGAGAGACAGAGAGGAAAAAAGAAAGAAAAAGAGACATGTTCTTTCAGGCTGGAAAGTTACACAGGAACAACGCACAAACAAATCAACATGCATGCACATGTATGAACGTGTGTGTGTGTGACTGTGAATGTGTGTATACATGTATGTGTGTGTGTGCGTGTGTATGTGAATTATATGAACAAATGAGTGTGCTGTGAATGTGCATGTCATGGTTGTTTTTTTACCTGCAACAGCTAAAGGGCAGTCGCCTAAACCTGGAGTTTTCCCCGGTATTCTGCGTGCCTTTGTAGCCGCCCCACTCATACTTCCACTCCTTGGTCGTCAGGTAGCTGGAACAGTGGAAGAAGAACAAAACATAGAGTAGAAACAGGTCTGTGCGTTGGTTGCGTCCATGCATACCCCCCCCCCACCCTCCCCCTTGAAATCGTAGAAATAGTAAAGAAATCACGTCATGCTTTGCGTCATTTATTGCAATGATGTTTATTTCTTCTTGCTTCAATTTTTCAACCAAAAGAGATCAACTTTCATGCCGTTAGAAGGTAAAATCTGAATCTACTCATTTTACGTTAACTCATTCAAGTTTTTCAACACTGGCCGATTGCTTCCTTTTACAACCGTTCAACACGAATGTACGCTATAGCGTACATAGTGTTTAAACATTCACACTTTACAACTCAGCGAAGCCATGCAACCCAAACTGGTATAAAAGTGTTCCTCTACGGTCCCTTAATAGTTTTCAACCAATGAAATCACTTCTAGTCTATTTTTAGGACGGCAATGAATGCAAATGAGTCAATACCCCTCTCTTCGTCTTCTTTGTCATGGTTTTTTTTTAAAATCTGCTAATAATAAAAATTTTACTTTGGAATTATAACATATGATATGCTAGCTTTTATTATTATAAACAATACCACAAATTTTCAAAACTGTGCGGAAAAGCATTATCTTTAAAATAATGTTTATGTAATGGTGCAAACCTGCCTAGTGTTGAACGTTTGCGTGAAACATGTATGCTATACTATAGCGTACATTAGTGTTGAGAGAGTTAAGGTTTCCTTCTTCACTTGGTATGGGGTGAAAGTTGCTATGGGCTACATATAAGCATGGGTGCTACTCCCAAAATAGAAAAATACTGAAAGGCCAGGGTCCAGGGGCCGCACAGGCCCCTGGTGGGGTACAGGGGCAGCGCCCCGTTTGGGGGTTCAGGGGGGCAACGCCCCCTGAAGCTGAAGCAAATATGCAATTGCAGAGATCGTTTCCATAGCTCTCCTGCAATCTGAAGAGGAAATTTTAGGTAACTTTTATGGCATCCTGAAGATGGATTCAGGGCTATAACTTGACCTGCAAGACAATTGAAAAACTTGTGTCTGGGCAAAGGGAAGATGTGTTGTAAAATTTTGAAAATGCAGTGTGGTATGCTAGAAGGATTCTGCCTCTAAAGACAGAGTGAAGTTCAAGTTTACATCCTCTTGCCAGTGTCTTGGTCCATAAACTGATAAAGAAACAGATCAGCGCCTTTTTCTGATGAAGATTGGGGAAAAGACAGGGACAGAGAGAGGGTTTTAAATATATGGTGGGTGGGGTGGGTGGGTGTGTTTAGATATGTTTCAGAATCTGGATAAACAGAATGGGTGAGGAACAGATTACGATTTGACATCATAGTTGATAGTTCTGTTGGCAGGTCTACGACAGTTAATAAGTGTATTATGGATAAAAATGCAACACCCAGATGTAGGGTGCGCAATGACCCGTACAGGTACGCAATGACCAATTTGTCATAGTCTTCAGAAATCCGCTTGCTTCTAAGTACTAGAAAACGCTTTCAGTTACAAAGCAGAGCGTAGATACAGTGGAAGCAGAAACATTTTAACAGACGCTGGTGATCTAAATCTTTTCCAATATCGAACTGGAGATTTACGTCATATTACAACAATGCCTTAAGGGGTACGCAACCCCCCTTTCTACTCTATATTTTAACAATTTAATACTAGGCATGGAACTAGAGGAAAAGCATTTCCCCCTGAAACAATAATGGGGATCCAGGCGATGTTGTCTTTTGGTGTTGCCCTGTGGAGATACCAAGGTATTTCGTAAAAATAGTTCCCCCACTTTCCTGAAGTTCTGTGCTTGTAACTTCCTCTAGTCTGTCACTCTCTTTGACTCTGCCTTTTCCCTTTGCTTTCTATCATGAATCTACTATCTTTCTGACTTATTATTAATATTAGCCCATTCTCCTGCCTTTAAAAAAAAAAATCTTCCAAATAATTTTTCTCCTTTGAGCTCCTTCAAAATCGGAATATGTCGACTGTACGCAGCGGGGAGACCAGTGAAAACTGAAAACCGGACACATACCATAACCATTATGGCCAGGGAACGCAGAAGAAGAAGAAGAAGAATTTAATACCTAGCAAGGAACTGGGGGAAAAGCATTTTCCCCTGAAACTATAATGGGGGTTCAGGCGATGTTGTCTCATGGTGTGGCCAAGGGGTAAAGAGCCCTTTATCATGGCGATCAGGTGGAAATTCCTGTTGAAGTAGAGATGCTTTAAAAGGCCCATCCTGAAGGCCTCCAACTTCCAAGTCCAGAGACTGGACGGAGGCAACTTCTTCAGGGAGGCCATTCCACTGCGGAATAGTATGTGGAAAGAACGTGAACTGTCTGTATTGTGTTCTATGGCTAGGGATGTCGCATGAAGCTGAGTGAGATTGACGGAGACTTTTCTTCTGCATGGTATTAGTTGGAAGATACTTGGAATTGATTGGGAGGAGTTCTGTGTGGAATTTAAATAAGGTAGTAAGACAGGCTTCAGTTCGACGGGATTGTTGAAGAGGACATTTCAGGCTTTTCAGGAGGTCTGCAGATCATGTTGACTGATGGTAGTCACGGGCCACCCATCTCGTAGTTCGGCTCTGGACTTTTTCGATGGCGTCAATCATTCAATGTCGCTCTTGTTCAAGTTGTTGTGGGGGTCCCAGACTGGACTGGCATATTCCAGGAGGGGAAGAGGAAGAAGAAGGGGCGGGAGGGAAGGGAACTAAGAATACGTACTGTAAAACAATCTCATCTATTCATCAAGATTTGAAAGCTAAAACAAAAAAATAAGACATTCTACTTCTAGTTCTAGTCTCATCATGACGAAAGAAAACCAAGTGTTTCTTCGCATTATTACTTTATACAAAGAACCACAAGTCGTTTAAACCCTTGAGATCAATTGACTTTAACAGATAAACATTATCATTAACATATGACCCCCAAAACAACAACGTACAGCTTGTCTTTCTGATGTTGTTTCTTTCCCATGTTTGTTGATCATCAAGGGTCTTGCTTTTCTGCCTCTATCAGAGCCTACTTCCGGTTGGCTAAAGCCAAGTAAAGCTATATTTTCTGCAATTTAAGAAGAAACCATTTTCTTTGTACATTCTCTTTATTTAGAGCCAAAGTACATTAATTTGATCGTTTGGATTCAAATTGAACATTCTTTTTGTGTTAAATACATAAATTATGAAATATGTATGGCAAAACAATATAGCACAAACTTTAGTTTCTAAACAGTAAAAATGGCAAAACAAGAAGTTCTCATATGGCTCATGAATGAACCGTACTTTGTGAAGGACGGTGTCATAATGAATAAGTAGTCCTATGAAATATTTACCTCTGCGCATGCGCATTAGAACAGTTACTTATCTCCCGTGATTACTACTAACCCTATCCCTAACGAAGTTGAAACTACGGAAAGAACCAAGAAATAGAGCAGGAGAGTGTAAATCTACATATTTGCAGAGAAATCGATGTACAAAGCCATGCACTTAGTTTCGTAATTATTCACAATGGCGGACAAACAAACGATTCTGATTGGCTACGCGGCTAGAGGTAAAAATCTCATAGAGGTAAAAATACACTGGGTCCACAGAGCAGACGACAGGCGAGGTTGCGAGTGGACTGCTTGTCACTTTCCACACCGGATTTCACAACTGAAAACGGTTTTGATTTTTGAACAATGGCTGTTGAAAAGTTTTTTGACTATCTGGTAGAAAACCCCAGATGGATATTCATTGGACTTGGAACTTACACCGCAATTTATTTGATTACTCGACTTTTCAACGGTCCCAAGCCAGGCAGGAATCCGTTTGCTGTTGATCACCGACGTCCCAAGGAACCGCTTGTGTCTGATCCTCAGGCCAGAGATGCCATTTTGAAGCAAAGTAAGCATGCTACATTTTGTGTACAAAATAAAGATATAATCTTCTTATCCTTTGCCAAAGTAAAAACGAAAAAAAAAAAGTAACCAGGAAGTTCCTAAAAGTGACCGCCCCCACATCCCTACCCCACTCCCCTCCTCCCCTTCTCCCCTCCTCCCCCCTCCCCCACCAGTATAATATTATACTGAGAGTATCCCCCGAAGACAGTGTGGCTGCCCACGTGGTGGGGTAATCAAAAACGGTCAACACAGATAATATTCTCGTCCCTTGGAGTAGGGTGGTTATAAAATTTAAAAAAAAAAATTTACTTTTAGTCAAATCCTAATGAAATTTATATCATTGGAAAGAGCCCGAGAAGACCTTTAAAATGATACCCAAATTATCAAAATCGGTCGAAAATTGAGAAAGTTACGACGTTTTAAAATGTTAGCTTTTTTTACATGAGCTATATAAGAAAAAGTTGATCAAGGTTACCGGCCCTTACCATATCAAGGTTTGGATGAATAAAACAGCCATAACTTTTTCTTTTTTTTACCAATAAACAAAACATTGGTACCAAAATAAAGCTTATTCAAAGGGGCAACATCAACCCCAAACATTAGACAGATTAGGCCTAAGCTTTTTGTGCGACTCACAAGATCGCAACATCAACATGCGCGTGACAGAAAACATGTCAGACAGTCTTCGACGTAACACCTCCCGACTTGTGGAGACCTTGAGCAGCATTGAGATTTATTCTAGATGCACCAAATTTGGTGTACTTGTAGAAAAATAATTAAATGTAACTGCGCATTTGTTTTAAAGAACTATATAATTACCGTTCAGAAATGATAAACGAATGAATTGGACCCAAATATTGGATCGCTTGTCTCTCGCGATCGGCCGTCTTAGCGTAAAAAAAGATCGTTCCCGAATGACCGAGTAGGTGTCTGCTTCCCGAAAGAAAGAAACTCGGATGGTCAGCGCCAAGAATAACCACCAATAAAAACAAGCAAAGGAAGTGACCGTTTGGCACATAGCCAAAATCGCGGTTCGGATTTTCAACGAGAAAAATCGCTGCGGCTTGACCTAATTCCGTCGTTCCTACCTTGGAGTATTTTAACCAAGGTATGTCAACAACAACATACTGAGAGAATTAGCAATGTCCACAATTTACCCCGTATCAACGATGATTAATTGATGGGAAAAAAGCCCGTTAAAGGTCAAGATGTGCTACCCGCCCTGCATTTCTCGGTTAATTCCATTTTCCCGTTTTTGCCTTTCTTACCAAACATAAAGCTGTATTTTATTAACCTTTTTAGGGGGGGGGGGGTAGGGATAGGGTTAGTATTCCAAAAAGGTTATTAGCTAAAAAGGTTAATAAAATACAGGTTTATGTTTGGTAAGAAAGGCAAAAACGGAAACAAATGGATAATTTTTTGGAAGATTATTGCTTCGATACAGGGCTCCCCATTTTGTTTGACCATAGACGGTATTTTCACCCCCAGGAAGCAGCTATAGAGGGTCTCTTCACCCCCATGGTGAACTTATAGAGGGTGAAAAATCAAAGCAAAATAAGCTTAAAGACATGTGGGTACTGTCAAAAAAATTTAAAGTATTGTATGCACAGGCAGTATGAAGCATTACATGCCTGGCATTTCCGACACACAAATGTTACCAACACAGTCACACACAGCCACACTCACACACATCATTCAAGAATCAAGAACTTTAATCCTTTGCCCTCTTTTGAGGCATTGAGGATGAAACAACAAAATTATAAAATTTCAAGCAAGGCATGACAATTTATGTTGAACATTCAATAGCACACACACACACACACTTTTTAATTATCTCTCTCTCTCTCTCTCTCTCTCTCTCTCTCTCTCTCTCTCTCTCTCTCTCTCTCTCTCTCTCTCTCTCTCTCTCTCTCTGTCTTTCGCGGGATGTGTCAAAGGTCATTGAACTTGTAACCGCAGTACAAGCGCTCCCCAGATTTATAGTGCGTCTCAAACCCTCGAGTAGTAATTATAGTGCGTCGTTTCACCCCCAGTACGAAGTTTTAATGCGTCTGTCACGCACATTTGACGCACAGACGCACAGAATGGGGAGCCCTGCCATACTAACATAAGTATTCAGTAATGATTAGTATGCAGATCAGTTTGCTTTTGTATGTTGTACTCTTTAAATAAAAAGTTCATTAAAAAGTTTTAAATTGCGTGTCCTTATAAACTAAAAGGAAATAGTAGGTTAAAGGCTAATTAAAAAAGCCTATATGCCATATATGATATGATGATGTTAGAATTCAGAGAGAAAAAGGTTTATAGCTAACTGTTCAAATCAAGTGCTATTTCACACACACACACACACACACACACACACCCTCGCCCTTTCCAGTATGATGGGCAATGCAAACTGAACATCGAGTCCTTCGGTTGGGGACTGAAACTTTTTTCTTTTTTTTTATTGACTTTTTTTTAAACAATACAATGCAATATATTTTACTTGAATCATTGTGTTTTTATAATAAACAAATACAAAAAAAACACTGGACAAACAAAACTAACCAGAGAAGAAAAAAAAAACATTGGGGAAAAAAAAATGCAGGACAATACGAACACAGACATAGAATGGAAGACACAAGAAACACAACAGATAAACAGTAACAAATGGCAACACCATCCGCTATTATAAGCAAACATGCAGAACATTCATGAAATTGAAACGCATAACAAGAACAAGATTTGCATACTGTTAATGAAATTATGCATGCATGCCTATTGGGGTCTGCAACGAACACCTTTTGCAAGAGTGAATGACCTTGGTGGGTGGGGGAAGATGGTTCAGTACTGACCAAACAGGGGAGTAACTCTCGCCAATAACCCTATTTGATGCCACTAAATGGCTGCCTTTCGCAAGAGTGAATGCCCTTGTCAGTACTGACCAGCAAGGGCATCACTCTTACTGTCAAGGGCGTTAATAACCCTAGTTGCAGAGGCCTATATGCACACACACACACACGCACACACACACACATTGCCATGGGAAGAGGTATGAACATAATACAGGAACGAGGAAGTGGGTTGCGCATAAGTTATCGAGTCGCTAACAGTATGAAATATTAAATCAACAAACACGTTAAGCTGGGTCTGATCGCACTTAGAAGAGGGAACAAAATCATATGCAGTTAAACTTAGTTAAAGCAACTTTGACCTGTGTGCTTTTCACGCATAATAAACCACGGCAATTAAAAGTCAATAAGAGCAGGGAAAATCCGACTGCCTGGTATGAACTATGATGAAAGCTACTTTTCTGAAGCACCCCTCACCCCCTGCCCATCCCCAAAAAACCCACATACCGTAATTTTCGGACTATAACGTATAAGGCGATATTTTTTTCTCCAATTTCGACCTATGCGCCTAATAGACGAGGTCGCCCTATTAGTGAACAAAATCGTGAGAAGAGAGGCAACGATTGCCGTGCTCAGTACAGTCTACTGTGAGTCACCATCGAAAGTGGTCACGAGTCGCTGATACGACGAATACTCACGTTAAAATGTTTCAAAATCCCTATTAAAGTATTATCATCCGAGATACCGTCCAACCCTTCATTGGATGTAAAAAGCATCATTGTAGAGCTTAAGATGCTATAATTCTACCAGTTTTCGCAAAGAAAAGTCCAAACAACCGGAAGTCGCAAAAACGGAAGTACAGTTATTTGAGAAGGGAGCCAACTCTCGTTTATGACAGCAGTAATGGCGGTAGGTAAGCGTTTACAGGATGTGTACGGGCTTCAAACTTCGACTTTCTTTTGCGATGCGTGTATCACCTTATAAACGAGGGCGCCTTTTAGTTTTACTTTAATTTTTTTTCAGATTTTTCTTGAAAATTGCCCTATTCGCCTTATACACAGCAGCGCCTAATGATCCGAAAATTACGATACATAAAAACAAAACAAACAAAAAAAGGTGGTGCTCTCATGCTCTCTGGATGGGAGCAGCCTGAATTTCTCAGAGATGAGTTTTGCAACTAGGAAATAAATATCAAACACCAATACAGTGGAACCTCCCTTCTACGACCTCCAAAAATCATCCAAAATGAGGTCCTATCAGGGAGGGGTCTTATAAGGGAGGTAATTTTAATACAGTGGAATCCGCTTTATCGGCCTTCGGATAATCGGCCAAAGCCGCTTAATCGGCCAATTTCCTATGGAACGGAATTTTTTCTTCTTAAGCATGTGTTATTTTGTTCGTTTTTACGGCCAAAGCTGAAATCTTCAATTTCGCTTTATTGGCCACTTTTTCTCTCTAATTTTTTCTCTTTACCCCCCCCCCCCCCCCCCCCCCCCCCCCCTCCCATGGCGTTGAAATCACTCAAGAAAACAAAATCATTGTCTTTTACTCGTGCTTCTGTCAAGTTATAGGATTAATAAAGTGTTCACATACAGTACACATACACTGTACTGTATGAACTCTTGTGTTTTGACAGATTTTATTCATTTCAATTTGTCTTGACACACTGGAAGTCACTTCACACTAAGAACTGACAGCTGACAGGATGGCCAAACGCAACGATTACAATCTTTTACAATGTTCGTTTTATCGGCCGATTCGCTTTATCGGCCACATTTTGCCTGGTCCCCAAAGTGGCCGATAAAGCGGATTCCACTGTACTTACAAAGAAGGGCAATCTCTCGGAGAAGTAGGTCTTATGTAGGAGGGAGTCTTATAAGGGAGGTTCCACTGTACCAAAAGAAGCACATGCACACACAAATAAAAAGAAGCTTTTTCTGTTATTTTGGTGAATTACATGTAAACAAACATGCAAAATGCATATGCATGCACACATGCACACACACACACACATGCATACACACACATACATATTTATGCATGCACACACACACATACAATGACATTGACACACACATGTGTCTAGTAAGCATGTCATGAAGATAAAACATTGGAATAAAGATCTGGTCATTGAACTTTTGTTTATCTTGTGAAGTACAGTGGAGAACTGATAACTCAAAAACGGATAACTCAAAAACTCACAATATTTTTGGGGTCCCAGTATAATAATCTCTATGTTGAAAAGTCTTTTTAACTCAAAATATTGGCTATCTCAAAATAAAATGTTAGTCCCTTCAATTTTGACTTAAGCGATTTTTTTTACTGTAGTTCATTATGATTCATACATAAAAATGTGCTTGTTAAATAGTTTATGAACATGGTGTGATAATTGATAATGACCAAGGGCATGCACGACTCTATTATCAATGCCTGACCGATTCTTAAACTGATTCGGTGATTGCAATGTACAGCATTATTATCAGAATGGCATTGGCAATGGTATGGTTGAAAAGGTCAAACTCAAAGTTCTTTCTGATAAAGTGCCTGTAAACTTTGGATTGAATGTTATAATCTTTGATTGTGAATGCCCATGATCACAGTCAGAGTGCAATGTGGGTACAACTCTTTCACTTTCAGTTTCACACTGATTTAAGTTTGTTTGTTTGTTTTACCAGAAACTGAACTTCAGTTGTTGTTTTTAATTCATTAAAAAAAAAAATTGACCACAAGCAATTTGGGGCGTTTTAACTTGGTTGCTCTGTCCTGGAAGTCTCTCTCGGGGAATCTTGAAAACAGCATAGTGATGCCATATATTGTTTTAAAAGGCAATGTAAACATTTTAAAAGGATTATCGGACTCAGACTGTCTCTATCCATAATTTTAACCCTCTGTTTGTCTCGTTATCTCTCACGCGCTCCCCTCCTGAATCATCCAACGGGGCTGTGCCCCTGAACTTGATGAAGAGAGAGAGAGAGATGGAATCATGGATATAGATTAACATTATTTTAGTGCTAACCTAGTATTTAGCAAGCTCTAAGCACTTTACAATCACCCATTCATGCAAAGGCTGCTCTACCCAAGCAAACTTCAAGTGGTGGCCTTCAGATGACATGATAAATCCTTATCAGCGCGAAGCTAAGTGGGTAATGTTTTCGGTGATGTTTTTAGTGATGTCTGTCTGTTCCTGGCCGACTATGTTAACACGATAAAGTTTCAATGGAGGGACCTTGTGGGCTCAAAGTTGGCATCGTGCGCATAAGTACATGGGATATCTAGGCCATGGTCGAAAATGAAGGTCAAGGTCTCTGGATCAAAAAATGAGCCGTGCAACTGGTGATACAGCATCTTACTCTTAAGCCGGCGACAGACTATGTGACTGCCTCATGTGACTCGATCAGGTCGTGACGTTTCACCTCATTTGCATACCATCTAACTCGATCAGTCTGACTCAGTCGGGCCCAGTCAGGTGACAGCTGAATAGGGCAGGTTCTAAATTTCACTGTTCGAGTCTGATCGAGTCAGATGGCTTGTGACCTCTTCTGTGCGGGAAACAAAATTTGATCTACATCACGACCTGATCGAGTCATATGAAGCAGTCGCATAGTCTGTCTCCAGCTTTAGTCTTAGTGCTGTAGTTGTCCACACTCAGCACTAAAATGTAGTTTGGCGAGTGTGTGTGTGTGTGTGTGAGAGTGTGTGTGTAAGTGAGTGTGTGTGTAAGTGTGTGTGTGTGTGCATGTGTGTGTATGCATGTATGTGTGTGAGAGAGAGAGAAGCGAGTGTGTGTTTGTGTGTGTGTGTTTATTTTTTTAAGTTTTGAATTTAGTTTCAAGAGGTAAACATGTACATTATTCTACAGGATCATGCCAGAAAATCAGTGTTTGTGTGGTGAGGGGGTAAGGGGGATGGGTGGGGGTGGAGAGAAGACAGAAGTTGACAAGGGTCTTGGTGGTGCTCTATCAAAAATGCACAATGCAGACTGACAGTCACAAGAAGCAATCCACTGTAACAATATAATAATTCAATGTGACTCGACATAAACAAGACAACGGAAAACAGCACAGTATTCTAATGCAACAGTGCAGTGATGCACAGTGCAATACAACGAAACACAATACAGTTTAAAGTATACTACAATACAATGTCAATGCGATACAACATAATGCAGACTATAGAAAACAATGGGTGACATGTATGTGAACACAGCGTGCAAAAAAAAAAGTGATAAAAATGGGTGTCACTGCACCAGTGACAATGCGCTCTCCATGTGGGAGCTGCCCAAATTTCCCAGAGACAGTCTCTGTAACCAGAATTGAAAGTAATGCCAATACAATACAATTTCCTGACGGAATATAATGCTAGGCTCTTCTACTGCCTCGGGGGCATATGTGCGCCTATACCATTTCCGTTGTTGTTGTTGTCATACCCTGTTACCCTGCCACGTGGGCAGCCACACTCTGACTTTCGGAGGATTTTGGATAGTAGACTGCTGATGTCATGCTAGGAACTTGTCATGGCTAAAGACAATCCCTGCATAACTATGCAGAGTATAACGACATTTTGATGTAGCCTTGGTGTTCTAACCTATGTCAATTGGTCCAACACAGCCTTAAGCCAAGGTGAAGCATTTCCGTTACTTGAATGCATTTTTATTAACCCCTTGACTCCCACCAACGTATTACGTACTGACCTGATGACATCACTGATGATGTCACCAGATGAAGAGGAATAACCCTGATATGCTGGCTTTTGCTCTAACACAGTCAAGAGAGTTATATCCCCAGACCATTTTGCCAGATTGGCTCTATCAGTTGTCTTTTTTATGGTATGATTTGTCCAATGATGTTTTCTTTAATTTTCTTTGGCAGTCAAGGGGTTAAAGTAGGTGATCATGTTTAGTCCTCTTGAAAAATATCTTGGCAAAGAAGGTTACAAAGAATATTTGGCACTAGAAGTGTTAAGATCACTACTCTTCTTCTTCTTCACATTCACATTCTCCGTCAGCAAGTTAGTACAATGTAAGGACATTGTGTTGTATTACCAAGTTTTTGGGACTATAAGTCGATACTTCTTCTTCTTCTTTGCCTTACTGAGGCAGCCAACTTCATCACGTTGAAGATTCCGCTGCACTTTAGGGGGTAGTACGAAAAGGAAAGAAAATAAGTTCAGCAAAGATAGGGTAGAAAGTGAAATGATAAGATAGTATGGGGAGAAGATATAAGAGCCCAAAGTAGTCAGGAATAATTTAAGTATTTTTATGTACTCCGTTTGCTATGTAGAAGGATAATAATTTTATGAGATAGATTTAAAAGTTAGTCAGATATTGAAGAATTGATTGATTTGAAAGTAGAAGAAAAAAAACTTTTTTCCCAGACTGAGACCCTTGACTAGTACAGTAATATCGTAAGAAAATATTGTAACAAAATCTGAATTTTGTGTAAAATTTGGGGTGTGCGCCTTATAATCAGGTGCGTCTTAGGCCGTGTACACACATAAGCGGATATTCCATGCAGAAACCCGTGCGCAATCCATAAATAAGTGAAGCAAAGAAGGGAAAAGATTTTACGCACGTGTCCGAATTTCCCCTATCTACGTAAACTTTTATCCTTCTTTCTTCCACTTATTTAGGGTACGGAACTTACGCGTCTAATGTGAACCCGGCCTTATACTAAGTCTGAAAAAAAAGATGGTACAGTGTACAGTACTTATACAGTGGAACCTCCTTTATTAGACCTCCCATTGTAAGACTCCCTCCCACATAAGACCTACTTCTCTGAGACATTGCCATTCTTTGTAAGTATTAAAATTACCTCCCTTATAAGACCCCTCCCGATAAGACCTCATTTTGGATGATTTTTGAAGGTCTTATAAGAGAGGTTCCACTGTACCATGTTTTTTGGACTATAAAGCGATACCTTTTTCCCCAGAATGAGACCCCTGCACCTGCACATTGATGACTAGTAATATCGTAAGGAAATATTGTAGCAAAATCTTAATTTTGTGTAACATTTTGGGGGGGTGCCTTATGATCAGGTGCGTCTTAGGCCGTGTACACACATAAGCGAATATTCCATGCGGAAACCCGTGCGCAATCCATAAATAAGTGAAACAAAGAAGGGAAAAGATTTGCGCACGTGTCCGAATTTCCCGTATGTGCGTAAACTTTTATCCTTCTTTCTTCCACTTATTTAGGGTTTTCCGTACGGAACTTACGTGTCTAATGTGAACCCGGCCTTAGAGTCTGAAACAAAATATGGTACAGTACTTATACCTTGTATGTCTCATTATTTGCAAATGTCCCATATGTATCTTTATAGATCAGGAGGACATAAATCATAAATTATAATATTATCTGCAGGATTCAAGCAGTCCAAAGTCCCGGAGCACCTGGACAACATCGTCGTGGGCAGTGGCGCCGGGGGTCTGGTGACTGCGGTGCTTCTGGCGCGGGCAGGGAAGAAGGTGCTGGTGCTGGAGCAGCATGACCAGGCCGGGGGATGCTGCCACACCTTTGTGGAGAAAGGATACGAGTTTGACACAGGTCAGTGGGTGAGATTATTGTTAAGGCTGAGGGGTGATAGGTTGCTTGTGTGTGTGTGTGCGTGTTTTTTTGTGTGCTTCATTTTGTGTTTTGTTCTGGAACATTTCTAAGCAGAGGGATGCTGCCACACCTTTGTGGAAAAAGGTTACGAGTTTCACACAGGTCAGTGGGTGAGGCTATTGTTAAGACAGAGGGGTGATAGGTTGCTTGTGTGAGTGTTGTTTCTTTGCTTTGTTTTTTGTTTTGTTCTGGAACATTTTTAGGCAGGGGAATGCTGCCACACCTTTGTGGAGAAAGGTTACGAGTTTGACATAGGTCAATGGGTGAGGCTATTGTTAAGGCGGAGGGGTGATAGGGTGCTTGTGTGTATGTTGTGTTTCTTTTTTTCTTTTCTTTTTTGGGTTTGTTCTGGGACATTTCTAGGCAGGGGGTGCTGCCACATCTTCCTTGGAGAAAGGATATGAGTCTGATACAGGTCAGTGGGTGAGGCTATAGTTAAGGCAGAGGGGTGATTTGCTTGCTTTTTCGTTTGGTTTTGGAATCATAATAGGCGAAGGATGTTGCCACACATTTATGGAAACGGGCTTCATGTTTGATACAAATAGCATATTCTAAAGATTTTCTTAAACTAATAAAAACAGTGTCAATAGAATTAGGTATGTTTATACCGAACATTTTCTTAACTGATTAAAACTGTTACAATAGGTTTTGCTTAAATAATGAACATTTCCTAAACTGATAGACAAAAATAACACAGTTGCCATAGAGTATTTTATTGGAGAACTTGAGTTCTTACAAAACAACAACACTTCAACAATAATGTGCAACTGGGTTGATGGAAAATATTGTAAGCCTGTTTGTTACCACCTATTAAATGCATTATACTTAATAAATAAAATAAATGATATTTCTGGTGAACTTGGTTTTTTGTTGTTCTTGATTTTGCATTGTTTTGTTGCAATGAATAATGTCTACAACAGAAATGCAGATAAAAGGTGATTTTAATTGTGTTGTCAGGTATCCACTACATTGGTGACATGAACAACACTCGCAGTCGCATCTTGATGGACCAGTTGACCGGAGGACAGCTGGACTGGGCTCCTATGGATGACCAGTTTGATGTGGTCAGTGTCACACACACACACACACACACACACACACACACACACACACACACACACACACACACACACACACAAATTGTATCTTGCTGGACCAGTTGACCGGAGGACAGCTGGACTGGGCTCCTATGGATGACCAGTTTGATATGGTCAGTGTCACAGTCACACACACACACACACACACACACACACTCTCTCTCTCTCTCTCTCTCTCTCTCTCTCTCTCTCTCTCTCTCTCTCTCTCTCTCTCTCTCTCTCTCTCTCTCTCTCTCACACACACACACACACACACAAAAATTGTATCTTGCTCTACCAGTTGACGGGAGGACAGCTGGACTGAGCTCCTATGGATGACCAGTTTGATGTGGTCAGTTTGACAGACATTGAAATATCAACCCATTCCGCCCTGCGCCCGACAATTTGTTGGGCGCCCTAGTGCAACTACTAGCGTCTGTGCCCGACAAATTGTCATGCAGGAACCTCCATTTACTTTCCTTATCAATCTATAAACTATTAACGACTAAAATATGTTTATTCTGAAGCTTTTTGCTAAATGATCGCTAAACTCGTTGCGCGATTTAAAATCATTTGCAGGCATTTTATTGAAGCTTTTTGCTAAATGATCGCTAAACTCGTTGCGCGATTTAAAATCATTTGCAGGCATTTTATTGAAGCTTTTTGCTAAATGATCGCTAAACTCGTTGCGCGATTTAAAATCATTTGCAGGCATTTTATTGAAGCTTTTTGCTAAATGATCGCTAAACTCGTTGCGCGATTTAAAATCATTTGCAGGCATTTTATTGAAGCTTTTTGCTAAATGATCGCTAAGCTCGTTGCGCGATTTAAAATCATTTGCAGGCAGGCATTTTATTGAAGCTTTTTGCTAAATGATCGCTAAGCTCGTTGCGCGATTTAAAATCATTTGCAGGCATTTTATTGAAGCTTTTTGCTAAATGATCGCTAAACTCGTTGCGCGATTTAAAATCATTTGCAGGCATTTTATTGAAGCTTTTTGCTAAATGATCGCTAAGCTCGTTGCGCGATTTAAAATCATTTGCAGGCATTTTATTGAAGCTTTTTGCTAAATGATCGCTAAACTCGTTGCGCGATTTAAAATCATCTGCAGGCATTTTATTGAAGCTTTTTGCTAAATGATCGCTAAACTCGTTGCGCGATTTAAAATCATCTGCAGGCATTTTATTGAAGCTTTTTGCTAAATGATCGCTAAACTCGTTGCGCGATTTAAAATCATTTGCAGGCATTTTATTGAAGCTTTTTGCTAAATGATCGCTAAACTCGTTGCGCAATTTAAAATCATTTGCAGGCAGTTTATTGTCTTTTTTGTGTGTTTTATAATAAAGCTAGCACCTCTCTCTCAAAGCCTGCAGGCTGGGAGTGCAACCCGCATGGCATAATGGGCAGTGCACAATGGGTTAAATACCTACCTAAGACTGATCAAGAGCAGTAAATCGTGAACAGGACTGACCACTCATAAAACTGAACTCTTTTGGGCGTTCATGCAACGAACAGTGCATGGAATTGTGCAGTCTTATCTGGACTGTTGTTTCGATTCTTTTTTTTTTTTTAATGCTTGCTTTTATGATGGTAATTATTAAAAAAAAGATGGTCTTTATTTTGTCTGTTCATGAATGATAATGGGCATGCAGAGAGGTTGGAGGTGTAGTGCATGAGAAAGAAGATGGGCGCAAAAAGTGAAATAATCTACTGCTAGTGTATGATTATGGTTAACTTTTGCCCCAGGCAATTAACAATCTACCTGGTACTTATAGTGTGTGTGTTAATGTGTGTGTGTGTGTTAGTTAATGTGTGTGGGGGTTGTTTTTTTATGTATGTGTGTGTGCCTGTTTGTATGTGTGTGTGTCCATGTATGCATGCATGTGTGTCCGCATGTGTTTGTGTGCTTGAATGTGTGTTTTTTGTTTTTGTTTTTACGCAGGTTGCCCTTGGAGACCCAGAGAAAGTGCGTCGTTTTCCCATGCAGGGCGGTCGCTCCTGTTACTTTGAAAACATCATCAAGTTCTTCCCCGAGGAGGAGGCTGCCATCAAGAAATACAAAGAACTCATCTTAGTAAGTGGGGGTGTACGCTGAGTGCTACACTGCACTCACTGCCTTGTTTGTGTAAGTTGAGCGGAAAAATATGACGTTGAACATACAGACACAGACACCCACCCACAAACAGGCACGCATGCACACACACACACACACACACACACACACACACACACACACACACACACACACACACATAGTGATCTTCAACATCATACCCAACCTCCTGACGACAACACTGCTGGAGACAGTGCTGTATAGCTTACAGTTCTCCTGCTCTAAGTATACCTTTGTCAAGCATAATTCTGACCTCTATGTGTGTCTGTCTTTACACATAGGTTGCAGACCGCAGTTTCAACGGCATAGTGATCTTCAACATCATGCCCAACCTCCTGACGACAGCACTGCTGAACAGGGCTTTACCATTTACAGTTCTCCTGCTCTAAGAATACCTTTGTCAAGCATAATTCTGATCACTATGTGTGTCTGTCTTTACACATAGGTTGCAGACCGCAGTTTCAACGGCAGTGATCTTCAACATCATTCCCAACCTACTGAAGACAGGGCTGTATAGCTTACAGTGCTCCTGCTCTAAGTATACCTTTGTCAAGCATAATTCTGACCTCTATGTGTGTCTGTCTTTACACATAGGTTGCAGACCGCAGTTTCAACGGCATAGTGATCTTCAACATCATGCCCAACCTCCTGACGACAATACTGCTGGAGACAGGGCTTACAGTTCTGCTCTAAGTATACCTTTGTCCAGCATAATTCTGACCACTATGTGTGTCTGTTTTTGCACACAGGCTGCAGACCGCAGTTTCAACGGCATAGTGATCCTGAAGGCCATCCCCAAGTTTCTGGTGACGATACTGCTGAAGACAGGCCTGTGCCGTCTGCTGTTCTCCTGCTTCAAATACTCATCGGTCACTCTGCAGCAGACCTTGGACGATCTCACCGACAACAAAGACCTCAAGGCTGTGCTGTCCTACATCTGTGGAGACTATGGTGAGATTTTTACTGCTTTGCTTCTTTGTAACACAAAATGACCATACCATTAACTCATTCGCTTTGCAACAATTTTGAATCATTAAAAAAAACCCACAAATCACACCAGCCATACACACAAACAAAGCATACATAAACAAAAGGAGAAATGAAAGACGATTACAGGTTTTTACTTCAGGTTTAGAAATAGGGAAGTGGTAGATCAGACTTTTTTTTTTATATATAGACTTTATATAAAAAAACTCGACACCGATTGGCTCCCCCACAACGAACCACTACAAAAGCAAAGTCAGAGGCAAAATTGTGGTCTAAGGGAGTGAAGCGAGTTTAGAAGTGCCAAAGTATGGTGTGCACACAGATTTACTTCCCTAGAAGCAAATGCATCAAATTGACAGCTATCAATTAATTCCGCACATATATGGCCAGAACGACTTGAATGAGTTAACCAACCCTTGGTGATTTGCCCTGTGGGCTGCACTTCGAGCCTGCTGGTACTATGAGAGGTACTAGTTTTATTGCAACATTTTTTTTTTTTAAACAATTATGAAATGCTTGCAAATTATTTAAAATCGCACGAGTTTAGCGTGTCATCCCTACACAAATAGCTTCAAAATAAGCTTCCTTTAACCCTTTCACCGCCAGCCATGTTTTAGCCAAACATGTCCATTACATTTACCTGGGTAGAGAACAAAATGCATCTGCAGTATTGGGGATTCTTCTGTGACATATATAAAATAATGGACCCCAATTTGATGCCTTTTAGTGACATAAGTGTTACATCATTGTGGTGCTAAAATGCGACTTTGGCAGTGAAAGGGTTAATTATTAACAGCTTTAAGATGGATAAGGAAAGTAAATGGAGGTCTATGCCCAACACTTTGTTGGGCTCAGGGTGGAATGTGTTACGGCATTTGTAAAAGGCTCATCCTCGACCCGTTCTCTTGCCTACTTTCCTCTCACACCCCTTCACCTGCCACAAAACAAAACAAAAGTTAAGAAAAAGTAAGAAAAACTCATAGATAAATTGGCTTCTTTTTTTTTTGGGGGGGGGTCTTCTTTTTTCCCCGTTTGTTTGTTTTTTAAATTAAGAAAATGGGCATAGAGTGATCAAAGTTAAACAAAATGAAAACATGGAAATGAAAGTGAAAGAGTTTTGATGAAAGATGGCTACCCTTTGGAATCATTCTTGTGGATGGTCCAGTCAGATTACATGTTTTAAGGCTGATTAGAAATGGGAAAGAATGATGGGCAATAAGTGTTTCCTCAAGATATCCCCTTTATCCTACACGTTGTACTGATTTGTCACTACTGAAACCGGACCTGTATCCAATCTCATGGTCCCCCAAAGATTGACTTTCTGATGTCTTATGTGTAATTATGTGTGTTGTCTCCTTAAAACAATGTGTTGCCTCAAAACACCCCCTTCATCTTTCATGATGCGCACGTATATGTTATTACTGAAATAGTACTTAGCACCAAATATGTTATGTGCTACGCATAATCATGTGTTGTTGTTGTTGTTGTTGTTGTTGTTGTCTTACCCTGGCTTAAAGTTAAAGACTCCAGGGATCATCCCAACAGTTGAAGCAATTGAACACTATGGTATAAATGCACCAGCTAGGGATGAGAACATTACATGTGTGACCGTTTTTAAATACCCCGCCACATGGGCAGCCACACTCCGACTTCGGAGGAAATAATCATGTGCATTGTGCCATGTCTTCTTAGGAGTGTTTCCTCAAGACGTCCCCTTCATCCTGCATGCTCTGCTGATTCGTCACTACTACAACGGGGCCTACTACCCTGTCGGGGGTCCCTCGGAAATCGCCTACCAGTTGACGCACATCATCGAGCGACACGGTGGACGCGTTTTGGTCCAAGCACCTGTGTCGCAGATTCTGTGTAACGAGACTGGAGCAGCTATCGGTCAGTAGCGGTTTTAGTTTTACATTTCCCCCCACAAAATGACGCAATGATAGACACAATGAAAAAGAAACAGAAAAAGAGAGGGGTATTTCAAATATCAGATATTTCATACAATAAGGTTAAAGCCTCCCCGTATGAGTGAGATGCAGCACAATAGTTTGTGCATGTCACATATCTGGCAGTCAGAATTGAAACGTGCATTTCAAATGTTAGAAGAGATAATAATAATAATAATAAAAAAGATTGCTTTAATCAAAGTGATTTATGTATGTGCGAAGGCTATTTGTGCAGTTTTGTTCTTTTAATTGCCTGAAATCAAGATAGCAATATGCTTGGTTAAAGACAATAGATGAGAGAAAGAGAGAGAATCTCTTGCTTGTTTGAAGCTGGAATTCCATATGCACTATTTTCGCTGGCGTAAATCGCCCGCGACTTTCAACAGCGACGAAAAAAGTTGCTTGTAATTCCATTGACGCAAAAATCACCGGCGATTTTTGATGGCTCTATTCAAACATCGCGCTAAAAAAACCGATCGCGCCTACGGAATTGCAAGCAACGTTTTTCATCAGTACCACAAGTTTATCCACGCTTTTGGAAGCCATGCTCGCTGAAAAAATGGCATGATGTTTTAGTTCGCCGATTTTTAGACTATTTTCGACGGCGACAAAAATATTTTTTAGCTCCACCAGGCGATAAAATAAAATTGTGAGCGATTTTCGACTGACTACTCACGATTATCATGCCTATGGGTGTACAGAATGACTTTACTGTTGGTGGCGATAAAATTTAATTGCGGGCGATTTTCGCCTTTAAAATCGCGCATATGGAATTCTGGGTGTATGTGCATGTCTCGTGTGTTTGCATGCACATCTGTGTTTATGTGGATTTATGTGTGTATGTGGTAATAAATATGCAGTATAACATCAAAGTATCCATATCCAAATTATTCTGTACTTTGTAGGATGTGTTTTTTTCACAGGTGTTCGCGTGTCTCGTAGTTCGGGTGATGTGGATCTGTTTGCCAAATGCGTCATCTCCGACACTGGTGTCATCAGCACCTTCACTAAACTGCTGCCTCAGAAAGTGGCCCAGAAATCATGTGAGTTGTTCAAACTTAATACACACACCTGCATGCCTCACGCACACACTAACAAACGTGCACACACACAAGTGAATCATCTCTGACACTGGTTTCATCAGCACCATTGCAAAACTACTGCTTCAGAAAGTGGCCCAGACATCATGTGAGTTGTTCAAACATAATACACACACCTGCATGCCTCACGCACACACAAACAAATGTGTGCACACACAAGTGAATGATCTCTGACACTGGTTTTATCAGCACTACTACTACAAAACTACTGCTTCAGAAAGAGGCCCAGAAATCATGTGAGTTAATCAAACATAATACACACACCTGCATGCCTCACGCACACACAAACAAATGTGCACACACTCAAGCACATACACAAGTGAATCATCTCTAACACTGATTTTAGCAGCACCTTAAAAAACCTACTGCCTCAGAAAGTAGTCCAGAAGTCTTGTGAGTTGTTCAAACACAATCAGATTCTTGCATGCACCACACTCGCACAAACCAACACACAAACACAGGTGTATCATCTCTGACTCTGGGGCTGGTAGTCAGCACCTTAAAAAACACTACATGTACTGTCATAGAAAGTGACAGAGAAATCTTGTTGTGAGTTGTAAAGGTCTGTGTACACATTAACACTATTCACAAGATATTTCTATTTCCCCATGGCAACACAGTGAGCTGTAAGTCATATTAAGAGTGGGCTATCGCTGTGTTGCCATGGGGAAATAGAAATATCTCGTGAATAATGTTAACGTGTACACAGACCTTTAGCAATCATAAACACACACACATGAATGTGTATGCACACACATGCTTGAGCAAACACCCCCCTGCGTGCGTGGACTTGTACATGCACACATGCATGCATTAACACACACACATTCACATATTCGCACAGGCATATGCGCACTCATTATGGTAATAGTTATTAGGTACTTTATAGTCACAGAGGCGTCTGTGAAATTCGGGTTGCTCCCACCTGGAGAGCGCGTCGCAGCCAGAGGCGCGCCACCCAATTTTCTTCTTTTTTTTTGCATGCGATTTTTGAAGAAGAAAGAAAGAAAGATGAAGAATGAAGAAAGAAAGGGGGGAGGGGTGGGGGGTCAATTTTAACCAACTGACAACTTTTTCGTTGCCACTGGGTTTAACGTATGCTCAGTGCATGGGCACACGTCTCATCTGAAAAATGACAATAACATTAAGACTGATGATTATGGTGATGATGATGATGATGATGATGACTACACTACAGGCATCTACCCCATGGTAAAGGAGGTGGGCCCCAGCAAGTCGTTCCTGACCACCTTTGTGGGGATAGACGGATCACAGGAGGAGCTCAAGCTGCCCTCAGGGAACACCTGGTACTACTCCAAGTGAGTCAGGGACAGGCTATGGCTTGAAACCACATACCGCATGGGTGAAAGTAGGTAGGTAGGTAGGTAGATTAGGGCTATTTATAGGCCTTGCAGCCCTTTTATATTCTAATGCTGGAAGAGGCAACTTAATAACAGGGTCTCAGTGAATTTGACTTTTTAAGAATTTATGTTTTTATTAAAGTGGTTTGCGTCTCATTAAAATAAAACTAATCAAAAAGTAATTTTTTATTTTTAGGAATGGCTTTGTTTAGTCATCAAAACTTTTAAAGTTTGTTTTCAAATTTGGGTTTTCGTCCAAAAGATTTTTGAGTTCGTTAATGTTAGGTGCATTTTTTTATGAAAGTAGTTCAGGCACACACACACACACACACTTTGGAAATTATTTTTAATGCGGTCACCACTTCAGGATTGGGAAGATTCAGAGAACATTGAAACATGTCATTTCAAGATTAAGAGAAGGTTTTACTTTCACCCATGCATGCGTTCGCGTCATGAGACCCTGTTATTAAGATCAACTCCATAGTCGAGTGGTCTCCAGTGATTACTGTATTTTATGGACTATAAGGCAATACTTTTTTTACCCAGACTGAGACCCATACGCCTTATGGATGAACAAAATAGCAAGAAAGTGTAATAACAAAATCTGAATTTTGTGTAGTCCAAAAAGTACAGTGCTTGGTTCTGTACATATTTTGAGCATGTGGCTTTGGCTTCGTGTTCCCCTCTATTGCAATCTCCTTTCCTTCTGTGCTGCGTGAATGTGTCGGTTTGAATGTCACTGTGTGTGTTGCTGACAGGAATGACATCAACCAGGCCATGACAGACTACCTGTCTCTGTCCTTGGAGGATGTGGCCTCCGCCCCTGTTCCTCTCTGCTACATGAATGTGTCGGTTTGAATGTCACTGACAGGAATAACATCAACCAGGCCATGACAGACTACCTGTCTCTGTCTCTGGAGGATGTGGCCTCTGCCCCTGTTCCTCTCTGCTACATGCATGTGTCGGTTTGAATGTCACTGACAGGAATGACATCAACCAGGCCATGACAGACTACCTGTCTCTGTCTCTGGAGGATGTGGCCTCTGCCCCTGTTCCTCTCTGCTACATCTCCTTCCCCTCCGCCAAAGACCCCAGCTGGGAGCAGAGGCATGCAGGTAACTTTTATACATTTGTTTATAGAGTACTGAGGGGGGTTGCGTACCCCTTGAGGCATTATTGTAATATGACATCAATTTGTGGATCTCCAGTTCAATATTGGAACAGATTTAGATCACCAGCGTCTGTTAAAATGTTTCTGCTTTCACTGTATCAACGCTCTGCTTTGTAACCGAAAACCGTTTTCTAGAAGCAAGCGGATTTCTGAAGACTGTGACACATTGGTCATTGCGTACCGGTAAGGGTCAGTGCGCACCCTACATACGGGTGTTGCATTTTTATCTATATACACTTATATGTAGCCATAGCAACTTTCACCAAGTGAGAGAGGAAACCTTAACGTAAAATGAGTAGATTCAAATCTTACCTTCTAACTCAATGAAAGTTGGTATGGAAGCTGGAAGACATAAACGTCATTGGAATAAATGACGCAAAGCCTGAATCCAGAACAGTATCATTGTTCACAAACAGACTGACAAGCTGTGCCATTGAATCCAGAGCAATGTCAGACAGACAAGCTGTGCCATTGAATCCAGAACAGTATCATTGTTCATAAACAGACTGACAAGCTGTGCCATTGAATCCAGAACAGTATTATTGTTCACAAACAGACTGACAAGCTGTGCCATTGAATCCAGAACAGTATCATTGTTCATAAACAGACTGACAAGCTGTGCCATTGAATCCAGAACAGTATTATTGTTCACAAACAGACTGACAAGCTGTGCCATTGAATCCAGAACAGTATCATTGTTCATAAACAGACTGACAAGCTGTGCCATTGAATCCAGAACAGTATCATTGTTCATAAACAGACTGACAAGCTGTGCCATTGAATCCAGAACAGTATTATTGTTCACAAACAGACTGACAAGCTGTGCCATTGAATCCAGAACAATATCATTGTTCATAAACAGACTGACAAGCTGTGCCATTGAATCCAGAACAGTATCATTGTTCATAAACAGACTGACAAGCTGTGCCATTGAATCCAGAACAGTATCATTGTTCACAAACAGACTGACAAGCTGTGCCATTGAATCCAGAACAATATCATTGTTCATAAACAGACTGACAAGCTGTGCCATTGAATCCAGAACAGTATCATTGTTCATAAACAGACTGACAAGCTGTGCCATTGAATCCAGAACAGTATTATTGTTCATAAACAGACTGACAAGCTGTGCCATTGAATCCAGAACAATATCATTGTTCATAAACAGACTGACAAGCTGTGCCATTGAATCCAGAACAGTATCATTGTTCATAAACAGACTGACAAGCTGTGCCATTGAATCCAGAGCAATGTCAGACAGACAAGCTGTGCCATTGAATCCAGAACAATATCATTGTTCACAAACAGACTGACAAGCTGTGCCATTGAATCCAGAACAGTATCATTGTTCATAAACAGACTGACAAGCTGTGCCATTGAATCCAGAACAGTATCATTGTTCACAAACAGACTGACAAGCTGTGCCATTGAATCCAGAGCAATGTCAGACAGACAAGCTGTGCCATTGAATCCAGAACAATATTGTTCACAAACAGACTGACAAGCTGTGCCATTGAATCCAGAGCAATGTCAGACAGACAAGCTGTGCCATTGAATCCAGAACAATATCATTGTTCACAAACAGACTGACAAGCTGTGCCATTGAATCCAGAGCAGTATCATTGTTCACAAACAGACTGACAAGCTGTGCCATTGAATCCAGAGCAATATCATTCATAAACAGACTGACAAGCCATGCCATTGAATCCAGAGCAGTATCATTGTTCACAAACAGACTGACAAGCTGTGGTTTCCTTTTCCGCAGGCAAAAGCTCTGTGCTGATCATCTCACTAGCCAACTGGGAGTGGTTCCAGGGGTGGGAGGGGAAGGAACACATAACCAAGAGATAGTCATGAAATCAAGATCAGTGCACTTGCCTACAAACAGACAGAAAAATCAACAATAAAATGTTCTTTCCTTTTCCACAGGCAAGAGCTCTGTGCTGATCATCACGCTGGCCAACTGGGAGTGGTTCCAGGGGTGGCAGGGGGAGAGGAAGGGGCACCGGGGGGAGGACTACGATGGAATCAAGAACAGCATCGGGGAACACATGTGGAGGGTCTGCTGCCAGCTCTTCCCTCAGCTGGATGGGAAGGTTTGTATATCTATTACATTTTTGGCGTACCAGGCGTAGTTTTTTTAAAAACTGCTCTTTGACTCTTGAGCCCTGTCTGCTGATAGGCCTTAGTTATACCCAAAACTCCCCGTGGGGATACCGGGGGGTCTTTCATAAAAATAGTTCCCCCACCTTCTGGAAGTTCTGTGCTTGTAACTACCGGTAATCTGTCACTCTCTTTGACTCTGCCTTTTTCCGTTGCTTTGTGTCATCTGCTATCTTTTTGACTTATTGGCCCATTCTCCTGCCTTTTTTCAAAAAAATCTTCCAAATAATTTTTCTCCTTTGAGCTCCTCCGAAATCAGAATGTGTCGGCTGTACGCAGCGGGGAGACCAGTGAAAACTGAAAACCAGACACATATTACCTTAACCATTATGGCCATATGGCCTGTGAACGCAGAAGAATAAGAATACCCAAAACAGAAGAAAAAAATTACAAAGCGGCGAACACATCTATTAAAATGAATAACTGGTTTACGTTATCACAGAGGTGCGAGTTCTGTGGATTTTAAGCACAAAAGGTCCAACTAAAATTCCAAAAACGTTTCACCAACTACTGTTGAAGAAGACCGTTTAGGGTCGAGTTTCTCTAGACAGTCGCCGCGCGCTTAACTGTTACGCCAAAAGGGGTCTAAGAAACACTTAAAGAAATGTTTGCGGAAGAATATTACAAGCTCTTGTCCGATTGGTCATAAAAAAAGTATTATTTTAAACAAACTTTAATGGACCAATCAACAACAAGAAGCGTATTAACCCCCTACTTGTTCCGGATACTTTGCCGCTTGCTCAGTGTTTGGCAAGAACAAAACGTCACGCGAACTATCGGCAAATGAAGGGTGTTTCTTAGACCGTTTTTGCTGATTTGAGCGAGCGCAACGTAACGTTATCCCTTGTGAAACAGCCCCCAGGGCAGACAAGGCTTCAGTTTACGCGCTGTAGTACCATATTGATCATGTTGGTGGGGCGTCTTCTAGCGCCATGTATTTTTGTTGACGTTCTTTGGTTTCCAGTGCATCTCAACCAACTAGGGGGGAGTGATTATTTTTTTGAGTGTACATACGTTGCTTTAGCGGAAGAAACAGTCACACCCCGGTGACCAACTAGTACTACCTGGGCCAGCCCTCCGGGGAGATGTACGGTCTGAGCATTGTTTTGGGTTTATCAGAGAGACTACATGGGTGATGGAGGTGGGCACCCCGGTGACCAACCAGTTCTACCTGGGCCAGCCCTCCGGGGAGATGTACGGTCTGAGCATTGTTTTTGGTTTATCAGAGAGACTACATGGGTGATGGAGGTGGGCACCCCCCGTTGACCAACCAGTTCTACCTGGGCCAACCCTTCGGGGAGATGTACGGTCTGAGCATTGTTTTTGGTTTGTCAGAGAGACTACATGGAGGTGAGCAACCAGTTCTACCTGGGCCAACCCTCCGGGGAGATGTGCAGTCTGAGCATTGTTTTTGGTTTGTCAGAGAGACTACATGGAGGTGGGCACCCCGGTGACCAACCAGTTCTACCTGGGCCAGCCCTCCGGGGAGATGTACGGTCTGAGCATTGTTTTTGGTTTGTCAGAGAGACTACATGGAGGTGACCAACCAGTTCTACCTCCGGGGAGATGTACGGTCTGAGCATTGTATTTGGTTTGTCAGAGAGACTACATGGAGGTGGGCACCCCGGTGACCAACCAGTTCTACCTGGGCCAACCCTCCGGGGAGATGTAGTTTGAGCCAGCCCACCGGGGAGATGTACGGTCTGAGCATTGTTTTTGGTTTGTCAGAGAGACTACATGGAGGTGGGCACCCCGGTGAGCAACCAGTTCTACCTCCGGGGAGATGTACGGTCTGAGCATTGTTTTTGGTTTGTCAGAGAGACTACATGGAGGTGGGCACCCCGGTGAGCAACCAGTTCTACCTGGGCCAGCCCTCTGGGGAGATGTACAGTCTGAGCATTGTTTTTGGTTTGTCAGAGAGACTACATGGAGGTGGGCACCCCGGTGACCAACCAGTTCTACCTGGGCCAGCCCTCCGGGGAGATGTACGGTCTGGACCAGGGCAAGCAGCGCTTCACCCCCGAGGCCATCGCCACCCTCAGAGCTGACACTGACATCCCCGGACTGTACCTCACAGGTAGGGTTGGATTAGTGATTTGGTTTACCCTATTTTTCGGACTATAAGGCGATACTTTCTTTTCCCAGACTCGGAACCCTGCGCCTTATGTATGATATTCTTTCGCCGTGGCATGAGGCTGTGTCGGACCAGTTGACATAAGCTAGAACACCAAGGCTACATCAAAATGTTATGTTTTGCATGGCTGTACTGAAGAAAAAAAAAAGAAGAAAGAAATAAGTAGGAGGCAAAAGTGTGGTCTAAGGGAGTGAAGCGAGTTTAGAAGTGACCAAAGTGTGGTGTGCACACAGATTTACTTCCCTTGAAACAAATTCATCAAATTGAGAGCTTTATGTTAATTCCGGACATGTATGAGTGAATAGGATTCCACAGAACATAAATCGTATAAACTTTGGGTAGCTACACTGAGAGCTGACTCTAACATCCCCCATAGCACCCGGTTTCGGCTCCTTTTAGTTCATGCCTTTTGTTAACACTCACCACCATAAACCAATTTAAAGTGTTTTATCCATTAGGCTTACATTGTTTCATAGTGGCATACCACTCCTAAGGTCTTTTTCTATCCCTAACCACAGTCAATGAAAAGAATATTTGCCACTGTTAAAGGAAATAATTTGAAACAAATAGCGCTTTGTGGAAAACTAAAAGGAGCCAGAATGTGGGGGCTTTGTATGTTGTGCCCCAGACTGTGTGTACCCCACAAGTATTTGTTAGATTGACAATATTATTGTTTATTATTATTACAGACAAACCTCTATTTTAAGACTTCCAAAATGTCCGGAAAAATCGGTCGTAAATTGGAGGGGTTGTATGACGGAGGTTTTTCACTGGCAGCCGTAGAAAGAAAAAGTTCAGCACAGTTCATACTCTCGTCTTCATGCACACATACAATGACATATTAAAACTGGATTTGGGTCTTTCCAACTCCATAGGATTGTGCAATCGATATTACAGTTTCACTTTGCCGACTTCTTTTAATCACCTCCACTCTCGTCCAAAGTCAGTGGTTTTCTTTTTCAAAGTCAGTGGTTTTCGTGCTTTTCCTACGCTTTCCGCCATCTTTTCTACAACAAGGGAAGCGACTCCGCTTTCAGGCCCTTGACCGTGGTTGTTTCCCTTTGCTCGAAGTCTATGCAGACGACAACAACGGTCGTAAAAACCAACAAAATGGCGGTCGTAAGTCGCGTTTTAGAGGAAGTCGTTTAAGAGAGGTCGTTTACATAGTAAAATGCATCCGTGCCAACAAATCCGGTCTCAAATGAGAGGTGGTCGCTTAACAGAGGGTCATAAAATAGGGGTTTGTCTGTATTAGGACTTCATAAAAGCTAAATTGTGTGTGGTTCGGGTCAAGGCAAACAATGATTTACACATGAATCTATCAGTGATGAGAGCAGGTAAAGAGGTAAATCTTTACCAATTAACAACTCCTTTGTTGCCACTGGGTTTTGGGGGGTGTTTTTTATTAAGGCTTTTCGGCCTTTCGGCCATGTGGGGCAAGGGTTTTCTTGTTTTTGTGTGTGTGTTTCTTTATATGTGCACAAGCACATGAGACCTCAGATTTTGTCATCTCTAAACTTAGCGTTTTGACATTAGTGGAAAAATAAGTAGAAAAAAGATAAACTATTGGGGCCAAGAAACGAAATAGGGTTTGTTGCTTATGAGGTGAATGCGTTACATAAGAACCTTAGGGACTATAAGGCGATACTTTTTTCCCAGACTGAGACCCCTGCGCGTTATAATATGATGAACAAATATAGTGAGAAAGTATAATAACAAAATCCGAGTTTTGTGTAAAATTTTGGGGGGTGCGCCTTCTAGTCTGAAAGATATAGTACCGTATTTTTCAGACTATAAGGCGATACTTTTTTCCCAAGACTCAGACCCCTGCGCCTTATAATGTGACTGATGAAATAGTAAGAAAATATAGTAACAAAATCTGAAATTTGGGTAAAATTGGGGAGGGGGTGCCTTATACAAAGGTGCGCCTTATAGTCCAAAAAATACGCTGTCATATTTGTTGATTTTTTTTTTTTTTGCTGTTCCATCTTCTGGGCTGTACAGTGGCATTGCTCCCACTCCGCTCATTTTGAATCCCAATTTGTAGCCACACCCCAGCTTGTTCAGGCCACAGAATCCAAGACCAGAAATCTGTCATATTTGTGATTATTTCAAATTGCCTTGTGCGTTTTGCAGGTCAGGACATTCTGCTGTGTGGGTTCACCTCCGTTCTGTACGCCGGCATCCTCACGGCATCCCAGGTCCTTGGCCGCAACGTCCTCAGCGACTTCAACGCCCTGCGCAAACGCATCGTGCAGGGGAAGGACAAGAAACTGCAGTGAAGAAAGAGCATTTAGATGGAGAGATACCACGATCAATCTTTTAATAATATAATGTTATTATAAATTACATGGGTGCTACTCTTTCATTTTTACACTGATTTCAGTATTTTTAATTTTACCAGAAACTGAACTTCATTTTTTTTTAATTCATCCAACAACAAAATGACCAGAAGCGATTTGGGCGTTTTGAACTTGGTTGTTCTATCTTGGAAGTTTACAAAGGCAATGTAATAATTTTACAAGGCTTATCAGACTCAAACTGTCTCTGTCTATCATTTTAACTGTCTATCTCGTTATCTCTCTCTCTTAACTTGCCCCCCTGAATCGTCCGACGGGGCTCTGCCCCTGTACCTTGCCGGGGCCATGGGTCCTTGGACCCCTGCCTTTCAGGGTTTTTTTTCATTTTGAGGAGTTGCACCCATGTATAATGCTGCTTAACAAAAATGATGGACCAATTGGTCTACAAGTGGTGTCTGTTGAGCTATTGTTTCTTCGTCTTCTTCAGCGTTCCAGCAAGCTATTATTTCAAAACTAATGAAACAAATTTTAACCCCTTCACTGCCGTCTGTTAGCTACGTCTGTGTTGCCTGCTTCCCCGGGCGTGTTTTGAATGTGGCAAAAATCGTGAATGAGCGCCAGTGTATATGTTGCGCCCTATCCAATGTTTCGCGCAGTTCGTGAAATAACCAATTTAAAACTTGATATGTAGAAAAGCACTATGAATGAAAAATATGTTGCGTTCACAAACATTCAGAGATCTATAAATCACGCCTGTAGATGAGTTGAAAACTCTTATTCAGATTTAATCTGATAAAAAGTTCGATAAAGCAGCTAATTATGAGGCTTGTTTTGATTTTGTTATAATAATTTCTTACTAAATTATTAGTCATATTATAAGGCGCAGGGGTCTCAGTCAAAGCATCGCCTTATAGTCCGTAAAATATCGGTACTTACTTTCAATTAATATATGATTTGTTTTTTTAACTTGAGTAAGGATGGCAAATTAACCACTTTACACTTGGTGTGTTTAAAAAAAAGAAGTTATTTTATGGTTAATTTATCGAGCCAACATGTTTAGTTTTTAGTTTTTGGAGATTGCACTAACTGTACAGTTTTTTAACTTTGTAAAAAAAAAGATATAATATTAACTCAATTTTTCTTTTTTTGCTCAGTATTAATATTAACTACCAATTTTTTTAATTATTTAATCTGTATTATTTGATGACAGCTTTCTGAGATGGCGTCTTTTTCTAAGTCGGCCTGAATGTTTGCAATGCTTTTTGTTAATTTTATTTTGATCGTCTATTGTATAGAACAGACCTGTTTACCTTTACGATTTTGCCGTAATTTTTATGAAACAAAAGTCAAATTACGATAATTATGGCGACGGAAAAAAAAAAAATCCTGAAGAAAAAAACACCATTACAGTTGCGCCGGCAAGCGATGCTTTTGAAACAATGCGGTGAAAAGTCATTCCGGTTCCCAGCATACAACGCGCTTCAATTTCTTTTCATTCTGTTTCAAGATGGCGTCAAAGCGACCGCGTGGTGAGAGTTCTAGGTCAAATGATCCAAAATCTGATGGAAAGACACCAAAGAAAAGGCAAATACATGGTTTAAAAAACGTTTTTAAAGGTCTCCCAGTGCACTATTGCTTGCATATAATTGTGTCATTACAAATAGTTTTCTTGTTAATCGGGTTTTGTGAAGAAAAAGAATCGGCCGCGCATTGGATTACAGTTGTTTTTTCAAAATTACTACTTTTTGTTTCAGAAATTACAAATTTGCAAAATAGGGGTAAACAAATCTGATAGAAAATAGTCAAGCTCTTGCCAAAGAGGTCCAGTTTGTAAGCTTTCTACAAACAAAGAAGTCCTATCACACTGGCCTTTAGCATGTTAGGTCCTTTTTTGCTTTCATTTTTTTTATACTTAAAACTATTTCCTTTGTTGTTGTTTGTTGTCTTACCCTGGCTTAACGGACTCCAGGGATCATCCCAACAGCCGAGGCACTTGAACACTATGATACAAATGCACCAGCTACGAGGGATGAGAACACTACGGGTGTGACCGTTTTTGATTACCCTGCCTCGTGGGCAGCCACACTCCGACTTCGGAGGATACTATTTCCTTTCATTCATTTATTTATTTCTCTATCTATTTATTCATTTCTTTGTTTTATTTGTTTATCTATTTGTTAATAAGTTTCCTGCTTTGGGGTTGTTTTTATCCGCACTTATAAAAAAACTGTAAATAAAATTATCGGCTGTTTGAAATGTAAGCTCTTTAAAAAGGGTGTCCGAATCACTACAGATGTTCAACCACAACAAATGTAACATGTTGTTATACGGTTCAGTTCAGTAGTTTAATTTAAGGTCTTTTCACGCAGTGGTGATATTAGACACTTTGTTGTTATTCGCCTTTATGTAAAGTTTACACATAATGGGATGTCTATGTTTCGGACAGTTTTTTGTTTGTTTAGTTTTATTCTAATGTATGGAAAATTTACTGTTTGATGAGTGATAATTATCTTGATTGATTCTCGTGATTGTGATGATTTGATTTACAGAGGTATGTAAGCTTTTTTGTTTGTCCTTTTTTTTAACGAAATGAAATAGATAAGCTTATCTGACTTAAGTTACTGTATGGCAAGGGTTTTTGCTTGGTTGTTTTTTTTCTTTGTACACATTTGACAAATTGAAATAGGCGATGCCTGTTTTTCTTTGTACGCATTTGACAAATTGAAATAGGCGATGTCCCGTTTTTGTTTTTTCTTTGTACACATTTGACAAACTGAAATAGGCGATGTCCTGTTTTGTTTTGTTTCTTTCTTTGTACACATTTGACAAACTGAAATAGGCGATGTCCCGTTTGTGGGTTTTTTTTCTTTGTACACATTTGACAAATTGAAATAGGTGATGTCCTGTTTTGTTTTGTTTCTTTCTTTGTACACATTTGACGAATTGAAATAGGCGATGTCCTGTTTTGTTTCTTTCTTTGTACACATTTGACAAATTGAAATAGGTGATGTCCCGTTTCTTTCTTTCTACACATTTGACAAATTGAAATAGGCGATGTCCCGTTTGTGTTGTTTCTTTCTTTCTACACATTTGACAAATTGAAATAGGTGATGTCCTGTTTTGTTTCTTTCTTTCTACACATTTGACAAATTGAAATAGGTGATGTCCCGTTTTGTTTCTTTCTTTCTACACATTTGACAAATTGAAATAGGTGATGTCCTGTTTTGTTTCTTTCTTTGTACACATTTGACAAATTGAAATAGGCGATGTCCTGTAGATATACAGGCATCAGAATTATCAGAGGATATGCAGATTTCACAGGATTAAAAGCTACTTGCACAGGATTTATGTGGTGGCAGTGGTTTTGTCTTTGTTTCTAAACAAATCCTTCACTGTCAAATATCATTTATAAGCAAATCGTGACCCAGCATCACGAAAGGGACATTAAGTCGCTCAACTAGTTTCTCACAACAGGCTTCAAAAGTCAAAAATCTAATTTTTATCAATTTTTATTTATGGCTATTTTTGTGTTCTCTGACATCTTATCTTTCATATCTACAAAGGATAATCTTTTTTATGGTCTCTAAATGCTCTTAAAAGTGCTTTAAAATGAGTAGGTCAATGCATTTTCTACAGCTAGGCTAGACTTTAGACAGTGTTATTCTCTCAAAATGGCCAATACTCACCCTACCATCTTTAAGTGCTCATAACTCAGGAATGGAAAATGATACAAGAATGGTTCTTGTACCATTAGAAAGAGAATTGTTTGAAGTTATCAACTGTATACTTATCTCGGAATAGTCATTTTGACACTTAATGTCCCTTTCGTGGTGCTGGGTCACAATTGTTGATGAAAGATGCCATTTTGGTGATGTTGGGAACAGATTTCAGTGTTACTCCCCAACTCTCTGTGGCTTTGATGGCCCTTGAACCGCGATTCCCAGAGGATTGGATCCTGGATGATTTGCAAATTTCAGAGGATCAAACATTGCCGATAAAGGATTGGCTTCTGGTGGCAGAGGTTTTGACTTGTTGCGGATCTACTTTCAGGTTAACTTTTTGTGTGTTTTTTTCCACACAAAATCATACCTTTTATCTTGTAAAAAACAAAAACCATACACTATATCATTGAGATCTTTGACTCCATGACACATATGCAGCCCCCAAACTCTGCTGTTAGAAGATTGGAACTTAAAAATATTTCTCATGCCTGATGTTTATATGCAAGATCATAACGGGCTTCTCCCCAACTCCACCAAAGTGATTTGACCAGAAATGCAGTGTCTCTTCTTGTGGAGTTTCTTCCTGCTGGTTTGACACCGATTGCTCCCTGCAGACTGCTGGTCTTGGACAGAACCCAGGGTGCGGTTGTGCGTGGGAACTCTTAATGAGCAGCATAGAATGGATGCCACTGGATGATTATAAAAATGAAACAAATGAATAAACTGGCTGTGAGTTGGAACTCGAAATGAGCGGCGTGGGAGCAATGCCACTGCACAGCCCAGATGGGAAAAACATTTTTTTCAATAAAAACATGAGTACATAAATAAAGAAAAAGAATTTCAAAAATTAATAACAACTGGAGTACTTACGTAAACTGACCCAGTCACGACACACGCTTGCACCCCTAACCCTAACCCTAATCTTAACCCAAACCCTTAACCGCTAACCCGATTTTGCCCAAATTCGAACTTGTCCAAGCTTTTGACCCCTAGTATCCACCTGTAACTTTTGATGATATATCCAAGCGTTCTCGAGTTATCGCTGTCCCAGACAAACAGACAAACAAACCTTTGTTTTTGTTGTTGAAACACACTGATAACTCTATGTGAGGCCATTTTACACCGAAATATGCATTTTGAGCAAATTTGAACACGGACGGACAAAGTGAAAACAATAACAGTCTCGCTTCGCGACTGGTAAAAATGTGGCATAGTAAGATGGGTGTGTGGGGGATGATTTTGCGTTGTGCTATAATCAAGCGAAGTAAAGATTATGTGCGCTGTTGTTTAACATTCCTTACTTAAACGACTACCTTTCGCTTTTGCCCTGTATCCTGACTTGAATGTATGAATCCTATTGTGTATGTTGAAAATGATAAATTATATTTTGTTTGTTTTATCATTCTACTTTATCGCTTCTTTGGCTGTAGAATGATTTGCTTAAATGTGTGTGTGTGCGTAGGTTTGTTTGAGAGAGTGTGTGTGTGTAGGTTTGTGAGAGAGAGAGAGTGTGTGTGTGTAGGTTTGTGAGAGAAAGAGAGTGTGTGTGTGTGTGTTTTTGTGTGGTGTTTGTGCAAAGACTCTAAAAGGGTAAGATGGACTACTTAAGAGTTACGGCGAGCCGGGCTGATAGAGTTATCATTAGTGGGGTAGTTACATCATTCACAGTGGCGGCTATCCAAAAACTCAGACTGGAATTTGAACGGAGAATTCAACTGGCCTATCGACGTGTAAATGTGTCACGTTTAAAAGGGACATAACCAGTGTTTCTGTCCTCACTACTTATATAGGGAAAAGGGACCGGATGTTAGTCTTTTCTTTTCAATGTCTTTGGTCTGTGCCTGCGTTTACATGTCGTGCATGTGCCTGCTGAATATTTAGAGGTTATTTGTAACCGTTCCCATTCACAAACGTATAGCATTAGACTATATGCATAAACCACTTTTAAGCATAGAACCCTTGTATGGATTTACTGCCTTGTGATACATTATTATGTCTAGGATTCTCCCAGAGTTGTATTCTTTTTGTACTCCCGTTTCTATTGGCCACTGCAACTAGGGTTATTAACACCCTTGATGGCAAGAGTTAAGCCCTTGTTTGTCAGTATCCAAAAGGGCATTCACTCTTGCAAAAAGCATCCACTCAGTGGCCTCAAATAGAGTTATTGGCGAGAGTTATTCCCTTGTTTGGTCAGTACTCAAACAGCTTCCCCCACCCACCAAGGGCATTCACTCTTGCAAAAGGTGTTCTTTTCAGTGGCCAATGGAACAGGAGTTCACTGCGATGGGAGCAAGGGTCTGTGCGTATCACTGTCTGTCTGCTTGATGTGAACATGTGTCGCCATGTAGCACCTAAACCACTTTACCTTTCTTATCGAAAATGAGCAGTATTCCTTCTGATATCAGTACCATGGTGCAGATTACGTCGTTTTACCCAAATACACAATATCATGGGGGGAGTAAAACAAGTGGGAAAATGAAGGATTCGGAAGCTTCAAGGTGGGTAAAGGGAAACAACTCATTAAAAGCATAGCCATCAAGTGTAGGACAAGTTGTTTTCCTTGCATGGCTTGCCGACTATAATTGTTTTTGCCACTCAAGTGCCCGTTTCATCGTTCCCGAGAGTGGGGTGAAATGCTCTCGACGTGCTGCTGAGTGGCAGGCAACAGCAGGGCAGCGCGCCAATCAACCTCCCTCACCATTGGATGTTGGCTTGCAGGCAGGATTCATATGACGACTTGGAGGATCTCTGCAGTGCTGGCCTTGAGCCAGCAGATCGCCAATGCCCAGTAGATGCTCCAGGTGCAATTTTCCGGGCTGGAGAATGTGGGGAGGGGCAACCCCACTCTTCTGCTGGGGGAATGAGGCTTTATACTACTACTTGCAGACACGAAAGGGCGATAATCCTAGACCCAAACTGCCGATGCCCCCTGGTGATGAGTCGGGAGCAGATACTTTTATGTGGCTATACACTACTAGTTCCTGACAGGCAAGGGCGATAATCTGAAGTAGGTGGCGTTCGCATCTCAGGGCACGAGACAGGGGCAGAGAATGTTCAATATAAAGCCCCATTATCTGCCTGCAGAGACTGCCCAACTCTGTTGTGTGTGTCCTGCCCATGTGTCAACGACGCCATCACCTAGGTGGTGGAGAAGGCTGCCCGGTGGCCCTGAAGACAACCTAGAGTTGGGAGGTCAACGAAACAATCCCCCCGTTGGGATACCGGGGGTGGTGGTCTTCTGTACAAATAGTTCCCCCACCTTCTGGAATTTCTGTGCTTGTAACTTTAAACCTTTAATCTTTCTCTCTCACTTTGACTCTGCCTTTTTCCTTGGTTTGTGTCATCTACTATCTTTCTGACTGTTTGGCCCATTCTGCTGCCTTTTTTCCACACAAAAATCTTCCGTATAGTTTTCTCCTTTGAGCTCCTCCGAAATCGGAATGTGTCGGCTGAATGCAGCGATCGAGGGCACCAGTGAAAACTGGAAAACGGACACATGCGTACTCATTGTGGCCATGTCTTTCTCTTTCTCCTTTCCTCTCTCTCTCTCTCTCTCTCTCTCTCTCTCTCTCTCTCTCTCTCTCTCTCTTTGTGTCTGCGATGTTAGTAAGATGAAATATTAAGTTTGATTGTTTTGGTTCTTTGGGACTTATTTGTCTTTTGTTTTGTCCCCAGTCTTCACCTCTCTCTCAATATACTCCTCTCCTGAGCAATAAACCAGCGAACTCCTGCAGTCTGCATTGCTTGGTTGATTAGTGAGAGTGTGAGCGTTACCACCACCAAACCGAGGACCCTGGTTCGCCCCCAAGTCAGTCCTTCAGGAAGATAGGCAGTCACACCGGCCTTTCAGGGTTTTTTCATTTTGTGTAGTGCACCCATGTGATTATAATACTAAGCAAATCTCTTCAAGTTCCCTCTTTATTTCTCTCTGTCTGTCTCTATGTGCATGCTCACGGTTTTTTCTGTCTCTATCTCTTTGTATCTATCTGTGTGTCTGTCTCTCTCTCTCAATCCTTGAGAGAGAGAGAGAATACATAGCATTTTCCCCCAAAAAAAGAATCTGATAAAGGTAAAGATGTGCCACCCCCCCTGCATTTCTCGCTTAATTGTATTTTTCCGTTTTTGCCTTTCTTACCATACAATTAACCGGGAAATGTACCTATTTGACCTTTACCTATTTTTTAATTACTTTTCCCTGTTATTTCAAATAAGAATTAAAGGAATTTTGTTATCTCATAAAGAAAAAAACCAAATAAATAGCAAGCTGTAAACAAGTCCAGTGTTTTGCCTTTTTTGAAATGTTGACGAGTTTGGTGTTCAATCGTTTTATTCAGACATGGGTAAAGGTCAAGATGTGCCACCCTCCCTACATTTCTCTGTTAATTCAATTTTTCCGTTTTTGTTAAACATGAAGCTGTATTTTATGAACATTTTCAGCTAATTATCTTTGTTCAATAATTAATTGCAGTCATTATAAAGGCCATTATCTCATAGGACTTCCCCCCCCCCCCCCCCCCCCCCCCCCCCCCTATGTAATGCAGTACACCGCAGCATTTGTCACAGTCGTGGTTCATTACGTTTTTCCGTCTTATGGGGGGGGGGGGGTGGGGGGGTTAGGGTTATTATTCCAAAAAGATAATTAGCTGAAAAGGTTAATAAAATACAGCTTTATGTTTGGTAAGAAAGACAAAAACGGAAAAATGGAATTAACCGAGAAATGCAGGGGGGTGGCACATCTTTATCTTTACCCAGACATGTACTGGGGTTCAAAGAATTTATGCTGCGCGGGAAAAACAAAAGCTAGATAGATAAGAGGGTATGCTTATATCTTTTAAAATAAAATAACAATAACTGATGAAGTGCATGGGAGAAAGAGATGCAGCTGATGTTCAGGGCACTTTTATTTAGAAAGTATTACAGACTGTTACATTATCTCTGAAAGTATTTGGTTGAAGGGGAGGGGGGTTTCAACCTCTACTAGGCTCTAGGCCTAGTCAGGGATGTATAGGAGATATCTACTGTACATCCCAGGCTATGGCGCGCCGACGTGCTAAAAGACTATACCTGGCCTAGTGAACTGTAGGCTAGAACCTAGGCCTACCCACAGAGCTATCGAGGTTTCAAAAGTTGAGACAGGACCCTACGTCACTTCCTTTAAGGACAGATAACTCATTGACATCTGCAAAATGGCGTCCAGGCTGGCAAGCACTGTTGCTCGACGATTCAATTCTTCTCAGGGACCCTCGGCTGTCGCTGGAGAACACGGTGGTACGTGTTTAGTAACAGAATGTTGAGTATACTGTGAAAGCAACAACACACAAATAGTTAATAGTGTTGAAGTATTTGAGGTGTAGTTTGTGGACGTGACTGTCTCGAATAATTTGCCCTTGAAGGTCAATAATTATAAGACTTAATCAAGTTAATGGTCTACTAATAAGTACTATGGATGCGTGCAGGGCGTCAGCCAAGCCCAATTCACGGATAAACAGTCCAATCCCAGAGATGGGTCATATATTGGGTTAGAGTTAGAGTTGTAAGTTTTAAAAAAACCCACCTAAACTACTAACTAGCAAGGACGAAATTCAAACCGACTCGATACTGAGTAGGTAGGTAGGTAGGTGATGTATGGCTATGCATAGGCCTCTCGGCCCTTATTACGCCCCTTCTCGATGAATTTGACTTGTCAGAATTTATTTAGTGGTTTGCGTCTCTTAAATCAAAATAAACTAATAAAAAGATAAATCTTTAAGAGAATGGCTTTTATATATATATTTATATATATAAATTATATAATATATATTATATATATAAATATCTTTTTTTTTTTATTCATCAAAACATTTAAATTTTGTTATCAAATTTGGGTTTTCGTCCAAAAGATTTTTGAATTCATTAATGCTAGGTGCATTCTTTATGTTAATTGGTAGATCATTCCACATAATATTATGAACAACACGGTTAGTAAAAAAGTTTTTGCGGGTGTTAGTATTAGATCTGTTAAGAAACAATTTACCATCACTATTTCTTGTTTTGTCTACTGTGCATTTTATGAAAAAGTCATTGAAATTGATATCATCAAGATTATGTACAATTTGATAGGTTTGAATAAGGTCCCCTCTAAGTCTTCTTCCCTTCAAAGATGGTAATTTCAGAAAATTTAAACGTTCCTCATAAGACATATTTTTACATGCTTTAACTAATTTTGTGGCTCTTCTCTGAACTTTTTCAATTATTATTGATTGTCTTTTTAGGTTAGGATGCCATATACAGTTACCATATTCTATGCGAGGTCGAACCATAGCCTTGCATAATTTAACAAATATATCCTTATGAAGATAGTCAAATGATTATTTGATTAATCCCATTACTTGGTTAGCTTTACTGGTTTAGTGGTTACCTTCTGTATATATGTGTATCAAATTTCAAAGCTGGATCAAAAGTTATTCCCAAGTCTTTCTCGTTTTCACATATATTAATTTTACTTGTTGTGCAGTTCGGCTTCATATAATAATCATGTTTAGGGTTTTTCCTTCCTATGTACATTACCTTGCATTTTTGGACATTAAAATATAAATTCCATTTATCTGACCATGCTTGTAGAGAGTGTAAATCTGACTGTAGTATTTCTTTATTACCAGATGTATTATATAGCTTTGTCACAGTTTGTGTCATCAGCAAAGATCTTACATTCACTATTTACTTCATCGGGTAAGTCATTAATGAATATGGTGAATAGGACTGGGCCTAAAATACTGCCTTGGGGAATACCACTGATTACTTCTGCTTGTTCCGAGTATGATTTACTTACTCTTACTTTCTGTTTTCTATTTGTTAAAAAGCTTCTAATCCATTGTAAAAGTCTACCATCAATTCCATATGCTGACAATTTAAGTAATAATCTTTCGTGTGGCACGGAATCAAACGCCTTTTTAAAATCAAGATACACTATGTCTATCGTCTCTCCTATAAGGCTATATGAGTGTATATCTAACAATTTTGTAAAATTTTCCATGACTTGAAGTAATTGCGTAACACACTACCTTCTGCGCCTAAAACCATGCTGGCAATCTGAATATAGTTTGTTTTCTTTCAAATAAAGAACAACTTTATCTCTTATAATTGATTCAAGTATCTTACAAGTTATACATGTCAAACTTACTGGTCTATAATTTCCAGGATCTGTTCTAGTGAGTAGGATGGTTATAACATTTTTAAAAAATATTTACTTTTACCATCATTGGAAAGAGCCCGACAAGACCTTTAATATGATACCCAAATTATCAAAATCGGTCGAAAATTGAGAAAGTTACGACGTTTTAAAATGATAGCTTTTTTTACATGAGCTATATAAAAAAAAGTTGATCAAGGTTACCGTATCAAGGTTTGGATGAATCAAACAGCCATAACTTTTTTTTTTTTAACCAATAAACAAAACATTGGTATCAAAATAAAGCTTATTCAAAGGGGCAACATCAACCCCAAACATTAGACAGATTAGGCCTAAGCTTTTTGTGCGACTCACAAGATCGCAACATCAACATGAGCATGGCAGAAAACATGTCGGACAGGCTTCGACGTAACACCTCCCGACTTGTGGAGACCTTGAGCAGCATTGAGCTTTATTCTAGATGCACCAAATTTGGTGTACTTGTAGAAAAATAATTAAATGTAACTAAGTATTTGTTTAAAAAAAGCAAGTAGTTACCGTTCAGAAATGGTAAACAAATGAACTGGACCCAAATATTGGATCGCTTGTCTCTTGCGATCGGCCGTCTTCGCGTAAAAAAAGATCGTTCCCGAATGACCGGGTAGGTGTCTGCTTCCAGAAAGGAGAAAACTTGGATGGTCAGCGCCAAGAATAATCATCAATAAAAACAAGCAAAGGAAGTGACCGTTTGGCACATGGCCAAAATCGGGTTTCGGGATTTTGACAGAAAAAATCGCTGCGGTTTGACCTAATTCCATCGTTCCTACTCGATAGTTTCCCCTCAAAATGTCGAACCCGTGTTTTGGCTTCGTGCCAAGTGGTCACTGTCTTTGCTTTGTTTTCGTTGGTAGTTATTCTTGTTGCCGACCCATCCAGGCATTTTACTTAAATGGAGTGGACACTTATTCCGTTAGTCTTGACCTGCTTTTGTTTACAAGTGGACGCAAGTTCGCGAGTGTCAAGCACTCAAATTTTTAGGTCTGATTCCTCTGTCGAATACAACTGAACGGTAATTATGATTTTAATGAAATTAATAGCATAATAGATTCAACCAATTTCAAAAGATTTGCTACTTGTGTGCAAAATTTGGTGCATGCATGTAAGTTTATAATCAGTGACTTTGCGAGGTCAAACTAATCAGAGGTGTTATCCTAGTCCGACCATGTCCGACATTTTGTTTTTCTTCTTGCCGCGTCACACTGACGATCGAGTTGATCAAATTTTTCTTATGTAGCTCATGTAAAAAAGGCTATCATTTTAAAACGTCGTAACTTTCTCAATTTTTGACCGATTTTGATAATTTGGGTATCATCATCATTTTAAAGGTCTTTTCAAGCTCTTTCCAATGACATATATTTCTTTAGGATTTGACAAAACAAAACAAATTTTTTAATTTTATAACCATTCTACCTAAACCGACGAAAAAACAAACGTAGAAAGCACTTCGATTGAAAGAACAAAAGCGAAAGCTAGGCCTTCTTTCTCTTGAGGGCCCACGGTCAATGAGCTGGCCATTTTGGCTCCTTTAACTTTTGTAAGTTGTAAACAGTCAAGATGGTGGCTTACAGTTTTGGTGCAGTTCTTCTTCTGTGGTGGCAACCAACTTCTAAATTATAGAAAGTTCAGCAAGCTGAAGGAGGATGCTTAAAGAAAGAAGAACGTACGCACTTGACTTAGGGATCCTTTCCTTTCTTTTCCTTATAGCAACCACAGTCACTTTTGACTCTTATGTCGCTGTAAACTTTTGGAGGATCTACGGGAATGCGCAAGACAACAAATTATCAAGAAGAAGAAAGTGGACAGGAGAAAAAGAAGAAGAATAGAAAGCTTGGCCCAGCCAGCCAGGTCCTGCTGATCGGTCCCTAAAATGATGCCGCGCCAAGCGAGAGAATGACCCAACCAGCCAGGTCCCGCTAACCGGGTCCCAATGTTAAGGTGCTGGGACAGGAAGTAGACATGGCCACCTCAGGTTCCAGTTGCGGATGGTTAGAGTTAAAAATTAATTTTGTCTGTATTCTGTGCGGTAGTGGATCGATGACAGTTGCTGATCATCATCATGTCTTCTCTGGTGGCTCGGTGCTGGGACGAGTCTGGTGTTGTCAACTTGAACAATGCTGTGCTGGATTTTGTATAGCATTGTGAGCCTACTGTTTTTTCCTGAAATGCTTGAATGTGTACATGTGTGTTGGAGAAAAAATGTGTACTTGCTGTTTCTCAGTCTCACAAGGGTGAAAGTAGTTCAGGAATGCTCCTGAAATAGGAATGAAGAAACTGACAGAAAGTCTTCAGACAACAGTCTTACAAAATCAAATGTTTGCCAGCTAACTAGTGTTAATGGTGTCCAGACAGAAACAATGCCATAGGCGTGCAATACTTACAGTACACCTACCTTTTCCTAAATGCACAAACACATATGCAGGACTTCACCACTTCAGGAATGAAGATGAGTTCTTCAGGAATGGGAAGATTGATATTTTAAATTTGGTGTTTCATTTCAAGATTTAGATAGTTTTTCATTGTTAGTTTCACCCATGCTCTCAGTGCAGATGTGCGTGTGCGCACACACCAGTGCCGTAATCACAGAGCTTCACGTTGTTTTTAATCTTCATGGATCATGACCCTTGATTATAGAAAATGATGGGCTGGTTTTCATAGTAATGGGTCAATTATGTCATTGTAGTATTAAACTTGCATTTTATTGCAAACTTCATGGGTCAGATGACCCTTAGCTGCTGCACAAAATGAGGGGTCAAATCACTGTCAATACGGGTCAATGACCCTGGCCCACTGACAATCTGAAGCTCTGTAATCAATGATAATGTGAAGTGTCTCAAGGCATGAATGGCAGCACTTGACTCTGAATGAGTAAATAGATTTAGTACACATTGTACAATATCTAGTCTACATCACTGTTATAGTCTGTTTAGACACTTTACCAAGAAGTATTGAAGACTGAAGATCTATCAGATTGATGTGAAGTGGACTTGGTGCGTTTCAGGGGGAGGCAGGCGATGGAAGATTATGTCGTTGTTGGTGGCGTTGCCGGGCGTGGTCGTGTGCTGGATCAACGCCTTCGTTATCAACGGGGGTGAACCTGAACGCCCAGAGTTCGTCCCCTACGAGCACCTACGCCTGAGAAACAAGGTGATTACCACTTTCGGATGAGAACTTAAAATCAGTCCGACCCCTATTGTGTTAAAAAAAACCCACCATCCACGGCAGAGAAAAGTCAATAAGGGCAGGGAGAATCCTGTTGCCTAGTGAAGTAGTATGAATCAAATTGGTGAGCTCTAGGTTTCCAGAGTCCCCTTCCCCTTAAAGCAAGTGGAAGCAGCTCGGACAAGTCTTTAAAGACCCACCACATCACATGTCAAAATCATGGTTTTCACGTGTTTTCCCTCTTATAGCTGGTAAGAAATCTTCCAAGCATAAGGGGGGAATGTAACACGTGACGTGGGGAGGGTGTCTTTAAGCCAGGGCCAAGAAAATAATACCATTTCATTTTGTGTGATGAATAGTGTTTGCGTTTTCTGTGTTCCCAGGCTGTGGTCGTGGGTAGGGTGTGTATGTGTCCTGTTTTCAGTTTCCTGGTCTCTTCTCCATCCTCAGCCATCACACTCCATATGTTGGAGTGGAAGTCCTGAAAAAGAAATGGTGTAAAAACTAAAAGGTTGGCAGGTCTGGGAGAGGTAGTGGAGATGTATCCTGGGAAAGGCGTTTCCACTACAAAGTAATCACAGCCCTCCAAAATAGCAGCTGCCTCCTCTGCTATCTGTTGGAAACGACAGACTAGCAAGTAGCATACATGATCAGTGTGTCTACGATTGTTTTTGCTTATAGTCTAATCTTTTCCAAGACTTCAAAATTGATTTATTTTTTGTTCCTAACTTGTTCCGATACGTATTCCTATGTAAGGCACTTCCTGACTTGGTGTGTCTATTTAATATACTTACCTATACTAATTATTGTGGCGGTACCATAGCCGATGAGGTTTAACCCAGGCGTGGTTACTGCTACACCTATCTGTATTGTTAAAAAATCGGGAATTTACTGGTGTTGCACTGCCTCCGGGCATTGCCTCCAGTATTGTTCCCACCATCTTTGAATCTACAAATGTCCCATATGTGTCTGTTCCAGAACGAGAGGACGTAAAACACAATTTTTCATTCATTCGGTGTGTGTGTGTGTGCAGAAATTCCCCTGGGGAGATGGGAACCACTCCCTGTTCCACAACGCCCACCTGAACCCTCTGCCAGAGGGCTACGAGGAGCATTAGATGGAGGACATCTACGTAACGGAGACGGCTCTAGGCCCTCTCTATAGTTTCATTTCATCAGTCCTGGGTCTCCCCTTTTGTGCTGTGGGGAGGTTTGTATTGCGTGTGATCAACTCGACTGATCCAGTTTTTGTGTTTTTTTTAAGTAAAAAATTACTTAGGGTCAACTTTTTAAAAACACACAAATTGTGACAATAAATTGTTTAGATTATTTGTGTGTGTGTTGTGGTGGGGGGGTGAAATTTGAGAGTTGGGGAGGGTGAGCATGTATGTGCGATTAAATTGATAAGGTGGATAATAATGGTCAGATCATCGTTTTTGGAAATAATTTGTATTAAAAGAGAACAATGTTACAGGCATGTGATCAACTCGACTGGTCCAGTTGTTTTGTTGCTTAGGAGTTAGGGTAAACGTTTTGTAAAACACAAATTGTGACAATAAATTGTTTGGATTCTTTTTGTGTGTATCGTGGTGGTGAGGGTGACATTTGAGAGCGGGGGTTGGGGAGGGTGAGCATGTATTGATAAGGTGGATAATAATGGTCAGATGACCATTTTTTGAACTAATTTGTATTAAAAGAGAGAATAATGTTACAGGCATGTGATCAACTCGACTGGTCCAGTTGTTTTTTAAGTTAAAAAAATTGCTTAGGGTCAACTTTTTTGAAAAACACAAATTGTGACAATAAATTGTTTGGATTATTTTTGTGGTGGTGAAGGTGAAATTTGAGAGTGGAGGTTGGGGAGGGTGAGCATGATAATAATGGTCATATCGCCTGACTTTGGAAATAATTTGTATTAAAAGAGAGAATACTGTAAAAACTTGACTAAAGACGCACCTGTATATCTCTTCTACTACCAAGTATTACTTAGACTGTTTACTGTTGCGCACCAAGTAATTTTTGCTGCTGCACTGATTTTCGCACACACTCACTTTAAAAATTCATTAAAAAAAATACTCGCTCGAATCATCACTAAATTTACCTGTGTCGATCTGCTGCTGCAAACCCAAGATCGTTTCAACACTTTCGATGCTCTTTTTGATTCGCCCAAGTTCAGATTCTGCCACTTTTTCCACAGTAAATGCTTCGTCGGCACTATCGCCCTCTTGTAGAGGTTCACGCCAAAAGTTGTCAGTTTCCATCGTCGAAAACGCAACGAAAATTACCAAATTTAGCCTACAAATGAAGATGGCGGAAGGTTGTGCTTTCCATGAGCGAACTGCGCATGTCACGGAAGTAAAGGATGTGATGTCACTTGATATAAATAGCGCAAAGGGGGACACCGGGGTTTCCCTAGTATCTGGCGGTCAAACCCGCCCGTGGCTAGCAACGGTATACGGTAAACCGGCGGGTCAACCCGCTGACGGTAGTAGAAGAGATATAAGCCGCATCCCTTAAATTGACAACATATCAGGTATTTATTCACATATAAGGCGCACCAGTTTATAAGCCGCAAGGAAACTTATGTGTGCACAAATATATAAATTATCTTATTAGAACATGAGTATTTAATGCTCTCATATACACTTTAAGCATGAGATTTGAATCTATTGATTACCAAAACCAGTTTTGAGAGCTCTAAAGAAGCTCAAAATAGGCTGAAGAATGTGGCCAGAAACAGATTTAATCATACTGATAAATGTATAATGGGGAAAAAATCCACAGATAAGCCGCATCAGTCTATAAGCCACATGGGCCAAAGTTGAGGAAAAAAAGTAGCGGCTTATAGTCCGCATTTTACGGTAATGTTACAGGCAAGCAAGATGATTAAGTAGATCTCACGATTTAACCCCTTCACTGCCTGTCCCATGTCTGCTACTGGTGTGGGTGTGATGTCTGATGATGTCATAACTTTTGATGTCATAGCCCTGGAATGCAGGGCCTGTATTCACATTGAGATAGCATGAGACTTAGCATCATGCTAACTTAGAAGCTCTTCCAAAAGTCCTATTAAATCCTATAGGACATTGGAAGAGCTTCTAAGTTAGCATCATGCTAAGTCTCATGCTATCTCAACGTGAATACAGGCCCTGGTCTTTGGCTTAGAAAAGTCAGGAAAGATAATATCTCTAGACCATTTTCTCCGATTGAGTCTAACGGGTCTCTTAAATTTTATAATGAAAAAATAATTTCTCAATTTTACTGTAGCAGTGGACTTAATATCTGCTCTCTCTCTCTCACACGTGTATACATACACATAACACAGTTATTTAATTAATACATGACTTTGAACTCAACCTCATTTTAACACCCAACACTGGGGCAAATGACAATTGTATGACATACAAATTTATTCACCGTTTTCATTTTTCACAACACTATCGAATTATGAGAAGGGTAAAACTAAAACCGACTTGCCCTGCCGAGCAATAATTAATTATCAGTTATCATGTAGCACCTGGATTTCTCAAATACTGCCCCAAAGAAAACATTGAAGTGGGCAGTTTGCCCCATACATTCCTTTGCCCCATACATTCCTACATTATATCATCATACATTCTGTTTCACTGGTCTCTCAATTCATTACATTCAAATAATTTAAAAAAAGTTTTAAAAAAATGTGCTGTAAAAAGTGTAATTAAGAAAATAGCAGTAGAATCGCACAAGAGTCGGTACACTCCAAACTGAAATTTAACATAAAAGCAGATCCTTCTGTAAACCTATAATCAAATCAAAATGATGGCACAAAGCACTTTTGCATACTCCCAGCACACAGAAGGGCTTTGAAAGGGAAACTATGAAATGTGCTTCCAATTTCATCCTGGGAGAGCAAAGCTTGGCACTGCTTTAGCTTCTTATACTGATCAGTTTTATTGATTTAACATCGATGAAGACAAAATAATCTTATATAAAAAAAAAATCTTTTTAATCTGTAAGATCAATTAATATTGGATAGTTCATTGGGTTGATATTGATCAATTCGGCTGTAAATGCCGTGGCAACACAAGCTAAAAAAAAGGTGTGTATTGGGTGGATTTCCCCCCCCCCCCCCTCTTTTTTGTTCCTTTTCTGCCTCTCTCTCCCTCTTTTTTTTTTTTCCTTTATATTTCCATGTTCCTTTTGTTTGCTTTAGTCCCAACCTCTGTATCACATAAGGTGTAGAGTGGCACAGTGGTAACGCGTTCACCTCGTGTCAAGTAAACCCCCCCGAGTTCGAACCTGGGTACAGGGGATTTTTCCTCTCACTTTACACTAGGCCTTACGGTCTGAATGTGGAGTCTTTTGAATGAGATGATAAACTGAGGTCCTGTGTGCCCATGCACTTAGCACACGTTAAACCCAGTGGCAACGAAACAGTTGTCATTTGGTCCAAATTTACTCACCCACCCACCCTTTCCTTCCTCATCAGTCACACAAAAAATTGCATACAAAAAAATAAGGGTGGCGCGCCTCTGGCTGTGACGCACTCTCCAGGTGGGAGCAACCCGAATTTCACAGACGCCTCTGTGGCTATAAAGTACCTAATAATACTCCATTGACGACACTACGACTGTACGATTCGATTCGATCACATGATCTCGAAGCGCGAATCATTTGTTCTTGGAGACCACGTGGTCGTTTCGTACAGTCGTGCAATTTTAGCTAATGTGTGGCTGGCCCTTAACCCTTTCACTGCCAACCATTTTCCAGCCTAAATATACCATTAAATTTAACTGGGTAGAGGAAAAAAAAATCTGCAATAATGTGAATTCCTCTGTGACATGCATAACATTAGGCCTATCCTTACCTCCCAAAATTAACGAAAATAGGGTCTTTGGATAACAGACCCCGATTTGATGCCTTTTAGTGAAATGGGTGTTAAACCATTGTGGTGCATAAATGCAACATTGGCGGTGAAAGGGTTAACCTTTTCGCTGCCGATGTCGCATTTATGCGCCACAATGGTTTAACACCCATGGCACTAAAAAGCATGAAATTAGGATCTGTTGTCCAATGACGTTATGTTGTTAATTTTGGGAGATAAGGAAAGGCCTTATTTGATACACGTCATAGGGGGATTCACAGTATTGTAAACAATTTTTCTGTACCCAGTTAAGTTTGACAAATATTTATCTGAGAAAGGGTTAAGGCCATCAAAAGGCAACCACCAGAGGAGACGCTGCACTGCTGCGGAGTAGTTCAGTGGAGCCTGTTCTGAGCAAACTTATGCAGAACACAAAAATACTAAAATAAGCCCCCTACTGGTGACAATATGATGTTTCAGTTGCGGAGCATACATGAGTGAGGTCCTCCTGAAGGCACCACCGTATCCGTTCGACTTTCTTTTTCTTGGGGAATGTGTGTGTTGAAATGCACTAAATCATAGTTTGCTTTAGGGCGTGTGGTTTGTTTTTTTCCCCATTATAGTCCTGTCAACAGCTATGGTCATCTCAGGACTCACCGCGTAAAGTTCGACCACTTACTACAAAACACTCATCAATGTATCTTACCTACGTTCAACAACCTGAAAACAAAACATACAGTACAATTCATGACATGACACCTCCATCATTGCACCCTATAGCACATAAGTCCACTCAGTGCTGGAAACGTTGAGCCACTCTATACTCTATTTATCGGATCCAGGTTAAAAAAACCTTTAGGGCGGTAGTAACAAATTAAAACTTGACATCCTAAAAAAACTTGGAGGAAACCAAAGTCATTGTTTTTAACCTTCCATCCATGATTACCACTCTCTGGCATCTGCTTTGTTCTAGGACGAGACAGGAAAGCAAGCATGAAAAAAAAAGAAGCAGGTTTGTGTTTTCCAACCAGTTCCAATATTGATTAAGGCACATTGATTCAAATTTTCAGGCAAAAGTTTCAATTTTCATACACAGTAGGCTAACTGGTATTTTTTTAAAGTTCATGCTCACTTTTTTTCAATTTTCAGATTACCAGGGTAACTTTAATCTTAAGCTTCACACACACTAGTTCAAACTTTCAGGCAAACAAAATGTTAACCATCATACATGCTAATTCCAAATTTCTTGCACACTGATCAAGGCTTCAGGAAAACCGAATGAAATCTTTCATGTGTTCAAATATTAATGAAACTTGTTTTGAGCTTTTATGAAAAATATTCAAGTCTATGCACACACACACAAATAAGGATGAGTTAAAACAAGCATGCCTGCTTATCTTCCCTCTTTCTCTCCCCCCCTCTCTCTCATCAACTTAATTCCCATCTTTCCATTTCCAAGGGGTCATCATTTTCCAGGAATTCATCATAATCGTCATCGTCGTCCTCATCATAATCATCGTACCACATATCTGAAACAAAGCATACAAATTTGCTATATTAAACCAAATAAAAATTCCTGAAACAATTCAATTTCAAAGTAGATTAGTTAGATCAGAGCAAGACTGATAAAATAAAATAAAAAGATGGGTGACTTTAGTCTCTGTGAGAAAGAAGTGAAACATTTTTGTCATGCAAAAATCAAAACTTTAACCCCTTGACTGCCTTAGAAAAATTCAGAAAAAAAGTAATCAATTAAAAAAGATTAAAAAAAGCAGTGTGCATAGGTGTGCGTGTGCTGTGGGTGGTTGGTTATTTAAATTTTAATACTGTTATGTAGGCTACATGTCCCGTGGGCTGTGTGTTAATTAAAATCTTACTGGACACTATTTACAAGGGTTAAAATTGTAACCGAAGTTGATGTTCGGGCTCTCTCTACACGAGAGTATGCGATAGCATACATGCCTTGCACAACCGTTCAACACTAGGCGGGTTTGCGTTCATTACATACTAATTATTTTTAAAAGAATGCTGAACGATAGTTTAGAAAATTTGTGGCATTATGTATAATAATAAAAGCTAACGTCCGTTAAAGTTCCAAAGTAATTTTTTTATTACTGGCTGATTCATGACGTTTTGCAAAAAAGCATGACAAAGAGAGGGGTAGTGATTCGTTTTCATTCACTGCCGTCCTTAAAATAGACTAGAAGTCATTTCATTGGTTGAAATCTATTAAGGGACCGTAGAGGAATACTTTCATAGCAGTTTGGTTTGCCGAGTTGTGAAGTGTGAATGGTTGAACACGATGCAGGCTATCGCATACTCTCGTATTGAACGGTTGTGAAAGGAAGCAACCGGCCAGTGTTGAATGAGTTAACCCTTTCGCCGCCAGCCATGTTTCAGCAAAAAAAATCCATTAAACTTACCTGGGTAGAGAACAAAATCTGTCTGTAATATTGGGGATTCCTCTGTGACATATTTAAAGTAAGGCTTATCCTTACCTCTCAAAATTAAGAGAACAGGGTCTTTGGATAACAGACCCTGATTTGATGCCGTTTAGTGATATGGGTGTTAAATCATTGCGATGCAAAACTGCGATGTTGGCGGTGAAAGGGTTGAGATATTTTCACCCCAAGTTTCAAATTTTAAAGGGTCAAAATGTATGAAAACAAACTCCACCCACTGTGTACACTTGAAACAAAGCATTAATCCATACCACAACAAAGTGCTTGGAAGCTTTATGAGCCATGTTGATCAAAGGAATACCAAGTGTACGAATACAGTGGAACCTCCCTTATAAGACCTTCAAAAATCATCCAAAATGAGGTCTTATAAGGGAGGGGTCTTATAAGGGAGGTGATTTTAATACTTACAAAGGGCAATGTCTCAGAGAAGTAGGTCTTATGTGGGAGGGAGTCTTATAATGGAGGTTTTATAAGGGAGGTTCCACTGTATACAAAATGATTGCATTGGCTGCTGATAAAAGGGTCTGCCAATGCGCAGTGAGCTTTCATCGATTAGGGTTTTCTGTATGATCTTGTAGAACTTCATATCTAGACTAGCGAATCCAGCTTGTGACAGGAGCCTAGACTGGCCTAGAAGAACTATAAAGTACAGTGGAACCTCCCTTATAAGACCTCCCATTATAAGACTCCCTCCCATATAAGACCTACTTTTCTGAGACATTGCCCTTCTTTAAGTATTAAAATTACCTCCCTTATAAGACCCCTTATAAGGGAGGTTCCACTGTAATGACTGCCGATGCATGAATCATCTTATTCCCTTCTCATGCCCTACTTCAGATTTTAAAGGGTACCGTATTTCTAGGACTATAAGGCGATACTTTTTTTTCAGACTGAGACCCCTTATAATATGACTAATAAAATAGTAAGAAAATATAGTAGCAAAATCTTAATTTTGTGTGAAATTTGGGGGATGCACCTTATAGTCCGAAAAATATAGTAAATCTCACCCTTGGTTTAAGTTTCTAGGGGGTGATTTGAGAGGTCTATTTAAGTCTTCAGGAACCCTGACGTGATAAAAAGTTACTGTGAAAAAAATCAATTGGACTACAGTTCTCATTCTTACTTTATTTTTGGCCCAATCTTGAGGGTCATTGGTGCTGATGCATATAGGACACGGAACAGCTTTACAAACCAACCTTCATCCACAGGAGGACCACAGGTTTCTATGATCGGTCGGACACAGGCCTCTTCTCCCGCTTGACTTGATTCCTTGTCTACAGCTTGACTTGATTCCTTGTCTACAGCTTGAACCGCATTCTCTGCATCTGAGTTAGTTAGTTAGTCTGTTATAGTCCCATCAACAGCTATGGTTATCTCAGGACTGTCACTGCATAAAGTTCGACCACATATAAAAAAAAACCACACATCAATGATTCTTAACGTCCAAAAACCTAAATTTTTTTAAAAATAAACAGTACAATTCACGACATGGCATCTTCATCATTGTACCCTATAGCTCATAATTTCACACAGTGCTGGAAACGTTGAGACTCTACTCTACTTATCGGATCCAGGTTTTTAAAAAAACTAAAAAAGGATAACAAACACATCCTAGTAAAAAAAAATATATAAAAAGGCCATATATGCATTGCAGACTGGGCAACATGTGCCCACTCAAGTACGTAAGGTCTCACGCGTGAAAGCCAGTGAACAATAAAAAAAAACCACCTGGCATGTCATGAATTGTAAATGAGGATGGAGAGAATGAAAAATGGGGATGAGGGGCTACTCTTAGTTTAAAGCTCCCCCACCACGACAAGGTGGAAGCCCGCGGGGGAGCTGCATCTGAGGAGAAGGGAAGCTTACTTCATAAATTTGCACCTTGCAAGTTTTCCCTTGTTTTGGGGCTCTTTTAAATGTTTTTTTAAGTTTTAGAATATTTGTAAAACCTTGGTAGATTGCTGTAGAGCCACATCAAATCATAAACCCATTCTGAACTCCACCAAAGTGACTTAGCAGCTGTGCAGTGTCTCTTCTGGTGGTTGCTTCCAGACGGCCTGACGTAGATTTGCTCTCCTTGGACTGCTGGTTTCGGATTCTGCGACCTGACAAGACCAAGGTGTGGAGTTAGGAGTAGGACTCGGAATGAACGGCGTGGGAGCAACACCACTGTACGGCCCAGAAGTTGAGAGCAAAAAATACAAAATATAATGCAATAAGTACATAACGTTCCATGCAGAGAGACATGGCAAAAAATGAATAAATAAAATAAATAAAAAGAATGCTACAAAGATTTATTTTTTAAACCCACTTTGGTTCTTATTCTATTTCACACTTCAGCAACCTAAACGTCAAATCTGTTAAAAACAACAACAAAGGCCTTTAAAAAAAAAAAAGGCAACCGGTTGATGTCAAAATTTTAAAGTCAAATTATCCCCTTATCTTCTGTTGGTGCAGAAATAGGGACAGCTAAACAAGTCAAGTCTAGAATACTTTGCCAGTCAGTCGTTTCCGACCATGACTGCCAGATAGCAGAGGGGGCAGATACTATTCTGGCGGGCTGTGCTGTGATTTGTTTATAGCGGAAATGCCTTGCCCAGGGTACATCCCCACTCTCTCAGCCATAGGGATTTGAGGACACAGCTGGCATTGAGGAAAGGAATACGTTATTTTAATCTCACTAATGAGAAACTTGACCACCCCAAATTTTACCACACACATCCCACAAAACTGAAGCAACGCACCTTTGATCGGTGCAGAATCGGGGGCAGCGACTGTGGCGGACATTGAGGTCTCCGTCTCCCCTTCCCCCTCGCACCCACCCTCAGTTTCCCAGTTCTCCTCACAACACATGTCAATCCCCGGGCTGGGCTCCGCTACCGCAAGATTCTTAAGGAATTTCTCCAGCTCCTCTGCAAAATAAAATATTAAAAAATTACAAAAATGAACAAACCAGAGCGTGAAAGCAACTAGAACACCAGCCATGCGGCACCATTTTCGACTGAAGTGACTTTGACTTCTAACCAATGACCTTTTTTTTTTAATTGGCCTAGATATCCTAACTACCAGTACCTATCCACACAAAAAACAAACAGACTGCAACGTCAATGGAACATACAACAAACAAGCACACAAGTAGTGTGAAGTGACGTTGTTTTATTCATGAGAGACACAACAAAACAACTGGATATTTCGTCGAATGCGCCTTTATCAACATAAACACACGAAGAAAACAGCAAAGATAGCAAATGGAAAATAATAATACCGTATTTTTCGGACTATAAGGCGCACCTTTGTATAAGGCGCACACCCCAAATTTTAACCAAATTTCAGATTTTGTTATTATATTTTCTTACTATTTCATTAGTCACATCATAAGGCACAGGGGTCTGAGTCTGGGGAAAAAAGTATCGCCTTATAGTCAGAAAAATACGGTACTTCCCCTCTACAATCCAATCTCCCTATCGTATCTGCATGCAAAATTTGAGGGTCCCTCCGTTCAAACACTATCGTGGTAACATAGTCAGCCAGTCACCTGCTGTCGCTTCGCGGTAGGTTAATAAAAAAAAAAGGGATGGGATGCTATCTCCAGAGTTATTGTTCTTTGGGTTTCCCCAAGGTTTCTCCACATTTTGTTTTCTTTGAAACTGTTCAACTGCGCACTTTACTGTCTGTAAAATGCAGTATGCTACAAATCGTCAGTGAAATTCAGAAACCTCGTATCTTGATTTTTTTTATAGTTAGATACATAGTCAGCTCTCTCATTTTCCCCGCCACATTCAACCAAAAGCTCGTATCTGTAACGACTTTCAATGTGGGGTAAATGAGGTTGTGTAAACAGAAGAAAAACTCGTAAGTCCCATATTCAGATCTACTTAAGGACAAAAACCATTGTATCTTCGTTCTTTTTAAGTATTACAACAACAAAAAGTAATTTTAACAAAATGCAGGACTAAACTCGCAATGTCTTGAACAACATATTCATCATAGTTAATAACTTGCTGTAAATGAGGTTAAGTTTTAAAACAGCTTTTATCATTTTTCTCAAAACTACCAAAATCGAGATACAAGGTTTCTGAATTTCACCGACGATATGCACTTTCCCATTTAGAGATATAGTTTAATGTCATTCCATATTAGTTAGTTTCATTTGTTTGCTTGCTGGCTCACTCACTCTCTCTCACTCTCTGTTCTTCCTTCCCTCTCTTTCTATTTCAGTACTTCTTCTTCTTCTGCATTCCCAGGCCATATGGCCATAATGGGTAAGGTACATATGTGTCCGGTTTTCAGTTTTCACTGGTCTCCCCGCTGCGTACAGCCGACACATTCCGATTTCGGAGGAGCTCAAAGGAGAAAAATTATTTGGAAGATTTCTTTGAAAAAAGGCAGGAGAATGGACCAATAAATCTGAAAGATAGTAGATGACAGAAAGCAAAGGAAAAAGGCAGAGTCAAAGAGAGTGGCAGATTAGAGGAAGTTACAAGCACAGAACTTCCAGAAGGTGGGGGAACTATTTCTACGAAAGACCCCCCGGTATCCCCACGGGGAGCTATTTCAGTACATTTCCCTTTACCTCCATAATTAAGACAGCATCATGTATTTTCACAGGGTTCCGTTGCTACTCAAAATGCACTATTTTCTGTTACTTTTTTTCTGTTGTCAATATTTATTATTGTGTGACGCCTTCATTATTGGGGCTACGGCCTTGACGGAATAGCATTTTGGCTATTTCCACATTCACAACCACAAGGGAGATCATTTGGTAACAGAAAAGAGCAAGACAGGTTGCTTTTTTTCCCATCAATAGATTATCTTCTCTTTCGCGCGTAAACATAATTTGAAGCAAGCAATTTTCATCCTTGTGAACTTGTCTTGTTTAAAACTGGTCTTGTCTGGAAGTGTCACAACTATTCCTAACACAATAGAAGCTTTTGTTTTGGTCCTCTGTCCTTTCTATTTGGGCAGACCAAGACGGTTGGTGCCATAGATGACTTAAATAATAAGACTTGGAAGGAAGATAATGAATCAATTTAAGTTCATCTTTGTTCTCCTTTCCTTCTGTTGGGTTGAAAAAGTCGGTAACGGTGAAAGACGAAGTCTGGGAGTTTGCAGTTTCGATAAGACGATGAGAAGTAATGTGGCATTTGATGTCTTGACACCCTCCATAGGATACTTTTAAGTGTAGTGAGCACATCATACATCTAGCATGATGCACTTTCTTGATCTCTGAATGCACAGATACTTTTCCATGTAATCTTGGCAGAAATATTGGTCTATTCTCTTTCTTTTCTCCCCAGAGTCTCACACACATCGATGTGTCAATCGCCATCTTGACGGAAGTGCGCAAACAGAAACTAGAAAGTCGGTTATACGCACAGCAGCTGTGCTGCTCTGTATATAAGACGATGAATTTGTGTATTCAAAAAACCCTTTTTTTTTAAGTTTTGAAAGCGGAATTTTATGGACTTGAGTGGAAAGGTGGAAGAAATGTAATCTGAGCGGAAGAAATTCCGCTCAAAGCGAAAAGGTTGGCAGGTCTGCGTATTTTACGGACTACAAGGTGCATCTGATTATAACTTATAATATAAGGCGCACCCCCCAAATTTTACACAAACTTCAGATTTTGTTATTATAGTTTCTTACTATATTATCAGTCACATTATAAGGCGCAGGGGTCTCAGTCTGGGGGAAAAGTATCGCCTTACAGTCCGTAAAATACCGTACAGTGGACCCTCCCTCATAAGACCTCCCATTATAAGACTCCCTCACAAATAAGACCTACTTTTCTGAGACATTGCCCTTCTTTGTAAGTATCAAAATTATCTCCCTTATGTTGTTGTACCCTGGCTTAAAGACTCCAGGGATCATCACAACAGCGAAGCACTTAAACACTATGGTACAAATGCACCAGCTAGGGATGATAACATTACATGTGTGACCGTTTTTTATTACCCCGCCATGTGGGCAGCCGCACTCCGACTTCCCTTCTTCTTCTTCTGCTTTCCCAGGCCATATGGCCATAATGGGTAAGGTACGTATGTGTCCGGTTTCCAGTTTTCACTGGTCTCCCCGCTGCGTACAGCCGACACATTCTGATTTCGGAGGAGCTCAATGGAGAAAAAAATATTTGCAAGATTTTTTTTTTTTAAAGGCAGGAGAATGAGCCAATAAGTCAGAAAGATAGTAGATGACAGAAAACAAAGGGAAGAGGCAGAGTCAAAGAGAGTCGCAGATTAGAGGAAGTTACAAGCACAGAACTTCCAGAAGGTGGGGGAACTATTTATACAAAAGACCCCCCGGTATCCCCACGGGGGGGACTTCCCTTATAAGACCCCTCCCTTATAAGACCTCATTTTGGATGATTCTATAAAGTCTTATAAGGGAGGTTCCACTGTATTCGCATTCTTTACCTCCTTCTATCTGGTGATTGCGTAGCATCTCCATCTCTTCCCTACACCTCTCCAATTCGGCGTAGTACTCTTTATCGCACGCCTCGTCATCGTCATCGCTGTCCATCGGGCGAATCAATATGCAGGGGTCAGGGTCGTAGAGGTAGTTGGACAAATTGGACTGCATGAAAGTGACGCCCGGTGGGAGCCTCGATTCCACCGTTGAAATGTCCGCATTCTCCTCCATTATAGCCGTGCCTGCAGGGAAAAAATTAAATTGCATTCGAGCCAGGGTACTGCAACCACCCAACAAATTCTCAAACAAAGTGGCCCTTTAGACTACATCTGATACATTTTTGTAAGCTCTATATAAATGCTGTCCAGACTAAAGCGGAACCCCCAATATCTGGGTGCCCGTTAACTCATTCGCATCGCAACGATTTTGAATTGTTAAAAAAACTCACAAATCACTCCAGCCATACACATAAACAAAAGGAGAAATGAAAGAAGATTACGGGTTTTTACTTCAGGTTTAGACATAGGGAAGTGGTAGATGAGACTTTTTTTTATATAGAGAGACTTTACATAGAATTTTTTGACAATAAGGCAATATTTTTTTCTCCAATTTCGACTAAAGCCGTGTACACACATAAGCGGATATTCCATGCGGAAACGTGTGCGCAATCCATAAATAAGTGAAACAAAGAAGGGAAAATATTTGAGCACGTGTTCGAATTTCCCCTATATGCGTAAACTTTTATCCTTCTTTCTTCCACTTATTTAGGGTTTTCCATACGGAACTTGCGCGTCTAATGTGAACCCGGCCTTATGCGCCTAATAAACGAGGGTGCCCTATTAGTGAACAAAATCGTGAGAAGAGAGGCAACGATTGCCGTGCTCAGTACAGTCTAGACTTCGAAAGCGGTCAAGAGTCGCCGATACGACAAATACTCACGTTAAAATGCTTCGAAATCCCTATTATCGTCCGAGATACCGTCAAAACAGATGCCATAACCCTTCATTGGATGTAAAAATCATCGTTGTAGAGCTTAAAATGCCATAATTCTACCAGTTTTCATGAAGAAAAGTCCAAACACAACAAATGGAAGTTTATTTGAAAGGGGAGCCAACTCTCGTTTATGAAAGCATAGGGCCTAATGGCGGTCGGTAAGCGTTTACAGGACGCGTACAGGCTTCGAAGTTTGACTTTCTTTTGTGAGGTGTGTATCACCTTATAAACGAGGGCACCTTTGTTTTTAATTTTTTTCAGATTTTTCTTTAAAAAATGCCCTATTCGCCTTATACACACAAGCGCCTAATGGTCCGAAAAATATGGTACATGTAAGGCACCATGCTATACTGTGTACTTTCTGTCGTTGCTCTCTCTGTATCATTAAATGTAAGATACCATGTTATACTGTGTTTTTTGCTGTGTGTGTATCACTAAATGCAAGGTACCATGAAAAAAAAGAAATTTATATTCACACAATTAACAGCAAAAAGAGAAAAGAAAATGATACAAACACACTCACTTCCAACAACAATGGTCAAGCATCGACTGGACGACGAGGAAGACTCAACGGAGGAAGAAGAAACAGGGGAGGTAGGCGCAGCAGCAGTAGATGTAGCGGTGGTGGTGTTAGCGTCGAAAAGCGGCGCTAAAGCATGACTGGACACGCTCATGTTTCCCGACAAGTCCAGTCGCCGCAAAGATGGGTTCAATGCCAGCACATGTACAATACCTGAATAAAATGATCAGGAACAGTGATTCACAACAGCAGTTTGCAAGACACTGCATGCCTTTTCCCTTTGCTTTCTATCATCTACTATCTTTCTGACTTATTGGTCCATTCCCCTGCCATTTTAAAAACTTCTTCTTCTTCTTCTTTGATCGCTCAGACAGATTCCTGTCATATATGAGCGCAGATGCGTCATGCTGCCATTATGCGCCTAACTAAGACAGCAAGTCCGACTTCGGCTGGTTTTTTTTAAAAACAAATCTTCCAAATCATTTTTTTCTCCTTTGAGCTCCCCCGAAATCGGAATGTGTCGGCTGTATGCAGTGGGGAGACCAGTAAAAATTAAAAACAGGACACATATGTACCTTACCCATTATGGCCATATGGCCTGGGAATGCAGAAGAAGAAGACTGACACACACACACACACAGGGCAGGATGAAAAAAAGCTTTGTCAGCTTATTCTTTAACCCTCAATAAAGATGATTTTGACTTGACTTGACACACACACACAGATGACCCTGACCTTGGTCTCTGATGTTGGGGCAGATCCTCAAGGTCAAGGACTCCAGTCGACCAGACAAGGCCAGCTTCTGGAGAAAGTCGTCATCCACCTGACAAAACACACCACACACTATGCACTTAACACAGGAACAAATCTTTCCATCCTTCGATCTTCTTCTGCGTTCCTAAAATCGAGACTAACGCGAAAGCAGGGTTCCCAGGGCTTTCAGCTATCCCCAAGTAAGGACTTGTAAGGACCTGTAGGCCTAAGGATAATCTGCATCTTTTAGCCAACGATCTTGAAAGGAACACTTTCCCAGCATTGTGAACAAGGTCTAAGCAGATACAGGGTTCCCAGGGCTTTCAGCTATCCCCAAGTAAGGACTTGTAAGGACCTGTAGGCCTAAGGATAATCTGCATCTTTTAGCCAACGATCTTGAAAGGAACACTTTCCCAGCATTGTGAACAAGGTCTAAGCAGATACAGGGTTCCCAGGGCTTTCAGCTATCCCCAAGTAAGGACCTTGTAAGGACCTGTAGGCCTAAGGATAATCTGCATCTTTTAGCCAACGATCTTGAAAGGGACACTTTCCCAGCATTGTGAACAAGGTCTAAGCAGATACAGGGTTCCCAGGGCTTTCAGCTATCCCCAAGTAAGGACCTTGTAAGGACCTGTAGGCCTAAGGATAATCTGCATCTTTTAGCCAACGATCTTGAAAGGGACACTTTCCCAGCATTGTGAACAAGGTCTAAGCAGATACAGGGTTCCCAGGGCTTTCAGCTATCCCCAAGTAAGGACCTTGTAAGGACCTGTAGGCCTAAGGATAATCTGCATCTTTTAGCCAACGATCTTGAAAGGAACACTTTCCCAGCATTGTGAACAAGGTCTAAGCAGATACAGGGTTCCCAGGGCTTTCAGCTATCCCCAAGTAAGGACCTTGTAAGGACCTGTAGGCCTAAGGATAATCTGCATCTTTTAGCCAACGATCTTGAAAGGAACACTTTCCCAGCATAGTGAACAATGTCTAAGCAGATAGAAAAACTATGGCTGACACAGATATACGCGTTTTCTCGCAAAACGACACCAGGATAAAGAACGAGATTTCAGTCCAATTTCTCTTGACAACTCGCGGTGCATCGTTCGTCTGCTAAGCGGTCAGTTGAAACGGGAAGGTGGGGGAGGGGGGTAAGGTGAAGTAGGTGCTGAGCGATGTTTCTCAAGTGTAAAAGTGCTGCTTCTGCGATCTATTTTGAGTATCTGTCAGGACTTGTAAGGACCTTGAAGTGAATGTAAGCACTTGTAAGGCCTTACTTGGAGATTTCAATTGGTCAAGACTTATAAGGACTGGTAAGGCCCCTATGAACCCTGGAAAGGCAGATTCGAACTCGCATCATTTTTTATTTAGTACATTCTAGTCACAGAGACTTATCTCTGTGAAATTCGGGCTGCTCTCCCCTGGAGAGCGTGTCGCCGCAAGTGCAGCGCCTACCCAATTTTTTTTTTGTTGGGGGGGGGGGGGGGGGGAACAGAGTGAGGGGGGTGTGGGCACACTTGGAAAACCTAGCTATCAATTTGGCCATACCAGGCAGCGGGATGTCTCTCTGCTCTTACCGACTTTCAACTGCCGTGCAATTTTTAAGTGCGAAAAGTGCACAGGTCAGACTAGCTTTAACCCTTTCGCCGCCAGCCATTTTTCAGCAAAAAAATGCCATTAAACTTAACTGAGTAGAGAAAAAAATTATCAGCAATATTGGGAATGCCTCTGTGACATCTATAACACTAGGCCTGTCCTTACCTCCTAAAATCAAGAAAACAGGGTCTTCAAATAACAGGCCCTGATTTGATGCCTTTTAGAGACATGGGTGTTAAACCATTGTGGTGCCTAAATGCGACGTTGGCGGTGAAAGGGTTAAGTCCCAGGACTTGACGTTCATGTATCATTGGGGCTTCAGCCACGGACGCTTAGCAAAAACACCACACCATGGAAACAAAGCTAAGCAAGAGCACATCATTTGATACTTTTTTAAAATCATACTCCATAACAGTTGATCAAAATTGTATTTATGTTTCCCCCCTGAAGACGGAGTGTGGCTGCCCACGTGGCGGGCTAATCAAAAACGGTCGCACATATGTTTTCATCCCTAGCTGATGCATTTGTACCATAGTGTTCAAGCGCTTCGGATGCTGGGATGATCCCTGGAGTCTCTTAGCCAGGGTATGTCAACAACAACAAAATATTATGTTCAAAGAGACAAACCAAGAATGAAAAAAAAATCCCCCCCCCAAATCAGCTTCTTAGTAACAGTTAAAAAACAAAAATATGTGATATGTCACAAACAAATGCTACATAATAACAGAGTGGGAGGACGGGGTGGGGGTGGGGGGTGGGGGGTGTGTAAATGAGTGGACTGTGTTAAAAGAGAGAGCAAGGCAGACATTTTATTTAACAAAGAAGGGCAACTCTCACCGCTTCGATGTAGCTGAGGTCAAGGGTAGACAACTGCTTCAGGTTCAACAAGGCCCACAATCCTTCGCTGGTGATGGCCGGTCGACAAGCTTGCAGCGTCAGAATCCTGCCCACATCAGTCGACAGGATTATTCCTTTTGTTGCTACAATGAGCAACTAAGGACGCGCATTTTACCGCCAGGGGGCAGTCAAACCAGTAGGGGCTTAGCGCGCGATATTCTTAGTTGGGCGTAGTGAGAGAGAGAGAGAGAGAGAGAGGGAGAGAGTCCCTCCCTCTCTCACTCTTTATCCCCAACTAAGAATATAGAGAGGATTAGCCCCACTCGAGCGTTATGCTACCTGGCGGTCAAATTGGCGAGCTAGGTTAACCTAGATAATAAAGATGATTTGGATTTGGAATGACCATTGTGAATCTTGACGATGTCATATATGTATGTGTGTGTATCTGTGCTCTTCCAAAAACAAAGTTCCCATCTTAACAAGTAATGTAAGCATGCACATGGGAATGTGTGTGTAAATTATATTTGTGCATTGCCTTTAGTAGGTTCGCCGGTAAAGGTAAAGATGTGCCACCCCCCTGCATTTCTGGGTTAATTGTATTTTTCGTTTTTGCCTTTCTTACCATACATAAAGCTGTATTTTAGGAACATTTTCAGCTGATTCTCTTTTTGGAATACTAACCCTAACCCTAACCCTAGCCCTAAACCTACCCCTACCCCCCACTATGTACTGCAGTACACCGCGATTTGTCACAGTTGTGGTTCGTTGCGTTTTTCCGTCTTATAGGGTGGGGGGTAGGGTTAGGGTTAGGGATAGGGTTAGTATTCCAAAAAGGTTATTAGCTAAAAATGTTCCTAAAATACAGCTTTATGTATGGTAAGAAAGGCAAAAACGGAAAAATACAATTAACTGAGAAATGTAGGGGGGGTGGCACATCTTGACCTTTACTGTTCGTCTTTGATGTGTGTGTGTGTGTGTGTGTGCGTGCATGCGTGCGTGTATGTGTATATGTGTGGGTAAAGATTGTTTGTGTGTTGCTTTTAATAGGTTCACCTTTGATGTGTGTGTGTGTGTCAAAGCCCAAAAATACTTTATTATTATGTCAGGTGAAATTACAGTGTGGTCTCATACAAGCACAATACAAGCAAGGAAACACATTTGCATGCATAAAAAATGGAAACAAAACTAAGGAAAAAAGGATAACAATTCATGCTTCGCAAGAAGTTGGACATAGTTAGGGTGGATACAAGCGACTATCAAAACATTAAGAACTGCCCTCTTTCCCACCATTTCTATCCTGGCATTCATTTGTTCACCCCCACCCTACCCCCAAACCCTCTCCAAGTCACCCCAAGCTTTCACATATTTTGTGTGTGTGTGCGTGTGAGTGTGCGCGTTGGTGTTCTTGTTGCTGTTGGTATTATTGTTGCATTTGTGTAAGATATGTACTTCTTTATGTTCTGTCAGCTGTGCACCTTTTTCAAGATATGTATTTTTGCAAAATATGTACTTTCATCATGTTCTGATTGCATAAGATAATGTATATTCAATGTTGTATTTACGTTAGATATGCAAAGCACTTAGAGCCCTAACTCGGAGAATAAGCACTATATAAATTAACATTATTATTATTATCCCTGTGGGGATACCAGGGGGTCTTTCGTTAAAAAAACAGTTCCCCCACCTTCTGGAAGTTCTGTGCTTGTAACTTCCTCTAATCTGCTACTCTCTTTGACTCTGCCTTTTTCCTTTGCTTTGTGTCATCTACTATCTTTCTGACTTATTGGCCCATTCTCCTGCCTTTAAAAAAAAAAAATCTTCCAAATAATGTTTCTCCTTTGAGCTCCTCCGAAATTGGAATGTGTCGGCTGTACGCAGCGGGGAGACCAGTGAAAACTGAAAACCGGACACATTATGTACCTTACCCATTATTGCCATATGGCCTGGGAATGCAGAAGAAGATGAAGAATTATTATTATTATTATTATGTAAATATCAACATGGTTTTGCATAATCCCTCTTTTTCTTGTCGCTTTGAATTGGATATCCGCAATGTGATCGTGTTAACTTGTTTTCACTAGATCTGACGAAAAGTAATGTATGAATATGCATAATGCAAATCTTACCATGAGTAATATATTTTGTGGGTGGTTGTATTGCTATGAAGCAAGGTAGGTAGGTGGGTAGGTAGGCATAGGGCTATTTATAGGCCTCGCGGCCCTTTTAATAGTTTTATGCCCCTTCTCAGAGAATTTGACTTTTGACATTTTTAATATTTTTTTTAAAGTGGTTTGTGTCTCCTTAAACTTAAACTAATCAAAAAGTTTTTTAAAAAATATTTTATTTTTTTAGAAATGGCTTTGTTTATTCATCAAAACTTTGACATTTTGATTCCAAATTTGGGTTTTCGTCCAAAAGACTTTTGAGTTCATTAATGTTAGGTGCATTCTTTATGTTAATTGGTAGATTATTCCACATCTGAACAACACGGTTAGTAAAAAAACAGTTTGAATCAAGTCAAATTTAAGTGCACAAATTGGACATTAACCCCTTCACTACATCGCTGCCTGATGCAAACATCATTACCGGCTTGATGTTGCCTAAAAAGAAGAATGATTACACATAAAATGTGCAACAAAACTCTCCACTGTCAGTGATTCATTTTAGACAGAATTGCTGGTTGATCCAAGCTTAATTTTCAATTTGAAATCGTGGTTACTTGCATCAAAATCGGAGTCACTAGTCATTATTATCACTGTTAATGAAAACTATTACAGCATTTTCTGCTGCTCATGCACTGCCGATATCTGGACATTTTTAAGATATAAAAAAAAGAAAGAAAGAAAGAAAGAAAGAAAAAGATGCCCAACATACTGTATCTTCCGGACTATAAGGCGATACTTTTTTCCCCAGACTGAGACCCCTGCGCCTTATAATATGACTACTAACATAGTAAGAAAATATAATAACAGAATCTGAATTTTGCGTAAAATTTGGGGGGTGCACCTTATAGTCTGAAAAATACAGTAAATGAAACGAAGAGTTATGAAGAGAAAGAACTTGAAAAATGTGGTTTGAATTGAAAAACAACATGGGTTCAGATAACACTTTTAGACTCATAAATTGTTGTTACGAGAATACTCAGAGTTTTGCACTGACTGGCGTTCTCCAGCTATGAGCATACATCAGAATGAGTTAAGAAATGCTAAGATCTAATTGCTTTCCAACTTTTTTTTCTCACTTGTTTGCATACTTGCAAAACAAAGCATAGAGGCACTCAAGTGCACAGACACACACAAAAAACCACAGCATAACACACACACACACACACATACTGAAAGACACACTGACTGTATATGGGGACAGCCCTCGGCAACAGCTTTTAACACATTGTTGGAGATCTGCTTGATGTAGTCTAATCTCAGCTCTCTCTGTAAAACATACGGAAAAAAAATAATACAATAAATAAAATTAATAGGCAAACATATAATAACAACAAAGTGAGATGATGGAGAGAAAACAATCACTGACAAAGTGCAAACCTTTAAAGGTGCAGTCCGGCGGGTGAGCGATTGTTTTCGTTTTGCACCTCTGCGGTGGAGCGGGTTTGGGGGGAAAGAAAATGGGGCCCATTCTAATGATAGGAAGCCATTTTCTTTCCCCCCAAACCCGTTCCACCGCGGGGGTGCGAAGCGAAAACAATCGCTCACCCGCCGGACTGCACCTTTAAAAGGTTTCTATAAATTTATTAAACACTAAACAAATGACAATGAAAAAGGAGATAACAGAAAGTACTGACAAAAGCGAACAAAAAAATTGCAAAAATTGGTTTTGAAAAAGTGGATGAGTGGTGGATGGACAATATACATAATAAAGGGCAAACTCACACCATTCTAAGAAAACCATAAATTTTGGTTTCATTAAGTGTGTGTATGTGTGTGTGTGTGTGTGTGTGTGTGTGTGTGTGTGTGTGTGTGTGTGTGTGTGTGTGTCTGTCTGTCTGTGTCTGTGTGTGTGCGTGTGCGTGTGCGTGTGTGTGTGCGCGTCAATCAATCAACTTTTACTGTCTTTACAAGAAAGAAATTGTTTACAAGAAAAAAAGTCTTTACAACAAAGAAAATGCTGTGTATGTGTGTGTGTGTGTGTGCTTGCATGTGTGCGTGCATGCATGCATGTGTGCATGTGTATGTGTCTAAACATGTGTGCGTGTGGATGTGTGTGTTTGAAAGACAGCAATAAACAATAAAAAAACAACCAACATGCACACAAATTGTAACGAACCAAGTGGTGGAGGCCGCCCAAAAATATCCACGGAACTCCTGACGTGTTCTCTGTTATAAAAAAAAAGAAATGAGAATAAACGAAAGAAAGAAAAGACAAGAAAAAGATATCAAGTTCTATGACCTTTGACTCTTAAAGACCCACCACGTCACGTGTCAAAATCACGGTTTTCACGTGTTTTCCCTCTTATAGCTGGTAAGAAATCTTAAGAAATCTTCCAAGCATAAGAGGGAATGTGACACGTGACATGGGGGGTCTTTAAGATGAAAGCAGTCTGCTTTGCCGTACACATCAACAATCAGCAACATATGTATTGAAATTGAACAAAGGTGGAGCTTTGGTGGAGGGGAGTTAATTAGAAAGAGAGTTTTCCCCCTTTGTTCAATTTCGTTATCTCCTCTCTCAGCCTCACTATTTCATTCTACAATATGTATTGATTTGCTAGCTAGCAAATTGATAGCTAGGTTTCTCAAGTTAAAATTGGGTGGCGCGCCTCTGGATGCGACGCGCTCTCAGGGTGGGAGCAACCCGAATTTCACAGAGACGCCTCTGTGACTATAAAGTACCTAATACCTAATACTTCTGCAAATGGTTACCTAGTAGGCTTAAGTCTAATCGCCATACCACACAATGCAACAGAATGCTTCATACCCACCGCTATGGAACAAGTTGTGGGCAAAGTCCAACAAGCGTAGCTTGGTCAGCTTCTGCAGAAAAAACAACAGATGCAATCTTCTTATTATTAGTATTCTTCTTCGATCGCTCAGACAGTTTCCTGTCAATTATGAGTGCGGATGCGTCATGCTGCCGTTATGCGCCTAACTAAGAAATAGTTAGGCCCAGCAAGTCCGACTTCAGCTGGAGGAAATGTTTTTGAAAGTGTTTCGTGAAAAAAGGCAGGAGAATGGACCGGTAAGGCAGAAAGATAGTAGATGACAGTAATCAAAGAGAAAAGGCAGAGTCATAGAGAGTGACAGATTAGAGGAAGCTACAAGCACAAAACTTCCAGAAGGTGGGGGAACTATTTATACAAAATAACCCCCGGTATCCCCACGGGGAAAGCAGACGCAATGAAAACTATGCAAGTTTGAAAAAGGGAGCTGTCTAAAGTCAAATGTTAATCCAATTCGGTCTCGCCCTTTCTTTCTAGTTCGACAAAACTGAACCGAATGTCGAGTCCTTTGGATGGGGGCTTAAAGCCAGTTTGACCCGTGCGCTTTACGCACGTAAGAATCCTACGGCAGTTAAAAGTCAGTAAGAGCAGGGAGAAATCCCGCTGCCTGGTATGACCAAATTGATATCTAAGTTTCCCAAGTGTGTCCCAAGACCCTAACCCCCACCTCCCCAAAAAATAATGGGTAGGCGCTGCACTTGCTGCAACGCAAATTTCACAGATCAGTCTCTGTGACTAGAATATACCAAATACCAAAAATAAAGTCAAGGGTAAACACATGGGTGCAACTCCACAAATTGAAAAAAACTGAAAGGCAGGGGTCCAGGGACCCATGGCCCCGGCAGGGTACAGGGGCAGAGCCCCGTCAGAATTCAGGGGGGGCAACTTAAGAGAGAGAGAGAGAGATAACGAGACAGACACACAGTTAAAATAATAGATAAAGACAGTTTTGATAAAACTTGTAAAATTATTACATTGCTTTTGTCCAAGATAGAACAACTAAGTTCAAAATGCCCCAAATCGCTTGTAGTCACATTTTTTGGGGGGTGAATTTTAAAAAAATGAACTTCAGTTTCTGGTGACATTAAAAATACTGAAATCAGTGTAAAACTGAAAGAGTAGCACCCATGCAAACACCAAGAAAACGACTTTTACGACACCTGCAAGATGACTACACAACATTGTAAAAGTGTCAACAACAAAAACACCCCACAATTTTGACAAGATTCAATAGAGTTAAAGTGTGACCATTTTCATTTACACTATAGTTTATTTTTAAAATTCATAGTTTGCGTTCGTAAAGAGAGGAGATCTAAACTAAAAATCTAGTATCCACAGGATGATTTTTTTCCTTTGAGCTCCTCCGAAATCCGAATGTGTCAGTTGAATGCAGCAGGGAGACCAGTGAAAACTGAAAAACGGACACATACATACCTCACCCATTATGGCCATATGGCCTGGGATTCAGGGAACGCAGAAAAAAAAGAAGATCCATCATTCATAGATTCTTAATTCGCAGAACATTATTGCTCTCCATACAAAATTGGATCAAAATCAATTCATCAAAAAGAAAAACCCGAAGGTACTGATGGGACAAGGAGAGGCACTAGCCCTACCTGCCCTACCAACACAAGAGCAGCCCTATAATAACCCTGGAGGCCCGTGTTGTGTTACAGGGGTGTAGTAGGCACACCACAATATTCTAAAAACACCGTAATTTTCAGACTATAAGGCGATACATTTTTCTCCAATTTCAACCTATGCGCCTCATAAACGAGTGCACCCTATTAGCGAACAAAATCGTGAGAAGAGAGGCAACGATTGCTGTGCTCAGTACAGTCTACTGTGAGTCTAAGCATTGAAAGTGGCAACGAGTCGCCGATACGAAGAATACTCATGCTAAAATGCTTCAAAATCCCTATCATTGTCCGAGATACCGTCCAACAGATGCCATAACCTTTCATTGGATGTAAAAAGCATTGTTGTAGAGCTTAACATGTCATAATTCTACCAGTTTTCACGAACAAAAGTCCAAACACAACAACAGGAAGTTGCACAAACGGAAGTTCGATTACTTAAAAGGGGAGCCAACTCTCGCTTATGACAGCAGCAATGGCGGTCGGAAAGCATTTACCGGACCCGTACAGGCTTCGAAGTTTGACTTTCTTTTACGAGGTGCCTTATAAACGAGGGCGCCTTTTTCTTTCTTTTTTTCTCTCCAGATTTTTATTGAAAATTGCCCTATTTGCCTTATACACACAAGCGCCTAACGGTCCGAAAAAGATGGTAACCTGCCAAAAGACACACCTTCTAAACAACCTGCTCAAACAATCCACAACATATGTGGTAATTTCAAAATCCATTTTGAATGGGCCAATAAGTCAGAAAGATAGTAGATCTATGACAGAGAGCGAAGGGAAAAAGGCAGTCAAAGAGAGTGACAGGAGTTACAAGCACAGAACTTCCAGAAGGTGGGAGAACTATTAGTATGAAAGACCCTCCAGTATCTCCACGGGACGAGACTCATGGAGGGGGTGAGGTCATCCAGCTCCCCGTATGGAGGCACGAGGCATCCACCCACTGCCCCAGCATAATCTGTTTAATTTGTTGAGTGGCTCAGTGGTAGCGCATTCGCCTCGTGTCAAGTAAACCCGAGTTCAAACCTGGGTACAGGGGATTTTTCCTCTCACTTTGCACTAGGCCTTACGGTCTGAATGTGGAGTCTTTCGGATGAGACGATAAACTGAGGTCCTGTGTGCCCATGCACTTAGCACATGTTAAACCCAGTGGCAACAAAAAAGTTGTCATTTGGTCAAAATTTACCACCACCCCATTCCTTCCTTATCAGTCACATAAAAATCGCATACATGGAGGGCGCGACTCTGGCTGCGACGCGCTCTCCAGGTGGGAGCAACCCAAATTTCACAGAGATGCTTCTATGACTATAAAATACCTAATAATAATAATCAAGCTAATCAAACTAGGCATTATATTCGTTTCTTACCATGATGGCTTGGACGGATAGCTCGGTCAGTCGGCGACAATGGTCCAGTCGGAGTTCAGTGACCTCCGGACATTTATTCGCCAACATCTCGAGACAGTAATTTGTCAGCTGCAGGCATGAAACAAAGGTACAAACAATTAATACACAGAAATACATCACAGACACACACAAATATTGTATGTGCACATTTCAATACACGAAGCAAGATAATCAACCACACACACACCAGGCATGGTAGTTAGGGCAAAGTGAGTTTCACGGAAGAATATCTAACCGATTCTGCATTTCATTTGAAAGATGTCGACTCAAACTAAAATGCTGAAGTTGGGCGTCAAAACGAAGAAGAAGAAGAAAAAGAAGCACTAGGATCACAAATCTGTAAACGTGTGGCGTGAGCTAGGCCGCGCACGACTGCTAACTTCGGCGGGAAGTTGCTTGTTCAGTCATTCACATCCGGTTCCGTGAAGCGATTGCATAGGTTTTAACGCACGTAATTTTAGGCACCCAAGCGATTTTGTACCCCGGCTTTTTTTTGGTGTCAAATTTTCACTTTCGCGGATTTTCCGCGATTCGCGGAGGTCTACCATGCCTGCACACACACACAGTCACACACACAAACCCACACACATATGACACACACACAAACATGCACGCTTGCGCCATGCACACACACAGAACACACACATGTGCTCACACACAGAGTTGCAATTGTACGTGTATCTGCAATTTATTATCAAGTTATCACAGATACAACTTAAAATTGCTTATCAAACTCGGGCACTTTTGATGTTAACACAATATAATATGAAAAAGAAAAAAAATATTTAACTCTTCTAATGGCATTATATATTATTTATTAAAAAAATTTTGACGTTCTTGGTTGTCCGTTGCATCTCAATCGACAAGAGAGGGGTAACAATTTTTTCGAGTGTGCATGCATTGCTTTAATGGAAAAATCACTGACGTAAGCTCTGAAAATAGACAAACACATGGCGAGGTACTTGGCAGTGAATGTCTATGTATTTTGTGGGAATTAAGTGTGATGTACTGCACTGGAAGAGTTAACACAAACTACATAGTTTCAAAACAGGCTAGGTATTATAGAGATGTAGCAAGCATGTTGAATGCATTGTCTTTATGCAAACCTGAGGGCAGTTGCTGGCCAGAAGAACCTTCAAATGAGGCCCCACCATGTGAAAACACTGCACACACACCATAGTGTTGAAAAACAATCATTTCATAAAGGCTAAGCTAAAAAAAAAGCACAGCAAAAAACCACACACACACACAGTTTATTCTCCAATGCATGCATGCATGCATGTGGCACGCACACACAAAAAGGCATAGACACAGATATAAACAATACCACAGAGACACACACACATCACATACCCTTGCATGCATGTTCGCACGCACATGTATTCACAAGCACATGCGAACACACACACACATCACATGCCCTTGCACGCATTTTTTCGCACGCACATGCATTCACAAGCACATTGTTGCGAACACACACACATACACATACCATTGCATGTATCTTCGCTTGCACATGCATTCACGTGCACACACACACACACACAGACACACACACCTTGCCTGTGATGAAGGTGCTACCACTGATGTCCAGGTACTGCAGCTTCTGACAGTTCTTCAACAGCCACCACAGCCTGCACACACACACACACACACACACACACACACACACATTCATGCAAGCACACACACACATACATACATACACACATGATACACACACATGCCATATGCTGGCAAGCACACACACACACACACACGCACACACACACAAACACACGTGTAGACACACACTTGCACACGCACAGTGACACACACACACTATATACGCACAAACACACACACACACATATACGCATGCACGCACACACATGCGCGCACACACACACACACGCACATGCACGCTTGCACACACAGACACATGCACGCAAGACACACACATACACACTAACTGTTGACATGCATATTGTGTACAGCAAGATACTTTCACAGGTTACTTCTGAGTAGGCTGAGGCATTTCACAAATGAACACAAAAAATGTCAGTCCCCTTTTCTGTATGCCTTTAGAAACAACTATAGATGATAATAATTAATATGCAAACATTTTTCTTTTCCAAAAAATCACAACATGCCAATGTATATTTGCATAATAAATAAACATTGCAGATATATTAACAGGATATATGTTTGAAACATACTTGTTAATGACTCTACTGTCACTTTTTTTTAAAAATTAAACAAAACAAAACAAACACAAAAACACATATTTCATCCGCCTTGCTATAACGCTGTCTCAGACTAATTGACATAAGCTAGAACACCAAGGCTACATCAAAATGTTGCTATGTTCTGAATAGTTATGCATGGATTGTCCTTAGCCATGGCAAGCTCCTAGCATAACATCATCAGTCCAAAATCCTCTGAAGTCGGAGTTTGGCTGCCTACATGGCGGGGTAATAAAAAACAGTCACACACGCAATGTTCTCATCCCTGGCTGGTGCATTTGTACCATAGTGTTCAAGTGCTTCGGCTGTTGGGATGATCCCTGGAGTCTTTAAGCCAGGGTACGACAACAACATATTTCATTTTTGGTGACAAATTATCAAAGAGCTAAAGAGAGAACAGCTAGTTCTACATACAAACTGACCATACCCAGGGGCCCCCAATCGTACCGCAAAACAAGGGGTCCCAGGGACTCCTTCACTTACACTATAAAGGGTCCTAGAGGCGGGATAGAGGGTCCCAGTGGCATTGCAAATGCTAAAAATAATTTTTCTAGTGCATCCCTGGGACCCCCTGCACATTCTTTTAGAGGTTCCTTTAGAATGTTAGTGCTTCATAGACCCCCAAATGGGGGTCCCTGGGAGCCCTGCATACCAATGAAATTGTTGTTCTTGAATAAAGGAAAATGATACCAACCCTTTCTCCGAGACATGGCTACACCCTTGAAGATTGATCCACTGCAACAAAAAAGCAGTAAACAAAATGTAGAATTTACAGCCCCAAATTAAAACAATAAGAAATAATTTCACAAAATTCATCCATCCCCAATCACACACATTTTTTTCAAAAGTACATACCATAAACTGCGCACTATAAGCCGCTACTTTTTTCTTCAACTTTGGCCCATGCGGCTTATAGACTGATGCGGCTTATCTGTGGATTTTTTTTTCAATTCTACATTTATCAGTATGATTAAATCTGTTTCAGGCCACATTCTTCAGCCTATTTTGAGCTTCTTTAGACTCAAAACTGGTTTTGGTAATCAATAGATTCAAATCTCATGCTTAAAGTGTCTGAGAACATTAAATACCTGTGTTCTAATATGAGAATGTGTATATTTGTGTTGGTTTGTGCACATACAATTTTCTCTGCGGCTTATAAACTGGTGCGGCTTACATGTGAATAAATACCTAATATTAAGTCATTTTAAGGGATGCGGCTTATATACAGGTGTGTCTTATAGTCCAGTTTTTACGGTATTATAGGAATGTAAAATTAAGTCACACAACAAAAACACATGAAGACAAAATGTGTGGCAAGTGAGAACACAAACAACAGAAACAAAACATACAATGAGGTGTAAGTACAACCCGTAGGTGTGGCAAGTGAGAACACACAACCACAGACAAAAAAAGAACACAAACAACAGAAACAAAGACAAAAGGTGTGGCAAAGAACACAAACAAAGTACACACAAAACCACCCTTATAAGACCTGTCAAAGAACACAAACAACAAAAACACGTGAAGACAAAAGGTGTGGCAAGTGAGAACACAAACAACAGAAACACGTGAAGACAAAAGGTGTGGCAAGTGAGAACACAAACAACAAAAACACGTGAAGACAAAAGGTGTGGCAAGTGAGAACACAAACTGAAGACAAAAGGTGTGGCAAGTTAGGTGTGGCAAGTGAGAACACAAACAACAAAAACACGGGAGGGCAAGTGAGAACACAAACAACAAAAACACGTGAAGACAAAAGGTGTGGCAAGGAGAACACAAACAACAGTACATACAATTGTAATACCCCTACCCACCCACCCAAAAAAACCCAACAAGTTACATACCCCCACCCACCAACCAACAAAAAAAGAAAAGAAAAAGAAAGAAAGAAAGAAGTACAGACGAACCTCCTTTATAAGTCATCCAAAATGAGGATGGGAAGTATAAGGGAGGTAATTTTAATACTTACAAAGAAGGCCAATGTCTCAGAGAAGTAGGTCTTGAAAGGGAGGGAGTCTTATAATGGGGGGTCTTTAATGGGAGGTTCCACTGTACATCAATATTGGGGAAAACAAAGTTCTTTGTTTTTCAACAGACTTTTAACAGAGGCAACATTCCAAGCTAACGAATCTCATTAACCCCTTCCCTGCCCAGTCTACTACTGGATGTGTAATATCATTGATGATGTCATAACTTTTCATGTCATAGCCCTGGAATGATGGTTTTGGGTTTAGACAAGTCAGGAAAGACATCTCTCAAGACCATTTTATCGGACTGAGTCTAACAGGTCTCTTTTAAATTTCATAGTAAGAAAATCGATAATTTCTGTTCTCCTCTGGCAGTGGAGGGGTTAACCACACACACACATACACCGTCTAATATCACGATTAGTAGATAGACGTTAAATGAATGACACACACACACTCACTCACACAGAGCTTAAAGCTGTGTATAATGTATCTGTGCACCCTTTTTTCATTTTGATATGTGGAACACTGTGTTCATATTGTATTGTTATTTTCATAAGCTTTCTGTTTGTTGCTATAAATATTGATATGCTCCTTTTCTTTCTGTAAATATTTATGTTTCTTCTCTCTCTTTTTTGGTCTATGTCCTTAACCAGTATGGCTTATGATTTGTGCATTTATTTTGGTTTATGTTTCAGTTTATAGATGGCTTGATGAAAAAAAAGCATGTGTTTGCTTATTCAATGTCCATCTTTAAATAAAAAATTTAATTTGACACACACACACACACTCTCTCTCTCTCTCTCTCTCTCTCTCTCTCTCTCTCTCACACACACACATATACACACACACACACACACACTGACAACCACGCCAACAAGTCTTTGGCAGTCTTGGATATTATATCTCTAAATGTGAAACACACACAAATGCAGAAAGAGATAGAACACTGAAAACGTGGGGTTTTTTAAAGGATAAAGATTTTAGGCGAAGCCTACAATTCTTCTAATCTGTCCTTGGTTAAAGGGTAACAAAACAAGAGAAAGAGATAGAGAGAGAGAGAGAAATACTCACCGTCAAATCTTTGGCCGTCTTGGACAGATCCCTCAGACCAACGTTGGTGGCGCACATCCCCCTCAGATTCAGCTTTCTCAGGTTGGGGCAGTAATGGCCTGAGAAAGACGTCAAATTTGACCCAAACCACACGCACCTCACGTCAACAAAAGGCGCCATGGGATCGTTTTTGGTTAAATGAATGATGCACCAAACAAACAATTCAAAACACACTCATTTACTATTATACAGACTTCCTCATTCTGACCTCATAATATATTTCAGGACATGCCATCAAGACCAGATCTGCTTACCCTGAAATCAGGCTTTGTGTATGTCAAATCCAAAATAAGTGTATTTTTCACAAAAGACGAGTACTCCAACAGAAAAGTTTAAAAAAACAGTGCAAACATGCATACATTTGTGTAACAACTATGGAAATACTGTGTCAAAAGAATCATCCATCCAGTAAATTTACAACAACAATAACAACACACAAACACACCATATTTTTTTTTCATGTACCATATTAATCATATTTCTGTAAACAGGTCTGCAAAACCAAGTAGATTTAAATGAAAAAGAAACACAAACTACGCTATACAGCCCCACTCTGCATTGTAGCTACCTGTCTAAACTGACTCAGGAACGTCTAGTCTCAGGCTCACACACAAAACCTCGTCCAGTGAAATATGAACAAATAAAACAGGATCCAAATTCAGATATGCACAATTCTCTGGAGACACACACACACTCTTCCTTGCCCCCCCCCCCCCCCCCCCCCCCTCACACACACACACTTACTGATAATGGTCATGGCATATTCCGTCAACATACTGGTCGTGTGACCAAGGTCAAGGGCACGCAGGTTCGGCCCGCAGCGACTCAACATGGAGGTCAGTGTTTTGTCCGTTTTCACTAAAATGTCAACATAAAAAATAACATAAGGTATCTTCGATCGCTCAGACAGTTTCCTGTCAATTATGAGCGCAGATGCGTCATGCTGCCGTTATGCGCCTAACTAAGAAATAGTTAGGCCCAGCAAGTCCGATTTCGGCTGGAGGTAATGTTTTTGAAAGTGTTTCGTGAAAAAAGGCAGGAGAATCGACTGGTAAAGCAGAAAGACAGTAGATCATTAGATGACAGTAAGCAAAGGGAAAAAGCAGAGTCAAAGAGAGTGACAGATTAGAGGAAGCTGCAAGCACAGAACTTCCAGAAGGTGGGGGAACTATTTATACAAAAGACCCCCCAGTATCCCCACGGGGGGAATACAACAACAAAACAGAAATAAAATAAAATAAACAAAATAACTAAAATTCAGTGCTCACAGCTTTTTTCTAAACTAAACACAAGCATCAATACACACACTCACACGTGCACACCACATACACACATGGTCAACAAGACACATATTAATTAATAAAACAAGGGCATCGCCGAGCAGCAACGCATTGTGACAATGCAAACCTGGCCAGAGTTATGTCCTGTCCCCCCACCCCCCAATAAACACACCACTTTCCACCCTAACAGAACGCATAAAATACATAGCCCAAAATTTGAAGCGATTCTGTTCAGTAGTTCACGAGATACAGATGAACTTTTATACAAACTTCCTTGCACCATGGTACACCACCACACAAAATTTGAAGCGATTCTGTTCACTAGTTCACGAAATAAAGCTGGGGGGAAATTACATAGCCCAAAGAAGGAAATTTCGGTTTTTAAGATCAAACTTCAGGGTCAAGGACAGCACGGTGTTGATTAACAAAAGGAAGCTTCCTTTTCAAGCTGTCTACCCCTCTGCCAATTTTAATCAAAATTCAAACAGTAGTTTTTAAGATAATCGATACACAGACACACAAACCGATCGCCAATACCTCGGCCTCTGGCCGGGTAATAAGGTCACACTTAACCTTGAGAACAAAGACCCACTTTATTTACACGAATGAGCCTAAATGTAAAACATACCCTCTATTGCGAACATGCAAAATCCTCTGAAAAATCTGATGCCGGGACATGTGTATGACATGCATGTTTGAACTAAGTAAAGATCATTTATGCGTCTATTTTCCCTGTGGGGATGGATACCGGGGGGATCTTTTGTACAAATAGTTCCCCCACCTTCTGGAAGTTCTGTGCTGGCAGCTTCCGCTGATCTGTCACTCTCTTTAACACTGCCTTTTCTTTTCTTACACACATCTACTATTTTTCTGACTTATTGGCCCATTCTCCTGCCCTTTTAAAAACAAAAATCTTCTAAATAGTTTTCTCCTTTGAGCTCCTCCGCAATAGGAATGTGCCAGCTGAATACAGCGGGGAGACCAGTGAAAATTTAGGTATTAGGTACTTTATAGTCACAGAGGTGTCTCTGTGAAATTCGGGTTGCTCCCACCTGGAGAGCGCGTCGCTGCCAGAGGCGCGCCACCCCTTTTTTTTTTTGGGGGGGGGCATGCGATTTTTGTCACTGATGAGGGAGGGGGGGGGTAAATTTTGACCAAATGACAACTTTTTCGTTGCCACTGGGCTTAATGTATGCTAAGTGCATGGGCACACGGGACCTCGGTTTATCGTCTCATCCGAAAGACTCCACGTTCAGACCGTTAAGGCCTAGTGCAGAATGAGAGGAAAAAATCCCCTGTACCCAGGTTCGAACTCGGGTTTACTTGACACGAAGCGAACGTGATACCACTGTGCCACTCTACATCACTCTACACACAATTTAAAACATATGTACCTCACCCACAATATGGCCTGGGAACGCAAAACAAGAAGAACACAGTGAAAATCGCTTACGTCAAAATTGGAGAGACAGAAATTTAATTTTGAGATTGCCAATATTTTGATTTAAAAAGACATGTTAGCATTAGGATTATTAACCCTTTCACCGCCAATGTCGCATTTTAGCACCACAGTGGTTTACTACACATGTCACTAAAAGGCATCAAATCAGGGCCTGTTATCCGAAGACCCTATTTTCTTAATTTTGGGAGGTAAGGATAGGCCTAATGTTATGCATGTCACAGAGGAATTCGCAATATTGCAAATATATTATTTTCTCTACCCAGTTAAGTTTAATGGCATTTTTTTGGCTGAAAAATGGCTGGCGGCGAAAGGGTTAAACTAGGACCAGCAAATTATTGTGAGTTACCCGGTGCTTTTGAGTTATCCGTTTTTGAGTTAGCAGGAATCCACTGTACTTGTATTCTTCTTCTTCTTCTTCTTCTTCTGCGTTCCCAGGCCATATGGCCATAATGGGTAAGGAACGTATGTGTCCGTTTTTCAGTTTTCACTGGTCTCCCCGCTGCGCTACAGCCGACACATTCCGATTTCGGAGGAGCTCAAAGGAGAAAAATTATTTAGAAGATTTTTTTTTTGAAAAAAGGCAGGAGAATGGGCCAATAATCAGAGATAGTAGATGACAGAAAGCAGATGGAAAAGGCAGAGTCAAAGAGAGTGGCAGAATAGAGGAAGTTACAAGCACAGAACTTCCAGAAGGTGGGGGAACTATTTTTACGAAAGATCCCCCGGTATTCCCACGGGGAGAGCTGCTCAGATACTGTACTTGAATAACTTACAAACGTTGGATCCAAAGTTAAATCCTGGCAATGTCAGTGAAGTGCGGCATTTCCACACGAGTAGGGCCATCTCTCTCCACCGCTTACACACTGAAAAAAAAAAACAAGCAAGTTTGAACACATTGGTGCAAATGAGCACACACACAGACAAACATACATACATACACACACACGCATGCATGCAGGCACATAATACAGTGGAACCTCCCTCATAAGACCTCCCATTATAAGACTCCCTCCCACATAAGACCTACTTCTCCGAGACATTGCCCCTCTTTGTAAGTATTAAAATTACCTCCCTTATAAGACCCCACCCGTATAAGACCCCACCCTTATAAGACCCCACCCTTATAAGACCCCACCCTTATAAGACCCCACCCTTATAAGACCTCATTTTGGATGATTTTTGAAGGTCTTATAAGGGAGGTTCCACAGTATATATAATGTTTATGTATACATTTGCTCACACACGCACATACAAACAACACATACGCACGCACATGCATACACACACACACACACACATACACATATATGTACATTACACTCACACACGCACATGCACACATACATACAACACACACTGAGAGCACATACACATACGTACACATCCGTTTGCAGCGATGCACTATTCATAACTCATTATTCCTCTCAGAATGGATGATGAAAGACAGACACACCGGGACGGACAAACAGAAAGAGAAGACAGACAGAAGACAGATCTATAGAGAGACATACAAGGAGTGTCTCAATGACATACCGTATTTTTCGGACTATAAGGCGATGTTTTTTTCTCCAATTTCGACCTATGCGCCTAATAAACGAGGGCGCCCTATAAGTGAACAAAATCGTGAGAAGAGAGGCAACGATTGCCGTACTCAGTACAGTCTACTGTGAGTCACAACATCGAAAGTGGTAACGAGTCGCCGATACGACGAATACTCACGATAAAAATGCTTAAAAATCCCTGTTATCATCCGAGATACCGTCCAACAGATGCCACAACCCTTCATTGGATGTAAAAAGCATCGTTGTAGAGCTTAAAATGCCATAATTCTACCAGTTTTCGTGAAGAATTGGCCAAACACAGCAACCGGAAGTCGCAAAAACAGAAGTTTCGATTATTTGAGAAGGGAGCCAACTCGTTTACGACAACAATAATGGCGGTCGGTAATCGTTTACAAGACATGTACGGGCTTCAAACTTCGACTTTCTGTTGCGAGGTGTGTATCGCCTTATAAACGAGGGCGCCTTTTACTTGGATTCTGTCAGATTTTTCTTGAAAATTGCCCTATTCGCCTTATACACAGCAGCGCCTAATGAGCCGAAAAGTATGGTACATAGAAAGAGAAAGAGAGACAGACATAGAAATATACTGAGGGAGAGAGACAGACACCAAGACAGACACTTGTCCAACAGCAGTCGTACAGCTATCCAACTGTGATGTTTTTTGAGGCATGATTCTCATGAAATAATACCGTCTAAATGAATCTCATGAAATCCTACCAGTTTTGTTCACTACAGGTGCAGTCCCACATACGCGAATCTGACGAAATATCGATATTTCTGACATTTTATCGGATTTGTGTATTGGGGTGTACATGAACATAAGAAAAACAGTAGGACTTCATCAGAATCATTTAGAAGTATTTCACCAGAATCATGCCTAACGGACGTCGTCAGAGTTGGACACAAGTGAAATTGGAGGTGGAGTAAGATACTAAGGGAGAGAGAGAAAGGAAGTCAGAAAAAAAGTGAAAAAGAAAGACAGTGAGATAGAGAAAGAGCGAGAGAAAGAAAGACAGAAGAGAGTAGACAGAAAGCATAAACATAGACAAGACAACAAAAGAGACAGATACTAACCCCTCTCCAGGCGAATTTGCTCAGGAGGCGTCAGGTGCTCAAAAATCAGGACCCACTCATCCACATTCAGCAAACAGCTCTTGTCCTTTCCCTGATAACAACAAACAAGAGGCAAAGCCTTCAAGGCTCACTCGAACAGGAACATGTGGGACAACACAAAGATTGAGGGGGGTGCCTAAAGTACAAGATTGCCAATAAAATTTTAAAGTACAAATGAAACTATTGTTAATGGATGCAACTAAAAATAAAATAAACAATTTTTTTAAAGTGCCCGTGCCGAGAATCGAACCCGGAACCATTGGCATGACAGACAAACACTCTACCAATGAGCTAGCGAGGCTTTCAGTGTTGATGAGCTTCTTAACTCATGTTGCCTGTTGAATACTCTCTAACCCACTAATCTAAAATGTTATCTGTTTGTTATCTGCTTACAGTGTTGTTTTAAGTATTTAATTATTCAAATCATTATTGTTTGAAAGCTTGCATAGACTATATATATGTGTGCAAAGTTTGAACAATGTATGCCTTCTATTTCCCGAGAAAATGTCAACATTAAGGTTTGGAGATTAGACCATGGACACAACACACAAACACACAACCGAACAACCATCATACTATAGACTCACTTTGTGTTAACGTTGTTAACACGAGTGAGCCAAAAAGGAGAAATATGCTTGCAATTATCACTACTGTTGTAGACATCATCACCATCGATCATCACTGTTGCCAATGTTGCTATTACCATCATCATCATCCTCTTCGTAGTCACTATCATCATCATCATCGTCACCACCAGCAACAGCAGAATTAACAGCAGCAGCATAAGAGATGAACATACAGTGGATTTCTGATAACTCAAAAACACTGGGTAACTAACTCACAATAGTTTTCTGATCCCAGTTTAATCATCTTTACGCTAAAAGGTCTTTTTAACTCAAAATATTGGCTATCTCAAAATAAAATTTCAGTCCCTCCAATTTTGACTTAAGAGATTTTCACTGTAATTGAAAAACCAGGGCCTATGTACCAAAATTCAGGGGGGAGGGGGGGGAGATGAATGCCAAGTCCTTCGGATAGAAACTTAAAAGTGAGTTTGACACGTGTGCTATATGCATGCAAAAAACAAAACAAAACACGGCAGTACAAAGTCAACAAGATCAGTGAAAGTCATGATGCCTGGTATGAACCAAATTGATAGCTAGGCTTCCCGAGTTTACTCCCCCTCACACGCCTCTCCCCCTTTAAAAAAAAAAAAAGGGTGGGGTGACCCTGCACTAGCATGGACGTGCCCTCAAAGTGGGAGCAGCCCGAATTTCACAGACGAGTCTCCGTGAGTAGAAAACAACGCAAATATAAATACCTCTTCGGGCTGGTGCTCTGGCAGGCGGGGTACTGTGGGATACTTGGTGAAGTTGCTTTTTCTCGACTCTGTGGCGTAATTCAGTCGTAGTAGTCTGTAAGAGGGAGGGGGGGGGGGGGGAGAAAGAATGCACAATGTTGAATAGTCCACTAAGGATTCCTGGAAGTTATGGCGGTATAAAGTTTTAAAAACAATCTTCAGAAAAAGGTCACTCAATAAAGGTGTTCTTGAAGGATACATTGACAAAGAATACAGTATTCACACTCGAATAAATCACTGATGTTGACAAAGGAATTGTTACCCAGCCAGAGGCCGGGGTTTTGCGATTGGTTTGTGTGTGTGAGTGTCTGTGTCTGTGTATCGATTATCTTAAAAACTACTGTTTGGACTTTGATTAAAATTGGCAGAGGGGTAGACAGCTTGAAAAGGAAGCTTCCTTTCGTTAATCAACACCGTGCTGACCTTGACCTTGAAGTTTGACCTTGAAAACCGAAATTCCCTTCTTTGGGCTATGTAATTTCCCCCAGCTTTATTTCATGAACTAGTGAACAGAATCGCTTCAAATGTTGTGTGGTGGTGTACCATGGTGCAAAGAAGTTTGTATAAAAGTTCAGCTGTATCTCGTGAACTACTGAACAGAATCGCTTCAAATTTGGGGCTATGTATTTTATGCGTTCTGTAAGCGTGGAAAGTGGTGTGTTTATGGGGGGGGGGGGAGAGGACATAACTCGGTGCAAGGAAGTTTGTATAAAAGTTCATCTGTATCTCGTGAACTACTCAACAGAATCGCTTCAAATTTGGGGCTATGTATTTTATGCGTTCTGTAAGGGTGGAAAGTGGTGTGTTTAGGGGGGGGGGGGGGAGGACATAACTCTGGCCGGGTTTGCATTGTCACAATGCGTTGCTGCCGCTCGGCGATGCCCTTGTGTTCTTATTTCAGTCAACAGGCTTCTTATTTTATTTTTTAAATACTAGAGGGTTACAAACGTAGAATTTAAAACTTCTAGAGCCATGGGTTGTTTTTTCTTGGTTGTCCGTTGCATCTCAACAAACAAGAGGGGAGCAACTATTTTGCGCATGCGTTGTTTCAACAAAAAAATCCACTGACATAAGGTCTGAAAGTAGACAAACACATGGCAGGGTGCATGGCAGTGAATGTCTTTGCATTTGGTGCAAGTGAAGTGTGATGTGCTGGGCGAATGTACTTTCGCCCATGGTGCTAGACCTGAAAGAAGAGTCAAACAATTACATTTGTGTTGAATTAACTAAGAACACAGACAATGAAACATGAACTACTTTCAAAATTACTGAAATCTGAAAACATACTCCCGCTCTCTCTATCTGCCTCTCTCTCCTTTACAGTTACACACACACACACACATGCATGCACGCCCGCACACACTCACATAGTACACACACACGCACGCATGCATGTAGCCACGCACACACACACACACACACACACATGCACTCATGCAAGCACACATGCACACTAACACACATAGACACACACACCACACAGTCACACGCACAAACACACACACACCACACGAACACATACATACACACACAGCAGACAGAGAGAAACGCTTTCCTCCTCACCTGCCTTCCCAAACCAGTCCTTTATCGCCAGCAATCAGGCAGTCCACAGCTTCCTTCTCCGTGGAGAACTCCACAAACCCAATGCTGCGAACACACCACACAAATACCGTCTTTTACAGGCTACAAGGCCATACTTTTTTCCTCAACTGAGATTCCTGTGTCTTAACCCTTTTACCGCCAGCCATTCTTTCAGACAAAAAATACCATTAAACTTAACTGGGTAGAGAAAAAATGGCTAATTCCTCTGTGACATATATAACATTAGGCCTATCCTTACCTCCCAAAATTAAGAGAATAGGGTCTTTGGATAACAGGCCCTGATTTGACGCCTTTTAGTGACATGGGTGTTAAACCATTGTGGTGCAAAAATGCGACGTTGGCGGTGAAAAGGGTTCAAATGCGTTGCGCCTAGTATATGACATGGTAGACAGAGCATCAGCATCAGTAATAAGAACAAGCAAAACAGAAAACCAACCGACTAAATAAACAAAGAAAGAAAGAAATGTAGCCCTAGGTAGCAGTAGTGGTAGTGGTGTGATAGCGATGGTGGTAGTAGCAAAGTGAGATGACCCATACTACTTGATACAAGCAGATTAACCCTTTCGCCGCCAGCCACAATATTGGGAATTCCTCTTTGACATGTAAACATTAGGCCTATCCTTACCTCCCAAAATTAAGAAAATATGATCTTTGGATAACAGGCCCTGATTTGATGCCTTTTACTAGTTTAGTGAAACCATTGTGGTGCATAAATGCGACATTGAAAGGGTTAACTGGACTCTTTCCTGACATTGTTCTCCCTTTGTGGGAAAAAAACAACAACAACAAAAACGCTTAATTCAAAAAGTAATAAAAGGATTGTTCGGGGATTAAATCACAATGGTGGACAAAATGAATCAGAAAGGACAGGAGATTCATGAAGTTTGTTTGTTGTTGACGTACCCCTCGCTTAAAGACTCCAGGGATCATCCCAGCTGAAGCACTTGAACACCAAGGCACAAATGCACCAGCTAGGGATAAGAACATTATGTGTATGACCGTTTTTTATTTCCCAGCCACGTAGGCAGCCACACTCCGACTTCGGAGGATTTTGGACTGATGATGTTATGCTAGGAGTTTGCCATGGCTAAAGACAATCCCCGCATTACTATGCAGTACATAACATTTTGATGTAGCCTTGGTGTTCTAGCTTATGTCAATCGGTCCGACACAGCCTTTTGCCAAGGCGATTCGCGAAGTAATTCGAAGCAAGATTCAACACTCATTACATACCCCCTTGATCTGCGCCGTATGTGATCAGTGACGATCTGCGCGTACCTCACACACCCAAACTGGCTGAAGAAGTCTTTGAGCTGCTGCCATGTTTGCTTGAAAGAATGGGAAAAAAAGAATGTGTTTCATAATTTATAAATGCATTAAAATAAAACACTCACATGCACACATAGGCGCGTACAGACCCACACATGAACTTCATTTTATGTCCAAGCACAGTTACTGTCAGAAAGATGAAGATGCACACAATCTCCAGGATCTACGAAGCACAGTAGGAGTAAAAAGGATGCACAAAGAAAATGTGTAAGAAATGCCAGGGATGCACTATATCTTCTTCTTCTTCGATCGCTCAGCTTCCTGTCAATTATGAGCGCAGATGCGTCATGCTGCCGCTATGCGTCTAACTAAGAAATAGTTAGGCCCAGCAAGTCCGACTTCGGCTGGAGGAAATGTTTTTTAAAGTGTTTCGTGAAAAAAGGCAGGAGAATGGACTGGCAAGGCAGAAAGATATCTATGACAGTAAGCAAAGGGAAAAGGCAGAGTCAAAGAGAGTGACAGATGAGAGGAACATGCACAGAACTTCCAGAAGGTGGGGGAACTATTTATATAAAAGATAAAAGACCCCCTGGTATCCCCACAGGGGGGGGGGGGGGGGATGCACTATGGAAATGGACAACAAACCAAAATTTATGTGTGTGTGTGTGTGTGTGCGCGCGCGTACATGTGCGTGTGTACATGTGAGTGTGCATGTGTCTGTGTGTGTAAGTGTGTGGACATTCACGCCCAAAACTATCAATTTACTCGATAATAGATGCACTTGAAATCCTGTTATTTATTTTGTGACTTCATGGGAACCCTCTCTATCCCACCTCTGGGATTCTCTATACTATAACCTTAAATCCTCTGCAACAGGGAAGCCTCTGTCTTGTAAAACAACTGGGAGCCCTAAGGGGGAGACAGAACTTAAAGTCTTATTTTCCTCTTAATGTGGTAAAAAAAATAATTAGTACATTTCCTTCATTCACACTCCCAAATTCGTCAGAAACTTACCCTGTAACCAATATTCCCCACAAACACTTTGCGATAGTTCACGGGGTCATGGTCACTGCTGTCTGTAGATTTATGTAAATGATCGTTAGATTGTTTGTCACTCCCAAACACACCCTTCCCGGCATTGTTCCACAAAGCGTCAATTTCAGCCTCGCTCATCTCTCTGCATACGTCCTTTGCTCTCTCAGAGTACTTTTGTGACAGTACACTTTCACTCCCATGATTCACTTTCTTCTCGGATGAATCTCCCGCCGGTGTTCCGTTTCTGTCTTCGGTACTTTCACATTCACCGTTACCATTCCTTTGGTAACTACCACAATGAACTGAGGAGCAGTCTTCCTTTTCTGACACAGTTCTCAATGTTGCCTGGTCGCAGACTTCCACACTGTCATCAGGACTATGACTATGAGTACCTTCCTTCAGATCTGATGAATCTGTCACTTTAATGCTGCTGCAAGCTCTGTCAGTGTCAGATGTCACACCGCCGACATGACAATCTCTGACAGGGGACATAACCGTCGCTGTGCCACACTCAACACCTTGGCTGCCAATTGCTGGCATGTCACTGGCTGAAATATCAGCCGTGTCTGTTACATTTTTCTCATCTTCAATGCCATTTAACCTCTCGCTGACAGGTTTCGCGTCGCCTACCATTCTGCAAGCCTCGACTTCTATTACCTTACCAATGTCTCTTGCAGAAATTTCCCTTTGCTTTTGTTTTGAAACATTGTGCATGGTCTCTTCTTTATCTGCCATCTTTGCTGGTCTAGTAGTACCTGAAATTCAAAGAAAAAACAATAGTGATAAATTGTTTTAAGCAAATTTATACTGATTAAATGTTCCCATTTTCTCTACATTGAATTTCATAAGATAGGGAGAACTTAAATTACAAGGAATGTTTGCTTTGCCCTCAGAGGAGGACCTCACTCACGCTGGCTCCGCGACTAAGAGAATAGTGTCGTCTGTAGGGGGCTTAGTAGGTAGTGTCCTGAACAGGCTCCGCTGAACTCCACCGAAGTGGCTCAGCAGCAGTGCAGTGTCTCCTCGATTGGTTGCCTACAGTCTAACATAGATTCGCTCCCCTTGGACTGCTGGTCTCGGATTCTGCGACCTGAACAAGCCAGGACATGTGGCTGCGAATTGGGATTCAGAATGAGCGGCATGGGAGCAATGCCACTGTACGACCCAGAAGGCAGGACAGTAAAAAAGAAGAAGGAATGTTTGCGTTTATCAGACTGCAAATGCGCACCAAAAATCACGCACACACACGAGCGTGCATACATGTGTGCATGCACACGTAAACGCACACACATGTAGTCACATACACACACTCAAAGTCAAACACACACACACTCATGCACGAACACAGAAAAGACGGTGGGTGGGTAGGGTGGAGGGGGGGGGGGACATGCAAACAATGAAAAACACTGGATCAGGACGGCTGTTCAGAAGTTTCATTTTCGGTTAAACTATGGACTGGTTAAACCAGCAGGGCAAATTTGACTTCCATAGTTCCAATCTTTAGAAGTGTGTCAGGCACGGGAATTAGAGAAGACAAAACAGACTGAAAATTGGGGTCTGGAAGCAGGCATAGGAACAAGGAATAAAAAAAACACTGAAAACCGTGTGTGTCGGGATACAGCCCCCAGAAAATGACGCTTCTTTTGTTATCTAAGCCTTAAAAACAGTATTAGAGATAAGACTGATATATTTAGTTCATTTTGCATTCATTTATAACCAATAACTTAAGTTTTACTCATTCAGTCATTGGGCTTCTTTTTTTATCTCATAAATGTCCTCTTGGACCATCAAAAAAGCTGAAACTTGCACAAAAAAAGACTGAAGAGGACCATCAAAAAAGCTGAAATCAGCCCAGAGACTGACAATTCCCATGCCTGGTGTGTATTTATTCACAGTGGTTATGGGTACAGCGTTGTTGCAACAATCAGACCATGTTCAGGGATAGCAACTCTTCCCAGTCGAACTTTTCGTCAACAAATGCATTTTCTTATTTCGTATATTTAAGCAACACATCTTGGTAAGGAATAGCCTAATAGGGTTAGGAATAAGGTTAGGGATAGGGTTAGGGTTAGTAGTTTTTGAAGACATTTGCTCTGAAAGTGAAATACGGGCCCTTTCCGTTCTTACACGATACTACCTTTTTTTCATACGACACCCCCCCTAACCTAGAGCTGCCTATTTATTTATTTATTCATTCATTCATTCAGCTCAATTGTTTCAGTACTGTTACACACCTGCATTGAGCATCTCCCACAACATCAGAAAACTCAACATCGTCTGCTGCTACTGCTAGTATCACAGTCAATTTCAGTTGAAACTGTGGCTCACCAACATCCTGCAACTACCGTCTGCTCATGAAAACTTTCCGCGAGAATGAGAGTTGTTTACCTTTTTAAAACTATGGTTTGCATTTTTGACTTAAAAGACAAACTTGTCAAAACAAAACTAAATATTAGCAAACATAGTACATATGGTCCTGACAATACTAACAAAAGTTTGTTTCAGATTTCAAATTTTTCCAAGACTAGAAATCATGAATTAAAAATACTAACACAGTATAGTAGAACTAACATCAGGAGACACTTTTTCAGTAACAGAGTGACTAACTATTGGAACGCACTTCCTGCTCAGACAAAACTTGCACCTGATACTAACAAATTCAAAAACCTCCTGGACAAAGACCCAAACCTTGGTAAATTAAAATACCAGTATGACGAATAGTCTACCAAAACCGTCACAGCTGTGCCAAAGAAAAAAAAAAAAAAAAAAAAGACGCTTGAGAGGCCGCGAGGCCTAGTCGTCTTTATCTACCTGACCTGACCTGACCATACCATATACCGCCCACATGGGTTTTGCCTTTCTCCACCCCGATCCAAAGTACTAAGTGTGTGTGTGTGTGTGTGTGTGTGAAGTTATCACTCCGAAGGAACAGTCATCATTATTTCATCAAACACAAAATTTTTATTAACGGGTTGAACCTGAAACGTCCTGTGTCTTGTTTGTTAAGCATTCAGTTTAGGCGGTTCAAATTCAACTTCTTTGTAGTGCCAATACAGGAATTTAAAATGTTCAAGTTCAAGTTCAAGTATTCAAATTTGCCCATGAGACGAATGCTAGACATTAATGCTCGTCTCATGGGCAAAATGAGACTGAAATTTGCTTCATTTCATGAGATAATTGGGGTGGGCTTCTTACCCGCCCGTGCGCTTTTTACCCCGTCTTCCGACGACGAAAATGGTGTTTTACGTCCTCTTGGTCTGAATCAGACACATATGGGACATTTGTAAATACAAATATGGTGGGAACAATACTGGAGGCAATGCCCGGAGGCAGTACGAAACCAGTAAAGTCCCGATTTTTTTTATTAATGCAGATAGGTGTAGCCGCGGTAACCACGCCTCGGTTAAACCTCATCGGCTATGGCACGGCTACAAGTATTTAATAAATTACCCCGTCTTCCCCCTAGCTAAGCTACTTTAATACTCTCCAAAAGAGAAATTCAGGTCATAGGTGCAACAACATCACCAGTGACAGATATACAATAACTGAAAGAACAATTAATGAAAGGTGTGAAACAAAATTATACCAACAAAATAATTATCATGAAAATTCATTGATCAACTTAAAAATGTGCATATTTAAAACAGAAGAGAGAGAGAGAGAGAGAGAGAGAGAGAGAGAGAGAGAGAGAGAGAGAGAGAGAGAGAGAGAGAGAGAGAGAGAGAGAGAGAGAGAGATTGATTGATTGATTGAATTTTATTTATAGAGGGTAGGAGAGAGAGAGAGAGAGAGAGAGAGAGAGAGAGAGAGAGAGAGAGAGAGAGAGAGAGAGAGAGAGAGAGAGAGAGTACACATTAAAATTAAGTCAGAGAGAGAGAGATTTTGGAAGAGTCCTCTCGACAGAGAGAGAGAGAGAGACCGTCGAGAGATATGTGTGTACATGAGGTGTGATTTGGAGTGTGATTTGTCATTCTGTTGTGTGTGTGTAGTGTGTGTGTTGTGTGAATGAAAAAACAATGCACTAGTGTGTGTACTTTGTGTTTCATTTGCTTGTCACAGTTTTAAGCCGGCGTTTGCTGGGTGGGTAGACTTGTACACATTAAAATTAAGCTGTCATTTTTGGTGTGAGGCTTGAACTGTATCTCCCAGTGTAGTAATTTTGGAATTTTACGTCCTCTCGACCTGGGAAGGCACATATGGGATGCATCTCCCAGTGCTGTCCCATTTCTCGTTATTACCGTCGAAATAATCATTTTATTAAAAAAAAAGACTAAATATGTTTGTGCATAACTATCATGAGGTCGACTTACCAAGATTTGGAGTAGATCAGATTTGTCATTCTGTTGCAGGGATATTTGAAATTATTTTTGTTATCATTCCAAGTCTTTGTAGACAAATGGGCTTTAAACGAATTGATACCAAGTTGTGTCTCTCGAATGAAAAAACAATGCACTAGACCATGCCAGTACTTTCTACTTTCGGATTTGTTTCGGTCAATTCCGGTGGGGAAACTCTCTCAAGATCCAAAGGTCGAATGAGAACTGTCTGCTGATTGGTTAAAATCTGTTATGACACAAGTCACGTGCAAGAGCAAGTCACATGGCCATAAACAAGGCCGAGAAAAGCTACGCGGAAGACAAACTTGCTGTTTTTACCTCTTTTTTTTTTATAATCTTCCTTAAACATCAAGATAAAAATAACTGAAGCAATCAAACGCGTGCAAGCTTTTGCTGTGTGCTCAATTTTGCTGACAAAGTGTTTGTAAACACCCGCCGTTTTTGTTTTTGTCCCCCCCGTGTTCGGCTCGGTGTTCTCTTATCCGTTGACCATTTGGAGCCCCCAAGAAAGAAACGTGTTTATGCTTAATTATATTGAGACATTTTAACAATTAAATTGGAGTTTTGGATGGACAGCTTGATCAAACTGAAAGTTGTTGAATGCAAAGAGGACATTAAAGTACACATTGTTCCATAATTATAAATGAATTATTGTCTTTGGTTTTCTCATGCCCACGGAGTGACGCATGTCAGTTTCGTGTTGCTTAACTTGTTTTTTTTTTTAATTGATTTCTTGATATTTCATAATAGTTTCAATTGAAATGTTATTTAAACACCTTACAGAAGTATTTTATAAAGATTTTGTTTTGTTTTTTTGGTTTAAATTTTGTTGGTTCTTCCTACTGTATAATTCTTTGAACCCCAGTACATGTCAGTAATTGCAGGTTACGGCAGGTGGACATTATTGGCAGAAGAAGAAGAAGAAACAATCTAAAAATGTCGCTAAACATCGCAGAACGGAGGCCTTTGCTTCACAGGAACCCGAGCATAAGCCAAAACTCTTTGAGATCTCTTCCTCCATCTAGTCCCCTTACGTCGCCAACGACACCAGACAACACCAATCGTCGACATGTGTGCAGGACTCGAGCTGCAAGTGCAGCCATTTTACTTTCTTTGGTGTTTGAACGCATTGCGTTTTATGGATTAGCAGGAAACTTGGTGCTGTTTCTCAACGAAGACCCTTTTAAATGGGAATCCTATCACGCAGTGGATGCGTCACTCTACTTCTTCGGTTTGTGCTTTGCGACGAGTTTGGTCGGTGGATGGCTGGCCGATTCCTTTCTCGGACGGTTCAAAGTCTTGGTGATTTCGTTTGTGATATATTTAGCAGGGTATGTTCTCATGCCGCTGATGTCGCCAAAGACAATGCCGCGTGGGGGTGACGATCACGGGTGGATCCAGAACAAATCACACCCGCTTCCAGCCATCTGTAAGATCGGTGACACTGCCGATGACGATGGCGACACTGATAAGAATCCGTTCAACGAGAACTGCGCCTGGCTGGTGTACATTGCCCTTCTGGTCATTGCTGTGGGCACAGGGTTTGTCAAGGCCAACATCGCTCCTTTCGGCAGTGACCAGGTAAGCAGGTAGCGGTGTGACTAAACATCAAAAGGTGCCGAATAATGCCAGATGGTGCCGAATGGTGAACGCTGAATGGTCAAAACACTGAATGATTGGGGCCAATTTTCTGCAAATTTTGCCTTGAATCGAGTAATGGACAGGGTTAGAGTCAGGTTAGGGCTATTTTCGTCGAAGAATAATAATGAAAATATAAAATAATCAACAAAGAATTACAAACTGAAAGCCTACTTCGTTCAACGATCGCGCTGTCCACCGTTGCAAAGTCAACTAAATAAGTGTCATAAACTTTGCCGAAAGGGAGACAAATGGTGGTCTTAGCATTCACATTGTTGCTTTGGGCGGCTGTCGTTTTGGTTTAGGTTAATGCGTTCACCATTCGGCCCTACCATTCAGTGTTTTCACCATTCAGTACTCTCACAATTTGGCATTATTCGGCACCATTCGGTGTTTAGACGGACCCGCAGGTAGTATGCTTGCTACTGCACAACCCCTTCCCCTGCCTCTCTCTTCTGATTGGGGATGTTTATCTGGCCCACACCCAAAGTCTTCACTGAAACTGCTAAGCTACAGGATTCATGCTACGTAAATTCATGTCGTCCATCCACCCAGCACAACAGGCCTACTCATAGGAAACAGTGGAAATGGAATGGGCTTTTACGTGTGTGCAAGATCTTGTGCATGCACATGCACATGGGATCGCGGTTTAAGTTTTATCCGTACTACTACTAGGTACGACTTTTCCCGAAACTGGAGTTAGGTACCCATTTTTAGTAACACCTTGGTGGAATGCGGAAATAGGAGTATTTAAAATGTCTTTCCCAAGTACACAACACAGCGGCCTGAGCAGCATTCGTACCTCTGCACTCGCAAACCTGACGGATTACGAGCCGGTGATTATAGCCACTCAGCCATGGCGGCATGTTGCAGTGATGTACCGATGATCGAAAAGTGAGAGGACAAACTGTCCTGAGACAAGAGAAACCAATATAGGACAGTGTTCTGGGTCTTGCAGAAATCAATAAGACACTGCGTGCCCGTGTTTTAAAAAAAATCAGACATTTGTCCTTATACTAGGGGCTTGTCATGGCTTAAGACAATCCTGCACAACCATGCAGAACATAGCATTTTGATGTAGCCTTGGTGTTCTAGCTTATGTCAACTGGTCTGACACAGCCTCATGCCAAGGCGTATAGGTCATATGACACCAGATGACAGAAAATTTGGGGTCAGTTTCTACAATAATGTGCCAGTAATCTGAGTAATGTGTCAGAGTCGGAGTTTCAGATTATTTTCAGACTTCATAGGTCATATGATTATGAACCCTGGTTGCTCAAAATTAGCGGTCAATTTGGGTCATTAAGTGATCAACCCAGGGGGCCCTGACAACTGAAGCCCTGACAATGGCATGACAGTGTATGACACTGATCTTGGTTGTGGTTATTTTTAGGTTGCAGGAGAGGGTCAGCAGGCAACGCTGAGTTTCTTTAACTGGTTCTATTGGTCCATCAACCTGGGTGCTCTGGTTGGTCTGTCGGTGATCACGTACCTACAGCAGCAGCACTCGTTCTTCATCGGGTACCTCGCCTCTGCCTCTTGTCTGGCTGCCGCCCTCCTGTTCTTTATTGCAGGTGATAGTGTGTCACACTCACAGTGTGTGTCAAGTCAAAGTCAAAGTCAAAAATACTTTATTATCACGTTAGGTGAAATTACAGTGTGGTCTCATACAAGCACAATGCAAGCAAGGAAACACATTTGCATGCATTAAAAATTGAAACAAAACTAAGAGAAAATGGACAACAAATCATGCTTCGCAAGAAGTTGTTTATAGGGTCGATACAACTACAAGGGACTATCAAAACATTAAGAACTGCCTTAGGCTTTCCCACCATTTCTATCCTCGCATTCATTTATCAGGCATGGTAGACCTCCACGAATCACGGAAAATCCGCGAAACAGTTTGAAGCAAAATTATTTTAAAAAATGCATTGAAATGGCATGAAAAAGTAAAAAATTTCACTCATTTATTGAATTTTATTGAATTTTCTTCGGCCCCATGGACCCCCGGCCATTTTCCTTGAAAACTACTTTGCCCCCACTACCATGCCTGATTTATTCACCCACACCCCCACCCTCTCCAATTGACCCCAAGCTTTCACATATTTTGGGTCCCTTGCCGTTCCCAACATTTCATGCGCCTCCCTCGTCTCTCTCATGTGTGTGTGTGTTCTTCGATTTTAATTTTTATATCAGGACTACTGAAAGTGATTTGGACAATATTACACTGAGGTGTGATTTTGATGTGGGTAACACACGTGCATACACACACACACACACACACACACACACACACATACACACACGTGCACACACACACTAAAAATTTTTTATTTTTAAAGCATGAGTAAAGAACTTATACCTGTAGAACTTTAGTCTTAAAGTAAATGTTATATATCTGCATGAATAATTGAATTTTGTACATTACAGTATTAATTAACCTTTTTTTTTACTCACTGTTCTGAGTGTCTTAGCTTTAACAAAAAGGTGAAACACTATTAATCATGCAGTGGAAATTACCTTCCTTGCAGGGCGCTGTGTCTACAACGTGCGGCCACCAGATGGCAGTGTGTTGTCAAATATTTTCCGCATCATTCGCGAAGCATATCGACGGAAATGGCAACGGCGGCAAGCAATGAAGCGACAGGCTGCAAACTTGCTCAGGGGTGGAAGGTAAAGTGTGATGATGAAACAACAAAAAAATATTGCAAAATTCTTAAGCATAAACTTCATAAAGACAAAATGTTTAATAAATGATTAGGATGATTGAACTAAAAACACTGCAACGGTACAAGAATAAACTACACAAAAAACAAAACAAAAAACCATAGTCTGTTAATTAGGATGATGAAGATTATAGGCACTTTATTTTGTAGTGTAGTTATGCTTTGTCGATTTTTTTAAGGTTTTATATGTGGAATTTATTGTAATTTAGCAGTCAAATGGGGTATGCGTATTGTCATCAGTATACTGATTATTAGGGACATACGGCAAAAAGGGATTACTAGGGAGATGAGGCAAAATCACATAAAAAAGAAACATGCATGTTAGGTTAGGTACACATTATAGTCACAGAGGCGTCTGTGAAATTCGGGTTGCTCCCACCTGGAGAGCGTGTCACAGCCAGAGGTGCGCCACCCCATTTAAAAAAACAAACAAATTGCATGTGACTGATGAAGAAGGAAGGGAGGGGGGTAAATTTTGACCAAATGACAACTTTTTCGTTGCCACTGGGTTTAACGTGTGTTAATGCATGAGCACACAGGACCTCGGTTTATCGTCTCATCCGAAAGACTCCACGTTCAGACCGCAAGGCCTAGTGCAAAGTGAGAGGAAAAATCCCCTGTACCCAGGTTCGAACTCGGGTTTACTTGACACGAAGCGAACGCGCTACCACTGTGCCACTGTAACGTTGTGTGCATCCACAAAGGACATGTAAATCAAGAAAAATAATTGAGAATTTTATTTTGAATGTCGCAAGAGCCATTTATTACTGCATACATGTATAATCAATACAGTTTGTGAGGAAGAGTTTTATGTATTAAAAAGTCAATATGGTAAACAGTCATAAAAAAACAGATTACTTCAATACATCCAACACATGATATAGACTGAATGTTGCTGTAGAATAATTTAAATGTCTTGAAGTTAACCTCTTCCCTGCCTGGCTACGAGATATTCTCATACTGAATGATGTTATTGATGATGTCATAAGCCTGGGATGATGGTTTTTGGCTTAGATAAGCCAGAAAATGTATATCTCTAGACCATTTTCTCGGATTGATTCTAACAGATTTGTTTTAAACTTTATAATAAAAAAATCGATAATATTTGTTTTTCTCTGGCAATTAAGGGGTTAATGGGGTAGATATGAAGAAAACAATCTTTCTGTTTATGCTCGTAAAGCACAATGCATCCTGCATCCAAATGTTGATAAATGTGAACTAAGTGATATACAGAACTTTGCAGTGTACAAAATGTCCAAGTTTACTTAAAATGAACTTGGTGGGTTTGGAAATCCCCCCAAAAATAAACAAATAATGTCTTTTTTATTTCCAAGCCCACCAAGTTCATTTAAAATTTTCAACTTTGTGAAATCCTGCCGTTATTTATTTTTTATTTCATCCAAATTTAGTCACGGGTAAAAGGGGCAGCTGCATTATACACAATTTGATCCCAATGCAATGCATTTTGACATTCAT
>CM065702.1:23483151-23539088 GCA_017654935.2 Phymorhynchus buccinoides | reverse complement strand
GTTCACAAACAGACTGACAAGCTGTGCCATTGAATCCAGAGCAATATCATTCATAAACAGACTGACAAGCCATGCCATTGAATCCAGAGCAGTATCATTGTTCACAAACAGACTGACAAGCTGTGGTTTCCTTTTCCGCAGGCAAAAGCTCTGTGCTGATCATCTCACTAGCCAACTGGGAGTGGTTCCAGGGGTGGGAGGGGAAGGAACACATAACCAAGAGATAGTCATGAAATCAAGATCAGTGCACTTGCCTACAAACAGACAGAAAAATCAACAATAAAATGTTCTTTCCTTTTCCACAGGCAAGAGCTCTGTGCTGATCATCACGCTGGCCAACTGGGAGTGGTTCCAGGGGTGGCAGGGGGAGAGGAAGGGGCACCGGGGGGAGGACTACGATGGAATCAAGAACAGCATCGGGGAACACATGTGGAGGGTCTGCTGCCAGCTCTTCCCTCAGCTGGATGGGAAGGTTTGTATATCTATTACATTTTTGGCGTACCAGGCGTAGTTTTTTTAAAAACTACTCTTTGACTCTTGCGCCCTGTCTGCTGATAGGCCTTAGTTATACCCAAAACTCCCCGTGGGGATACCGGGGGGTCTTTCATAAAAATAGTTCCCCCACCTTCTGGAAGTTCTGTGCTTGTAACTACCGGTAATCTGTCACTCTCTTTGACTCTGCCTTTTTTCCCTTTGCTTTGTGTCATCTGCTATCTTTTTGACTTATTGGCCCATTCTCCTGCTTTTTTTCAAAAAAAAAATCTTCCAAATAATTTTTCTCCTTTGAGCTCCTCCGAAATCAGAATGTGTCGGCTGTACGCAGCGGGGAGACCAGTGAAAACTGAAAACCAGACACATATTACCTTAACCATTATGGCCATATGGCCTGTGAACGCAGAAGAATAAGAATACCCAAAACAGAAGAAAAAAATTACAAAGCGGCGAACACATCTATTAAAATGAATAACTGGTTTACGTTATCACAGAGGTGCGAGTTCTGTGGATTTTAAGCACAAAAGGTCCAACTAAAATTCCAAAAACGTTTCACCAACTACTGTTGAAGAAGACCGTTTAGGGTCGAGTTTCTCTAGACAGTCGCCGCGCGCTTAACTGTTACGCCAAAAGGGGTCTAAGAAACACTTAAAGAAATGTTTGCGGAAGAATATTACAAGCTCTTGTCCGATTGGTCATAAAAAAAGTATTATTTTAAACAAACTTTAATGGACCAATCAACAACAAGAAGCGTATTAACCCCCTACTTGTTCCGGATACTTTGCCGCTTGCTCAGTGTTTGGCAAGAACAAAACGTCACGCGAACTATCGGCAAACGAAGGGTGTTTCTTAGACCGTTTTTTGCCGATTTGAGCGAGCGCAACGTAACGTTATCCCTTGTGAAACAGCCCCCAGGGCAGACAAGGCTTCAGTTTACGCGCTGTAGTACCATATTGATCATGTTGGTGGGGCGTCTTCTAGCGCCATGTATTTTTGTTGACGTTCTTTGGTTTCCAGTGCATCTCAACCAACTAGGGGGGAGTGATTATTTTTTTGAGTGTACATACGTTGCTTTAGCGGAAGAAACAGTCACACCCCGGTGACCAACTAGTACTACCTGGGCCAGCCCTCCGGGGAGATGTACGGTCTGAGCATTGTTTTGGGTTTATCAGAGAGACTACATGGGTGATGGAGGTGGGCACCCCGGTGACCAACCAGTTCTACCTGGGCCAGCCCTCCGGGGAGATGTACGGTCTGAGCATTGTTTTTGGTTTATCAGAGAGACTACATGGGTGATGGAGGTGGGCACCCCCCGTTGACCAACCAGTTCTACCTGGGCCAACCCTTCGGGGAGATGTACGGTCTGAGCATTGTTTTTGGTTTGTCAGAGAGACTACATGGAGGTGAGCAACCAGTTCTACCTGGGCCAACCCTCCGGGGAGATGTGCAGTCTGAGCATTGTTTTTGGTTTGTCAGAGAGACTACATGGAGGTGGGCACCCCGGTGACCAACCAGTTCTACCTGGGCCAGCCCTCCGGGGAGATGTACGGTCTGAGCATTGTTTTTGGTTTGTCAGAGAGACTACATGGAGGTGACCAACCAGTTCTACCTCCGGGGAGATGTACGGTCTGAGCATTGTATTTGGTTTGTCAGAGAGACTACATGGAGGTGGGCACCCCGGTGACCAACCAGTTCTACCTGGGCCAACCCTCCGGGGAGATGTAGTTTGAGCCAGCCCACCGGGGAGATGTACGGTCTGAGCATTGTTTTTGGTTTGTCAGAGAGACTACATGGAGGTGGGCACCCCGGTGAGCAACCAGTTCTACCTCCGGGGAGATGTACGGTCTGAGCATTGTTTTTGGTTTGTCAGAGAGACTACATGGAGGTGGGCACCCCGGTGAGCAACCAGTTCTACCTGGGCCAGCCCTCTGGGGAGATGTACAGTCTGAGCATTGTTTTTGGTTTGTCAGAGAGACTACATGGAGGTGGGCACCCCGGTGACCAACCAGTTCTACCTGGGCCAGCCCTCCGGGGAGATGTACGGTCTGGACCAGGGCAAGCAGCGCTTCACCCCCGAGGCCATCGCCACCCTCAGAGCTGACACTGACATCCCCGGACTGTACCTCACAGGTAGGGTTGGATTAGTGATTTGGTTTACCCTATTTTTCGGACTATAAGGCGATACTTTCTTTTCCCAGACTCGGAACCCTGCGCCTTATGTATGATATTCTTTCGCCGTGGCATGAGGCTGTGTCGGACCAGTTGACATAAGCTAGAACACCAAGGCTACATCAAAATGTTATGTTTTGCATGGCTGTACTGAAGAAGAAAAAAAGAAGAAAGAAATAAGTAGGAGGCAAAAGTGTGGTCTAAGGGAGTGAAGCGAGTTTAGAATTGACCAAAGTGTGGTGTGCACACAGATTTACTTCCCTTGAAACTAATTCATCAAATTGAGAGCTTTATGTTAATTCCGGACATGTATGAGTGAATAGGATTCCACAGAACATAAATCGTATAAACTTTGGGTAGCTACACTGAGAGCTGACTCTAACATCCCCCATAGCACCCGGTTTCGGCTCCTTTTAGTTCATGCCTTTTGTTAACACCAGCATAAACCAATTTAAAGTGTTTTATCCGTTAGGCTTACATTGTTTCATAGTGGCATACCACTCCTAAGGTCTTTTTCTATCCCTAACCACAGTCAATGAAAAGAATATTTGCCACTGTTAAAGGAAATAATTTGAAACAAATAGCTCTCTGTGGAAAACTAAAAGGAGCCAGAATGTGGGGGCTTTGTATGTTGTGCCCCAGACTGTGTGTACCCCACAAGTATTTGTTAGATTGACAATATTATTGTTTATTATTATTACAGACAAACCTCTATTTTAAGACTTCCAAAATGTCCGGAAAAATCGGTCGTAAATTGGAGGGGTTGTATGACGGAGGTTTTCACTGGCAGCCGTAGAAAGAAAAAGTTCAGCACAGTTCATACTCTCTTCTTCATGCACACATACAATGACATATTAAAACTGGATTTGGGTCTTTCCAACTCCATAGGATTGTGCAATCGATATTACAGTTTCACTTCGCCGACTTCTTTTAATCACCTCCACTCTCGTCCAAAGTCAGTGGTTTTCTTTTTCAAAGTCAGTGGTTTTCGTGCTTTTCCTACGCTTTCCGCCATCTTTTTTACAACAAGGGAAGCGACTCCGCTTTCAGGCCCTTGACCATGGTTGTTTCCCTTTGCTCGAAGTCTATGCAGACGACAACAACGGTCGTAAAAACCAACAAAATGGCGGTCGTAAGTCGCGTTTTAGAGGAAGTCGTTTAAGAGAGGTCGTTTACATAGTAAAATGCATCCGTGCCAACAAATCCGGTCTCAAATGAGAGGTGGTCGCTTAACAGAGGGTCATAAAATAGGGGTTTGTCTGTATTAGGACTTCATAAAAGCTAAATTGTGTGTGGTTCGGGTCAAGGCAAACAATGATTTACACATGAATCTATCAGTGATGAGAGCAGGTAAAGAGGTAAATCTTTACCAATTAACAACTCCTTTGTTGCCACTGGGTTTTGGGGGGTGTTTTTTATTAAGGCTTTTCGGCCTTTCGGCCATGTGGGGCAAGGGTTTTCTTGTTTTTGTGTGTGTGTTTCTTTATATGTGCACAAGCACATGAGACCTCAGATTTTGTCATCTCTAAACTTAGCGTTTTGACATTAGTGGAAAAATAAGTAGAAAAAAGATAAACTATTGGGGCCAAGAAACGAAATAGGGTTTGTTGCTTATGAGGTGAATGCGTTACATAAGAACCTTAGGGACTATAAGGCGATACTTTTTTCCCAGACTGAGACCCCTGCGCGTTATAATATGATGAACAAATATAGTGAGAAAGTATAATAACAAAATCCGAGTTTTGTGTAAAATTTTGGGGGGTGCGCCTTCTAGTCTGAAAGATATAGTACTGTATTTTTCAGACTATAAGGCGATACTTTTTTCCCAAGACTCAGACCCCTGCGCCTTATAATGTGACTGATGAAATAGTAAGAAAATATAGTAACAAAATCTGAAATTTGGGTAAAATTGGGGAGGGGGTGCCTTATACAAAGGTGCGCCTTATAGTCCAAAAATACGCTGTCATATTTGTTAATTTTTTATTTTTTTTGCTGTTCCATCTTCTGGGCTGTACAGTGGCATTGCTCCCACTCCGCTCATTTTGAATCCCAATTTGTAGCCACACCCCAGCTTGTTCAGGCCACAGAATCCAAGACCAGAAATCTGTCATATTTGTGATTATTTCAAATTGCCTTGTGTGTTTTGCAGGTCAGGACATTCTGCTGTGTGGGTTCACCTCCGTTCTGTACGCCGGCATCCTCACGGCCTCCCAGGTCCTTGGCCGCAACGTCCTCAGCGACTTCAACGCCCTGCGCAAACGCATCGTGCAGGGGAAGGACAAGAAACTGCAGTGAAGAAAGAGCATTTAGATGGAGAGATACCACGATCAATCTTTTAATAATATAATGTTATTATAAATTACATGGGTGCTACTCTTTCATTTTTACACTGATTTCAGTATTTTTAATTTTACCAGAAACTGAACTTCATTTTTTTTTAATCCATCCAACAACAAAATGACCAGAAGCGATTTGGGCGTTTTGAACTTGGTTGTTCTATCTTGGAAGTTTACAAAGGCAATGTAATAATTTTACAAGGCTTATCAGACTCAAACTGTCTCTGTCTATCATTTTAACTGTCTATCTCGTTATCTCTCTCTCTTAACTTGCCCCCCTGAATCGTCCGACGGGGCTCTGCCCCTGTACCCTGCCGGGGCCATGGGTCCCTGGACCCCTGCCTTTCATTTTTTTTTTCATTTTGAGGAGTTGCACCCATGTATAATGCTGCTTAACAAAAATGATGGACCAATTGGTCTACAAGTGGTGTCTGTTGAGCTATTGTTTCTTCGTCTTCTTCAGCGTTCCAGCAAGCTATTATTTCAAAACTAATGAAACAAATTTTAACCCCTTCACTGCCGTCTGTTAGCTACGTCTGTGTTGCCTGCTTCCCCGGGCGTGTTTTGAATGTGGCAAAAATCGTGAATGAGCGCCAGTGTATATGTTGCGCCCTATCCAATGTTTCGCGCAGTTCGTGAAATAACCAATTTAAAACTTGATATGTAGAAAAGCACTATGAATGAAAAATATGTTGCATTCACAAACATTCAGAGATCTATAAATCACGCCTGTAGATGAGTTGAAAACTCTTTTATTCAGATTTAATCTGATAAAAAGTTCGATAAAGCAGCTAATTATGAGGCGCTCCACCCAAGGTTTTGTTTTGATTTTGTTATAATAATTTCTTACTAAATTATTAGTCATATTATAAGGCGCAGGGGTCTCAGTCAAAGCATCGCCTTATAGTCCGTAAAATATCGGTACTTACTTTCAATTAATATATGATTTGTTTTTTTAACTTGAGTAAGGATGGCAAATTAACCACTTTACACTTGGTGTGTTTAAAAAAAAGAAGTTATTTTATGGTTAATTTATCGAGCCAACATGTTTAGTTTTTAGTTTTTGGAGATTGCACTAACTGTACAGTTTTTTAACTTTGTAAAAAAAAGATATAATATTAACTCAATTTTTCTTTTTTTGCTCAGTATTAATATTAACTACCAATTTTTTTAATTATTTAATCTGTATTATTTGATGACAGCTTTCTGAGATGGCGTCTTTTTCTAAGTCGGCCTGAATGTTTGCAATGCTTTTTGTTAATTTTATTTTGATCGTCTATTGTATAGAACAGACCTGTTTACCTTTACGATTTTGCCGTAATTTTTATGAAACAAAAGTCAAATTACGATAATTATGGCGACGGAAAAAAAAAAAATCCTGAAGAAAAAAACACCATTACAGTTGCGCCGGCAAGCGATGCTTTTGAAACAATGCGGTGAAAAGTCATTCCGGTTCCCAGCATACAACGCGCTTCAATTTCTTTTCATTCTGTTTCAAGATGGCGTCAAAGCGACCGCGTGGTGAGAGTTCTAGGTCAAATGATCCAAAATCTGATGGAAAGACACCAAAGAAAAGGCAAATACATGGTTTAAAAAATGTTTTTAAAGGTCTCCCAGTGCACTATTGCTTGCATATAATTGTGTCATTACAAATAGTTTTCTTGTTAATCGGGTTTTGTGAAGAAAAAGAATCGGCCGCGCATTGGATTACAGTTTTTTTTTTCAAAATTACTACTTTTTGTTTCAGAAATTACAAATTTGCAAAATAGGGGTAAACAAATCTGATAGAAAATAGTCAAGCTCTTGCCAAGGAGGTCCAGTTTGTAAGCTTTCTACAAACAAAGAAGTCCTATCACACTGGCCTTTAGCATTTTAGGTCCTTTTTTGCTTTCATTTTTTTTATACTTAAAACTATTTCCTTTGTTGTTGTTTGCTGTCTTACCCTGGCTTACGGACTCCAGGGATCATCCCAACAGCCGAGGCACTTGAACACTATGATACAAATGCACCAGCTACGAGGGATGAGAACATTACGGGTGTGACCGTTTTTGATTACCCTGCCACGTGGGCAGCCACACTCCGACTTCGGAGGATACTACAGGGAAACCCATTTAGTACGAGTACGGTTTAAACGAGAGCCCGTGTTTAACGAGTGGTTTCAAAATTCCCGACCACAAGCCTTCTTTTTCCTTGTTAAATAATTCTGCATACAACGAGCTCGCTACAACGAGCAACTTGCATATAACGTACAATTTATTGACTCCCAAAGTCAAGCTTTTATGCAAAAACTACGCGGTTAGAACGAGAACGCACTTACAACCACACCGCCATCCCAAAGTCAAGTTTTTTTGCACAACTACCTGGCTAGAACGAGAACACACTGACAACAACATCGCCATCTTGACTGACCCCTCGATATGTAAGCGGCATTCTGATTGGCCGATATAACAACTTGGGTGTCTGCAGCGCAAGCAGACGACACTGGACTCACTCTTTGCGCACTGATCTTGTGACTTCCGGGAAATTTTAACTTTCTCTTAAAGCACGTGTGTGGATTTTATGTTTTTGATGTTATCGTTTGTTAATAAACTGTTTTAAAGTGTATGTAATCGGCATTAAAAACCCTATGGATACAGGATACTGGGCTTACAACCATGCTTTGTTGGGTAAGTGTGTTGTTTCCGTTTTTCTGTCTTTTTCACACTTTACCAACACGCACATCACAGTAGATGTGAGGACCGATTGATAGGTTCGTCAGGGTTGCCAAAATCAATAAAATGGTTTGAACGAGCAATGCTTACAACGAGTAAATTGGCCCTCTCCCCTGGAATTCGTACTAAACGGGTTTCACTGTATTTCCTTTCATTCATTTATTTATTTCTCTATCTATTTATTCATTTCTTTGTTTTATTTGTTCATCTATTTGTTAATAAGTTTCCTGCTTTGGGGTTGTTTTTATCCGCACTTATAAAAAAACTGTAAATAAAATTATCGGCTGTTTGAAATGTAAGCTCTTTAAAAAGGGTGTCCGAATCACTACAGATGTTCAACCACAACAAATGTAACATGTTGTTATACGGTTCAGTTCAGTAGTTTAATTTAAGGTCTTTTCACGCAGTGGTGATATTAGACACTTTGTTGTTATTCGCCTTTATGTAAAGTTTACACATAATGGGATGTCTGTTTCGGACAGTTTTTTGTTTGTTTAGTTTTGTTCTAATGTATGAAAATTTACTGTTTGATGAGTGATAATTATCTTGATCGATTCTCTTTGGATGTCTATGTTTCGGACAGTTTTTTGTTTGTTTAGTTTTATTCTAATGTATGGAAAATTTACTGTTTGATGAGTGATAATTATCTTGATTGATTCTCGTGATTGTGATGATTTGATTTAGAGAGGTATGTAAGCTTTTTTTTTTTGTCCTTTTTTTTAACGAAATGAAATAGATAAGCTTATCTGACTTAAGTTACTGTATGGCAAGGGTTTTTGCTTGTTTGTTTTTTTCTTTGTGCACATTTGACAAATTGAAATAGGCGATGCCTGTTTTTCTTTGTACGCATTTGACAAATTGAAATAGGTGATGTCCCGTTTTTGTTTTTTCTTTGTACACATTTGACAAACTGAAATAGGCGATGTCCCGTTTGTGGGTTTTTTTTCTTTGTGCACATTTGACGAATTGAAATAGGTGATGTCCTGTTTTGTTTTGTTTCTTTCTTTGTACACATTTGACGAATTGAAATAGGCGATGTCCTGTTTTGTTTCTTTCTTTGTACACATTTGACAAATTGAAATAGGCGATGTCCCGTTTGTGTTGTTTCTTTCTTTCTACACATTTGACAAATTGAAATAGGTGATGTCCTGTTTTGTTTCTTTCTTTGTACACATTTGACAAATTGAAATAGGCGATGTCCTGTAGATATACAGGCATCAGAATTATCAGAGGATATGCAGATTTCACAGGATTAAAAGCTACTTGCACAGGATTTATGTGGTGGCAGTGGTTTTGTCTTTGTTTCTAAACAAATCCTTCACTGTCAAATATCATTTATAAGCAAATCGTGACCCAGCATCACGAAAGGGACATTAAGTCGCTCAGCTAGTTTCTCACAACAGGCTTCAAAAGTCAAAAATCTAATTTTTATTTATGGCTATTTTTGTGTTCTCTGACATCTTATCTTTCATATCTACAAAGGATAATCTTTTTTATGGTCTCTAAATGCTCTTAAAAGTGCTTTAAAATGAGTAGGTCAATGCATTTTCTACAGCTAGGCTAGACTTTAGACAGTGTTATTCTCTCAAAATGGTCAATACTCACCCTACCATCTTTAAGTGCTCATAACTCAGGAATGGAAAATGATACAAGAATGGTTCTTGTACCATTAGAAAGAGAATTGTTTGAAGTTTTCAACTGTATACTTATCTCGGAATAGTCATTTTGACACTTAATGTCCCTTTCGTGGTGCTGGGTCACAATTGTTGATGAAAGATGCCATTTGGGTGATGTTGGGAACAGATTTCAGTGTTACTCCCCAACTCTCTGTGGCCTTGATGGCCCTTGAACCGCGATTCCCAGAGGATTGGATCCTGGATGATTTGCAAATTTCAGAGGATCAAACATTGCCGATAAAGGATTGGCTTCTGGTGGCAGAGGTTTTGACTTGTTGCGGATCTACTTTCAGGTTAACTTTTTGTGTTCTTTTTTTCCACACAAAATCATACCTTTTATCTTGTTAAAAAAACCCACCATACACTATATCATTGAGATCTTTGACTCCATGACACATACGCAGCCCCCAAACTCTGCTGTTAGAAGATTGGAACTTAAAAATATTTCTCATGCCTGATGTTTATATGCAAGATCATAACAGGCTTCACCCCAACTCCACCAAAGTGATTTGACCAGAAATGCAGTGTCTCTTCTTGTGGAGTTGCTTCCTGCTGGTTTGACACCGATTGCTCCCTGCAGACTGCTGTTCTTGGACAGAACCCAGGGTGCGGTTGTGCGTGGGAACTCTTAATGAGCAGCATAGAATGGATGCCACTGGATGATTAAGAAAATGAATAAAAATGAAACAAATGAATAAACTGGCTGTGAGTTGGAACTCGAAATGAGCGGCGTGGGAGCAATGCCGCTGCACAGCCCAGATGGGAAAAACATTTTTTACAATCAAAACATGAGTACATAAATAAAGAAAAAGAATTACAAAAATTGATAACAAAAAATGTGGCACAGTAAGATGGGTGTGTGTGGAGGATGATTTTGCGTTGAGCTATAATCATAGCGAAATAAAAATTGTGTGCGCTGTTGTTTAACATTCCTTACTGAAACGACTACCTTTCGCTTTTGCCCTGTATCCTGACTTGAATGTATGAATCCTATTGTGTATGTTGAAAATAAGAAATATATTTTGCTTGTTTTATCATTCTAGTTTATCGCTTCTTTGGCTGTAGAATGATTTGCTTAAATGTGTGTGTGTGTGTGTAGGTTTGTGTGAGAGAGTGTGTGTGTGTAGGTTTGTGAGAGAGAGAGAGAGAGTGTGTGTGTAGGTTTGTGAGAGAGAGAGAGAGAGAGTGTGTGTGTGTTTTTGTGTGGTGTTTGTGCAAAGACTCTAAAAGGGTAAGATGGACTACTTAAGAGTTACGGCGAGCCGGGCTGATAGAGTTATCGTTAGTGGGGTAGTTACACCATTCACAGTGGCGGCTATCCAAAAATTCAGACTGGAATTTGAACGGAGAATTCAACTGGCCTATCGACGTGTATATGTGTCACGTTTAAAAGGGACATAACCAGTGTTTCTGTCTTCACTACTCATATAGAGAAAAGGGACCGGATGTTAGTCTTTTCTTTTCAATGTCCCTTTTGTGCCTGCGTTTACATGTCGTGCATGTGCCTGCTGAATATTTAGAGGTTATTTGTAACCGTTCCCATTCACAAACGTATAGCATTAGACTATATGCCTAAACCCCTTTTAAGCATAGAACCCTTGTATGGATTTACTGCCTTGTGATACGTATTATTATAGTCTAGGATTCTCCCAGAGTTGTATTCTTTTTGTACTCCCGTTTCTGTTGGCCACTGCAACTAGGGTTATTAACACCCTTGATGGCAAGAGTTACGCCCTTGTTCGTCAGTATCCAAAAGAGCATTTACTCTTGCAAAAAGCAGCCACTCAGTGTTATTGGTGAGAGTTATTCCCTTGTTTGGTCAGTACTCAAGCAGCTTCCCCCACCCACCAAGGGCATTCACTCTTGCAAAAAGGTGTTCTTTTCAGTGGCCAATGGAACAGGAGTTCACTGCGATGGGAGCAAGGGTCTGTGCGTATCGCTGTCTGTCTGCTTGATGTGAACATGTGTCGCCATGTAGCACCTGAACCACTTTACCATTCTTATTGAAAATTAGCAATATTCCTTCTGATATCAGGACCATGGTGCAGATTACGTCGTTTTACTCAAATACACGATATCATGGGGAGGGAGGGACTTAGAAGAAAAAAACACAAGAGGGAAAGGTGGAAAACTGAAGGATTCAGGAGCTTCAGGGTGGGTAAAGGGAAACAACTCGTTAAAAACATAGCCATCAAGTCAAAGACACTGAAAAGAAAAGACTAACATCCGGTCCCTTTTCCCTATATAAGTAGTGAGGACAGAAACACTGGTTATGTCCCTTTTAAACGTGACACATTTAGGTTACATAGCTCTTTTTTTCAAACCTGAGAGTTAATTATCTTTTCATGAGTCAGTTATACTTTGGATAGCCGCCATTGTGAATGGTGTAACTACCCCACTAACGATAACTCTATCAGCCCGGCTCGCCGTAACTCTTAAGTAGTCCATCTTACCCTTTTAGAGTCTTTGATCAAGTGTAAGACTAGTTGTTTTCCTTGCATGGCTTGCCGACAATAAAAAAAATTTGCCACTCAAGTGCCCATTTCATCGTTCCTGAGAGTGGGGTGAAATGCTCTTGACGTGCTGTTGAGTAGCATGCAACAGTAGGGCAGCGCAATCAACCTCCCTCACCATTGGATGTTGGCTGACTTGGCTTGCGGGCAGGATTCGTATGACGACTTGGAGGATCTCTGCAGTGCTGGCCTTGAGCCAGCAGATCGCCAATGCCCAGTAGATGCTCCAGGTGCAATTTTCCGGGCTGGAGAATGTGGGGAGGGGCACCCCACTCTTCTGCTGGGGGAATTATCTGCCTGCAGAGACTGCCCAACTCTGTTGTGTGTCTCCTGCCCATGTGTCAACGACGCCATCACCTAGGTGGTGGAGAAGGCTGCCCGGTGGCCCTGAAGACAACCTAGAGTTGGGAGGTCAACGAAACAATCCCCCCGTCGGGATACCGGGGATGGTGGTCTTCTGTACAAATAGTTCCCCCACCTTCTGGAATTTCTGTGCTTGTAACTTTAAACCTTTAGTCTTTCTCTCTCACTTTGACTCTGCCTTTTTCCTTGGTTTGTGTCATCTACTATCTTTCTGACTTTTAGCCCATTCTCCTGCCTTTTTTCAACACAAAAATCTTCCGTATAGTTTTCTCCTTTGAGCTCCTCCGAAATCGGAATGTGTCGGCTGAATGCAGCGATCGAGGGCACCAGTGAAAACTGGAAAACGGACACATGCGTACTCATTGTGGCCTTATGGTCCTGGAACGCAGAAGAAGAACGAAACGATAATAAGCGGCAAGAAAAGCAGGCAAGGAGAACGACATCCAAAGGCTATCTTACAATGCAGCTTCTCTCCTCACTATGCCGATACTGGTAAAACCAGGGACATGAACAACTTTGCCCATAAACGAAGCGAGCGCGCTTAATTATTCGCAATCTTTTGACAAACAAGATCTTTGTGTGTCTACTGTATTTTTCAAGCACTTTACAATAGGCATTTGTATAAATTGTGGAAAAAGGAAACTAAAATACCGTCATAAATTGTTTCTTCAGCTGCAGGGGGACATTATCCTGGACCCCGGCCTTTCAGGGTTTTTTCATTTTGTGTACTGCACCCATGTGATTATACTAAGCAAACCTCTAGATGTGCCACCCTCCCTACATTTCTCTGTTAATTCAATTTTTCCGTTTTTGTCAAACATGAAGCTGTATTTTATGAACATTTTCAGCTCAGTAATTATCTTTGTTCAATAATTAATCAGTTGCAGTCATGATAAAGGCCATTATCTCATAGGACTCCCCCATATGTAATGCAGTACACCGCAGCATTTGTCACAGTCGTGGTTCATTACGTTTTTCCGTCTTATGGGGTGGGGGGGGTGGGGGGGTTAGGGTTATTATTCCAAAAAGATAATTAGCTGAAAAGGTTAATAAAATACAGCTTTATGTTTGGTAAGAAAGGCAAAAACGGAAAAATGGAATTAACCGAGAAATGCAGGGGGGTGGCACATCTTTATCTTTACCCAGACATGTACTGGGGTTCAAAGAATTTATGCTGCGTGGGAAAAGCTAGATAGATAAGAGGGTATGCTTATATCTTTTAAAATAAAATAACAATAACTGATGAAGTGCATGGGAGAAAGAGATGCAGCTGATGTTCAGGGCACTTTTATTTAGAAAGTATTACAGACTGTTACATTATCTCTGAAAGTATTTGGTTGAAGGGGAGGGGGGTTTCAACCTCTACTAGGCTCTAGGCCTAGTCAGGAATGTATAGGAGATATCTACTGTACATCCCTGGCTATGGCGCGCCGACGTGCTAAAAGACTATACCTGGCCTAGTGAACTGTAGGCTAGAACCTAGGCCTACCCACAGAGCTAGGCCCTATCGAGGTTTCAAAAGTTGAGACAGGACCCTACGTCACTTCCTTTAAGGACAGATAACTCCTTGACATCTGCAAAATGGCGTCCAGGCTGGCAAGCACTGTTGCTCGACGATTCAATTCTTCTCAGGGACCCTCGGCTGTCGCTGGAGAACACGGTGGTACGTGTTTAGTAACAGAATGTTGAGTATACTGTGAAAGCAACAACACACAAATAGTTAATAGTGTTGAAGTATTTGAGGTGTAGTTTGTGGACGTGACTGTCTCGAATAATTTGCCCTTGAAGGTCAATAATTATAAGACTTAATGGTCTACTAATAAGTACTATGGATGCGTGCAGGGCGTCAGCCAAGCCCAATTCACGGATAAACAGTCCAATCCCAGAGATGGGTCATATATTGGGTTAGAGTTAGAGTTGTAAGTTTTAAAAAAAACCACCTAAACTACTAACTAGCATTAGTAGCAAGGACGAAATTCAAACCGACTCGATACTGAGTAGGTAGGTAGGTAGGTAGGTGATGTAGTAGTAGTAGTAGTAGTAGTGGGGGACTGGCTCATAAGCCTAGGCCTCGCGGCCTATCAAGTGTCCCCTTCCTTCTTTTTGTACATTTATTATAGTTGGCATACGCATTATAATTTTGATATGTTCATCATATTCAAAAAACATTTGTTTACATTTTTGATTGCTGTCCAGAAGACTTTTAAATACATTAGTATTAGGTGAACATTTATGTTGAGTAGGAAGAACATTCCAAAACTGTGCAATTCTGTTAGTCAGTGCATTTTTTCTCATATTAGCATGTAGGGCTATGCATAGGCCTCTCTGCCCTTATTACGCCCCTTCTCGATGAATTTGACTTGTCAGAATTTATTTAGTGGTTTGCGTCTTCTTAAATCAATAAACTAATAAAAAGATAAATCTTATATATAAATTTTTTTTTTTTTATTCATCAAAACATTTAAATTTTGTTATCAAATTTGGGTTTTCGTCCAAAAGATTTTTGAATTCATTAATGCTAGGTGCATTCTTTATGTTAATTAGTAGATCATTCCACATAATATTATGAACAACACGGTTAGTAAAAAAGTTTTTGCGGGTGTTAGTATTAGATCTGTTAAGAAACAATTTACCATCACTATTTCTTGTTTTGTCTACTGTGCATTTTATGAAAAAGTCATTGAAATTGATATCATCAAGATTATGTACAATTTTATAGGTTTGAATAAGGTCCCCTGCTTGTAGAGAGTGTAAATCTGACTGTAGTATTTCTTTATTACCAGATGTATTATATAGCTTTGTCACAGTTTGTGTCATCAGCAAAGATCTTACATTCACTATTTACTTCATCGGGCAAGTCATTTATGAATATGGTGAATAGGACTGGGCCTAAAATACTGCCTTGGGGAATACCACTGATTACTTCTGCTTGTTCCGAGTATGATTTACTTACTCTTACTTTCTGTTTTCTATTTGTTAAAAAGCTTCTAATCCATTGTAAAAGTCTACCATCAATTCCATATGCTGACAATTTAAGTAATAATCTTTCGTGTGGCACGGAATCAAACGCCTTTTTAAAATCAAGATACACTATGTCTATCGTCTCTCCTATAAGGCTATATCTAACAATTTTGTAAAATTTTCCATGACTTGAAGTAACTGCGTAACACACTACCTTCTGCGCCTAAAACCATGCTGGCAACTGAATATAGTTTGTTTTCTTTCAAATAAAGAACAACTTTATCTCTTATAATTGATTCAAGTATCTTACATTCAAGTTATACATGTCAAACTTACTGGTCTATAATTTCCAGGATCTGTTCTAGTGAGTAGGATGGTTATAACATTTTTTTTAAATATTTACTTTTACCATCATTGGAAAGAGCCCGACAAGACCTTTAACATGATACCCAAATTATCAAAATCGGTCGAAAATTGAGAAAGTTACGACGTTTTAAAATTATAGCTTTTTTTACATGAGCTATATAAAAAAAAGTTGATCAAGGTTACCGTATCAAGGTTTGGATGAATCAAACAGCCATAACTTCTTTTTTTTTTACCAATAAACAAAACATTGGTATCAAAATAAAGCTTATTCAAAGGGGCAACATCAACCCCAAACATTAGACAGATTAGGCCTAAGCTTTTTGTGCGACTCACAAGATCGCAACATCAACATGAGCATGGCAGAAAACATGTCGGACAGGCTTCGACGTAACACCTCCCGACTTGTGGAGACCTTGAGCAGCATTGAGCTTTATTCTAGATGCACCAAATTTGGTGTACTTGTAGAAAAATAATTAAATGTAACTAAGTATTTGTTTAAAAAAAGCAAGTAGTTACCGTTCAGAAATGGTAAACAAATGAACTGGACCCAAATATTGGATCGCTTGTCTCTCGCGATCGGCCGTCTTCGCGTAAAAAAAGATCGTTCCCGAATGACCGGGTAGGTGTCTGCTTCCAGAAAGAAAAAAACTTGGATGGTCAGCGCCAAGAATAACCATCAATAAAAACAAGCAAAGGAAGTGACCGTTTGGCACATGGCCAAAATCGGGGTTCGGGATTTTGACAGAAAAAATCGCTGCGGTTTGACCTAATTCCATCGTTCCTACTCGATAGTTTCCCCTCAAAATGTCGAACCCGTGTTTTGGCTTCGTGCCAAGTGGTCACTGTCTTTGCTTTGTTTTCGTTGGTAGTTATTCTTGTTGCCGACCCATCCAAGCATTTTACTTAAATGGAGTGGACACTTATTCCGTTAGTCTTGACCTGCTTTTGTTTACAAGTGGACGCAAGTTCGCGAGTGTCAAGCACTCAAATTTTTAGGTCTGATTCCTCTGTCGAATACAACTGAACGGTAATTATGATTTTAATGAAATTAATAGCATAATTAATAGATTCAACCAATTTCAAAAGATTTGCTACTTGTGTGCAAAATTTGGTGCATGCATGTAAGTTTATAATCAGTGACTTTGCGAGGTCAAACTAATCAGAGGTGTTATCCTAGTCCGACCATGTCCGACATTTTGTTTTTCTTCTTGCCGCGTCACACTGACGATAGAGTTGATCAAATTTTTCTTATGTAGCTCATGTAAAAAAGGCTATCATTTTAAAACGACGTAACTTTCTCAATTTTTGACCGATTTTGATAATTTGGGTATCATCATCATTTTAAAGGTCTTTTCAAGCTCTTTCCAATGACATATATTTCTTTAGGATTTGACAAAACAAAACAAATTTTTTAATTTTATAACCATTCTACCTAAACCGACGAAAAAACAAACGTAGAAAGCACTTCGATTGAAAGAACAAAAGCGAAAGCTAGGCCTTCTTTCTCTTGAGGGCCCACGGTCAATGAGCTGGCCATTTTGGCTCCTTTAACTTTTGTAAGTTGTAAACAGTCAAGATGGTGGCTTACAGTTTTGGTGCAGTTCTTCTTCTGTGGTGGCAACCAACTTCTAAATTATAGAAAGTTCAGCAAGCTGAAGGAGGATGCTTAAAGAAAGAAGAACGTACGCACTTGACTTAGGGATCCTTTCCTTTCTTTTCCTTATAGCAACCACAGTCACTTTTGACTCTTATGTCGCTGTAAACTTTTGGAGGATCTACGGGAATGCGCAAGACAACAAATTATCAAGAAGAAGAAAGTGGACAGGAGAAAAATAAGAAGAATAGAAAGCTCGGCCCAGCCAGCCAGGTCCTGCTGATCAGTCCCTAAAATGATGCCGCGCCAAGCGAGAGAATGACCCAACCAGCCAGGTCCCGCTAACCGGGTCCCAATGTTAAGGTGCTGGGACAGGAAGTAGACATGGCCACCTCAGGTTCCAGTTGCGGATGGTTAGAGTTAAAAATTAATTTTGTCTGTATTCTGTGCGGTAGTGGATCGATGACAGTTGCTGATCATCATCATGTCTTCTCTGGTGGCTCGGTGCTGGGACGAGTCTGGTGTTGTCAACTTGAACAATGCTGTGCTGGATTTTGTATAGCATTGTGAGCCTACTGTTTTTTCCTGAAATGCTTGAATGTGTACATGTGTGTTGGAGAAAAAATGTGTACTTGCTGTTTCTCAGTCTCACAAGGGTGAAAGTAGTTCAGGAATGCTCCTGAAATAGGAATGAAGAAACTGACAGAAAGTCTTCAGACAACAGTCTTACAAAATCAAATGTTTGCCAGCTAACTAGTGTTAATGGTGTCCAGACAGAAACAATGCCATAGGCGTGCAATACTTACAGTACACCTACCTTTTCCTAAATGCACAAACACATATGCAGGACTTCACCACTTCAGGAATGAAGATGAGTTCTTCAGGAATGGGAAGATTGATATTTTAAATTTGGTGTTTCATTTCAAGATTTAGATAGTTTTTCATTGTTAGTTTCACCCATGCTCTCAGTGCAGATGTGCGTGTGCGCACACACCAGTGCCGTAATCACAGAGCTTCACGTTGTTTTTAATCTTCATGGATCATGACCCTTGATTATAGAAAATGATGGGCTGGTTTTCATAGTAATGGGTCAATTATGTCATTGTAGTATTAAGCTTGCATTTTATTGCAAACTTCATGGGTCAGATGACCCTTAGCTGCTGCACAAAAAGAGGGGCCAAATCACTGTCAATACGTGTCAATGACCCGGGCCCACTGACAATCTGAAGCTCTGTAATCAATGATAATGTGAAGTGTCTCAAGGCATGAATGGCAGCACTTGACTCTGAATGAGTAAATAGATTTAGTACACATTGTACAATATCTAGTCTACATCACTGTTATAGTCTGTTTAGACACTTTACCAAGAAGTATTGAAGACTGAAGATCTATCAGATTGATGTGAAGTGGACTTGGTGCGTTTCAGGGGGAGGCAGGCGATGGAAGATTATGTCGTTGTTGGTGGCGTTGCCGGGCGTGGTCGTGTGCTGGATCAACGCCTTCGTTATCAACGGGGGTGAACCTGAACGCCCAGAGTTCGTCCCCTACGAGCACCTACGCCTGAGAAACAAGGTGATTACCACTTTCGGATGAGAACTTAAAATCAGTCCGACCCCTATTGTGTTAAAAAAAAACCACCATCCACGGCAGAGAAAAGTCAATAAGGGCAGGGGGAATCCTGTTGCCTAGTGAAGTAGTATGAATCAAATTGGTGAGCTCTAGGTTTCCAGAGTCCCCTTCCCCTTAAAGCAAGTGGAAGCAGCTCGGACAAGTCTTTAAAGACCCACCACATCACATGTCAAAATCATGGTTTTCACGTGTTTTCCCTCTGATAGCTGGTAAGAAATCTTCCAAGCATAAGCGGGAATGTGACACGTGACGTGGGGAGGGTGTCTTTAAGCCAGGGCCAAGAAAATAATACCATTTCATTTTGTGTGATGAATAGTGTTTGCGTTTTCTGTGTTCCCAGGCTGTGGTCGTGGGTAGGGTGTGTATGTGTCCTGTTTTCAGTTTCCTGGTCTCTTCTCCATCCTCAGCCATCACACTCCATATGTTGGAGTGGAAGTCCTGAAAAAGAAATGGTGTAAAAACTAAAAGGTTGGCAGGTCTGGGAGAGGTAGTGGAGATGTATCCTGGGAAAGGCGTTTCCACTACAAAGTAATCACAGCCCTCCAAAATAGCAGCTGCCTCCTCTGCTATCTGTTGGAAACGACAGACTAGCAAGTAGCATACATGATCAGTGTGTCTACGATTGTTTTTGCTTATAGTCTAATCTTTTCCAAGACTTCAAAATTGATTTATTGTTTTGTTCCTAACTTGTTCCAATACGTATTCCTATGTAAGGCACTTCCTGACTTGGTGTGTGTCTATTTAATATACTTACCTATACTAATTATTGTGGCGGTACCATAGCCGATGAGGTTTAACCGAGGCGTGGTTACTGCTACACCTATCTGTATTGTTAAAAAATCGGGACTTTACTGGTGTTGCACTGCCTCCGGGCATTGCCTCCAGTATTGTTCCCACCATCTTTGAATCTACAAATGTCCCATATGTGTCTGTTCCAGAACGAGAGGACGTAAAACACAATTTTTCATTCATTCGGTGTGTGTGTGTGTGCAGAAATTCCCCTGGGGAGATGGGAACCACTCCCTGTTCCACAACGCCCACCTGAACCCTCTGCCAGAGGGCTACGAGGAGCATTAGATGGAGGACATCTACGTAACGGAGACGGCTCTAGGCCCTCTCTATAGTTTCATTTCGTCAGTCCTGGGTCTCCCCTTTTGTGCTGTGGGGAGGTTTGTATTGCGTGTGATCAACTCGACTGATCCAGTTTTTGTGTGTGTTTTTTAAGTAAAAAATTACTTAGGGTCAACTTTTTAAAAAAACACAAATTGTGACAATAAATTGTTTAGATTATTTGTGTGTGTGTTGTGGTGGGGGGGTGAAATTTGAGAGTTGGGGAGGGTGAGCATGTATGTGCGATTAAATTGATAAGGTGGATAATAATGGTCAGATCATCGTTTTTGGAAATAATTTGTATTAAAAGAGAACAATGTTACAGGCATGTGATCAACTCGACTGGTCCAGTTGTTTTGTTGCTTAGGAGTTAGGGTAAACGTTTTGTAAAACACAAATTGTGACAATAAATTGTTTGGATTCTTTTTGTGTATCGTGGTGGTGAGGGTGACATTTGAGAGCGGGGGTTGGGGAGGGTGAGCATGTATTGATAAGGTGGATAATAATGGTCAGATGACCATTTTTTGAACTAATTTGTATTAAAAGAGAGAATAATGTTACAGGCATGTGATCAACTCGACTGGTCCAGTTGTTTTTTAAGTTAAAAAAATTGCTTAGGGTCAACTTTTTTGAAAAACACAAATTGTGACAATAAATTGTTTGGATTATTTTTGTGGTGGTGAGGGTGAAATTTGAGAGTGGAGGTTGGGGAGGGTGAGCATGATAATAATGGTCATATCGCCTGACTTTGGAAATAATTTGTATTAAAAGAGAGAATACTGTAAAAACTTGACTAAAGACGCACCTGTATATCTCTTCTACTACCAAGTATTACTTAGACTGTTTACTGTTGCGCACCAAGTAATTTTTGCTGCTGCACTGATTTTCGCACACACTCACTTTAAAAATTCATTCAAAAAATACTCGCTCGAATCATCACTAAATTTACCTGTGTCGATCTGCTGCTGCAAACCCAAGATCGTTTCAACACTTTCGATGCTCTTTTTGATTCGCCCAAGTTCAGATTCTGCCACTTTTTCCACAGTAAATGCTTCGTCGGCACTATCGCCCTCTTGTAGAGGTTCACGCCAAAAGTTGTCAGTTTCCATCGTCGAAAACGCAACGAAAATTACCAAATTTAGCCTACAAATGAAGATGGCGGAAGGTTGTGCTTTCCATGAGCGAACTGCGCATGTCACGGAAGTAAAGGATGTGATGTCACTTGATATAAATAGCGCAAAGGGGGACACCGGGGTTTCCCTAGTATCTGGCGGTCAAACCCGCCTGTGGCTAGCAACGGTATACGGTAAACCGGCGGGTCAACCCGCTGACGGTAGTAGAAGAGATATAAGCCGCATCCCTTAAATTGACAACATATCAGGTATTTATTCACATATAAGGCGCACCAGTTTATAAGCCGCAAGGAAAATTATGTGTGCACAAATATATAAATTATCTTATTAGAACATGAGTATTTAATGCTCTCATACACTTTAAGCATGAGATTTGAATCTATTAATTACCAAAACAAGTTTTGAGAGCTCTAAACGAGCTCAAAATAGGCTGAAGAATGTGGCCAGAAACGGATTTAATCATACTGATAAATGTATAATGGGGAAAAATCCACAGATAAGCCGCATCAGTCTATAAGCCACATGGGCCAAAGTTGAGGAAAAAAATAGCGGCTTATAGTCCGCATTTTACGGTAATGTTACAGGCAAGCAAGATGATTAAGTAGATCTCACGATTTAACCCCTTCACTGCCTGTCCCATGTCTGCTACTGGTGTGGGTGTGATGTCTGATGATGTCATAACTTTTGATGTCATAGCCCTGGAATGCAGGGCCTGTATTCACATTGAGATAGCATGAGACTTAGCATCATGCTAACTTAGAAGCTCTTCCAAAAGTCCTATTAAATCCTATAGGACATTGGAAGAGCTTCTAAGTTAGCATCATGCTAAGTCTCATGCTATCTCAACGTGAATACAGGCCCTGGACGGTATAACTTAGAAGCTCTTGGCTTAGAAAAGTCAGGAAAGATAATATCTCTAGACCATTTTCTCCGATTGAGTCTAACGGGTCTCTTAAATTTTATAATGAAAAAATAATTTCTCAATTTTACTGTAGCAGTGGACTTAATATCTGCTCTCTCTCTCTCACACGTGTATACATACACATAACACAGTTATTTAATTAATACATGACTTTGAACTCAACCTCATTTTAACACCCAACACTGGGGCAAATGACAATTGTATGACATACAAATTTATTCACCGTTTTCATTTTTCACAACACTATCGAATTATGAGAAGGGTAAAACTAAAACTGACTTGCCCTGCCGAGCAATAATTAATTATCAGTTATCATGTAGCACCTGGATTTCTCAAATACTGCCCCAAGGAAAACATTGAAGTGGGCAGTTTGCCCCATACATTCCTTTGCCCCATACATTCCTACATTATATCATCATACATTCTGTTTCACTGGTCTCTCAATTCATTACATTCAAATAATTTAAAAAAAGTTTTTAAAAAAATGTGCTGTAAAAAGTGTAATTAAGAAAATAGCAGTAGAATCGCACAAGAGTCGGTACACTCCAAACTGAAATTTAACATAAAAGCAGATCCTTCTGTAAACCTATAATCAAATCAAAATGATGGCACAAAGCACTATTGCATACTCCCAGCACACAGAAGGGCTTTGAAAGGGAAACTATGAAATGTGCTTCCAATTTCATCCTGGGAGAGCAAAGCTTGGCACTGCTTTAGCTTATACTGATCAGTTTTATTGATTTAACATCGATGAAGACAAAATAATTTATTAAAAAAAAAATCTTTTTAATCTGCAAGATCAATTAATATTGGATAGTTCATTGGGTTGATATTGATCAATTCAGCTGTAAATGCCGTGGCAACACAAGCTAAAAAAAAGGTGTGTATTGGGTGGGTTTTTTCCCCCCCCCCCTCTTTTTTGTTCCTTTTCTGCCTCTCTCTCCCTCTTTTTTTTTTTTCCTTTATATTTCCATGTTCCTTTTGTTTGCTTTAGTCCCAACCTCTGTATCACATAAGGTGTAGAGTGGCACAGTGGTAACGCGTTCACCTCGTGTCAAGTAAACCCCCGAGTTCGAACCTGGGTACAGGGGATTTTTTTTCCTCTCACTTTACACTAGGCCTTACGGTCTGAATGTGGAGTCTTTCGGATGAGACGATAAACCGAGGTCCTGTGTGCCCATGCACTTAGCACACGTTAAACCCAGTGGCAACGAAAAAGTTGTCATTTGGTCCAAATTTACCACCCACCCTTTCCTTCCTCATCAGTCACACAAAAAATCGCGCATCAAAAAAAAAAAAGGGTGGCGCGCCTCTGGCTGTGACGCACTCTCCAGGTGGGAGCAACCCGAATTTCACAGAGACGCCTCTGTGGCTATAAAGTACCTAATAATACTCCATTGACGACACTAATCCCCACCCACCCCCCATCCAGAGCCACAGCCTGGATTGTCAAATTGCAAACCCCCCAAGTCCAGCAGCCCATAGGGAGCAATCAATGTAAAGGGCTCGACAGCGCACGACTGTACGATTCGATTCATGATCTCGAAGCGCGAATCATTTGTTCTTGGAGACCACGTGGTCGTTTCGTACAGTCGTGCAATTTTAGCTAATGTGTGGCTGGCCCTTAACCCTTTCACTGCCAACCATTTTCCAGCCTAAATATACCATTAAATTTAACTGGGTAGAGAAAAAAAAAAATCTGCAATAATGTGAATTCCTCTGTGACATGCATAACATTAGGCCTATCCTTACCTCCCAAAATTAACAAAAATATGGTATCCGGATAACAGACCCCGATTTGATGCCTTTTAGTGAAATGGGTGTTAAGCCATTGTGGTGCATAAATGCAACATTGGCGGTGAAAGGGTTAACCTTTTCGCTGCCGATGTCGCATTAATTATGCACCACACTGATATAACACCCATGGCACTAAAAAGCATGAAATTTGGATATGTTGTCCAATGACGTTAATTTTGGGAGATAAGGAAAGGCCTTATTTGATACATGTCATAGGGGGATTCACAGTATTGTAGACAACAATTTTTCTGTACCCAGTTAAGTTTGACAAATATTTATCTGAAAAACGGCTGGCGGCGAAAGGGTTAAGGCCATCAAAAGGCAACCACCAGAGGAGACACTGCACTGCTGCGGAGTAGTTCAGTGGAGCCTGTTCTGAGCAAACTTATGCAGAACACAAAAATACTAAAATAAGCCCCCTACTGGTGACAATATGATGTTTCAGTTGCGGAGCATACATGAGTGAGGTCCTCCTGAAGGCACCACCATATCCGTTCGACTTTCTTTTTTAATTTTCTTGTTCTTGGGGAATGTGTGTGTTGAAATGCACTAAATCATAGTTTGCTTTAGGGCGTGTGGTTTGTTTTTTTCCCCATTATAGTCCCGTCAACAGCTATGGTCATCTCAGGACTCACCGCGTAAAGTTCGACCACTTACAACAAAACACTCATCAATGTATCTTACCAACGTTCAACAACCTGAAAACAACAAAACATACAGTACAATTCATGACATGACACCTCCATCATTGCACCCTATAGCACATAAGTCCACTCAGTGCTGGAAACGTTGAGCCACTCTATACTCTATTTATCGGATCCAGGTTAAAAAAAACCTTTAGGGCGGTAGTAACAAATTAAAACTTGACATCCTAAAAAACCTTGGAGGAAACCAAAGTCATTGTTTTTAACCTTCCATCCATGATTACCACTCTCTGGCATCTGCTTTGTTCTAGGACGAGACAGGAAAGCAAGCATGAAAAAAAAAGAAGCAGGTTTGTGTTTTCCAACCAGTTCCAATATTGATTAAGGCACATTGATTCAAATTTTCAGGCAAAAGTTTCAATTTTCATACACAGTAGGCTAACTGGTATTTTTTTAAAGTTCATGCTCACTTTTTTTCAATTTTCAGATTACCAGGGTAACTTTAATCTTAAGCTTCACACACTCTAGTTCAAGCTTACAGGCAAACAAAATGTTAACCATCATACATGCTAATTCCTAATTTCTTGCACACTGATCAAGGCTTCAGGAAAACCGAATGAAATCTTTCATGTGTTCAAATATTAATGAAATTTGTTTTGAGCTTTTATGAAAAACATTCAAGTCTATGCACACACACACAAATAAGGATGAGTTAAAACAAGCATGCCTGCTTATTCCCTCTTATCTTCCCTCTTTCTCTCCCCCCCTCTCTCTCATCAACTTAATTCCCATCTTTCCATTTCCAAGGGGTCATCATTTTCCAGGAATTCATCATAATCGTCATCCTCATCCTCATCATAATCATCGTACCACATATCTGAAACAAAGCATACAAGTTTGCTATATTAAACCAAATAAAAATTCCTGAAACAAATCAATTTCAAAGTAGATTAGCAAGACTCATAAAATAAAGTAAATAGATGGGTGACTTTTGTCTGTGAGAAAGGAGAAGTGAAACATTTTTGTAAGTAATGCAAAAATCAAAACTTTAACCCCTTGACTGCCTTAGAATTTTTTTTTTTTAAACACTAAAAAATTGTCAGTATTATTAATTAGAAAAGATCAAAACAGCAGTGTGTACAGGTGTGTGGTTATTTCATTTAACACTTATGCAGGCTACACATCCGGTGGGCTGTGTCTTAAAATCTTACTGGACACTATTTACAAGGGTTAAAATTGTAACCGAAGTTGATGTTCGGGCTCTCTCTACACGAGAGATGAATTTTGGTGTTTTACGTCCTCTCGACCCGGGTAGGCACATATGGGACATTCTCTACACGAGAGTATGCGATAGCATACATGCCTTGCACAACCGTTCAACACTAGGCGGGTTTGCGTTCATTACATACTAATTATTTTTAAAAGAATGCTTAACGATAGTTTAGAAAATTTGTGGCATTAGGTATAATAATAAAAGCTAACGTCCGTTAAAGTTCCAAAGTAATTTTTTTATTACTGGCTGATTCACGACATTTTGCAAAAAAGCATGACAAAGAGAGGGGTAGTGATTCGTTTTCATTCACTGCCGTCCTTAAAATAGACTAGAAGTCATTTCATTGGTTGAAATCTATTAAGGGACCGTAGAGGAATACTTTCATAGCAGTTTGGTTTGCCGAGTTGTGAAGTGTGAATGGTTGAACACGATGCACGCTATCGCATACTCTCGTATTGAACGGTTGTGAAAGGAAGCAACCGGCCAGTGTTGAATGAGTTAACCCTTTCGCCGCCAGCCATGTTTCAGCAAAAAAATTCCATTAAACTTACCTGGGTAGAGAAAAAAATCTGTCTGTAATATTGGGGATTCCTCTGTGACATACTTAAAGTAAGGCTTATCCTTAGCTCTCAAAATTAAGAGAACAGGGTCTTTGGATAACAGACCCTGATTTGATGCCTTTTAGTGATATGGGTGTTAAATCATTGCGATGCAAAAAAAGGGTTAAGAGATATTTTCACCCCAAGTTTCAAATTTTAAAGGGTCAAAATGTATGAGAAAAACCCTCCACCCACTTACTGTGTACACTTGAAACAAAGCATTAATCCATACCACAACAAAATGCTTCAAAGCTTTATGAGCCATGTTGATCAAAGGAATACCAAGTGTACGAATACAGTGGAACCTCCGGTAAAGGTAAAGATGTGCCACCCCCCCTACATTTCTCGGTTAATTGAAACTTTATGTTTTTGCCTTTCTTACCAAACATAAAGCTGTATTTTAGGAACCTTTTTAGCTAAAAACCTTTTTGTAATACTAACCCTAGCCCTAAACCCCCACTATGTACTGCAGTACACCGCGATTTGTCACAGTTGTGGTTCATTGCGTTTTTCCCTCTTATAGGGTGGGGGGTAGGGGTAGGTTTAGGGTTAGGGATAGGGTTAGTATTCCAAAAAGGTTATTACCTAAAAATCTTCAAAAAATACAGCTTTATTGTATGGTAAGAAAGGCAAAAACGGAACAATAGAATTAACCGAGATAGGTAGGGGTGGTGGCACATCTTGACCTTTACCGAACCTCCCTTATAAGACCTTCAAAAATCATCCAAAATGAGGTCTTATAAGGGAGGGGTCTTAAAAGGGAGGTGATTTTAATACTTACAAAGAAGGGCAATGTCTCAGAGAAGTAGGTCTTATGTGGGAGGGAGTCTTATGTGGGAGGGAGTCTTATAATGGAGGTCTTGTAAGGGAGGTTCCACTGTATACAAAATTATTGCATTGGCTGCTGATAAAAGGGTTTGCCAATGCCAGTGAGCTTTCATCGAGTAGGGTTTTCTGCATGATCTTGTAGAACTTTGTATTTAGACTAGTGACTCCAGCTTGTGACAGGAGCCTAGAACTGAAAAGTAGTGACTGTCGATGCAGGAAACATCTTATTCCTTTCTCATTCTCTCATTCAGATTTTAAAGGGTACGATATTTTTCGGACTACACGATACTTTTTCCCCAGACTTAGACCCCTGTGCCTTACAATATGACTGATGAAATACATGTAGTAAGAAAATATAGTAACAAAATCTTAATTTTGTGTGAAATTTGGGGGGGCGCCTTATAATAAGGTGCGCCTTATAGTCCCAAAAATATGGTAAATCTCACCCATGGTTTAAGATTCTAGGAGATGATTTGAGAGGTCTATTTAATCTACATGAGTGCAACCTTTCCTGGTATACAAGGATTTCCTGTTTTTGAATTTTACCAGAAAAGAGATTTCCTGTTTTTAAAACTTGTCAAACAAGATCTTTGTGTCTACTGTATTTTTCAAACACTTTAAAATAAGCATTTGTATAAATTGTGGAAAAAGCAAACTCAAATACTTTCATAAATCAATTACCCCTAGACCCCGGCCTTTCAGTTTTTTTCATTTTGTGTAGTTGCACCCATGAATCTATTTAAGTTTTCAGGAACCCTGACGTAATAAAAAGGCTACAGCTCTCATTCTTACTTTATTTTTGGCCCAATCTTGAGGGTCACTGGTGCTGATGCATACAGGACACGGAACAGCTTTACAAACCAACCTTCATCCACAGGAGGACCACAGGTTTCTATGATCGGTCGGCCACAGGCCTCTTCTCCCGCTTGACTTGATTCCTTGTCTACAGCTTGACTTGATTCCTGGTCTACAGCTTGACTTGATTCCTTGTCTACAGCTTGACTTGATTCCTTGTCTACAGCTTGACTTGATTCCTTGTCTACAGCTTGAACCGCATTCTCTGCATCTGCGTCTGTTATAGTCCCGTCAACAGCTATGGTTATCTCAGGACTGTCACCGCGTAAAGTTCGACCATGTATAACAAAACACACATCAATGATTCTTAACAACGTCCAAAAACCTAAACAAAAATTAAAAATAAACAGTACAATTCACGACATGGCATCTTCATCATTGTATCCTATAGCTCATAATTTCATACAGTGCTGGAAACGTTGGGCCACTCTCTTAATTATCGGATCCAGGTTAAAAAAAAATGTAAAAAAGGATAACAACCACATCCTAGTACCAAAAAATATATAAAAGAAGGCCATATAGGCAAATATGCACTGCAGACTGGGCAACATGTGCCCACTCAAGTGCGTAAGGTCTCGCGCGTGAAAGCCAGTGAACAATAAAAAAAAACTGGCATGTCATAAATTGTAAATGAGGATGGAGAGAACGAAAAATGGGGATGAGGAGCTACTCTTAGTTTAAAGCTCCCCCACCACAAGGCGGGAGCCCGCGGAGGAGCTGCATCTGAGGAAAGGGGAAGCTTACTTCATAAATTTGTACCTTGCAGGTTTTCCCTTGTTTTGGGGCTCTTTTAAATGCTTTGTTTTATAATATTTGTAAAACCTTGGTAGATTGCTGTAGAGCCACATCAAATCATAAACCCATTCTGAACTCCACCAAAGTGACTTAGCAGCTGTGTAGTGTCTCCTCTGGTGGTTGCCTCCTGACAGCTTGACATAGATTAGCTCCACTAAAGTGACTCAGCAGCTGTACAGTGTCTCCTCTGGTGGTTGCCTCCTGACAGCCTGACATAGACGAACTCCACCAAAGTGACTCAGCAGCTGTGTAGTGTCTCCTCTGGTGGTTGCCTCCTGACAGCCTGACATAGATTAGCTCCACTAAAGTGACTCAGCAGCTGTACAGTGTCTCCTCTGGTGGTTGCCTCCTGACAGCCTGACATAGACGAACTCCACCAAAGTGACTCAGCAGCTGTGTAGTGTCTCCTCTGGTGGTTGCCTCCTGACAGCCTGACATAGATTAGCTCCACTAAAGTGACTCAGCAGCTGTACAGTGTCTCCTCTGGTGGTTGCCTCCTGACAGCCTGACATAGACGAACTCCACCAAAGTGACTCAGCAGCTGTGTAGTGTCTCCTCTGGTGGTTGCCTCCTGACAGCCTGACATAGATTAGCTCCACTAAAGTGACTCAGCAGCTGTACAGTGTCTCCTCTGGTGGTTGCCTCCTGACAGCCTGACATAGACGAACTCCACCAAAGTGACTTAGCAGCTGTGCAGTGTCTCCTCTGGTGGTTGCCTCCTGACAGCCTGACATAGACGAACTCCACCAAAGTGACTTAGCAGCTGTGCAGTGTCTCCTCTGGTGGTTGCCTCCTGACAGCCTGACATAGATTAGCTCCACTAAAGTGACTCAGCAGCTGTACAGTGTCTCCTCTGGTGGTTGCCTCCTGACAGCCTGACATAGATTAGCTCCACTAAAGTGACTCAGCAGCTGTACAGTGTCTCCTCTGGTGGTTGCCTCCTGACAGCCTGACATAGATGAACTCCACTAAAGTGACTTAGCAGCTGTGCAGTGTCTCCTCTGGTGGTTGCCTCCTGACAGCCTGACATAGACGAACTCCACCAAAGTGACTCAGCAGCTGTGCAGTGTCTCTTCTGGTGGTTGCTTCCAGACGGCCTGACGTAGATTCGCTCTCCTTGGACTGCTGATTTTGGATTCTGCGACCTGACAAGACCGGGGTGAGGCTGTGAGTTAGGAGTAGGAGTCGGAATGAATGGTGTGGGAGCAACACCACTGTATGGCCCAGAAGATGAGACAGCAAAAAATACAAAAATATAATGCAATAAGTACATAATGTTCCATGCAGAGAGACATGGCAAAAAATGAATACATTAATTAATAAATAAAACGAACGCTACAGAGATTAAAAAAATATTTTAAAAAACTTCGGTTCATATTCCATTTCACACTTCAGCAACGTAAACGTCAAATCTGTTGAAAACAACAACAAAAAAAGGCCTTTTATAATCAAAATGGTAACCAGTTGATGTCAACATTTTAAAGTCAAATTATCCCCTGTTATCTTCTGTTGGTGCAGAAATAGGGACAGCTAAACAAGTCAAGTCAAGAATACTTTGCCAGTCAGTCGTTTCCGACCATGACTGCCAGATAGCAGCGGGGGCAGACTCTATTCTGGCGGGCTGTGCTGTGATTTGTTTATAGTGGAGATGCCTTGCCCAGGGTACATCCCCACTCTCTCAGCCATAGGGATTTGAGGACACAGCTGGCATTGAGGAAAGGAATACTTTATTTTAATCTCACTAATGAGAAATTTTACCACCCCAAATTTTACCACACATCCCACAAAACTGAAGCAAATCACCTTCGATCGGTGCAGAATCAGGGGCAGCGGCTGTGGCGGACATTGAGGTCTCCCCCTCCCCCTCGCACCCACCCTCAGTTTCCCAGTTCTCCTCACAACACATGTCAATCCCCGGGTTGGGCTCCGCTACCGCAAGATTCTCAAGGAATTTCTCCAGCTCCTCTGCAAAATAAAATATTAAAAAATTACAAAAATGAACAAACCAGAGCGTGAAAGCAACTAGAACACCAGCCATGCGGCACAATTTTCGGCTGAAGTGACTTTGACTTCCAACCAATGCCCTTTTTTTTTTTAATTGGCCTAGATATCCTAACTACCAGTACCTATCCACACAAAAAACAAACAGACTGCAACGTCAATGGAACATACAACAAACAAACAGACTGCAACGTCAATGGAACATACAACAAACAGACTGCAACGTCAATGGAACATACAACAAACAGACAGACTGCAACGTCACTGGAACATACAACAAACAAACAGACTGCAACGTCAATGGAACATACAAAAAACAAACAGACTGCAACGTCAATGGAACATACAACAAACAAACAGACTGCAACGTCAATGGAACATACAACAAACAGACTGCAACGTCAATGGAACATACAACAAACAGACTGCAACGTCAATGGAACATACAACAAACAGACTGCAACGTCAATGGAACATACAACAAACAATGGAAAACAGACTGCAACGTCAATGGAACATACAACAAACAAACAGACTGCAACGTCAATGGAACATACAACAAACAGACTGCAACGTCAATGGAACATACAACAAACAAACAGACTGCAACGTCAATGGAACATACAACAAACAAACAGACTGCAACGTCAATGGAACATACAACAAACAAACAGACTGCAACGTCAATGGAACATACAACAAACAAACAGACTGCAATGTCAATGGAACATACAACAAACAAACAAGCACACAAGTAGTGTGAAGTGACGTTGCTTTATTCACGAGAGACACAACAAAACAACTGGATATTTCGGCGAATGCGCCTTTATCAACATAAACACACAAAGAAAACAGCAAAGATAGCAAATGGACAAAAATACCGTATTTTTCGGACTATAAGGCGCATCCCCCAAATTTTAACCAAATTTCAGATTTTGTTACTATATTTTCTTACTATTTCATTAGTCACATCATAAGGCGCAGGCAGGGGTCTGAGTGTGGGGAAAAAAGTATTGCCTTATAGTCAGAAATATACGGTACTTCCCCTCTACAATCCAATCTCCCTATCGTATCTGCATGCAAAATTTGAGGGTCCCTCCGTTCAAACACTATCGTGGTAACATAGTCAGCCAGTCACCTGCTGCCGCTTCGCGGCAGGTTAATAAAAAAAGGGATGGGATGCTTTCTCCAGAGTTATTGTTCTTTGGGTTTCCCCAAGGTTTCTCCACATTTTGTTTTCTTTGAAACTGTTCAACTGCGCACTTTACTGTCTGTAAAATGCAGTATGCTACAAATTGTCAGTGAAATTCAGAAACCTCGTATCTTGATTTTTTTTATAGTTAGATACATAGTCAGCTCTCTCATTTTCCCCGCCACATTCCACCAAAAGCTCGTATGTCTAACGACTTTCAATGTGGGGTAAATGAGGTTGTGTAAATGGAAGAAAAACTCGTAAGTCCCATATTCAGATCTACTCAAGGACAAAAACCATTGTATCTTCGTTCTTTTTAAGTATTACAACAACAAAAAGTAATTTTAACAAAATGCAGGACTAAACTCGCAATGTCTTGAACAACATATTCATCATAGTTAATAACTTGCTGTAAATGCGGTTAAGTTTTAAAACAGCTTTTTTCATTTTTCTCAAAACTACCAAAATCGAGATACGAGGTTTCTGAATTTCACCGACGATATGCACTTTCCCATTTAGAGATATAGTTTAATGTCATTCCATATTAGTTTCATTTGTTTGCTTGCTGGCTCACTCACTCTCTCTCACTCTCTGTTCTTCCTTCCCTCTCTTTCTATTTCAGTACTTCTTCTTCTTCTGCATTCCCAGGCCATATGGCCATAATGGGTAAGGTACATATGTGTCCGGTTTTCAGTTTTCACTCGTCTCCCCGCTGTGTACAGCCGACACATTCCGATTTCGGAGGAGCTCAAAGGAGAAAAATTATTTTGAAGATTTCTTTGAAAAAAGGCAGGAGAATGGACCAATAAGTCTGAAAGATAGTAGATGACAGAAAGCAAAGGAAAAAGGCAGAGTCAAAGAGAGTGGCAGATTAGAGGAAGTTACAAGCACAGAACTTCCAGAAGGTGGGGGAACTATTTCTACGAAAGACCCCCCGGTATCCCCACGGGGAGCTATTTCAGTACATTTCCCTTTACCTCCATAATTAAGACAGCATCATGTATTTTCACAGGGTTCCGTTGCTACTCAAAATGCACCATTTTCTGTTACTTTTTTTCTGTTGTCAATATTTATTATTGTGCGACCCCTTCATTATTGGCTATATCCACATTTACAACCACAAGGGAGATCATTTGGTAACAGAAAAGAGCAAGACAGGTTGCTTTCTTTCCCATCAATAGATTATCTTCTCTTAGAGGCGAAAATGCGTATTTTGACAACATTTTCACAATTTTGGTAGGTACAGTGGGACCTCCCTTGTAAGGCCTCCCATTATAAGACTCCCTCCCACATAAGACCTACTTCTCTGAGACATTGCCCTTCTTTGTAAGTATTAAAATTATCTCCCTTATGTTGTTGTTGTCGTACCCTGGCTTAAAGACTCCAGGGATCATCCCAACAGCAAAGCACTTGAACACTATGGTACAAATGCACCAGCTAGGGATGAGAACACTACGTGTGTGACCGTTTTTGATTGCCCCGCCATGTGTGCAGCCACACTCCGACTTCCCTTCTTCTTCTTCTTCTGGGTTCCCAGGCCATATGGCCATAATGGGTAAGGTACGTATGTGTCCGGTTTCCAGTTTTCACTGGTCTCCCCGCTGCGTACAGCCGACACATTCTGATTTCGGAGGAGCTCAATGGAGAACAAAATATTTGTAAGATTGTTTTTGAAAAAAGGCAGGAGAACGGGCCACAAAAAGTCAGAAAGATAGTAGATGATAGAAAACAAAGGGAAAAGGCAGAGTCAAAGAGAGTGACAGATTAGAGGAAGTTACAAGCACAGAACTTCCAGAAGGTGGGGGAACTATTATACAAAAGACCCCCCGGTATCCCCACGGGGGGGGGGGACTTCCCTTATAAGACCCCTCCCTTATAAGACCTCATTTTGGATGATTCTATAAAGTCTTATAAGGGAGGTTCCACTGTAGTCGCATTCTTTACCTCCTTCTATCTGGTGATTGCGTAGCATCTCCATCTCTTCCCTACACCTCTCCAATTCGGCGTAGTACTCTTTATCGCACGCCTCGTCATCGTCATCGCTGTCCATCGGGCGAATCAATATGCAGGGGTCAGGGTCGTAGAGGTAGTTGGACAAATTGGACTGCATGAAAGTGACGCCCGGTGGGAGCCTCGATTCCACCGTTGAAATGTCCGCATTCTCCTCCATTATAGCCGTGCCTGCAGGGAAAAAATTAAATTGCATTCGAGCCAGGGTACTGCAACCACCCAACAAATTCTCAAACAAAGTGGCCCTTTAGACTACATCTGATACATTTTTGTAAGCTCTATATAAATGCTGTCCAGACTAAAGCGGAACCCCCAATATCTGGGTGCCCGTTAACTCATTCGCATCGCAACGATTTTGAATTGTTAAAAAAACTCACAAATCACTCCAGCCATACACATAAACAAAAGGAGAAATGAAAGAAGATTACGGGTTTTTACTTCAGGTTTAGACATAGGGAAGTGGTAGATGAGACTTTTTTTTATATAGAGAGACTTTACATAGAATTTTTTGACAATAAGGCAATATTTTTTTCTCCAATTTCGACTAAAGCCGTGTACACACATAAGCGGATATTCCATGCGGAAACGTGTGCGCAATCCATAAATAAGTGAAACAAAGAAGGGAAAATATTTGAGCACGTGTTCGAATTTCCCCTATATGCGTAAACTTTTATCCTTCTTTCTTCCACTTATTTAGGGTTTTCCATACGGAACTTGCGCATCTAATGTGAACCCGGCCTTATGCGCCTAATAAACGAGGGTGCCCTATTAGTGAACAAAATCGTGAGAAGAGAGGCAACGATTGCCGTGCTCAGTACAGTCTAGACTTCGAAAGCGGTCAAGAGTCGCCGATACGACAAATACTCACGTTAAAATGCTTCGAAATCCCTATTATCGTCCGAGATACCGTCAAAAAGATGCTATAACCCTTCATTGGATGTAAAAATCATCGTTGCATAGAGCTTAAAATGCCATAATTCTACCAGTTTTCATGAAGAAACGTCCAAACACAACAAATGGAAGTTTATTTGAAAGGGGAGCCAACTCTCGTTTATGAAAGCATAGGGCCTAATGGCGGTCGGTAAGCGTTTACCGGACGCGTACGGGCTTCGAAGTTTGACTTTCTTTTGTGAGGTGTGTATCACCTTATAAACGAGGGCACCTTTGTTTTTAATTTTTTTCAGATTCTTCTTTAAAAAATGCCCTATTCGCCTTATACACACAAGCGCCTAATGGTCCGAAAAATATGGTACATGTAAGGCACCATGCTATACTGTGTACTTTCTGTCGTTGCTCTCTCTGTATCATTAAATGTAAGATACCATGTTATACTGTGTTTTTTGCTGTGTGTGTATCACTAAATGCAAGGTACCATGAAAAAAAAGAAATTTATATTCACACAATTAACAGCAAAAAGAGAAAAGAAAATGATACAAACACACTCACTTCCAACAACAATGGTCAAGCATCGACTGGACGACGAAGAAGACTCAACGGAGGAAGAAGAAACAGGGGAGGTAGACGCAGCAGCAGTAGATGTAGCGGTGGTGGTGTTAGCGTCGAAAAGCGGCGCTAAAGCATGACTGGACACGCTCATGTTTCCCGACAAGTCCAGTCGCCGCAAAGATGGGTTCAATGCCAGCACATGTACAATACCTGAATAAAATTATCAGGAACAGTGATTCACAACAGCAGTTTGCAAGACACTGCATGCCTTTTCCCTTTGCTTTCTATCATCTACTATCTTTCTGACTTATTGGTCCATTCCCCTGCCATTTTAAAAACTTCTTCTTCTTCTTCTTTGATCGCTCAGACAGATTCCTGTCATATATGAGCGCAGATGCGTCATGCTGCCATTATGCGCCTAACTAAGACAGCAAGTCCGACTTCGGCTGGTTTTTAAAAACAAATCTTCCAAATCATTTTTTCTCCTTTGAGCTCCCCCGAAATCGGAATGTGTCGGCTGTATGCAGTGACCAGTAAAAATTAAAAACAGGACACATATGTACCTTACCCATTATGGCCATATGGCCTGGGAATGCAGAAGAAGAAGACTGACACACACACACACACAGGGCAGGATGAAAAAAAGCTTTGTCAGCTTATTCTTTAACCATCAATTAAAGATGATTTTGACTTGACTTGACACACACACACAGATGACCCTGACCTTGGTCTCTGATGTTGGGGCAGATCCTCAAGGTCAAGGACTCCAGTCGACCAGACAAGGCCAGCTTCTGGAGAAAGTCGTCATCCACCTGACAAAACACACCACACACTATGCACTTAACACAGGAACAAATCTTTCCATCCTTCGATCTTCTTCTGCGTTCCTAAAATCGAGACTAACGCGAAAGCAGGGTTCCCAGGGCTTTCAGCTATCCCCAAGTAAGGACTTGTAAGGACCTGTAGGCCTAAGGATAATCTGCATCTTTTAGCCAACGATCTTGAAAGGGACACTTTCCCAGCATTGTGAACAAGGTCTAAGCAGATACAGGGTTCCCAGGGCTTTCAGCTATCCCCAAGTAAGGACCTTGTAAGGACCTGTAGGCCTAAGGATAATCTGCATCTTTTAGCCAACGATCTTGAAAGGAACACTTTCCCAGCATTGTGAACAAGGTCTAAGCAGATACAGGGTTCCCAGGGCTTTCAGCTATCCCCAAGTAAGGACCTTGTAAGGACCTGTAGGCCTAAGGATAATCTGCATCTTTTAGCCAACGATCTTGAAAGGAACACTTTCCCAGCATTGTGAACAAGGTCTAAGCAGATACAGGGTTCCCAGGGCTTTCAGCTATCCCCAAGTAAGGACCTTGTAAGGACCTGTAGGCCTAAGGATAATCTGCATCTTTTAGCCAACGATCTTGAAAGGGACACTTTCCCAGCATTGTGAACAAGGTCTAAGCAGATACAGGGTTCCCAGGGCTTTCAGCTATCCCCAAGTAAGGACTTGTAAGGACCTGTAGGCCTAAGGATAATCTGCATCTTTTAGCCAACGATCTTGAAAGGGACACTTTCCCAGCATTGTGAACAAGGTCTAAGCAGATACAGGGTTCCCAGGGCTTTCAGCTATCCCCAAGTAAGGACCTTGTAAGGACCTGTAGGCCTAAGGATAATCTGCATCTTTTAGCCAACGATCTTGAAAGGAACACTTTCCCAGCATAGTGAACAATGTCTAAGCAGATAGAAAAACTATGGCTGACACAGATATACGCGTTTTCTCGCAAAACGACACCAGGATAAAGAACGAGATTTCAGTCCAATTTCTCTTGACAACTCGCGGTGCATCGTTCGTCTGCTAAGCAGTCAGTTAAAACGGGAAGGTGGGGGAGGGGAGTAAGGTGAAGTAGGTGCTGAGTGATGTTTCTCAAGTGTAAAAGTGCTGCTTCTGCGATCTATTTTGAGTATCTGTCAGGACTTGTAAGGACCTTGAAGTGAATGTAAGCACTTGTAAGGCCTTACTTGGAGATTTCAATTGGTCAAGACTTATAAGGACTGGTAAGGCCCCTATGAACCCTGGAAAGGCAGATTCGAACTCGCATCATTTTTTATTTAGTACATTCTAGTCACAGAGACTTATCTCTGTGAAATTCGGGCTGCTCTCCCCTGGAGAGCGTGTCGCCGCAAGTGCAGCGCCTACCCAATTTTTTTTTTTTTGGGGGGGGGGGGGAGAACAGGGTGAGGAGGGGGTGTGGGCACACTTGGAAAACCTAGCTATCAATTTGGCCATACCAGGCAGCGGGATTTCTCTCTGCTCTTACCGACTTTCAACTGCCGTGCAATTTTTAAGTGCGAAAAGCGCACAGGTCAGACTAGCTTTAACCCTTTCGCCGCCAGCCATTTTTCAGCAAAAAAATACCATTAAACTTAACTGGGTAGAGAAAAAAAAATTATCAGCAATATTGGGAATTCCTCTGTGACATCTATAACACTAGGCCTGTCCTTACCTCCCAAAATCAAGAAAACAGGGTCTTCAAATAACAGGCCCTGATTTGATGCCTTTTAGAGACATGGGTGTTAAACCATTGTGGTGCCTAAATGCGACGTTGGCGGTGAAAGGGTTAAGTCCCAGGACTTGACGTTCATGTATCATTGGGGCTTCAGCCACGGACGCTTAGCAAAAACACCACACCATGGAAACAAAGCTAAGCAAGAGCACATCATTTGATACTTTTTTAAAATCATACTCCATAACAGTTGATCAAAATTGTATTTATGTTTCCCCCCTGAAGACGGAGTGTGGCTGCCCACGTGGCGGGCTAATCAAAAACGGTCACACACATAATGTTCTCATCCCTAGCTGATGCATTTGTACCATAGTGTTCAAGCGCTTCGGATGCTGGGATGATCCCTGGAGTCTCTTAGCCAGGGTATGTCAACAACAACAAAATATTATGTTCAAAGAGACAAACCAAGAATGAAAAAAAAATCCCCCCCCCAAATCAGCTTCTTAGTAACAGTTAAAAAACAAAAATATGTGATATGTCACAAACAAATGCTACATAATAACAGAGTGGGAGGACGGGGTGGGGGGTGGGGGGTGGGGTGTAAATGAGTGGACTGTGTTAAAAGAGAGAGCAAGGCAGACATTTTATTTAACAAAGAAGGGCAACTCTCACCGCTTCGATGTAGCTGAGGTCAAGGGTAGACAACTGCTTCAGGTTCAACAAGGCCCACAATCCTTCGCTGGTGATGGCCGGTCGACAAGCTTGCAGCGTCAGAATCCTGCCCACATCAGTCGACAGGATTATTCCTTTTGTTGCTACAATGAGCAACTAAGGACGCGCATTTTACCGCCAGGGGGCAGTCAAACCAGTAGGGGCTTAGCGCACGATATTCTTAGTTGGGGTAGTTAGTGAGAGAGAGAGAGAGAGAGAGAGGGAGAGAGTCCCTCCCTCTCTCTCTCTTTATCCCCAACTAAGAATATAGAGAGGATTAGCCCCACTCGAGCGTTATGCTACCTGGCGGTCAAATTGGCGAGCTAGGTTAACCTAGATAATAAAGATGATTTGGATTTGGAATGACCATTGTGAATCTTGACGATGTCGTATATGTATGTGTGCGTGTCTGTGCTTTTCGAAACCAAAAGTTCCCACCTTAACAAGTAATGTAAGCATGCACATGGGAATGTGTGTGTAAATTATATTTGTGCATTGCCTTTAGTAGGTTCGCCAGTAAAGGTAAAGATGTGCCACCCCCCTACATTTCTCGGTTAATTGTATTTTTCCATTTGTGCCTTTCTTACCATACATAAAGCTGTATTTTAGGAACATTTTCAGCTGATTCTCTTTTTGGAATACTAACCCTAACCCTAAACCTACCCCTACCCCCCACTATGTACTGCAGTACACCGCGATTTGTCACAGTTGTGGTTCGTTGCGTTTTTCCGTCTTATAGGGTGGGGGGTAGGGTTAGGGATAGGGTTAGTATTCCAAAAAGGTTATTAGCTAAAAAGGTTCCTAAAATACAGCTTTATGTATGGTAAGAAAGGCAAAAACGGAAAAATACAATTAACTGAGAAATGTAGGGGGGGTGGCACATCTTGACCTTTACTGGTTCGCCTTTCATGTGTGTGTGCGTGCATGCGTGCGTGTATGTGTATATGTGTGGGTAAAGATTGTTTGTGTGTTGCTTTTAATAGGTTCACCTTTGATGTGTGTGTGTGTGTCAAAGCCCAAAAATACTTTATTATTATGTCAGGTGAAATTACAGTGTGGTCTCATACAAGCACAATACAAGCAAGGAAACACATTTGCATGCATAAAAAATGGAAACAAAACTAAGGAAAAATGGATAACAAATCATGCTTCGCAAGAAGTTGGACATAGTTTGGGTCGATACAAGCGACTATCAAAACATTAAGAACTGCCCTCTTTCCCACCATTTCTATCCTGGCATTCATTTATTCACCCCCACCCTACCCCCAAACCCTCTCCAAGTCACCCCAAGCTTTCACATATTTTGTGTGTGTGTGCGTGTGAGTGTGCGCGTTGGTGTTCTTGTTGCTGTTGGCATTATTGTTGCATTTGTGTAAGATACGTACTTCTTTACGTTCTGTCAGTTGTGTACCTTTTTCAAGATATGTATTTTTGCAAAATATGTACTTTCATCATGTTCTGATTGCATAAGATAATGTATATTCAATGTTGTATTTACGTTAGATATGCAAAGCACTTAGAGCCCTAACTCGGAGAATAAGCACTATATAAATTAACATTATTATTATTATCCCTGTGGGGATACCAGGGGGTCTTTCGTAAAAACAGTTCCCCCACCTTCTGGAAGTTCTGTGCTTGTAACTTCCTCTAATCTGCTACTCTTTGACTCTGCCTTTTTCCTTTGCTTTGTGTCATCAACTATCTTTCTGACTTATTGGCCCATTCTCCTGCCTTTTTTCAAAGAAATCTTCCAAATAATGTTTCTCCTTTGAGCTCCTCCGAAATCGGAATGTGTTGGCTGTACGCAGCGGGGAGACCAGTGAAAACTGAAAACCGGACACATTATGTACCTTACCCATTATTGCCATATGGCCTGGGAATGCAGAAGAAGATGAAGAATTATTATTATTATTATTATGTAAATATCAACATGGTTTTGCATAATCCCTCTTTTTCTTGTCGCTTTGAATTGGATATCCGCAATGTGATCGTGTTAACTTGCTTTCACTAGATCTGACGAAAAGTAATGTATGAATATGCATAATGCAAATCTTACCATGAGTAATATATTTTGTGGGTGGTTGTATTGCTATGAAGCAAGGTAGGTAGGTGGGTAGGTAGGCATAGGGCTATTTATAGGCCTCGCGGCCCTTTTAATAGTTTTATGCCCCTTCTCAGAGAATTTGACTTTTGACATTTTTAATATTTTTTTTAAAGTGGTTTGTGTCTCCTTAAACTTAAACTAATCAAAAAGTTTTTTAAAAAATATTTTATTTTTTTAGAAATGGCTTTGTTTATTCATCAAAACTTTAAAATTTTGTTTTCAAATTTGGGTTTTCGTCCAAAAGATTTTTGAGTTCATTAATGTTAGGTGCATTCTTTATGTTAATTGGTAGATTATTCCACATCTGAACAACACGGTTAGTAAAAAAACAGTTTGAATCAAGTCAAATTTAAGTGCACAAATTGGACATTAACCCCTTCACTACATCGCTGCCTGATGCAAACATCATTACCGGCTTGATGTTGCCTAAAAAGAAGAATGATTACACATAAAATGTGCAACAAAACTCTCCACTGTCAGTGATTCATTTTAGACAGAATTGCTGGTTGATCCAAGCTTAATTTTCAATTTGAAATCGTGGTTACTTGCATCAAAATCGGAGTCACTAGTCATTATTATCACTGTTAATGAAAACTATTACAGCATTTTCTGCTGCTCATGCACTGCCGATATCTGGACATTTTTAAGATATAAAAAAAAGAAAGAAAGAAAGAAAGAAAGAAAGATGCCCAACATACTGTATCTTCCGGACTATAAGGCGATACTATTTCCCCAGACTGAGACCCCTGCGCCTTATAATATGACTACTAACAGAGTAAGAAAATATAATAACAGAATCTGAATTTTGCGTAAAATTTGGGGGGTGCACCTTATAGTCTGAAAAATACAGTAAATGAAACGAAGAGTTATGAAGAGAAAGAACTTGAAAAATGTGGTTTGAATTGAAAAACAACATGGGTTCAGATAACACTTTTAGACTCATAAATTGTTGTTACGAGAATACTCAGAGTTTTGCACTGACTGGCGTTCTCCAGCTATGAGCATACATCAGAATGAGTTAAGAAATGCTAAGATCTAATTGCTTTCCAACTTTTTTTTCTCACTTGTTTGCATACTTGCAAAACAAAGCATAGAGGCACTCAAGTGCACAGACACACACAAAAAACCACAGCATAACACACACACACACACACATACTGAAAGACACACTGACTGTATATGGGGACAGCCCTCGGCAACAGCTTTTAACACATTGTTGGAGATCTGCTTGATGTAGTCTAATCTCAGCTCTCTCTGTAAAACATACGGAAAAAAAATAATACAATAAATAAAATTAATAGGCAAACATATAATAACAACAAAGTGAGATGATGGAGAGAAAACAATCACTGACAAAGTGCAAACCTTTAAAGGTGCAGTCCGGCGGGTGAGCGATTGTTTTCGTTTTGCACCTCTGCGGTGGAACAGGTTTGGGGGGAAAGAAAATGGCGCCCATTCTAATGATAGGAAGCCATTTTCTTTCCCCCCAAACCCGTTCCACCGCAGAGGTGCAAAACGAAAACAATCGCTCACCCGCCGGACTGCACCTTTAAAAGGTTTCTATAAATTTATTAAACACTAAACAAATGACAATGAAAAAGGAGATAACAGAAAGTACTGACAAAAGCGAACAAAAAAATTGCAAAAATTGGTTTTGAAAAAGTGGATGAGTGGTGGATGGACAATATACATAATAAAGGGCAAACTCACACCATTCTAAGAAAACCATAAATTTTGGTTTCATTAAGTGTGTGTATGTGTGTGTGTGTGTGTGTGTGTGTGTGTGTATGTGTGTGTGTGTGTGTGTGTGTGTGTCTGTCTGTCTGTGTCTGTGTGTGTGCGTGTGCGTGTGCGTGTGTGTGTGCGCGTCAATCAATCAACTTTTACTGTCTTTACAAGAAAGAAATTGTTTACAAGAAAAAAAGTCTTTACAACAAAGAAAATGCTGTGTATGTGTGTGTGTGTGTGTGCTTGCATGTGTGCGTGCATGCATGCATGTGTGCATGTGTATGTGTCTAAACATGTGTGCGTGTGGATGTGTGTGTTTGAAAGACAGCAATAAACAATAAAAAAACAAACCAACATGCACACAAATTGTAACGAACCAAGTGGTGGAGGCCGCCCAAAGATATCCACGGAACTCCTGACGTGTTCTCTGTTATAAAAAAAAAGAAATGAGAATAAACGAAAGAAAGAAAAGACAAGAAAAAGATATCAAGTTCTATGACCTTTGACTCTTAAAGACCCACCACGTCACGTGTCAAAATCACGATTTTCACGTGTTTTCCCTCTTATAGCTGGTAAGAAATCTTAAGAAATCTTCCAAGCATAAGAGGGAATGTGACACGTGACATGGGGGGTCTTTAAGATGAAAGCAGTCTGCTTTGCCGTACACATCAACAATCAGCAACATATGTATTGAAATTGAACAAAGGTGGAGCTTTGGTGGAGGGGAGTTAATTAGAAAGAGAGTGTTCCCCCTTTGTTCAATTTCGTTATCTCCTCTCTCAGCCTCACTATTTCATTCTACAATATGTATTGATTTGCTAGCTAGCAAATTGATAGCTAGGTTTCTCAAGTTAAAATTGGGTGGCGCGCCTCTGGATGCGACGCGCTCTCAGGGTGGGAGCAACCCGAATGTCACAGACACCTCTGTGACTATAAAGTACCTAATACCTAATACTTCTGCAAATGGTTACCTAGTAGGCTTAAGTCTAATCGCCATACCACACAATGCAACAGAATGCTTCATACCCACCGCTATGGAACAAGTTGTGGGCAAAGTCCAACAAGCGTAGCTTGGTCAGCTTCTGCAGAAAAAACAACAGATGCAATCTTCTTATTATTAGTATTCTTCTTCGATCGCTCAGACAGTTTCCTGTCAATTATGAGTGCGGATGCGTCATGCTGCCGTTATGCGCCTAACTAAGAAATAGTTAGGCCCAGCAAGTCCGACTTCAGCTGGAGGAAATGTTTTTGAAAGTGTTTCGTGAAAAAAGGCAGGAGAATGGACCGGTAAGGCAGAAAGATAGTAGATGACAGTAATCAAAAGAGAAAAGGCAGAGTCAAAGAGAGTGACAGATTAGAGGAAGCTACAAGCACAAAACTTCCAGAAGGTGGGGGAACTATTTATACAAAATAACCCCCGGTATCCCCACGGGGAAAGCAGACGCAATGAAAACTATGCAAGTTTGAAAAAGGGAGCTGTCTAAAGTCAAATGTTTATCCAATTCGGTCTCGCCCTTTCTTTCTAGTTCGACAAAACTGAACCGAATGTCGAGTCCTTTGGATGGGGGCTTAAAGCCAGTTTGACCCGTGCGCTTTACGCACGTAAGAATCCTACGGCAGTTAAAAGTCAGTAAGAGCAGGGAGAAATCCCGCTGCCTGGTATGACCAAATTGATATCTAAGTTTCCCAAGTGTGTCCCAAGACCCTAACCCCCCACCTCCCCAAAAAATAATGGGTAGGCGCTGCACTTGCTGCAACGCAAATTTCACAGATCAGTCTCTGTGACTAGAATATACCAAATACCAAAAATAAAGTCAAGGGTAAACACATGGGTGCAACTCCACAAAATGAAAAAAAACTGAAAGGCAGGGGTCCAGGGACCCATGGCCCCGGCAGGGTACAGGGGCAGAGCCCCGTCGGACGATTCAGGGGGGCAACTTAAGAGAGAGAGAGAGAGATAACGAGACAGACACACAGTTAAAATAATAGATAAAGACAGTTTTGATAAAACTTGTAAAATTATTACATTGCCTTTTAAACTTCCAAGATAGAACAACTAAGTTCAAAATGCCCCAAATCGCTTGTAGTCACATTTTTTGGGGGGTGAATTTTAAAAAAATGAACTTCAGTTTCTGGTGACATTAAAAATACTGAAATCAGTGTAAAACTGAAAGAGTAGCACCCATGCAAACACCAAGAAAACGACTTTTACGACACCTGCAAGATGACTACACAACATTGTAAAAGTGTCAACAACAAAAACACCCCACAATTTTGACAAGATTCAATAGAGTTAAAGTGTGACCATTTTCATTTACACTATAGTTTATTTTTAAAATTCATAGTTTGCGTTCGTAAAGAGAGGAGATCTAAACTAAAAATCTAGTATCCACAGGATGATTTTTTTCCTTTGAGCTCCTCCGAAATCCGAATGTGTCAGCTGAATGCAGCAGGGAGACCAGTGAAAACTGAAAAACGGACACATACATACCTTACCCATTATGGCCATATGGCCTGGGATTCAGGGAACGCAGAAAAAAAAGAAGATCCATCATTCATAGATTCTTAATTCGCAGAACATTATTGCTCTCCATACAAAATTGGATCAAAATCAATTCATCAAAAAGAAAAACCCGAAGGTACTGATGGGACAAGGAGAGGCACTAGCCCTACCTGCCCTACCAACACAAGAGCAGCCCTATAATAACCCTGGAGGCCCGTGTTGTGTTACAGGGGTGTAGTAGGCACACCACAATATTCTAAAAACACCGTAATTTTCAGACTATAAGGCGATATTTTTTTCTCCAATTTCAACCTATGCGCCTCATAAACGAGTGCACCCTATTAGCGAACAAAATCGTGAGAAGAGAGGCAACGATTGCCGTGCTCAGTACAGTCTACTGTGAGTCACAACATCGAAAGTGGCAACGAGTCGCCGATACGACGAATACTCATGTTAAAATGCTTCAAAATCCCTATCATTGTCCGAGATACCGTCCAACAGATGCCATAACCTTTCATTGGATGTAAAAAGCATTGTTGTAGAGCTTAACATGTCATAATTCTACCAGTTTTCACGAACAAAAGTCCAAACACAACAACAGGAAGTTGCACAAACGGAAGTTCGATTACATAAAAGGGGAGCCAACTCTCGCTTATGACAGCAGTAATGGCGGTTGGTAAGCATTTACAGGACCCGTACAGGCTTCGAAGTTTGACTTTCTTTTACGAGGTGCCTTATAAACGAGGGCGCCTTTTTCTTTCTTTTTTTTCTCTCCATTTTTTTGTTGAAAATTGCCCTATTCGCCTTATACACACAAGCGCCTAACGGTCCGAAAAAGATGGTAACCTGCCAAAAGACACACCTTCTAAACAACCTGCTCAAACAATCCACAACATATGTGGTAATTTCAAAATCCATTTTGAATGGGCCAATAAGTCAGAAAGATAGTAGATCTATGACAGTAAGCGAAAGGAAAAGGCAGAGTCAAAGAGAGTGACAGGAGTTACAAGCACAGAACTTCCAGAAGGTGGGAGAACTATTAGTATGAAAGACCCTCCAGTATCTCCACGGGACGAGACTCATGGAGGGGGTGAGGTCATCCAGCTCCCCGTATGGAGGCACGAGGCATCCACCCACTGCCCCAGCATAATCTGTTTAATTTGTTGAGTGGCTCAGTGGTAGCGCATTCGCCTCGTGTCAAGTAAACCCGAGTTCAAACCCTGGGTACAGGGGATTTTTCCTCTCACTTTGCACTAGGCCTTACGGTCTGAATGTGGAGTCTTTCGGATGAGACGATAAACTGAGGTCCTGTGTGCCCATGCACTTAGCACATGTTAAACCCAGTGGCAACAAAAAAGTTGTCATTTGGTCAAAATTTACCACCACCCCATTCCTTCCTTATCAGTCACATAAAAATCGCATACATGGAGGGCGCGACTCTGGCTGCGACGCGCTCTCCAGGTGGGAGCAACCCAAATTTCACAGAGATGCTTCTATGACTATAAAATACCTAATAATAATAATCAAGCTAATCAAACTAGGCATTATATTCGTTTCTTACCATGATGGCTTGGACGGATAGCTCGGTCAGTCGGCGACAATGGTCCAGTCGGAGTTCAGTGACCTCCGGACATTTATTCGCCAACATCTCGAGACAGTAATTTGTCAGCTGCAGGCATGAAACAAAGGTACAAACAATTAATACACAGAAATACATCACAGACACACACAAATATTGTATGTGCACATTTCAATACACGAAGCAAGATAATCAACCACACACACACCAGGCATGGTAGTTAGGGCAAAGTGAGTTTCACGGAAGAATATCTAACCGATTCTGCATTTCAAGATGTCGACTCAAACAAAAATGCTGAAGTTGGGCGTCAAAACGAAGAAGAAGAAGAAGAAAAAGAAGCACTAGGATCACAAATCTGTAAACGTGTGGCGTGAGCTAGGCCGCGCACGACTGCTAACTTCGGCGGGAAGTTGCTTGTTCAGTCATTCACATCCGGTTCCGTGAAGTGATTGCATAGGTTTTAACGCACGTAATTTTAGGCACCCAAGCGATTTTGTACCCCGGCTTTTTTTGTGTGTCAAATTTTCACTTTCGCGGATTTTCCGCGATTCGCGGAGGTCTACCATGCCTGCACACACACACAGTCACACACACAAACCCACACACATATGACACACACACAAACATGCACGCTTGCGCCATGCACACACACAGAACACACACATGTGCTCACACACAGAGTTGCAATTGTACGTGTATCTGCAATTTATTATCAAGTTATCACAGATACAACTTAAAATTGCTTATCAAACTCGGGCACTTTTGATGTTAACACAATATAATATGAAAAAGAAAAAAAATATTTAACTCTTCTAATGGCATTATATATTATTTATTAAAAAAATTTTGACGTTCTTGGTTGTCCGTTGCAACTCAACCAACAAGAGGGGAGTAACTATTTTTTCGAGTGTGCATGCATTGCTTTAATGGAAAAATCACTGACATAAGCTCTGAAAATAGACAAACACATGGCGAGGTACTTGGCAGTGAATGTCTATGTATTTTGTGGGAATTAAGTGTGATGTACTGCACTGGAAGAGTTAACACAAACTACATAGTTTCAAAACAGGCTAGGTATTATAGAGATGTAGCAAGCATGTTGAATGCATTGTCTTTATGCAAACCTGAGGGCAGTTGCTGGCCAGAAGAACCTTCAAATGAGGCCCCACCATGTGAAAACACTGCACACACACCATAGTGTTGAAAAACAATCATTTCATAAAGGCTAAGCTAAAAAAAGCACAGCAAAAAACCACACACACACACAGTTTATTCTCCAATGCATGCATGCATGCATGTGGCACGCACACACAAAAAGACATAGACACAGATATAAACAATACCACACACACACACACACATCACATACCCTTGCATGCATGTTCGCACGCACATGTATTCACAAGCACATGCGAACACACATACACATCACATGCCCTTGCACGCATTTTCGCACGCACATGCATTCACAAGCACATTGTTGCGAACACACACACATACACATACCATTGCATGTATGTTCGCTTGCACATGCATTCACGTGCACACACACACACACACCTTGCCTGTGATGAAGGTGCTACCACTGATGTCCAGGTACTGCAGCTTCTGACAGTTCTTCAACAGCCACCACAGCCTGCACACACACACACACACACACACACACACACACACACATTCATGCAAGCACACACACACATACATACATACACACATGATACACACACATGCACATATGCTGGCAAGCACACACACACACGCACACACACACAAACACACGTGTAGACACACACTTGCACACGCACAAACACACACACACACATATACGCATGCACGCACACACATGCGCGCACACACATGCGCGCACACACACACACACGCACATGCACGCTTGCACACACAGACACATGCACGCAAGACACACACATACACACTAACTGTTGACATGCATATTGTGTACAGCAAGATACTTTCACAGGTTACTTCTGAGTAGGCTGAGGCATTTCACAAATGAACACAAAAAATGTCAGTCCCCTTTTCTGTATGCCTTTAGAAACAACTATAGATGATAATAATTAATATGCAAACATTTTTCTTTTCCAAAAAATCACAACATGCCAATGTATATTTGCATAATAAATAAACATTGCAGATATATTAACAGGATATATGTTTGAAACATACTTGTTAATGACTTTCTACTGTCACTTTTTTTTTTAAAATTAAACAAAACAAAACAAACACAAAAAACACATATTGATTGCATCGCCTTGGCTTAAGGCTGTGTCAGACTAATTGACATAAGCCGGAACACCAAGGCTACATCAAAAATGTTGTTATGCTATGCATAGTTATGCGGGGATTGTCTTTAGCCATGGCAAGCTCCTAGCATAACATCATCAGTCCAAAATCCTCTGAAGTCGGAGTTTGGCTGCCCACATGGCGGGGTAATAAAAAGCGGTCACACACATAATGTTCTCATCCCCTAGCTGGTGCATTTGTACCATAGTGTTCAAGTGCTTCGGCTGTTGGGATGATCCCTGGAGGTTTCTTTAAGCCAGGGTACGACAACAACATATTTCATTTTTGGTGACAAATTATCAAAGAGCTAAAGAGAGAACAGCTAGTTCTACATACAAACTGAACCATACCCAGGGGCTCCCAATCGTACCGCAAAACAAGGGGTCCCAGGGACTCTTCACTTACAGCTTACACTGATAAAGGGTCCTAGACGCGGGATAGAGGGTCCCTGTGGCATTGCAAATGCTAAAAATAATTTTTCTAGTGCATCACTGGGACCCCCTGCACCATTCTTTTAGAGGGTCCTTTAGAATGTTAGTGCTTCATAGACCCCCAAATGGGGGTCCCTGGGAGCCCTGCAATACCAATGAAATTTGTTGTTCTTGAATAAAGGAAAATGATACCAACCCTTTCTCCGAGACATGGCTACACCCTTGAAGATTGATCCACTGCAACAAAAAAGCAGTAAACAAAATGTAGAATTTACAGCCCCAAATTAAAACAATAAGAAATAATTTCACAAAATTCATCCATCCCCAATCACACACATTTTTTTCAAAAGTACATACCATAAACTGCGCACTATAAGACGCTACTTTTTTCCTCAACTTTGGCCCATGCGGCTTATAGACTGATAACGGCTTATCTGTGGATTTTTTTTTCCATTCTACATTTATCAATAATTATGATTAAATCTGTTTCTGGCCACATTCTTCAGCCTATTTTGAGCTTCTTTAGACTCAAAAACTGTTTTTTGGTAATCAATAGATTCAAATCTCATGTTTAAAGTGTCTAAGAACATTAAATACCTGTGTTCTAATATGAGAATGTGTATATTTGTGTTGGTTTGTGCACATACCATTTTTCTCTGCGGCTTATAAACTGGTGCGGCTTATATGCTATATGTGAATAAATACCTAATATTAAGTCAATTTTAAGGGATTAAGGGATGCGGCTTATATACAGTGTGCCTAATTGTGTCTTATAGTCCAGTTTTTACGGTACTATAGGAATGTAAAAGTTAAGTCACACAACAAAAACACATGAAGACAAAATGTGTGGCAAGTGAGAACACAAACAACTAGAAACAAAAACATACAATGAATGTAATACCCCCTACCCACCCACCAACAAAAAAAAGAAAAGGAAAAAGAAAAGAAAGAAAAGTACCACACAAACCTCCCTATATAAGACCTTCAAAAAATCCATCCCAAATGAGGTCTTAAAATGGGAGGGAGTTGCTTAAAGGGAGTTAATTTTAATACTTACAAAGAAGGCCAATGGTCTCAGAGATAGAAGGTCTTATAATGGGAGGGAGTCTTATAAGGGAGGGGTCTTATATGGGAGGTTCCACTGTACATCAATATTGGGGAAAACAAAGTTCTTTGTTTTTCAACAGACTTTTAACAGAGGCAACATTCCAAGCTAACGAATCTCATTAACCCCTTCCCTGCCCAGTCTACTACGGGATGTGTAATATCATTGATGATGTCATAACTTTTGATGTCATAGCCCTGGAATGATGGTTTTGGGTTTAGACAAGTCAGGAAAGACATCTCTCAAGACCATTTTATCGGACTGAGTCTAACAGGTCTCTTTTAAATCATATAGTAAGAAAATCGATTAATTTCTGTTCTCCTCTGGCAGTGGAGGGGTTTAACCACACACACACATACACCGTAGAATATCACGATTAGTAGATAGACGTTTAAATGAATGACACACACACACTCACTCACACAGAGCTTAAAGCTGTGTATAATGTATCTGTGCACCCTTTTTTCATTTTGATATGTGGAACACTGTGTTCATATTGTATTGTTATTTTCATAAGCTTTCTGTTTGTTGCTATAAATATTGATATGCTCCTTTTCTTTCTGTAAATATTTATATGTTTCTTCTCTCTCTTTTTTTGTCTATGTCCTTAACCAGTATGGCTTATGATTTGTGCATTTATTTTGGTTTATGTTTCAGTTTATAGATGGCTTGATGAAAAAAAAAGCATGTATGTTTGCTTATTCAATGTCCATCTTTAAATAAAAAAATTACTTTTGACACCACTACACACACACTCTCTCATTCTCTCTCTCATCTCTCTTCTCTCTCTCTCTCTCCACACACACTATACCACACACACACACACACACTGACAACCACGCCAACCAAGTCTTCTGGCAGTCTTGGATGATTATATCCTCTAAATGTGAAACACACACAAATGCAGAAAGAGATTAGAAACACTGAAAACGTGGGGTTTTTTAAAAAGGATAAAGATTTTAGGCGAAGCCTACAATTCTTTCTTATAATCTGTCCTTGGTTAAACGGGTAACAAAACAAGAGAAAGACATAGAGAGAGAGAGAAGAAATACTCCACCGTTCTCAAATCTTTTTGGCCGTCTTGGACAGATCCCTCAGACCAACGTTGGTGGCGCACATCCCCCTCAGATTCAGTTTTCTCAGGTTGGGGCAGTAATGGCCTGAGAAAGACGTCAAATTTGACCCAAACCACACGCACCTCACGTCAACAAAAGGCGCCATGGGATCGTTTTTGGTTAAATGAATGATGCACCAAACAAACAATTCAAAACACACTCATTTACTATTATACAGACTTCCTCATTCTGACCTCATAATATATTTCAGGACATGCCATACAAGACACAGACCTGTTTACCCTGAAACTGGGCTTCATGTATTCAAGATCCCAAAATAAGAGTATTAATTTTTCACAAAAGACGAGTACTCCAACAGAGAAAGTTTAAAAAAACGGAGTGTAAACATGCATACATTTGTGTAACAACTATGGAAATACTGTGTCAAAAGAATCATCCATCCAGTAAATTTACAACAACAATAACAACACACAAACACACCATATTTTTTTTTCATGTACCATATTAATCATATTTCTGTAAACAGGTCTGCAAAACCAAGTAGATTTAAATGAAAAAGAAACACAAACTACGCTATACAGCCCCACTCTGCATTGTAGCTACCTGTCTAAACTGACTCAGGAACGTCTAGTCTCAGGCTCACACACAAAACCTCGTCCAGTGAAATATGAACAAATAAAACAGGATCCAAATTCATATATGCACAATTCTCTGAGGTACACACACACACTCGGTCCTTGACCCCCCGTCCCCCCCCCTACACACACACACACACTTACTGATAATGGTCATGGCATATTCCGTCAACATACTGGTCGTGTGACCAAGGTCAAGGGCACGCAGGTTCGGCCCGCAGCGACTCAACATGGAGGTCAGTGTTTTGTCCGTTTTCACTAAAATGTCAACATAAAAAATAACATAAGGTATCTTCGATCGCTCAGACAGTTTCCTAACAAATTATGAGCGCTAGTATGCGTCATGCTGCTGTTATACGCCTAACTAAGAAATAGTTAGGCCCAGCAAGGTAGATTTCGGCTGGAGGTAATGTTTTTGAAAGTGTTTCATAAAAAAAAAAGTCAGGAGAATGGACTGGTAAAGGCAGAAAGACAGTAGATCATTAGATGACAGTAAGCAAAGGGAAAAAGCAGAGTCAAAGAGAGTGACAGCTTAGAGAGAAGCTGCAAGCACAGAACTTCCAGAAGGGTGGGGAACTATGTATACAAAAGACCCCCCAGTATCGTATCCCCACGGGGGAAATACAACAACAAAACAGAAATAAAATAAAATAAACAAAATAACTAAAATTCAGTGCTCACAGCTTTTTTCTAAACTAAACACAAGCATCAATACACACACTCACACGTGCACACCACATACACACATGGTCAACAAGACACATATTAATTAATAAAACAAGGGCATCGCCGAGCAGCAACGCATTGTGACAATGCAAAACCCGGCCTGAGTTATGTCCTGTCCCCCACCCCCAAATAAATACACCACTTTCCATCCTTACATAACGCGTAAAATACATAGCCCAAAATTTGAAGCGTTTCTGTTCAGTATTTCACGAGATACAGTTGAACTTTTATGCAAACTTCCTTGCATCATGGTTCACCACCACACAAAATTTGAAGCGATTCTGTTCAACAGTTCACGAGATAAAGCTGGGGGGAAAATTACATAGCCCAAATAATGAAATTTCGAGTTTTGAAGATCAAACTTCAGGGCTCAATGTCAGCACGGTGTTGATTACCAAAAGGAAGCTTCCTTTTCAAGCTGCCTACTCCTCTGCAAATTTTAATCAAAGTTCAAACAGTATTTTTTTTTAAGATACTCGATACACATATCCACACAAACCAATTGCCATACCTCGGCCTCTGGCCGGGTAATAAGGTCACACTTAACCTTGAGAACAAAGACCCACTTTATTTACACGAATGAGCCTAAATGTAAAACATACCCTCTATTGCGAACATGCAAAATCCTCTGAAAAATCTGATGCCGGGACATGTGTATGACATGCATGTTTGAACTAAGTAAAGATCATTTATGCGTCTATTTCCCTTGTGGGGATGGCTACCGGGGGGATCTTTTGCACCAATAGGTTCCACCACCTTCTGGAAAGTTTTGTGCTGGCAGCTTCCGCTGATCTGTCACTCTCTTTAACACTGGCTTTTCTTTTCTTACACACATCTACTATTTTTCTGACTTATTGGCCCATTCTCCTGCCCTTTTAAAAACAAAAATCTTCTAATGTTTTTTTTCTCCTTTGAGCTCCTCCGCAATAGGAATGTGCCAGCTGAATACAGCGGGGAGACCAGTGAAAATTTAGGTATTAGGTACTTTATAGTCAAAAATTCGGGTTGTGAAATTCGGGTTGCTCCCACCTGGAGCGCGTCGCTGCCAGAGGCGCGCCACCCCTTTTTTTTTTTGGGGGGGGGCATGCGATTTTTGTCACTGATGAGGAATGGAGTGGGGGTAAATTTTGACCAAATGACAAAAATTTTCGTTGCCACTGGGTTTAACGTAATGCTAAGTGCATGGGCACACGGGACTCGGTTTATCGTCTCATCCAAAAGAAAGACTTCACATTCAGACCGTAAGGCCTAGTGCCGAATGAGAGGAAAAATCCCCTGTACCCAGGTTCGAACTCGGGTTTACTTGACACGAAACGAAAGCGTGATACACTGTGCCACTCACATCACTCTACACACAATTTAAAACCATATGTACATCACCCACAATATGGCCGGGAAACGCAAAAACAAGAAGAAACACCGTGGAAAATCGCTTACGTCAAAACATTGGAGAGACAGAAATTAACTTTTTGAGATGCCAATATTTGATTTAAAAGACATGTCGTTAGCATGAGGATATTAACCCCTTGCAACGCCAATGTAGCATTTATTAGCACCACAGTGGTTATCCACCATGTCATAAAAGGCATCAAATCAGGGGCCTGTTTATGCAGAAGACCATTCTATTTAATTTTGGGAGGTAAGGAAGCCTAAGTTAGCAGTCCACAGAGGAATCGCAATAATTGCAAATATATTATTTTTCTCTACCCAGTAAGTTAATGGCCATTTTTTATGCTGAAAAAATGGCTGGCGGAGAAGGGTTTAAAATAGGAACAGAAAATATTGTTAGTACCCGGTGCTTTGATTATCCGTTGTTGAGTAGCAGGAACCACTGTACTTGTATTCTTCTTCTCTTCTTTTCTTCTGAGTTCCCAGGCCATATGGCCCATAATGGGTAAGGAACGTATGTCGTAAGTGTTTTTCTGTTTCACTGGTATCCAGATGCGCTACAGCCGACACATTTCGATTTCGGAGGAGATCAAAGGAGGAAAAAATATATTTAGAAGATTGTTTTTGAAAAAAAGGCAGGAGAATGGGCCAATAATCAGAGATAGTAGGATGACAGAAAGCAGATGGAAAAGGCACCAAAGTCAAAGAGAGTGGACGAATAGAGGAAGTTACAAGCACAGAATACTTCCAGAAGTTGGGGCGGAAATATTTTTACGAAAGATCCCCGGTATCCAACGTGGGAGAGCCGTAAGATACCGTACTGAATAACTTAAAACGTTGGAACAATTAAATCCTGGCAATGTCAGTGAAGTGCAGGCATTTCATTTACACACGAGTAGGTGGACCAGCTCCTCCTCACACGACTTACCACTGAAAAAAACAAACAAGCAGTTGAACACATTGGGCAACGAGCACAAACCAAGACAAAAAATACATACATACACACACACGCATGCATGCGGCAGATAAACAGTGGCAAACCTCCCTCATAAAGACCTCCCCCCCCCTAAAAATCCTAAAACAAGATAAGACTCCCTCCCACATAAAGACTACTTCTCCAGACAGTGCCATCATTTGTAAGTATTAAAGATTACCTCCTATAAGACCCACTACGATAAGACCAACTTATAAGGACCCTACCTTATAAGACCAAACCATTATAAGACTCCACCTTATAAGACCTCATTGGATGTGATTTGAGGTCTTATAAGGGAGCGTCCACAATATAATAGTTTTATGTCTACTATGCCACACACGCACAACAAAACAAACAACGCATGCACATGAAAAAACACACACACCCAACACGACATACAATATATGTACCTAAATCACACAAGCACATGCACACATAAAATACAACAAACACTGAAGCCTAAAATAAGTAAACATGCGACGAGCGTATCAAATCATAATTCACGAATGGATGACGAAAGACAGACACACCGGGCGACAAACAATAAAGAGAAGAAGTCAATGAAGACAGATCATATAGTATAATACAACTAAGTGAGGTTCAAGACAACAATTTTTCGGACATAAGGACGATGGTCTTTCTCCAATTATTGCCCTATTCTCCTAACACTAGGGATACCTCAAATAATTTAACAAATCTTTTGATAATACGTATTAAACTATTCCTTACCCATACATCTACTTTTATTCACAAAACCTAA
>CM065702.1:23428325-23482651 GCA_017654935.2 Phymorhynchus buccinoides | reverse complement strand
TCAGGTGGCTTTAGTCTTCCATAAGAGACCATGATTTTCCATTCTGTTAGAAAATCCTCTTATGTCATAATCGGATCGCAATCGCATTGCAGCAAATGTAGTCAGGCTGGACCCCTTTAGTCTTCCACAACGAGACCATGATTTTGCATTTCGTAGGAAAAATCCTCTTATCCGTCACAATCGGATCGCAATCGCATTGCATTCAAATGTAGTCAGGCTGGACTTTAGTCTTCCACAAGAGACCTGATTTTGCATTTCTGTAGACAATCATCTTATTGTACAGCTCTCACGCTACTGTGGGCCCTTCTTGCTTACAGGACGAGCTATCGACCAATGATAAAAGGCCAGTTGAGCAAAGTCGAGACCGGCCTTATACTTACCTCACTTTTCGGCCCTTCTGCTACAGGCTAGCTATCGACCAATGATAAAAAAAAGCCAGTTTGACACAAGGGCGAGACACGACCTTATCCTTACCAGATACGGGGACGGTGTGTTTACTTCTTTTTCCAAAGCGTCTAACGCTGGACTGGCTTCGTGTTGATCAGCTTCAGGTGAAAACCGGGGGTCTTTTCCTCGCCTGCTCACTCTTTCGGAGAACACCACGAGAGTGAATGGGATGAATGAAGGACAATGCAACAGAGAGAGAGAGAGAAGGGGGGGGGGGGAGGGACGAGAGGAGAGAGATGAGAGCGGAAAGAGAGGAAGGAGAGAGAGAGAGAGAGAAGGAGAGAGAGAGGAGAGAGAGAGAGGGAGGGAGAGAGAGAAGGAGAGAGAAAGAGAGAGAGAGAGAACAAACGAATGAACAACGGTATGAAAATAAGCTAATTAGGTACAGCTCTTTTCACTCAGGGCACTGAAGTAAACAACAAGAAAGCAACAAACTAAACAGTAAAGGCACACTCGGAGTATAAAAGTGGGGAAACGCTGAGCGAGGCCGGCATGGACACACAGCTGTCGAGAGAGACGATTGCCCTTCTTTGTTCCCGTTGTGCGAGCCACCGCCAAGCAGAGCTTGTCTGGCGACAAAAGACCCCATCCCTAGGATCGGGTGTTTTACCTTTAAGAAGGAAGAAGAGAGAGAGAGAGAGAGAGAAAGAGACGAGAAAGAGAGAGGAGAGAGAGAGGGGGGGGGGGGGGCAGGCCAGAGCAGATTGGTGTCATCATGTCAGACTCAGGTGAAATCAGGGATCTTCTTTGCCAGTTCATTTTCTTTAACCCTATCATTCATAGTGAGAAATGATGCGAGGAGAGGAGAGAGAAAGGGGGAGGGAGGTTGTTTTATAGATAATGATAACAATATTTATCTGATATGGCAAAGACCATTCAAAGGGCTGATTAACACTAAACACAAAAAGACTATAGTTACACAAAACATAAGTGATGAACATCATAAACACAATACACTTGATCTTACACTAACTTTCATGGGTGCTGATGGGAAATTTTAAAAAATCCTGCAAGGGGGCTGCCCCGGCGGAGTGCAGGGCAGCGCACACCACAAAATTTCCTCGCGGGTTATACCTAGCTCTCACTATCACCGCCAGTTGATAGGTACGTAATGGTTCAAAACGTGTTTCAATAGGGGTATGAACAGTAATGGCATTAGTCTTTTATTTCATGCCCAGATTGCACTATTTTGCTTCTCGGATTTAAACATTTTCCGGGGGAGCATGCCCCTGGAACCCCCTAGAGGTCTTGGTGCTTCGCACCTTCGATGAAGTAGCCCCCACCCCTTAAAAACTTAGGTCCGGCCCTGCTTGGAACAGATGGCAGCTACCCAGTTATTAGTTGTTACAAGTTTCCAATAAAGTTAATAACGTTGCTTTTGACTATATTCTCGAATTAAATGCACATCCAGTTTAACAATACATAATACCCATACCCCCCACCCCCTACCTCTCCCGCCCTGCATTGCCCTCATAATCTATGTTTCTCTCCCCCGCTCCCTGTTCTATCGTCACTAACTAAAGCACTGACGCTTTGTTACTGAAATGTTTTGGTGGTCGTTGCGTGTGCAGACAGGGAGATCCAGAAGAGGGCCCACTGCTCCATCAGCGATGCAGTGGCTTGCTCCGATCTGTACATGCTGGTGACGGACAAGCCACACGAGACTCGGGTGATTCCACCAAGGTGGGGTTTTGTTCTGTTGTGGGTTTTTTCTAGTCTTGTACAGTAGTATGCAATAATACGAAACCGGCCACATGGCGCCATGTACAAAGAGTTGTGTGTTGTAGGTGAACATGCTGTGACAGAAATTCTAGGGTCATGCATGGCTATGTGGGAATATGTATGCACCCAATATGTATGTGTAGGCCTGCATGAATAATTCATATAGACATACTTAGGGAATGTGTCAAATGTGTTAAAAACGTGGTATATGTGTGATAAGTCTCTGTTATAAACTTCATTCTTTGAAATGGAATACGTATAGTTTTAGATATGCAAATGTATTGTACAAGGCGATTCGTATGTGTATGTGTGATGTTTCTTTGTTTGTTGTGCTCGTATTTGTTTGTTAATAGGCATGTTTCTATCAATAACTGGTTAGATTTGACCGAAAATTATATTGAATGTAGATTGCAGTCTCAATCCGGATTTTGAAAACAAATCATGGAACAGCATCGTGGTTTACTCTGACTAGGGAGCGCATCTTTTTGGTGTTTTTTGTTTTTTTGTTTTTTTGTTTTTCTTTTTTGTGGTTTTTTTTTTCCGCGCATCTTATTGGTCTTGTTTCCACATTTTTTTCAGGCGCCACGTCTCTGTCGGAAACTTCTTTTAAGCAAAGGAATTGCCTGCAATGTCTCGATACGGTGCGCCTCGAAGTTGGTGGCTCCCTTTGTTACACTGCACCATGCCATGCTGGTTCTGTTCTGTGCCATAAAGGGTTTCCCATGGAGGCAGACAATTGATAGTTGAAGTTCTTTAGGGAACGCTTAACAACTATTTATTATGTTTATAAGTATATTCATGCCTTTGACCACGACGCACAAACACCACACAGCACAGACACTCACCAGTAACATCTCAACTCTCTCTCTCATCTCAGTCAACGAATAAGTGATGACGTCTTTTCGTGTGAGGTTAAAGGTTTCGTCAGTCCATCAAGTCCTTCAAGGCTATCCCATCTTCAAGTTCAGTCTGTCCACTGCCTGAGTAAAACAACAACAAAAAAACATTTATGACACGGTTTACTTTTGATATTGGAGTGTAGAGTGGCACAGTGGTAGCTCGCGTTCGCCTCATGTCAAGTAAACCTCTTCGACTTGACCTCGAACCTGGGTAACAGGATTTTTTTTCTTCTCACTCTGCACTAGGCCTTGCAGTTTTAACGTGGAGTCTTTCGGATGAGACGGATAAACCGAGGTCCCGTGTGCCCATGGCCATGCACTTAGCACACATTAAACCCAGTAGCAACAAAAAAGTTCTCATTTGGTCAAAAGTTACCCCAGATTTTCCCTAGATTTTCTGATATGTGTCTATGGAATGCCAATTATTATTATGATATTATTTCTTTCCTCATCAGTCACACAAAAAGTGCATGCATAAAAAAAATTGGGTGGCGTGCTTCTGGCTGCGACGCGCTCTCCAGGGTGGGGCAACCCGAATTTCACAGAGACGCCTCTGTGACTATAAAGTAACTAATAATACCAGAAGTACACCTCTGGTGCTCAAAAGTCCCATTCGACGCACTGGGTTCTTCTTTTTCTTCCAATAATTTCCACCTGCCGTAACCGGCAAACATTGACATGTACTGGGATTCGAAGGATTTTGCGCAGTGGGAACAAACTAGATAAACAAGAGGGCATGCACATGAGCTTTAGACCAGTACGTCACTCAGACGTAACAAATGTTCATATGGCGCACTGTTTTTCAACACACACACAAAAATGTTTGAAACTTTTGAAAAGAGATCTGCATGCTGATCCTGACCTGATTTTGAGGATAAAATTAACACTGCATGTTATGCACACTTTACTCTTTGACATTGCACGCATCTGTTGGTCTTACAACTCTCTCCTTCCTCTTCTGCATTCCCAGGCCATAATGGGTGATATGCATATGTTGGGATTTCAGTTATCATCGGTCTCTTCACTGCATTCAGCCAACACATTCCGATCTTGGAGGAGTCTAATTACTCTGAATCAGTTGAACTTTGAGTCACCAACATATTACCGTACTGACCTGATGACATCACTGATGACATCATCAGATGAAGAGGAATAACTGATGATATATATGCTGGCTTTTGCTCTAACACAGGTCAAGAGAGCTAATATCCCCAGACCATTTTGCCAGATTGGCTCTATCAGTTGTCTTTTTCATGGCATGATTTTTTGCCCAATGATTTTTTCTTTAATTTTCCCTGGCATTCAAGGGGTTAAACATCAAACTTGATTTTGCATGCTAGTCTGTCGTTTCCGACTATGACTTCCAGTGCAAGGTCCAAGGGGGAAACTACTATTCTGGATGGCTGGGCTAGAATTAGTTTATGACGGAGATGCCTTGCCCAGAGTATCTACTTCTCACTCTCCCGGCAGAAAGGATTTGAGGACAGCTGGCAATGGGGAAGATCCCAAAAGACCAACCAACCCCTTTGGCTGCAGCACCACAAGAGCCAGAGCAAATGCCACCTAGTCTGAGAATCATGGTCTTCCACAAAAGACTAAAGGGCCCAGCCACACATCAGCTAAAATCGCTACTACAACTATATGATGCGATTCGATCACGTGATCCGCGAAGCTTAGACGAATCACATACATTTGTTCTTGGAGACCATGTGATCGAATCATATTGTATAGTTGTGCGATTTTAGTGGACGTGTGGCTGGCCCGTAAGCTGTACCATCATATTCTATTAATTTCATGACTTTCTGAGTCAGTTCTGTCTTACATCATGGCTGTATACGTTGCCTGAGTTCCTGATGGCCACGATGTGGGTGTTTTCATTGAACACCTTGAAAGTCACCGGACAGTGGTACTTCCCTGAGGACACACACACACACAGTGTTTTCATTGAACACCTTGAAAGTCACTGGACAGTGGTACTTCCCTGAGGACACAGAGACACACACAGAGACACACACAGACACACACACATATTCAGACACACACACACACACAGAGTTTTCATTGAACACCTTGAAAGTCACTGGACAGTGGTACTTCCGACAGACACACAGACACACACACAACACACACAGTGTTTTCATTGAACACCTTGAAGATCACAGGACAGTCGTACTTCCCTGAAGACACACACGCACGCACGCACACACACACACACACCGTAATGTGAATTCTATTGAAAACCACTTCAGCTGAAAACCTCAAACCCACTAAGCAAAAAGGGAACTTTTGAACTACTCAATCTCAAATTTTAATAGTTAGTTTTTGATACAAATAACAAAACGTGAAAGCCGTGTTCTACCGAGAGCTCTGCCAGGGAAAGCGTGACAGGGGAGCCCCACGAAAGCGCTTTAACCCTTTCGCCGCCAGACCATTTTTCAGCCAAAATCTTCCATTAAATTTACCTGGGTAGAGAAAAGTCTTATCTGCAATATTCAGAAATTTCTCTGTGACATGTGCTAACATCAGGCCTATCCTTACCTCACAAAAGTTAAGAAAAGAGGGTCTTCGGATAACATTACCCCCTCACACTGATTTGATGTCTTTTAGTGACATGGGTAGTAAACCATTGTGGTGCATAAATGCGACATTGGCTGTGAAAGGGTTAAAGACCAGCTGAAGCGTCAACTCTATCTGGCTGGCATCCCAGATAAAGACTGGGAGAACGTGGCCCGCGACAGAAACGGATGGAGAGCCAGACTTGGTTACCCCCTACACAAGTCTTGAGTAGTCTGGATAGCTAAAATGAGTAGTTTGGGTGTGAAATGTATAGTTCTATTCATTAAACCATCAAACAATGTTTACTGAAAATGAGTAGCAATCAAGAATGAAAGAGCAATAATTTCAATTTTGAAGAGTAGTCAAGGTCCAAATTGAGTAGAAAACTACTCAAAAAAGAGTAGAGTAAACAGGTCTGGAGAGCGTCAAACCAGGCATGGCGCCGAGGACTTTGAGGCTGCCAGGAAATAGGATGCAGAGAACAAGAGGAGCAGAAAAAAAGCTCAGAGCCCCCTGAACCAGATTTGATACGTGCCTGTCATGTCCGAAAATTTGCAGGACCAGGATCACACACTACAGTCATCAAAGGGCATGCTGCCAGGGACCAATCCCCCACTGATTCCCGGACCAGAGGAATCGGCAAATCAACAACAACAACAACAACAACAAAGTGTGGCATAAAAAAGGGAGAAAAGGGAGGAAAGAAGAAAGTGAAATACAAAAAAAAAAGAAAAAAGTTTTAAGCCCAACTAAGTCTTACCATCATTGTTTTTATGGAAGTTGAGTCGTGTCAAGTCTTTGGCGCTCATTTTCTGAAACACAAAGAGAAACAAAGTATAAACATGTCAAACCATGCAGATGAGCTACACTGAAAGTTTTATATCAACATGTCAAACACGACACACAAAATGAAAATAATTCTTATTATAAACGTAACAACCATTACCATTGAATTTAAAATTTTATTTTCCGTTTTTACAAATGAACTTAAGGATGATGAAGTACATTTCATTTTCAATCATACAAACAAACTTATGGACTATGAATTACACGTCATTTTGTATGTTACCATATTAACTTAACAGTATACCAGGAACAAGTATGTCCAACCATACTGGTGAATCACACTTGAAAAAAAAAGTCTTATTACTTATCCGCAAGTTTTTCTTTTCTAACCGAGTTGTTCAATACTGGAATTAATTTGTCAACTAACATTAAGGCTGCACCTAACATAAATATATTCAAAAATCTTCTGGACAAAGACACAATTATGTCAAATTTTTATAATACTTTTGATGAATAAAAAAAAAAGAGAGAAAAAGTCCATTCCATATTTTTGTTATTAATTTTATAGTTTAGCTGTAGAAAGCAATCCACCTTGAAACAAATCAAAGTCACAAACGAGAAAGGGCGTAAAAGGGCCGCGAGGCCCACTTCTAGCCCTAATACTACTACTACTACTACTTCAAGTACTTGTGCATGTTTAACACAAAAGTTAAACTAAAATGTTATCTCCTAAAAGCACATTCTTCCAGAATGAAATTTTCATCACAGAAGATGAAAAAAGCTTTCTTACCTCTCCGGTGGCTGGGTTAATGCCATACTTCTTCAGGAAAGGGACAATGTTCCTGTCAGTACAAAGACAAAACATGCCACAGTTACATAGATCATTTCTGTTTGGAATCTGGTGACAGATTTCATTACCAGTCTTAGCAACAAATTGCACAAAAAATAATAATAATAATAATAATAAACGGACACTTAAATAGCACCTTTTATCGAGCACAAAGCGCTTTACAATCAGCATTGAAACACTCACATACGCACACATACGCACAACAGGCACACACGCATATACGTGCACGCACTCTGAGTGAACGCGTTCTTGCACACAGACATACACACACAGACCCACACACATTGCATCAAACACACAGAAAACACATGCTCACTGAAACGTGCACACACACTTACACAAACATACACAGTTTGCACAAACACGCGTGCAAGCACACATACAAACACACACGTGCACTCACATACACAAAGAATGACCATCAGATACATTCAGATACATTTATTATCAATACAAAAGACATAATAACATGAAACTATGCTACTTAGATTTTGTAAATAAACTAAGAACAAACAATTCTATTTTGCAGGTTAATTCTCACTGTCAGCGGTCCTGCAATCAGGTTAATGCTTTTTGTTACATGATACATCCCAGAAATAAAAATAATAGAATAGCTTTTTTGTGTGCTTTTGTTAAACACACAAAAAAACACTTACTAGATTGCTGCCGATATTCAAAGAAGAACAAAAAAACCATAAAGACTTCAGTCGAAAGACGTTACTTTCACTTCACAAATGGAAAACTCAATATTTTGATCATTTCAGGCCAAATAACATCATTTTTTGTTGTTCTTTTAGCGTCACCATCGGTGTTTTATCTTTGCAAAATGTTGTTTTGCAGCTTTGCTAGATGATGCAGCATGTCTTGATAAACTGGTAATTCCAACACACCGAAGTTGACCCATTTGGACTTAGGTCTCTCTGGTTTGCGCACTGCGAAATGACATTCTAACGGCAAGGAATTTCTGCAAATTATTCTGTATCACCTTGACATAAGGCTGTGTCAGACCAATTGACATAAAAGCTAGAACACCAAGGCTACATCAAAAATGTTGCATCGCTCTGCATAGTTATGCGGAAATTATCTTTAGCCATGGCAAGCTCCTGACATAACATGATCAGTCCAATATCCTTGGAAGTCGGATTGTGGCTGCCCACATGGCGGGGTAATAAAGAACGGTCACACACATTAATGTTCTCATCCCTTGAGCCGATGCATTTTGTACCATAGTGTTCAATGGTCAACTTTAGGACAATGATTTGAGCCGCCAGGGCGACAATCAGATTCAAACCAGTAGGGGCTTAGCGCGTGATATTCTTAGTTGGGTGTAGTGAGAGAGAGGGAGGGAGGGACTCAATCTCCCTCTCATCGTCCTAGATTGCTCATTGCTTCAGTTGTTGGGATGATCCCTGGAGTTCTTTAAGCACAGTGGAACGACAAACAAACAAACATTATTTTGCAAATGTTGGCTCAAAGATTTGAAATGCTATAGAGTTCGACTTACATGAGGTCGAAGATGACCCCTTCCTTGGTGCACAGGGGGTTCTCAAATGGCTGGAAAGACAGACTGCAACAGATATAACAACAATACGTCAACATGGGTGAGGGGGAAAGGGTGAGAGAGACTTTCTTCTTCTTCTTCTTCCCTTCGATCGCTCAGACAGTATTCCTGTCAATTTATATGAGTCGGCAGATTGCGTCATGCTGCCGCTATGCGCCTAACTAAGATATAGTACTAAGATAGTTAGGCCAGGATAGTTATATAGGGCCAGCAAGTCCGACTTCGGATGGAGGAAATGTTTTTGAATATGTTTCGTGAAAAAAGGCAGGAGAACGGACCGGTCGGTAAGGCAGAAAGATAGCAGATGACAAGTAAGCAAAGGGGAAAAGGCAAGAGTAAAAGAGAATGACAGAATGAGAGGAAGCTACAAAGCACAGAACTTCCAGAAGGTGGGGGAATTATTTATACAGAAGACTCCCCGGTATCCCCATGGGGGAGGAGAGACTCAGAGAGAAGGAGAGAGAAAGAAAGATGGAGAGAGGAGATGAGAAACGACCCACACAGAGAGAGAGAGAGAGAGAGAGAGAGTGAGAGCGAGAGAGAGAGAGAGAGAGAGAGAGAGAGAGAGAGAGAGAGCGAGAGATGTTGAGATGAGAGAGAGAGGGGGGGGGGGGTTTTTTTGGGGGGGGGGGGGGGGGGGGGGGGGGGAGAGAGAGACACAGAAAGAGACAAACAATGAACAGAGAGTGTGTCCCAGTGAGAAGAGAGACAGACACTGGCAGGGCTCTCAATCAGCAGCAAAACAAGGGGGTCCTAGGACTCCTTCACTTACAGTATAGAGGGTCCTAGAGGCGGGATAGAGAGTCCCTGTGGCATTGCAATGCTAAATGAATTTGTTCTAGTGCATTCCCTTGGACCCCTGCCACATTTCTTTTAGAGGGTCCTTTAGAATATAGTGCTTCATAGAACCCAAATGGGGGTCCCTGAGAGCCCTGCAACAGAGACTGAGAATGAGAGGCAGACAGAGAGAAACACAAAGAGAGACAGAGAGGAAAAAAGAAAGAAAAAGAGACATGTTCTTTCAGGCTGGAAAGTTACACAGGAACAACGCACAAACAAATCAACATGCATGCACATGTATGAACGTGTGTGTGTGTGACTGTGAATGTGTGTATACATGTATGTGTGTTAGTGTGCGTGTGTATGTGAATTATATGAACAAATGAGTGTGCTGTGAATGTGCATGTCATGGTTGTTTTTTTACCTGCAACAGCTAAAGGGCAGTCGCCTAAACCTGGAGTTTTCCTACGGTATTCTGCGTCATGACTTTGTAGCGTTGCAGGTATAAAAAAACACCATGACATGCACATTCACAGCACACTCATTTGTTCATATAATTCACATACACAGGTAACAGCACACGCACAACATACCATGGTATACACACATTCACAGTCATCATCACCATCACAGCGTTCTACTATGTGCATGCCATAATATAGAAAGCTAAAAAAAAAAAATTTGTTTGTGGGGGGGGGGGGGGTGCGTTGTTCCTGTGTAACTTTCCAGCCTGAAAGAACATGTCTCTTTTTCTTTCTTTTTTCCTCTCTGTCTCTCTTTGTGTTTCTCTCTCTCTCTCTCTTCTCAGTACCTAAAAATGTTGCAGCGGGCTCTCGAGGGACGGCGCTGTCCATTTGGGGGTCTATGAAGTACTAAAACTCTAAAGGACCCTCTTGAAGAATGTGCAGGGGGTCCCAGGGAATGCACTAGAAAAATTCTTTTTAACATTTGCAAGCCACAGGGGGGACTCTCATGTCCGCCTCTAGGACCCTCTATACTGAATTGAAGGGTCCCTAGGACCCCTGTTTGCTTGGATGATTGAGAGCCCTGCCAGGCGTCTCTCTTCTCTTCTATGTTCAGTGTTTGTCTCTTCTGTGTCTCTCTCTCTCTCTCTCTCTCTTCTCTTCTCTCTCTCTCTCTCTCTGCTCTCTCCTCTCTCTCTCTCTCTCTCTCATCGATCTCACTCTCCTCTCGTTCATCGCTCTCTTCTCTCTCTCTGTCTCTTGTCTCTCCTCTCTCTCTCCATCTCTCGATCTCTCTCTCTCTCCCTCGCTATCTCTCTCTCTCTCCTGAGTCTCTCCTCCCCCAGGCGGATACTCGGGGAGTCTCTTTGTATAAATATTTCCCTGACGCACCTTCTGCAAGTTCTACTAATGCTTGTATAACTTCCCTCTAATCTGTCCACTGCTCTCTTTGACTCTAGCCTTTTCCTTTGCTTCACTGTCAGCTCTTCTGGCTATTCTTGCTGCTTACTCGGTCCACTATCTGCGCTGCTCACTCTTTCGAGAAACACTTTCAAAACAACAATTTTTCCTCCAGCCGAAGTCAGACTTGCTGGGGCCTAACTAATACCTAGACTTGGGCTAAACTATTTCTTTTTAAAATCTTAGTTTTAGTCGCCATAATCCCCCCATAACGGCGCATGACGCATAATGCGCTTCTATATTGACAGGAAACTGTTACTCTGAGCGACCATCGCGCAAAGAAGAATACATAGAAACTTTCTCTCTTGCACCCGGCTTCCCCACTCACTCCATCGTTGACATCATTGTTTCTTATATCTGTTGGCAGGTCTGGTCTTTCCAGCCATTTGAGAACCCACTGTGCCCCCCAAGGAAGGGGTCATCTCATTAGAGAAAAAAGCCTCATTGTAAGTCGACCTCTTATAAGCATTCAACAATCTTTGACCGGAACATATTTGCAAAATAAATTTTGTTGTTTGTCGTTCCCCCTCTGGCTTAAAGACCTCCAGGTCATCATCGCAACAACTGAACGCAATGATTCTCATCTTAGGGTACGATGAGAGGGAGTAATGAGTCCCGTCCCTCTGCTATCTCTCAATCCACTATACGCCCAACTACAGAATATCACATGCACCTCAAGCCCCTTACTGGTTTGACTGCCCCCTGCGCGGTTCTAAAATCAGCAGCTCTAGACGGGATCACTGCTGAACAGCTATGGCTACAAATCGGCTTTCGTGGCTAGGGATGCAGAACTTATGTACGCTGATCTCGTTCAGGGGGGGGGGGGGGGGGTGATATACCCGGCCATGGGCCTGAAGCAGCACACTACGTCTTCCACCAGAGGATTTTAGACTGATCAATGTTATGGCTGGGAGCTTGGCCAATGTCGCATCGGCTGAAGACAAATTCACCGTAATCTCACTACACAGAGTACTGACAAAAAACACTTTTGAACTTTCTAGACTTGGTAGCTTCGTAGCTTATGTCAATTGGTCTGACACAACTTAGCCTTATGTCATGGTGCTTATGACCTAAATATTTTTCATAAATTCCTTGCCGTTAGAATTGTTCCCATTTCGCAGTGCGCCTAACCAGAGAGACCTAAGTCCCAATGCGGTCAACTTTCGGTGTGTTGGAATTACCAGTTTATCCAGACATGCGTGCACTTCATCTAGCAAAGCTGGCAAACCAAGCAATTTGCCAAAACAAAACACAGATGGTGACGCTAACTTCACACACAAAAAATGACATAATTTGACGACTGAAGTGTACGATCAAAATATTGAGTTTTCCATTTGTGAAGTGAAAGTAACGTCTTTCGACTGAAGTCTTTATGGTTTTTTTGTTCTTCTTTGAATATCGGCAGCAATCTAGTAAGTGTTTTTTTGTGTGTTTAACAAAAGCACACAAAAAAGCTATTCTATTATTTTTATTTCTGGGATGTATCATGTAACAAAAAGCATTAACCTGATTGCAGGACCGCTGACAGTGAGAATTAACCTGCAAAATAGAATTGTTTGTTCTTAGTTTATTTACAAAATCTAAGTAGCATAGTTTCATGTTATTATGTCTTTTGTATTGATAATAAATGTATCTGAATGTATCTGATGGTCATTCTTTGTGTATGTGAGTGCACGTGTGTGATTGTGTGTGTCTGCTTGCGAGTGTGTTTGTGCAAACGTGTATGTTTGTGTAAGTGTGTGTGCGTTTCAATGAGAATATTTTTTCTGTGTTTTTTATTAAATATGTGGGTGTATGTCTCTGTGGTGTGTTATGTCTGGTCACAAGACGGCTCTTCACAATCCTTTCGGTGATTGCACCTTAATATGCGTGTGTCGCCTTTGCCTGTTAGTGCGCTATGGGTGGCGTACTGTGAGTGTCTCTTTCAACTCGCGGATTCTACAAGCGCTTTTAGTGCTCGATTCACAAAAGTGCGATTTCTAACAAGTGCTATGTAAGTCTGTCCGTTTATTATTATTATTACTTATTATCTTGTTGTGTCGCAATTTTGTGCTAAGATGGTCATGAAATCCTGTCACCAGATTCCAAACAGAAAATGATCTATGTAACTGTGTGCCTGTTTTGTCTTTGTACTGAACGGTCACATTTTTGTCCCTTTTTTCTCAAGAAGTATGGCATTAACCCACGGCACCCGGAGAGGCTTAAGAAACGCTCTTTTTCATCTTCGTGCTGATGAAAAGTTTCAATTCTGGAAGTAAATGTGCTTTTGAGGAAGATAAGCATTTTAGTTTGAACCTTTGTGTTAAACAGTGCCACAGATACTTGAAGTAGTAGTAGTAGTAGTAATTAGGGCTAGAAGTGGGCCTCACGGCCCTTCCCTTTTACGCCCTTTCTCGTGTTAGTGACTGAATCTTGTTTTTCAAGGTGGCATGCGTTTCTACATGCTAAAACTATAAACAACAACTTTACAAAAATAGGGAATGGACTTTTTCTCCTCTTCTTTTTTTTTTTATTCATCAAAAGTATTAAAAACAATTGACATCATTGTGTCTTTCGTCCATGAGAAGATTTTTGTAATAATGTTTAACGTCTAGGTGCAGCCTTAATTGTTAGTTGACAAAATTATTCCATGAGTTCTGGTACAACCTTCCGGATTTCAAAAGTAAAAACTTGCGAATGGCAATATCAAGACTTTTTTTTAACTCAAGTGTTGATCCTACCAGTAATGTTGGACATACTTGTTCCTGGTATACTGTTAAGTTAATATGGTAACATACAAAATGACGTGTAATTCATAGTCCATACCATAAGTTTGTTTGGTATGATTGAAAATGAAATGTTACTTCATCATCCTTAAAGTTCATTTGTAAAAACGGAAAATAAAATTTTTTAAATTCAATGGTAATGGTTGTTACGTTTATAATAAGACTTATTTTCATTTTTTTTGGGTTTTTTTTTTTCGGTTGTGTCGTGTTGACATGTTGATATAAAAACTTTCAGTGTAGCTCATCTGCATGGTTTGACATGTTTATACTTTGTTTCTCTTTGTGTTTCAGAAAATGAGCGCCAAAGACTTGACACGACTCAACTTCCATAAAAACAATGATGGTAAGACTTAGTTGGGCTTAAAACTTTTTTCTTTTTTTTTTGTATTTCACTTTCTTCTTTCCTCCCTTTTCTCCCTTTTTTATGCCACACTTTGTTGTTGTTGTTGTTGTTGTTGGCCGATTCCTCGGGTCCGGGAATCAGTGGGGGATTGGTCCCTGGCAGCATGCCCTTTGATGACTGTAGTGTGTGATCCTGGTCCTGCAAATTTTCGGACATGACAGGCACGGAAAAATCTGGGTCAGGGGGCTCTGAGCTTTTTTTCTGCTCCTCTTGTTCTCTGCATCCTATTTCCTGGCAGCCTCAAAAAGGCCGACTCGCGCCATGTGATGGTTGATCTCTGCAGACCTGTTTACTTTACTCTTTTTGAGTAGTTTTCTACTCAGTTTGGACCTTGACTACTCTTCAAAATTGATAATATTGCTCTTTAATTCTTGATTGCTGCTCATTTTCAGTGAGCAGTGTTATATGGTTTAATGAAGAGCGACTACACATTCCACACCCAAAACTACTTCATTTAGCTATCCAGACTACTTCAAGACTGTGATAAGGGGTAACCAAGTCTTTATGGCTCTCCACGTTTCTGTCGCGGGCCACGATTCTCCCAGTCTTTAATGGATGCCAGCAGATAGAGTTGACGCTCAGCTTGGTCATTTAACCCTGTTCACAGCAATGTCGATTTAATGCACAACAATGGTTTAATACCCATGTCACTCAAAGGCATCAAATGAGGGTCTGTTAATCAATGACCCTCTTTCTTAACTTTGTGATGGGTAAGGATATCCTGATGTTTGTCCTTCGTCACAGAGAATTCTGAATTATTGCAGATAGACTTTCTCTACCGCATGAGTAAATTTAATGGAATAGTCTATCGTGGCTGAAACATGTTTCGGCGGCGAAAGGGTTAAGAGCGGCTTTCGTGGGCTCCACTGTCAACGCTTCCCTGTCACGGAGCTCTCGGTAAAACATGCTTTCCACACATTTTTGTTATTGTTATTAAAAACTAGCTACTTAAATTGTTGAGATTGATTACTTCAAAAGTGTCCCATATTTTTTGCTTAGTGGGTTTGAGGTTTTCCTCAGCTAGAAGGTTTTCAATACTGAATCAATTACTGTGGTGTGTTGTGCGTGCGTGCGTGTGTCATGTCTTTCAAGGGAAGTACGACTGCTCCTGTGATCGTCAAGGTGTTCAATGAAAAACTGTGTGTGGTGTGTGTGTGTCTGTGTGTCTCTCAGGGACTAGTAACCACTGTCCAGCTGACTTTCAAGTAGTGTCTCTTCATGAAAACTCTGTGTCTGCTTGTGTGTGTCTCTGTGTGTGTGCTCATTCTCTGTGTCCTCAGGGAAGTACCACTGTCCAGTGGACTTTCAAGGTGTTGTCAACTGAAACAGGGGGGGGGGGGGGTGGGGGGTGTGTGTGTGTTCTGTGTGTCTCATTGGAAACAGTACCACTGTCCGGTGACTTTTCAAGGTTTGTTGGGCAATGAAAACACCGCACCATCGTGGCCATCAGGAACTCAGGGCAACTGTATACAGCCATGATGTAAGACAGAACTGACTCAGAAGCATCGTCATGAAATCTTTAATAGAATCATGATATGGTACAGCTTTACGGGCCAGCCACACGCTCCACTAAAATCCGCACAATCTATTACGATACGGATTCGATCACTTGGTCTCCAAGAACAAATATGATTCGCTCTTCGGGATCACGTGATCGAATCGCATCATATAGTCCCGTACGATTTTAGCTCATGTGTGGCTGGCCCTTTAGTCTTTTGTGGATCACCATGACTCTCTAGCACTAGGTGGATCATTTTTGCTTCTGGCTCTTTTGGGTGCTGCAGCCAAAGGGGTTGGTTGGTCTTTTGGGATCTTCCCCATTGCCAGCTGTTCCTCAAATCCTTTCTGCCGGGAGGATTGAGAAGTAGATACTCTGGGCAAGGCATTCTCCGTCATAAACTAATTCTAGCCCAGCCATCCAGAAATAGTAGTTTCCCCCTTGGTACCATTTTGTGCTGGAAGTCATAGTCGGTTCCAACGACAGACTAGCATTGCCAATTAAAATCAAAAAAAAGTAAAAAAAAAAAAAAAAAAAAAAAAAAATATTGATATAGTTTACAACCCCTTTGAATGCCAGTTGAAAATTAAAGAAAAAATCATTGGGCAAATAATGCCATAATAAAGACAACTGACAGAGACAATCTGGCAAAAATGGTCTGGGGATATAACTCTCTTGACTGTGTTAGAGCAAAAGCCAGCATATCAGTGTTATTCCTCTTCATCTGCATGATGGTCTACGTCTAGTGATGTCATCAGTGTCAGTACGCGTAATATGTTGGTGCCGTCAAGGCCGGGAAGTTCAACTGAGTTCAGAGTAAAATTAGACTCCTCCAAGATTCGGAAATGTGTTGGCTGACATGCCAGTGAGTAGACACCGACCCCGCCTCTCTCGTTCCGCATCTGATAACTGTGAAATCTCCAACAACACTGCATATAACACCTCATTATGGCCTGGTAATGCAGAAGGGAAGGATTAGAGTTGTAAGACGCACACGCTGCGTGGCAATGTTCACAAGAGTAAAGTGTGGCATAACATTGCAGTGTTTACATTTTAGTCCTCCAAATCCAGTGTCAGGATGCAAGCATTGCCAGATCCTCTTTTCAAAAGTTGATCAAACTTTTTTGTTGTGTGTGTTGAAAAATCAGTGTCGGCCCACAAACACACACAAAAAATATGAACATTTGTTCGTCTGTAGGTGACGTACTGGTCATAACCAAGCTCATGTGCATGCCCTTCTTTGTTTATCTAGTTTGTTCCCCACTGCGGCAAAATCCTTCGAATACCCAGTACATGTCAATTGTTTGGGCCGGTTACGGCAGGTTGGAAATTATTTGGTATCAGAAAAAGAAGAACCCAGTGCGTCGAATGCGGACTTTTGAGGCCCAGAGGTGTACTTCTGGCTAGGTTATGTTAGGTGCACTATTTAGTCACAGAGGCGTCTCTGTGAAGTTTTGGAGTTGCTCCCACTTGGAGAGCGCATTGCAGCCAGAGGCGCGCCACCCTTTTTTTTTTAAATGGCATGCAATTTTTGTGTGACTGATGAGGCAAGGACAATAATAATAATACAGTAATTGGGCACTACATAGGCCACACACTATCTATGAAAATCTAGGGATCACAATCTGGGTACTTTTATTGACCAAATGAGAACTTTTTTTCGTTGCTACTACTGGTTTAACGTATCCTAAGGTGCATGGGCACCCACGGGACCGTCGGTTTATCTGCTCCTCATCCGAAAGACCCCACGTTCAGACCATAAAATAAACGGCCCTAGTGCAAAGTGAGAGGAAAAATCCCCATGTTAACCCAAGTTCGAACTCGGGTTTACTTGACATGAGGTCGACATACGCGCTAATCCAACTGTTCGTTGTCCACCTACTACCACTCCAATATCAAAATACAACCGTGTCATAAATGTTTTTGTTGTTGTCTTTACTCAGTGCCAGTGGACAGACTCGAACATTTGAAGATCGGTGTGTAGCCTGAAGGACGGTTGATGACTGAACGAACCTTGTTCATCACACGAAAACTGGCAGGACGTCATAGCACTATCTCAGGTGAGAGAGCAGAGGAGACGAGGAGAGCTGTGGTGAGTGTCTGATGGTCGTGGTTTGTGCCGTCGCTGTACGAAAGGCATGATATATATATAAACATAATAAGAGTAGTTGTGTAAGTGTGCCCTAAAGAACTTCAACATCAATGTCGTGCTCCTCATGGGAAACCCTGGCACAGGACAGACCAGCATGGTGCGTGGCTGCGGCAGTAACAAAGGGTCAGCTCACCAACTTCGAAGCGGCACCGTATCGAGAAGAACATCTTGCAGGCAAAGCGTGAGGCACGCATTTATCCGCGCTACTAAACAAGCCCCGACCACAAAAACGCTTCTGGCATCATACATCCCTCGACCAGATTCCCCCCCCCAACCCCCGCAACTCCTTTCTCCTGTCCTCACTGTCAGAGATCCTTCCTGGCTTGCCATTGGCCTCACTAGCCATATGCGAACTCATCCAGCATCCTATATTTCCACAAGAACGAACTGTTGAAGCATGGTCATATCATAAAAACCTCCCTCGGGGACGGACGAACGACAAATATTGTACAGAGTATTAGAACATGCTATTCCCCATTGTGGGTACTGTGTGTGTGTGTGTGTTGTGTTTTTATGTGTGTGTGTGTGTTTGTGTGTGTGTGTGTCTATTTCGTACAGATAGTTCCCACTCTTGGAAGTTCTGTGCTTGTAGCTTCCTCTATTCTATCACTCTCTTTGGCTCTGTCTTTATCCTTTTGCTTAAAAAAGGCAGGAGAATGGAGAATTGGGCCCAATAAGTCAGAAAGATAATAGATGATGAGAATGCAAACGGAAAAGGCAGAGTCAAAGGGAGGGACAGATTAGAGGAAGTTACAAGCACAGAACTTCCAAAAGGTGGGGGAACTATTTTTACGAAAGACCCCCGGTATCCCCACAGGGGGAGACTCGTGGAGGGTCGGCGGGGTCGTCCAGCTCCCCATATGGAGGCACGAGGCATCAACCCACTGCCCCACTTAGTATAGCTTAAAAACCTTATCATGCCTCAGAGCGCTTTACAAATATTTTGTGGCACTGCGTGTTGCAATTTCATACCTGTGTATTTTGTTAATGTATGAACTGATGGCTTTGGTGTTGTTTGTTGTTGTTTTGGTTTTTTAAATGTCCCACTATTTTTCTGATTTATTTTTTAATTGATTGATTTGTTGGCAGGATCCTACCAATCTGGATAAGTTCAACATCCAGTCCTTTTACTACATCAGGAAGAACCTGAAAATGACTGACGAAGGTACCGTGTTCAGGGCCGGACCTAAGTTTTTAAGGGGTGGGGGCTAATTCATCGAAGGTGCGAAGCACCAAGACACGTAGGGGGCTCCAGGGGCATGGTCCCCCGGAAATGTTTTTAATCCGAGAAGCAAGAATGTAATCTGGGCATGAAATAAAGGACTAATGCCATTACTGTTCATACCCCTATTGAAACATGTTTTGAACCATTAAGTACCTAGTGCTAGGTATAGCCCGCGAGGAAATTTAGCTGCTGCTCGGCGACATGAATTTTTAAAAAACAATTGGGAGGAAAAAGGGTGGGGGCTGCAGCTGGATTATGAGAATTTGAGAAGCAACGATTTTCTCACCACACACATACAAACTTGTACAATAAAGGGCCTATATAAGCATTTGCTTTGGTCTAGTGAATGTAGCACTTGTTCTAGTCTGGAGGGGTGAAAAAAGATCAGTAAATGTGTGTGTGTGTGTGCGCTGCCCCTGCACTCCGCCGGGGCAGCCCCCTTGCAGGATTTTTAAAATTTCCCATCAGCACCCATGAAAGTTAGTGTAAGATCAAGTGTATTTGTATTTATGATGTTCATCACTTATGTTTTGTGTAACTATATTCTTTTTGTGTTTATTGTGAATCAGCCCTTTGAATGGGTCTTTGGCCATATCAGATAAATTATTGTTATCATTATCTATCCCTCCCTCCCCCCTTTCTCTCTCTCTCTCTCTCATCATTTCTCACTATGATATGATAGGGTTAAAGAAAAAGAACTGGCAAAGAAAGATCCCTGATTTCACCTGAGTCTGAACAATGATGAAACCAAATCTGCTCTGTCTGCCCCCCCCCCCCCCCCTCTCTCTCTCTCTCTCTCTCTCTCTCTCTCCTCTCTCTCTCTCTCTCTCTCTCTCTTCTTCTTAAAGGGAAAACACCCGATCCTAGGGATGGGGTCTTTTTCGCCAGACAAGCTCTGCTTGGCGGTGGCTCGCACAACAGGGAACAAAGAAGGGCGAAGCGTCTCTCTCGACAGCTGTGTGTCCAATGCGGCACTCGCTCAGCGTTTCCCCACTTTTATACTCCGAGTGTGCCTTTAATTGTATTAGTTTGTTGCTTTCTTGTTGTTTACTTCAGTGCTGAGTGAAAAAAAGCTGTAACTAATTAGCTTATTTCATAACCCTTGTTCATTCGTTTGTTCTCTCTCTCTCTCTTTCTCTCTCCTTCTCTCTCTCCCTCCCTCTCTCTCTCTCCCTCTCTCTCTCCTTCTCTCTCTCTCTCTCTCCTTCTCTCTGTCCCTCTCTCTCTCTCTCTCTCCTCTCCCCCCCCCCCCTTCTCTCTCTCTCTCTCTGTGCATTGTACTTCATTATCCACACATCGTGGTGTTCTACAGAAGAGGAGCAGGCGAGGAAAGACCCCCGGTTTCACCTGAAGCTGATCAACAACGAAGCCAAGTCCGCGTTAGACGCTTTGGAAAAAGAGTACACACCGTCCCCGTATCTGGTAAGATAAGGTCGGGTCTCGACCTTTGCTCAACTGGCTTTTATCATTGGTCGATAGCTAGCCTGTAGCAGAAGGGCCAACAGTAGCGTGAGAGCTGTACAATAAGAGGATTTTCTACAGAAATGCAAAATCATGGTCTCTTGTGGAAGACTAAAGTCCAGCCTGACTACATTTGATGCAATGCGATTGCGATCCGATTGTGACGATAAGAGGATTTTCTACAGAAATGCAAAATCATGGTCTCTTGTGGAAGACTAAAGTCCAGCCTGACTACATTTGATGCAATGCGATTGCGATCCGATTATGACGATAAGAGGATTTTCTACAGAAATGGAAAATCATGGTCTCTTGTGGAAGACTAAAGTCCAGCCTGACTACATTTGATGCAATGCGATTGCGATCCGATTGTGACGATAAGAGGATTTTCTACAGAAATGGAAAATCATGGTCTCTTGTGGAAGACTAAAGTCCAGCCTGACTACATTTGATGCAATGCGATTGCGATCCGATTGTGACCATAAGAGGATTTTCTACAGAAATGGAAAATCATGGTCTCTTGTGGAAGACTAAAGTCCAGCCTGACTACATTTGATGCAATGCGAGTGCGATCCGATTGTGACGATGTCTGTGAGTCATGAATCACGTGAAATACTTCTGTCTAAAAGTAATTCTACTATTTTCGCTCAGTATGCTTGTGTTGACCCCAAATACTTGAATCAAATAAAGTGTCTGATACAAAAATATTGATATTTCAATGCAAAGGGAAAAGGCAGAGTCAAAGAGAGTGGCAGATTAGAGGAAGTTACAAGCACAGAACTTCAAGAAGGTGGGGAGACCCCCTGGTATCCCATCGGGGAGAGACTCGTGGAGGGGGAGGGGTCATCCAGCTCCCCGTATGGAGGCACAAGGCATCCACCCACTGCCCCGTACCAGTACTTATTTCGTGGTTTGATGATTTTGATGATGGTGAGGATAATGATGATGAAGAGGAGAAGGAGGAGTAAGATGGTGATAATAATGGTGATGATGATGAGGGTGATGGTGATAATAATGATGATCATCATGCTTGTGTTATCGATGATGGTGATGATGATAATGCTGCTGATGATGATAAGCAATGATACCAAGCTTCCTCTTTGCCTTGGCTTACGGCTGTGTCAGACCAATTGACATAGGCTAGAACACCAAGGCTACATCAAAATGTTGTTATGCTCTTTAGAGTTATGCGGGGATTGTCTGTAGCCATGACAAGCTCCTAGCATAACATCATCAGTCTCCAAAATCCTCCAAAATCAGAGTGTGGCTGCCCACGTGGCGGGGTAATCAAAAACGGCCGCACACGTAATGTTCTGATCCCTAGCTGGTGCATTTGTACCATAGTGATCAGGTGCTTTGGCTGTTGGGATGATCCCTGGAGTCTTTTAGCCAGGGTACAACAACTACAACAACAACCAAGCTTCCTCTTAAACCAACAATATGTGACCTTAGTAGTTGTATTGTTTTTCTTTGTTATTGTACATTTTGATAACTAACTAGTAGTACTACTATCTGTTTTGTTTTCGTTCAGGGTAAAAAAGATGCACGGCCTGACAAAGCGGACAAATTCAATGCGGTAAGCTTGCTATGTGTGCATTGGTATGTGTGAGTGTGTGAATATGTGTGTGTGTCTGTGTACACATTCCTGAATCGTTTGAACTCACTCGGGACGAATGAGCCGGATCCGGTTCATAAGAGGTTTTGATTTCTGGCGTGTAACCAGCTTTCCAGTGCGACTCATAACCTACTTTCAGTTTGCTTTGACCTTGCCTCTCTTGAAATCAACCAATCATTGCATAGTTTACATTCAGCTTTGGTTGTAGAGGGGGGGTCAAAGATCGGAATGTGAAATTTTCCTTCTTTCTATGTGTTAACTGTTTTGATCAATAGGAGACAAACAACGAAGGTATGGAATCTGACATTTTACGATCGTTTAGTGCATGGTGTTGCTCATCTTTTCTGAAAATATCGATGCCTAACTCTTCATAACTTGGTTTTGGTAATTGTTTTCCGAACCTAGTCAAATGCCCAGTCCTCACAGAACAAGGGGAAATAATCATTCAACCAGTCCCGAGTGAGTTACAACAGCCACAAATCGAAGGAAAAAAGAAAATGAAAAAAGTGATTCTCAGTTATTCTTTGATGTGATTAAAAAGAGACCTGGGACGGTATTCACGTTGAGATAGCATGAGACTTAGCATCATGCTAACTTAGAAGCTCTTCCAATGTCCTATAGGATTTAATAGGACTTTTGGAAGAGCTTCTAAGTTAGCATGATGCTAAGTCTCATGCTATCTCAACGTGAATACAGGCCCTGGAACCTCCAAGTTCAAGGAATAGACACTGGTCTGATATGCGATAATGTTTAACTGATGTGACATTTTGACAACAAAAAGTCTTAGGTGAATGAGTATGAATCTTTTAATTTAATGTCTTTTCACACGAACAGTGATTTTAGACAACAAGCAAAAATTTAACCAATTAAAAAATAAATAAATATGTGCAAGCTTAAAAACAACAACAAACAAAAGCAAAACATCTGCAGTAAACTTCCAATAGGTGTGGACAGCATTAATAGGTGATGGCTTTTATTGTGCTGATGCTATGCGTTATTTCAGTAATATGATTGTGTGATTTCAGTAATGTGTTACGATGTATGGTTGTTGTTTTTAATGTGATTGTGTTATTTCAATAACGTGTTACGATGTATGGTTTTTTAAAATTTTTATGTGATTGTGTTATTTCAATAACGTGTTACGATGTATGGTTGTTGTTTTTTATGTGATTGTGTTATTTCAATAACGTGTTACGATGTATGGTTTTTAAAAAAATGTGATTGTGTTATTTCAATAACGTGTTACGATGTATGGTTGTTGTTTTTTATGTGATTGTGTTATTTCAATAACGTGTTACGATGTATGGTGTGGTTTTTTTTTATGTGATTGTGTTATTTCAATAACGTGTTACGATGTATGGTTGTTTTTTGTTATGTGATTGTGTTATTTCAGTTACGTGTTACGATGTATGTCTTCTTTCAATAACTCGATTGCGTTACTTCAAGAAATATGTTAAAATTGAACCCTTTCACCGCCAGCCATTTTTCGAGAAATTCCATTTAAATTACCAGGGTAGAGAAAAAAATCATCTGCTATATTGGGGATTCCTCTATGACATGTATAATGTAAGGTCTGTTCTTACCTCCCAAAATTAAGTAAAAAAGGCTCTTTGGATAACAGACCCTGCTTTGATGCCTTTTAGTGACATGGGTGTTAAATCATTGTGGTGCAAAAATGCGACATTGGCGGTGAAAGGGTTAAAGAAGTCAGTTAATGGTGTGTTATCAGGCGTCCTATTCCACGGGCCATGTGGCGGCATCTTTCACCTCCACTGCCATGGACCCTGAAACTGAGCACCAGGCGGGTGAGTGCCACCATTTCTTTGGCTTCTGCCTCACAGTTTATTCTAGTAGTAGAAGAAGTAAATTGTAGTGAAAGAGATGTTTTTGTTTGTGGCTCAAGCCACAAACCTATAACTCACTTTGTCGGTCGGTCGGTCTGTCGGTCCAAAATTGTCGCACTTCAAATCGAGGCTACACTTCAAATTGAGGCCGCTCTTTAAAATGATGTATTTTAAAAGCATACAAAATAATAAACATACGTAATACAGACACTACAACAGACACGACGAGTATGCGGTGCTTCTTTTGATGAGTATAAGTAGGATACATAGTTTTAAATGTTTTCCAAAAGATATAAAAAGTTACGAAATGGTGCAGAGATAACATTCTGGTTTACAGATTAAAATTATTGAAAAGCCAGGGGAGGTGACGCATGATTGGAGTGGTAAAAATAGATCGCGTGCCACAAACTATTGCGATTTCGCGCTTGTTTATTTATTCATTTGTTGTTTTGTTTGTTTAATCGGTCGGTTAGTTTTCTGTTCTGCTTGTTTTTGTTGCTGATGTTGATGCTCTGCCTACCATGTCGTTGCTATATTACTGTTAGTTGTTGTTTCTGTTGGCGATGTTCCTGTGTCTCAATGTTCATTTATAGTATGAGTTATGTATTGCATGCTTAGAACCGAGGACAGAATGGAAGACTAGGCCCAGCCTAAATTCTTATCCCTGTAAAATAAAGGATTTGAAGTTTGAAGTTTCTTCTTCTTCTTCGATCACTCAGACAGTTTCCTGTCAATTATGAGCGCAGATGCATCACGCTGCCGTTATGCGTCTAACTAAGAAATAGCTAGGCCCAGCATGTCTGTCTTCGGCTAAAGACAATTTTGTTAAAAGTTTCTTTAAAAAATGCAGGAGAGTGGGCCAGTTAGGCAAAAAGATAGTAGATGACAGTAAGCAGAGGGGAAAGGCAGAGTCAAAGAGAGTGACAGATTAGAGGAAGTTACAAGCACAGAACTTCCAGAAGGTGGGGGAACTATTTGTACGAAAGACCATCCCCAGTATCCTCAAGGGGGTTACAGTTTATGATTTGGGCTTGTCTGTTAGTCTGTCTGTGAGATTCTGGACATGTACTAGTAAGAGGCTTATAACTCTGAACTCTTGTTTCTATAACTCTGTTTTTGAGAGGGGGGCTTATGGGTCTTTGTTGCTGATTTTCATTCTGTTAACTTTTGTTGGTCATTAGCAGATTTGCTAGAACGTGTTGGGTTCCCTCTCTCTCTCTCTCCCTCTCTCTCTCTTTGTTTTTTCCCCCCACTAAGAATATCTGACTATGCCTGTGCATTGTTCAAGATATTGTGAGTGTGTATGGTGTGTGTGTGAAAAGGGGAAGGGGGGGGGGGAGGGCGAAGGGAAGACAAGGCTACATTCAATTCATGACCAACAAGGGTCCCTTACACATGGAGCTGCACTGTGACTTGAATATCCTCTGAACATGCGGACATATTGTTTAAATTTGTCATGAGTAGATGATGGACATTACTGTTTGTTATCCAGTTTTTTACAAAGACGTCTTATGCTATGAGCGAGTGAAGAAAAAAGGCTGCGTTCATCTAATGACCAACACAGGTCCCCTAAACGTGGACTTACACTGTGAGATGAATATCCTCTGAACATGTGAACGTAATGTTTAATAGGGTCATGAATAGATGAGTGATGTTCATATTGTTTTCAGCATTGATTGATGAAGACGTCCTACGCTACGAGAGAGTGAAGAAGAAAGGCTATGTTCGACTGATGACCTCCAAAGGTCCTCTAAGCGTAGAACTGCATTGTCACATGAATAGAATGATAATTTTTATTTTATTTTGCTGTCCCATCTTCTGGGCCGTACAGTGGCATTGCTTTCACGCCGCTCATTCTGAGTCCCAATTCGCAGCCACACCTCCGCACGTTCAGGTAACAGAATCCGAAACCAGCAGTCCAAGAGGAGCGAATCTATGTTAGGCCGTCAGGAGGCAACCAACCGAGGAGACACTGCACTGCTGCTGAGTCACTTCGGTGGAGTTCAGTAGAGCCTGTACAGGACACCACCTACTAAGCCCCCTACTGAATAGAATGATAATTGATGCTGTTCATACATTTTTGTTTTCAGCTCTAATCGACGAAGACGTCCTACGCTACGAGAGAGTGAAGAAGAAGGGCTACGTTCGAATGATGACCACCAAAGGTCCTCTAAACGTAGAGCTGCACTGTGACATGGTGCCCAGAACCTGCGAGAACTTCATCAAGCTGTGTGCCAAGGGTTACTACGACAACACCGTCTTCCACCGCTCCATCAGAAACTTCATGGTCAGTCTCACAATGTTTGCTGTTTGATTCTTGAATCGTCAGAAACTTCGTGGTCGGTCACACAATGTTTGCTGTTTGATTATTGAATCATCAGAAACTTCATGGTCAGTCACGCAATGTTTGCTGTTTGATTCTTGAATCGTCAGAAACTTCATGGTCAGTCACACAATGTTTGCTGTTTGTTCTTGAAATGTCATAAACTTCATGGTCGGTCACACAATGTTTGCTGTTTTATTCTTGAAGCATCAGAAACTTTGTGGTCGGTCACACAATGTTTGCTGTTTTATTCTTGAAATGTCAGAAACTTCATGGTCGGTCACACAATGTTTGCTGTTTTATTCTTGAAGCATCAGAAACTTTGTGGTCGGTCACACAATGTTTGCTGTGTGATTCTTGAAACATCAGAAACTTCATGGTCAGTCACACAATGTTTGTTATTTGATTCTTGATTCGTCAGAAACTTCATGGTCAGTCACATGATGTTTGCTGTTTGATTCTTGAAACGTCAGAAACTTCATGGTCGGTCACACAATGTTTGCTGTGTGATTCTTGAAACATCAGAAACTTCATGGTCAGTCACACAATGTTTGCTGTTTGATTCTTGAATCGTCAGAAACTTCATGGTCAGTAACACTATGTTTACTGTTTGATTCTTGAAGCGGCGGAAACTTCATGGTCGGTCACACAATGTTTGCTGTTCTTGAAACGTCAGAAACTTCATGGTCGGTCACACAATGTTTGCTGTTCTTGAAACGTCAGAAACTTCATGGTCGGTCACACAATGTTTGCTGTTTTATTCTTGAAGCATCAGAAACTTTGTGGTCGGTCACACAATGTTTGCTGTTTGATTCTTGAAATGTCAGAAACTTCATGGTCGGTCACACAATGTTTGCTGTTTGATTCTTGAAGCATCAGAACTTCGTGGTCGGTCACACAATGTTTGCTGGTTGTTCTTGATTCGTCAGAAACTTCATGGTCGGTCTCACAATGTTTACTGTTTGATTCTTGATTCGTCAGAAACTTCATGGTCAGTCACACAATGTTTGTTATTTGATTCTTGATTCGTCAGAAACTTCATGGTCAGTCACATGATGTTTGCTGTTTGATTCTTGATTCATCAGAAACTTCATGGTCAGTCACATGATGTTTGCTGTTTGATTCTTGAAACGTCAGAAACTTCATGGTCGGTCACACAATGTTTGCTGTTTGATTCTTGAAACGTCAGAAACTTCATGGTCAGTCACACAATGTTTGCTGTTTGATTCTTGAATCGTCAGAAACTTCATGGTCAGTAACACTATGTTTACTGTTTGATTCTTGAAGCGGCGGAAACTTCATGGTCGGTCACACAATGTTTGCTGTTCTTGAAACGTCAGAAACTTCATGGTTGGTCACACAATGTTTGCTGTTCTTGAAACGTCAGAAACTTCATGGTCGGTCACACAATGTTTGCTGTTCTTGAAACGTCAGAAACTTCATGGTCGGTCACACAATGTTTGCTGTTCTTGAAACGTCAGAAACTTCATGGTCGGTCACACAATGTTTGCTGTTCTTGAAACATCAGAAACTTCATGGTCGGTCACACAATGTTTGCTGTTCTTGAAACATCAGAAACTTCATGGTCGGTCACACAATGATTGCTGTTCTTGAAACATCAGAAACTTCATGGTCGGTCACACAATGTTTGCTGTTTGTTCTTGAAACGTGTTTAGTGTTTCCAAGGCTTGGGTTTTTAGTATTAAAAAAAAGACATGAAATTAAAGATTAATTCATTCGGTTTCAGTACATTTTTGGTAGATGTTTTATTTTAACGTGGGTTTTTTTTTCATCTGCATTTTTCAGATACAGGGAGGCGACCCTACAGGAACTGGTAGAGGTAAGCGAATCAATTCTTTGATAGTCAACGTTTTTGTTATTCCTTCTCTTCATTCATTCCACAATTCCTGCTTTCACTCACTCTTTCACCCCATCAGCATACATGTATAAATGAAGTCAGCGCAAAATCAAAATGGGACAAATACAAAAAAGCAGCTCATCATAGGTCATATAATGAAAGGAAAAAAAAATTGACAACGGTAAAGATGTGCCACCCCCCCCACCCCACACACACCCCACACACACCCCTGCATTTCTCGGTTAATTGTATTTTTCCGTTTTTGCCTTTCTTACCATACATAAAGCTGTATTTTAAGAACATTTTCAGCTAATTCTCTTTTTGGAATACTAACCCTAACCCTAACCCTAGCCCTAAACCTAACCCTACCCCCCACTATGTACTGCAGTACACCGCGATTTGTCACAGTTGTGGTTCGTTGCGTTTTTCCGTCTTATAGGGTGGGGGGTAGGGTTAGGCTTAGGGATAGGGTTAGTATTCCAAAAAGGTTATTAGCTAAAAAGGTTCCTAAAATACAGCTTTATGTATGGTAAGAAACGCAAAAACGGAAAAATACAATTAACCGAGAAATGTAGGGGGGGTGGCACATCTTGACCTTTACCAAAAAATTCTTCAGTTTCTCAAACTTAATAATATATATCACTGATAGCAGTATTATTAATATTACAAGTATTATCTTGACCTTTACCAAAAAATTCTTCAGTTTCTCAAACTTAATAATATATATCACTGATAGCAGTATTATTAATATTACAAGTATTATCTAAAGAGATGGGTTTTTTTGTTTTTTCAGGTAAAGGTAAAGATGTGCCACCCCCCATGCATTTCTCGGTTAATTGTATTTTTCCGTTTTTTGCCTTTCTTACCATACATAAAGCTGTATTTTAGGAACATTTTTAGCTAATTACCTTTTTGGAATACTAACCCTAAACCCTAACCCTACCCCTAAACCTAACCCTACCCCCCACTATGTACTGCAGTACACCGCGATTTGTCACAGTTGTGGTTCGTTGCGTTTTTCCGTCTTATATGGTGGGGGGTAGGGTTAGGGTTAGGGCTAGGGTTAGGGTTAGTATTCCAAAAAGGTTATTAGCTAAAAATGTTCCTAAAATACAGCTTTATGTATGGTAAGAAAGGCAATAACGGAAAAATACAATTAACCGAGATAGGTAGGGGGGGTGGCACATCTTGACCTTTACCGTTTTTCATTACAAAACAGCAACAGTGACAATAACAACAACCACACATCAACATTACAAAACAACAACAGTGACAATAACGATAACCAAAACAACGACAGGTAGCAACAATACTGACCAAAACAATAATAAGTAATCAAACATATAAAAGAGAAAGGTGAATAAATTCTTTAAGCAATAATATCTCTCTCTTTTTAGATATGGAGGGAGGGAAGGAGGGATGTTGTGAGTGAAGGGGGTGGGTGGGGGATAAATAAGGTTGAGAGCGCAGTTGATGCAGAGAGAGGGACATGAAACACATAACTTTGTGTGTGTCTGTGCCTGTAGAAGGGATCTTTAAGGGAGAAATAAAATGAAACGAAACAAAATTTTATTTAACCAGGGTAATGATATAGCACGCACAATGCTTTTTTTCCTAATCAGAGAGGGGGTTGTGGTGGGGAGGGGCACAACTCAGAATATTATGAATGGGTGTTTTTGTAAAAAAAAATCTTTTAATGCATGTGGTTATTTGGTGTTCTAAATTTGAGTTCATTCTTGTTTATGTGAGTAACACGCTGCAACTCAATTATCCTTCGTGTGAGACATAATAAAAAATTGATTGATTGAGGCTTATCGGACTCATAGCTGTCTCTGTCTATCATTTTAACTATCCGCCTGTCTCGTTATCTCTCTCTCTTGCGTTACCTCTCTGAATTATCTAACGGGGCCCTGGGCCCCTGCCTTTCAGGTTTTGTTTTCATTTGGGGGAGTTGCGCCCATGCCTAAATAAGAATTTAATTTGTGTGTGTGATACAGGCGGAGAATCAGTGTGGGGTGATGCGTTCAAAGACGAACTGAAGCCCAACCTGGTGCATGCCGGGCGTGGAATCCTGAGTATGGCCAACAACGGACCCAACACCAACAAGTCACAGTTGTAGGTTATTTCTTTCTTCTTCTTCGTTTGCTCAGAAAGATTCCTGTCGCATGAGCGTAGATGCGTCATGCTGCCATTATGCGCCTAAGAAATAGGCCCAGCATGTCCGACTTATCTTTGTAAGAATTTATAGACAAAAGGCAAGAGAATGGACCAGTGAGATAGAAAGATAGTAGATGACAGAAAGCAAAGGGAAGAGGCAGAGTCAAAGAGTGACAGATTAGAGGAAGTTACAAGCACAGAACTTCCAGAAGGTGGGGGAACTATTTGTACAAAAGACCCCTCGGTATCCCCACGGGGGATATTTATTTCCATTACTTCTTCTTCTTCTTCTTCGTCGTCGATCACTCAGACAGTTTCCTGTCATACGAGCGTGGATGTGTCACAGTGATGTAGCGAGGGTCGAAAAGTGATAGGACACAAGAGAAATCAACAGGACAATGTCCTGGCTCTTGCAGAAATCAACAGGACAATGTCCTGACTCTTGCAGAAATCAACAGGACAATGTCCTGACTTGCAGAAATCAACAGGACAATGTCCTGGCTCTTGCAGAAATCAACAGGACAATGTCCTGACTCTTGCAGAAATCAACAGGACAATGTCCTGGCTCTTGCAGAAATCAACAGGACAACGTCCTGGCTCTTGCAGAAATCAACAGGACAATGTCCTGACTCTTGCAGAAATCAACATGACAATGTCCTGGCTCTCGCAGAAATCAACAGGACAATGTCCTGGCTCTTGCAGAAATCAACAGGACAATGTCCTGGCTCTTGCAGAAATCAATAATAATCAGACAGTTTCCTGTCATACCAGCGCGGATGCGTCATGCTGCCTTTATGCTCCTGACTAAGAAATGGTTGGGCCCAGCAAGTCCGTCTCCGGGCTGGATTTACTTCATACCGGTTCTTCAGTTACGTTATGCTTTTATTTCATGGTGAATTGTGAGCATTCACACGCACACAAGGGCATAGGCACACATGCATACACACACATATGCACGCACGCACACGCACACACACACGCACGCACGCACACACACACATGCACACGTACACACATGCACACGTACACATACACCCGCACACACACAAACATGCACATGTACACACACACGCACGCACACACACACACACATGCACACGTACACACACATGCACACACGCACACGTACACACACACACGCACACACATACACACACACACAAACACACACACTTGTACACGCACACATACACACACACCCGCACACACACATACACACACACAAACACACACATACACACACACACGCATGCACACACACACACTCACAAAGTACAGGGAAATAAGCATCATAACAAAGGGACATAAATACAGGACAGTGCAAGACCAATCAATGACTGACAAAAATTAAAAGCAAAATATTAAAAGAAATAAAATATTTGACTGTTATATCTTTGTTGTTGTTGACGTACCTTGGCTAAAAGACTCCAGGGATCATCCGAACAGCCGAAGCACTTGAACACTGTGGCACAAATGCATCAGTTAGGGATGAGAACATTACGTGTGTGACTGGTTTTGATTACCCCACCACATTGGCAACCACACTCTGTCTTGGGGGGATTTTAGAGAGTGATGATGTTATGCTAGGAGATTGTCATGGGTAAAGACAATCTGTAGCTGCATAGCATAGCAAGATTTTGATGTAGCCTTAGTGTTCTAGCCTATGTCAATTGGTCTGACACAGCCTTAGACCAAGGCGAATGACTGTTATCTAACATAGGATGCTTTGAATGCCTCCATGCTGCAATCTTGTTTCAGCTGAATGTTTGAATGATAATGCGTGTACTTTTTACATGAATAATTGACTGCATTTCTTAATTCTTTTTATTCCTCCAGCTTTCTCACGTATCGATCAGCAAGACATCTGGATGGAAAGCATGCCGTGTTTGGAAGGTGAGCACACACACACACACACACACACACACGCACACTGACAACACACAGTCACACCCTTACTCCATCTTTTTCTTGTCTTTTCAATTTTTGTTCCTAAGCTTTCCTTCTCTCTGAGAGAGCATACACAATCATATGATTTTGGATGCCTGCAGACTTCTTCTTCTCTTCTTCTTCGTTCCCTGGCCATAATGGGTAAGGTACGTATGTGTCCGGTTTTCAGTTTTCACTGGCCTTCCCGCTGCATACAGCCGACATTCCGATTTCGGAGGAACTCAAGGGAGAAAAATTATTTGGAAAGATTTTTTTTTTTTAAATGCAGGAGAATGGGCCAACAAGTCAGAAAGATAGTAGATGATAGAAAGCCAAAGGAAAAGGCAGAGTCAAAGAGAGTGGCAGATTAGAAGAAGTTACAAGCACAAAACTTCCAGAATGTGGGGGAACTATTTTTACGAAAGACCCCCCGGTATCCCCACGGGGAACCTGCAGACTATAAGGCGATATTTTTTTTCCCAGACTGAGACCCGCTGCGCCTTATAATGTGACTGATGATATAGTAAGAAAACTGTAGTAACAAAACCTGAATTTTGTGTACAATTTAGGGTGTGCGCCTTATAATCAGGTGTATGCGCCTTGTAGTCCGTAAAATATAGTATGTAAATGTGTGCGTGTTTGTGAAGAGGGTATGTGCATTTCGATTTCAGATGATTACAATATCGAGGATGATAGCGAAGAAGACGATGACAACAATGATGATGAGAATGGTGATGACGAGGATGATTATGGCAACGACAATGAAGATTATAGATAATATTAATGGTGATGAGGACCGTTTCGTTCACAGATTAGTGGGAGGCTTGGAGACGCTGGATGCCATGGAAAAAGTGGAAGTGGACAAGAAAGACAAACCCAAGGTAAGTGAACAATGCGAAAAAATCCACATTTTTTGTGCCTGCAGGAGAAGATAATCTGATGACGGAAAGAGCAACCTGTTTCGCTCTTTTCTGTCATCAAATGATCTCCCTTATGGGCGAAAATCCATTCTTGCCTGCAGGAGAAGATAATCTGATGACCGAAAGAGCAACCTGTTTCGCTCTTTTCTGTCATCAAAATGATCTCCCTTGCTGGGGCGAAAATCCACATTCTTGCCTGCAGGAGAAGATAATCTGATGACAGAAAGAGCAGCCTGTTTCGCTCTTTTCTGTCATCAAATGATCTCCCTTATGGGGCGAAAATCCATTCTTGCCTGCAGGAGAAGATAATCTGATGACCGAAAGAGCAACCTGTTTCGCTCTTTTCTGTCATCAAATGATCTCCCTTGCTGGGGCGAAAATCCACATTCTTGCCTGCAGGAGAAGATAATCTGATGACAGAAAGAGCAGCCTGTTTCGCTCTTTTCTGTCATCAAATGATCTCCCTTATGGGCGAAAATCCATTCTTGCCTGCAGGAGAAGATAATCTGATGACGGAAAGAGCAACCTGTTTCGCTCTTTTCTGTCATCAAATGATCTCCCTTACGGGCGAAAATCCACATTCTTGCCTGCAGGAAAAGATATACTGATGACGGAAAGAGCAACCTATTTCGCTCTTTTCTGTCATCAAGTGATCTCCCTTGCTGGGGCGAAAATGTGTATATAGCCAAGAATGCATGTGTGGATGTATGTTATGTGCAAGGATTCTTTCCCCGTTTTTTTATGCTCCTTATTCTATTTGAACAAGGATGCCTGAGAATCAGAATGGGTGATTTTGTGCTTTCCTCTTTCTGTTGTGTGAGTGTGTGTGTCTGTGTGTGTCCATGTGAGCATGTGTGTGTGTCTGTGTGTTCGTTCTTTAATTTAACGTCTATCCACCTTACAGTGATTTTACAAAAAAACAAATTTTATGTATGTGTATGATTATGTGCAAATGTCCGTTTAAGGGGGTTTGTGGGTGTGCGTGTAGGAATGTAACTATGTCACTATGTGTCTGTGTGTGTCCATGTGCGCATGTATGTGTGTGTGTGTCCATGTACCATGTCTGTGCAAGTATATATGTGTGTGTGTGTGTGCGTATGTATCAGTAAACAGGGAAATAAAAGAATTTTCATGCCTAATTGAGTCTTCTTAAGGCTTTGTTTTCTAGGTTTTCCCCCTTTGACAAACTTTGTGTTAGAAACCAGTTCAAAGCAAATTTCACACCCTCCACATGTTAAGACCTGTTCTAGTTTATGTAAGCACATGTATCTGTCTTGTTCTTTTGTTTTCAGTTATTCAAATCCAGTCTACATTATTCCGGAGGTTCCTTAATATGGAGCTCTTTACCTACTAATTTGAAAGAAATATCACTTTGTTCATCTTTTCGAAGATATCTTAAGAATTATATTTTGACATTTGATTTTTAAAATGTTTGGACACTAATGTAACAAATGCCCATACAAATGTTGGATTGTTTGTCATCTCTCTCTCTGTGTCTGTCTGTCTCTCTCTGTCTCTCTCTGTCTGTCTGTCTCTCTCTCTCTCTTTCTCTATATCTCCCTCTCTGTCTCTCTCTCTCTCTCTCAATGTTTTCACTGTTTACATTTTATTGGTTGTTTATTTTTTACTTTCATTGCATGTTTTGTTACTGTCCTTTATTCAATATTTTCATTTGCCACAGGGCTGGGTGTAAAAAATATATGCATACTTATCTCATTACCCTGTATAAATAAAATGTTGTTCGTTCGTTTTTGCAGGAAGAAATGAAAATCGAAAGCTGCACCATTTTCGTCAACCCCTACGAAGAGGCTGATGAGCAGGTAATTATACACTGAGAGATGCATTTCAGATCATGTAGGAAAAGTAAGATACAGGGTGTGTGAGAGGTATGTGTAAACTTATAAACACTAAAAACTATTTGACTAAAACAAAAACAAAAAAACAAAAAACAAACACCCAACAGCAAACAAAAATAAATGACAGATTGTTAAGTCCAGTAGACTTTCTTCTCGCTCAAAGGTTCTTCCTCTTCTTCTTCTTCTTCGATCGCTCAGACAGTTTCACGTCAATTATGAGCGCATATGCGTCATGCTGCCGTTATGCGCCTAACTAAGAAAAATAGGCCCAGCAAGTCCGACTTCAGCTGAAGGAAATCTTTTTGAAAGTGTTTAGTAAAAAAAAAAAAAAGGCAGGAGAATGGACCGGTAAGGGGCAGAAAGATAGTAGATGACTGTAAGCAAAGGGAAAAGGCAGAGTCAAAGAGAGTGACAGATTAGAGGAAGCTACAAGCACAGAACTTCCAGAAGATGGGGGAACTATTTGTACAAAAGTGGTATCCCCAAGGGTTTTCTTTAAAAAAAAAAAATTAAAATGGACATTGAGTAAGCAAACATACATGCTTTTGTGTGTGTGTGTGTATTTAGGGCACTTAATCTTAGCAAAAGCCCTAAGCGCTTACAATCATAATATAAAAATAATACTGAAATAATGAAACAGTAGATCACACACACACACATACACACACACACAGAGGCAGAACATACACACACATGCTAACAACCATGATATAAAAAGAATACAAGAAGAATGAAACTATAGATAACACACACGTGCATGCACACACACACACACACATGCGCATGCACAGTCACACACACACACAACTCAAGGGATAAGCTTTGCGGGGTAGAAAGAGAAAGATTATAGTTTGAAGAGAGTTGTTTTAAGGGAGGACTCTAGCGGTGTGTGTCAAGTCAAGCCAAGTCAAAATTTTATTTCCAGATGGAACATTGAATAAGCAAATAATATACTTTTTTTTCATCAAGCCATCCGTAAAAAAAACAAAAACAAAAAACGAAGGAACTAAAGATTCCAAAGTGGTAAACAATAAAGAAAAACAAAACAAAAAACGAAGGAACTAAAGATTCCAAAGTGGTAAACAATAAAGAAAAAAACAAAAAAACAAAACAAACCGAACGAACTAAAGATTCCAAAGTGGTAAACAATAAAGAAAGGGGGAAAGAGGGGAAAATAAACAAGACACAAACAGGTTACACAAACAGGGAAGAGGGTGGGGAGTGGGAGAGTAACATATTATGTACAATATATACATCAATTCTTAATTCTAACACATTCACATATCAACACATTTTCTCTATTTTGACCCTCATTTCAAACACAATTTGTGTGTGTGTGTGGATGTGCAGCTTGCCAAGGAGCGGGAGGAAGAGCTGTCCAGACAGAAAGCGGAGGAGGAGGCGGCGAAACGCAAGAAAAGGGAGGCCAAGGCCGACACCGCGCCACGCGTCTTCAAACAGGGTGTTGGCAAATACATCAACGCTGCCGCTCTGTGAGTCCAATGTTTCAAAGTCAACGTTTTATTTCCCGAGTGACTTTGTATAAGCGTTACGAAATGCTTTTTGGAAGTGAGTCTATAGTATGATAGTTGTTCGGTTGTGTGTAATGTGTATGTGTGTCTGTGGTGTTATCTCCAAACTTAAACATTGGCATTTTCTCGGGAAATAGAAGGCATACATTGTTCAAACTTTGCACACATATAGATGTCTATGCAAGCTTTCAAACAATAATTATTTGAATAATTAAATACTTAAAACAACACTGTAAACAGATAACAAACAGATAACACTTTAGATTAGTGGGTTAGAGAGTATTCAACAGGCAACATGAGTTAAGAAACTCATCAACACTGAAAGCCTTGATAGCTCGTTCGTAGAGTGTCTGTCTGTCATGCCATTCTTGGCACAGGCACTTTTTTTTTTTAAATGTTGTTTTTTAAAGTTGTATCCATTAACGATAGTTTCATATGTATTTTAAAAAATTTATTGGCAATCTTGTACTTTAGACACCCCCCTCGATCTTTGTTGTCCCACATGTTCCTGTTCGAGTGAGCCTTGAAGGCTTTGCTTCTTGGTTGTTGTTTTTTTGTGCATGAAGTCATCCATAGAATATATAAAGAAAATCATGAGAGAGAGAAAAAAGGGGGTGAAATCTCACAAATCACACATGCATGCACATACACATGTACACACACACACACACACACACACACACACACACACAACTATGTGATTTTATTCAACAATGAGACACAGGAACAGACATTTGTGTCTTAACACAATAATGTTTGAACGGAGGGACCTAGGAGGCTCAAATTTTGCATGCGGATAGGTAGTTAGAAAATAAAGGTCATTGGTCAAAGGTCAAGGTCACTGCAGCCCAAAATGCTGCTGCGCGAGATCCTCACTGGCGCAGGGGTACTGTAAAGTGCTACAGGTGTAGACTGTTTGATCGGACTTTAGTTTCAGGGGCGTTTGTCTGGTCCTTCCTGCAAGGTCACTGGACCCGAAAATGCTGCCGCGCGGCTGGTTGATCCGGCGTGTTCACACTCTAGTTTTTCCCTAATGCTGATGTTTGCCTTTAAAAAAAAGAAAAGTGATGTCTTTTTGCAGGAAACGTGCGGTGAATGTGGGCGACGATGCGCAGCCTGATTCCACCGAGTCGGCAAAGAAGCGGAAAAAGACTGAGAGGGACTCTTACAGTCTGAATGATTTCAGTGCTTGGTGATTGTGCGTGTGCTTGCGTGCGTGTGTGTGTGTGTGTGTGTGTGTGTGTTTAGGGAGTGGGGGGAGGGGGTAAGAGAAAGGGGGTGGGGGTGTATATGATTGATGTTTGTGATTGCATGTGCGTTAATGTAATTCTAGTGCTCTGTGTGTGTGTGTGTGTATTTAGGGTGGGGGTAAGCTATAAGGGAAAAGGGGTGGGGTTATATGATTGATGTTTATAATTGTGTATGTGTGAATGTAATTTCAGTGCTCTGTGTGTGTGTGTGTATTTAGGGTGGGAGTAAGAAAAAGGGTGTGTGTTGATGTTTATGATTGTGTGCACGTAAATGTAATTTCAGTGCTCTCTGTGTGTGTGTGTTTAGGGTGGGGGTAAGGGAATGGGTGGGGGGGGATATATGATTGATGTTTATGATTGTGTGTGCATGAATGTAATTTCAGTGCTCTGTGTATGAGTGTGTGTATGTATTTGGTATTTGGTATTTTCAAGTCACAGACTTATCTCTGTGAAATTCAGGCTGCTCTCCCCTGGAGAGCGCGTCACCGCAACCGCAGCGCCTACCCAATTGGGTTTGTTTGTTTGTTGTTGGGTTTTTTTTGAGGGGGGGGGGGGGGAAGACTTGGGAAACCTAGCTATCAATTTGGCCATACCAGGCAGCGGGATTTCTTTCTTCTCTTACCGACTTTCAACTGCCATGGGATTTTTATGTGCGTAAAGGGCACGGGCCAGACTAGCTTTAAGTCCCCATCCCAAGGACTTGACGTTCAGTTCGATTTTCATGTCGAACTAGAAAGAAAGGGCGAGGCCGGGATTCGAACCCAGGTCACTCATGCTGTAGTCATGCATTACATTTGGCAGGCAAACGTCTTAACCACTCCGCCACCTTTCTCCTTGTGGGTGTGTACATGTATGTGTTTTTTTGTTTAGAATATAGATTTTGGAATGTGAATGGAAGAGCTTGTAAATATACTTGTACATACTGCTGTGTAGTTGGAATAAGAAAACATCCTTTTTTTGCAAAATAAAATGTCCATTGTACTGTGCATTTTGTTGATCCCATGACTGACATGTAACGTATCGCATAATGCCTTGATGACATCACTGATGACATCATCAGATGAAGAGGAATAACTCTGATATGCTGGTTTTTGCTCTAACACAGTCAAGAGAGTTACATCCCCAGACCATTTTGCCAGATTGTCTCTATCAGTTGTCTTTTTCATGGCATGATTTGTACAATGATTTTTTCTTTAATTTTCTTGGGCAGTCAAGGGGTTAAGACACAAATGTTTGTTCCTGTGTCTCATTGTCGAATAAAATCACATAGTTGTAAGTCTCTTTTGTGTGTAACCTCTTTGTATGTTTGTGTGTGTATGTTTGTATTTATATGTATTGGTGTGTAGTGTGTGTGTGAAGCCATCTTGTCAGCACTTCGCTTTTTTTACAGTTTATCTGGTCTGTTCGTTCTTATTTTGACTATTATTATTGGTTTAAACAAGATTTATTCAAATAATTATTATTCATTAGTATTCTATTCTATCTTAGTAACGGACATTACACAATGGGTGTCGGTCGTTACAACCTGCAAATTATCCTCTAATCAAAAGTTTTCAGACATCATTTTTTTTGGTTTTGCTGTCCCATCTTCTGGGCTGTACAGTGGCGTTGCTCCCACGCCGCTCGTTCCGAATCCAAATTCGCAGCTACACCCGGGTTTGTTCAAGTCGCAGAAACCGAGACCAGCAGTCCAAGGGGAGCGAATCTATGTTAGGCCGTCAGGAGGCAACCAACCGGGGAGACACTGCACTTCTGCTGAGTCACTTCGGTGGAGTTCAGTGGAGCCTGTTCAGGTCACCACCTACTAAGCCCCCTACTGACGACACTATTCTCTTAGTCGCGGAGCCAGCGTGAGTGAGGTCCTCCTCCGAGGGCGCCACCACGACCATCCACCGACAGCTCCCCAGAACACACTGATCCCCATGACTTTGACCCGAACGCACCAAGGCATAGACTGGATTGGAAACCGAAACTGAGGTCACCATGAGAGCAGGGCATGCAAAGCCACAGAATTTGAGACATTTTTTTAATTTTATGATTGATGGAAAATGAGGCCGATGATAACGATGATGATGATGCTATGGAGTTCCGTATCGGTCTGAGACTGCATGGCAGGGCTGTATTCTACGCTTCCTTTCATAATGATATCCCGGCGTTAACCAGGCCTGAGAACTACAGACACCTGCAGTGTTGGTCTTGCAATTAGAGCAACACTCTCAGAATCGCATCCGTTAAGCGGATGAAACTCAACTGTGTGGTTTCAGTCTTCCCATTGAGCCCATAGCCACTCACTCTGGGTAGGAGTCGGTCCAGGACCGAAAAAAAACTCGCCTCTGATGGACACATCTATTTTTCTATCTATATACCTAAAGGAACAAGCAGAATTGGAGCAAAAAGGAACTGCACTGGCTGCCTGTCTCTCACAAAATTCACTACAAAATTGCTCTCATCTGTTTAGGTATAATTTCTAACACTGCTCCTCCATACCTCTGCCTCTGTCAACTCCTTGAGTTATACACTCCCTTCAGGTCTCTCCGCTCCTCCACAAAGCACGTAGCGGTCGCTACACAATGCGTAACGGTCGTTACATAATGCGTAACGGTAGTTACACAGTATATAACGGTCTTCACACAGTGTTTAACGGTCGTTACTCAGTGCGTAACGGTCGTTACATAATGTGTAACGGTCGTTACACAGTATATAACGGTCTTCACTCAGTGCGTAACGGTCGTTACAAAGTATGTAGCGGTCGTTACATAATGCAACGATCAACTATATAACTGTCTTCACTCAGTGCATAACGGTCGTTATGCAGTGCATATTGGTCGTTAGAACCACAAATTTATCTTCAAAAGTTTTCAGAAACATAACGTATGTTTGTAATGGGCAAAATGAGACTGAAATTTGCTTCATTTCATGAGATAATTGGGGTGGGCTTCTTACCCGCCCATGCGCTTTTTACCCCGTCTTCCCCTATCGGTCGCTGCAACCACAAATTAATTTATATTCAAAATCTTTCATACACACATTCTATGTGTGCAACGGTTGTTACAAAGTTTGTAACAGAGCGTAATTACAGAGGACTTACAGAGACACGTTCTATATTGTAACAGTCGTTACATTGTGCGTAACGGTCCTTACACATTGCGTATTGGTCGTTGCAATCGCATTTCACTCATATTCTATATTTGTAGTGGTCGGTACAGAGTGCGTAACGGTCGTTACACAGAGCATACCGGTCGATACAAGAGCGAATTACTCTCTTTCCAAACGTTTCAAGGACTTACAAACACACATTCTATATTGTAACGGTCGTTACACAGTGCGTATCGGTCGTTACAACCACAAATTAATTTCTATTCAGAACTTTTTAGACATATTCTATATTTGTAACGGTTGTTACAAAAATGCGTAACGTTTGACATAAGAGCGAATACTGTCTAATCAAGCGCTTCTAGGGCTTCCAGAGACATTCTATATTTGTAATGGTCGTTACAAAGTGCCTAACGGTCGTTACACAGATCGTAACGGTCTATGCAAGAGCGAATACTGTGTATTCAAACGTTTACAGGGCTTACAGAGACATACACTATATTGTAGCGGTCGTTGCATTGTGTCTAACGGTCGTTACAAGAGTGAATTACTCTATTCAAACGTTTCGAGGACTTACCGACACACATTCTATATTGTAACTGTTGTTACATTGTTCTCAATGGTCGTTACACAGTGCGTAACGGTAGTTACAAGAGCGAATTACTCTGTTCAAATTTCGACTGACAGATGACACATTCTACACTGTAAGATTGTGTCACATTGTGCATAACGGTCGTTACATGAGCGAATTACTCTATTCAAACGTTTCGATGACTTGCAGAGACACATTCTTTCTCACATGTACTCACTTCGCCAGAACAAACCCCACACTGACACCCAAAAAAAGCATTTTGATTTTTATTGTTATATATTGTCACAAAAAAGTGCCAAGATGTATGAGTTCTCAAAAAGCAGACCAATGGCTTGTCATGTGAACAAAAACAAGTATGGCCGCAAATGGTCGACTTATGGCGATTATTTGACCGCCAGGGGGCAGTCAATCCACTAGGGGCTTACTACGCGATTTTCTTAGTTGGGCGTAGTGATAGAGAGAGAGAGAGGGTGGGACTCCTCCCTCTCTCTCTTTCTTTCTTTCTTTATCCCCAACTAAGAATATAGAGAGGATTAGCCCCACTCGAGCGTTATGCCCCCTGGTGGTCAAAAGAGCCCACTAAGTCGCTCATTAGGCCTATAGTACACTGACAAATAACAATGACAGTGTAATGTAATAAAATATTAATATCTTAGTTAATTAAAGCCACACTGCGTAGGCTGTGTATAGTCTAATAGTTTAATCAGGTAAACCATATAATAATATAATGTACCCAGTATACGCCGCGGTAGAAATGTGGAATGTAACTAAATATTTGTATAATACATATATTCAAAGCCATATTAACAGAATACTAGGGGAAGACGGGGTAAAAAGCGCATGGGCGGGTAAGAAGCCCACCCCAATTATCTCATGAAATAAAGAAACTTTCAGTCAAATTTGCCCATGAGACGAATGCTAGACATTAACGCTCGTCTCATGGGCAAAATGAGACTGAAATTTGCTTCATTTCATGAGATAATTGGGGTGGGCTTCTTACCCGCCCATGCGCTTTTTACCCCGTCTCCCCCTATGTATTTATAACCAAATTAAAAACCAGGATTAAGTGTGGCTTTGGATTATGGAATACAAAAACTAAATATCACAAATACTCACTGAGTCAAAACGGACTATCTTTCAGATGGCCATTGACTTATTTTGGAACTTGTTGCGAAAACTAATAACTTGCATTTAATAAAGACCGTGTAACGTGAGAATCTCCATGTTATGTTTTTAACAGTCTTTGTAAATACAAGTTATTAGTTTTCGCAATATGTTCCATAATAACTCGATGGACTATCTGAAGATAATCCGCTTTGACTCTAAGCCATCGAGTGCATAATTATGTGTTCTCTCTCTCTCTCTCTCTCTCTCTCATCTCTCTCTCTCTCTCTCTCTCTCTCTCTCTCTCTCACACACACACACACACACACACACACACTTGCATAATGATTTTATACTATACAATGTGATCATAACAAGGTAACAATTTGTCCAAATAATTAACGATCCTAAAATTTCTGAGAGAGAGAGAGAGAGAGAACTCGACTCGAACTCGAAAATTTTAATGAATAGGCCTCACTGCCCGTATCATGTGGGAGGGTGGGGAGGGGGATTACATAAGGCATAATAACATTATTATCAAAACATTCCATAATTGGAAATGCAAGAGAGAGAGAGAACCCAAATCTATTCTCCCACTCACAGACTTACACAATTGCATATCAAAAGTAATTACAACGTGATAGTGGTATACATAACCAGATACCATAGCCAAAATACAGATCCCTCGGATGTCATGGATAATATCCTTTTCTCACATATGATTATGAATCAGGCATTACATAATTTAAGCACAATATTTCCTATCAATATAATTTCCTTTCGGTCACACACACACACACACGCGCGCGGTTATGTATTAAAAAGATTATATGCAAAAAACAATCGCCCAAGTACACGTGATCACTGAGTTAAAAGTAAAAATAATTCCAACAATATTTAACAACCAACCAGTTTCTTCTCTATGGCCTCTAAAACCACTCGGATTTCCTAATATATGCAAAAAACAATCGCCCAAGTACACGTGATCACTGAGTTAAAAGTAAAAATAATTCCAACAATATTTAACAACCAACCAGTTTCTTCTCTATGGCCTCTAAAACCACTCGGATTTCCATGAAACAAATCACAATTATTATATTGGGTAATTAAGCACGTAACTTAAATGAACTTTTTAAAAATATTATTTACATTCTCGTTAAATCCGTTTGCTTCACTCCTACGCAAAGCAATTTGTATCACACCGTTTATAAGATGATGACGACGACGACGATGATGATGATGATGATGCAGTACATGAGTATCAATGATATAAGCAGTGTTTGGGACAGATTTCCAAGAAAAAGTTTTGGGTCACCTTATTGCGCCCACCCCGTGGGGATACCGGGGGGTCTTTTGTATAAATAGTTCCCCCACCTTCTGGAAGTTCTGTGCTTGTAACTTCCTCTAATCTGGCACTCTCTTTGACTCTGCCTTTTCCCTTTGCTTACTGTCATCTACTATCTTTCTGCCTTACCCGGTCCATTCTCCTGCCTTTTTTCACGAAACTCTTTCAAAAACATTTCCTTCAGCCGAAGTCGGACTTGCTGGGCCTACCTATTTCTTAGTTAGGCGCATAACGGCAGCATGACGCATCTGCGCTCATGATTGACAGGAAACTGAGCGATCGAAGAAGAAGAACCTTAATGTGTCCACCATGGACATGCTTGTTTTTGTGTTTTAAACAAAAATCAAAATGGTACAAATTAATTCATGGCTCTATCATGATCACACTATGCTTATGCTGCTTGAATCGCATATCTAGAGAGAGAGAGAGGAGAGAGAGAGAGAGAGAGAGAGAGAGAGAGAGAGAGAGAGAGAGAGAGAGAGAGAGAGAGAGAGAGAGAGAGAGAGAGAGAGTAGAACAAATTATTTTAACTTGTCAAAGAGACCTCTCATAAGAGAACACATAGAGAGGAGTCACCTATTAAATTTTCATTTCATAACAATAAAAACAAAAACAAATGTATTATGGCCGTGTAATAATAAAAAAATTGCATCGAAATGTATACCAACAAAAGCAACAAACAAGCAACAATATACATTTCAAAATTAAGAGAATTGGAGAACTATATTGAATTTGTGGATGAGTGGGATTTTCTTGCTACGATGAAGTGGTTACTATTATCAAAGATATTCTAAAAGGGTAAGATGGATTACTTAAGAGCTCGGCGAACCGGGCTGATAGAGTTATCGTTAGTGTCGACAGTACACCATTCACAGTGACGGCTATCCAAAAACTCAGACTGGAATTTGAACGGAGAATTCAACTGGCCTATCGACGTGTAAAATGTGTCCTGTTTAAAAGGGACATAACCAGTGTTTCTGTCCTCACTACTCATATAGGGAAAAGAGACCGGATGCTTATCTTCCCCTATAGGGGAAGACGGGGTAAAAAGCGCATGGGCGGGTAAGAAGCCCACCCCAATTATCTCATGAAATAAAGAAACTTTCAGTCAAATTTGCCCATGAGACGAATGCTAGACATTTAACGCTCGTCTCATGGGCAAAATGAGACTGAAATTTTTACTTCATTTCATGAGATAATTGGGGTGGGCTTCTTACCCGCCCATGCGCTTTTTACCCCGTCTTCCCCTATGACCGGTCTTCGACCTCATAGGATAAACACCAAGTCTCTTGAGATAGGATAAAAGCAATAGGGGAAGACGGGGTAAAAAGCGCATGGGCGGGTTAGCGGCCTTATGTCCATCCCCACCGCCATATTTAATTTACCCCCCCCCCACCCACCCTACACACACCAATCCCCATTTCACCCACTTCCTGACCTTCCCTTCTTTTGTCCATGTATGGCCACTTATGTTGTATAAAAATTATAAGGAAACAAATTATTTATTAAAAAACCCACCAAAAACGAATTCAACATAGTTATGGAATTACCGGTCATAGAGAGAAAATGGAGTTTTACGTCCTCTTGGTCTGAATCAGACACATATGGGACATTTGTAAATACAAATATGGTTTGGAACAATAGGAGAAGACTAAAAAGGCAGGCGGGTAAGAAGCCCCACCCCCTCATGAAATAAAGAAAATTTCAGTCAAATTTGCCCATGAGACGAATGCTAGACATTAACGCTCGTCTCATGGGCAAAATGAGACTGAAATTTGCTTCATTTCATGAGATAATTGGGGTGGGCTTCTTACCCGCCCATGCGCTTTTTACCCCGTCTTTCCCTACTGGAGGCAATGCCCGGAGGCAGTACGAAACCAGTAAAGTCCCGATTTAAAAAAAATTAATACAGATAGCTGTAGCGGTGACCACGCCTCGGTTAAACCTCATCGGCTATGGCACCGCCACAAGTAGTGGGTAACTCGGTCATAATAATCACTGGTTTTCAATATGCGAATGAGCTTATTTTGGGGGGGGCATGGATAACAACAAACATAACCACCCCAAAAACAAAACAACAACAGATATGCGATTTATAAATTGTAAAAAAAAAAGTTGGTCACTGGTACATAAATGTATGATTTGTTTCATATATTATTTGTTAGACATTCACTGGTATAGGATTCACGGTTGAATCTACGCCTTCAACTATTTATTGACGAACATGAAAAAGGTCTACATTCATTGTATATATATTATAACGCACAAAAGAAAGCAGTATAGTTATGTTGACAAGTTTTTAAAATAAAAGAACTAATGTAGAAAATGTATATTGGCACACAAACACATAGCACATAGGTGAAGACGGGGTAAAAAGACCCATGGGCGGGTAAGAAGCCCATGCCAATTATCTCATGAAATAAAGCAAATTTCAGTCAAATTTGCCCATGAGACGAATGCTAAACATTGACACTCATCTCGTGGGCAAAATGTGACTGACATTTGCTTCATTTCATGAGATAATTGGCATGGGCTTCTTACCCGCCCATGGGCTTTTTACCCCGTCTTCACCATAACAACTCACACATACGCAATCATTGACAGAACTGGAACCAATTGACTCTAAAGGCTCGGCTACACGTCAACTAAAATCGTACGACTGTACGATACGATTCGATCACGTGGTCTCCAAGAACACATGTGATTCGCGCTTCGCGCTGATCGAATCGATGGTACAGTGATACGATTATAGAGGACGTGTAGCCGAGCCTTATAGGGGAAGACGGGGTAAAAAGCGCATGGGCGCCCACCCCAATTATCTCATGAAATGAAGCAAATTCAGTCTCATTTTGTGAGACGAGCGTTAATGTAGTCTCATGGGCAAATTTAACTAAAATTTTCTTTATTTCATGAGAAAATTGGGGGTGGCTTCTTACCCGCCCAGGTTGCACTGAGTCTCTGACCTTGAACAAAAATATAAACCACAGACAAACACGTACACTGGCGCATGCGCGTGCACACGCACACAAACACACGCATGCACGTGAGTGCACGGACTCGACCTTTTGCTGAACATAACAAAGTCCTGTCTGAATGAATAAGTTCAAATCGATTTTTTTTTGGTATCACAGTACAACAACAAAGGAAAAACAGGTGTTAGGGGAAGACGGGGTAAAAAGCGCAAAAACCCAATTATCTCATGAAATAAAGAAACTTTCAGTCAAATTTGCCCATGAGACGAACACATTAACGCTCGTCTCGGTGACTGCATTTGCTTTCACACTTACCCGCCCATGCGCTTTTTACTACTTCCGGTCTTGCTGGCCTCTACTTATTTTGTCACAGACACATACACACAACACACATGCGCGTGCGCACATATATCACACGGTCAACGTATTCTGTATGTATGGCACCTCATTCCATTGATATAACCGGGTATAGAGAGCTATGGCTTTGGTTTGAAGAAGCAGAGGAACATAAAAAAAATCACAGACATTTTAAACATTGTGCAAACCGGCTTTTGGTGGATGGAAGACGGGGTAAAAAGCCCATGGGCGGGTAAGAAGCCCATGCCAATTATCTCATGAAATAAAAAAAAAATTTCAGTCACATTTTGCCCATGAGACGAATGCTATCATGGGTCTCATGGGCAAATGTGACTGAACTTTTGTTTATTTCATGAGATAATTGGCATGGGCTTCTTACCCGCCCAGCATTCGTCTCATGGGCAAATTTGACTGAAATTTTGTTTATTTCATGAGATAATTGGCATGGGCTTCTTACCCGCCCATGGGCTTTTTACCCCGTCTTCACCTATAATATGAATAAAATGTAAACTGCATAGCTAGTTTATGACACGCACAGAAATTTGCGCGCGTGCTTATGCATACACATGCACACACATACACACAGAGGGACATGCACACACGCACGCTCGCACACGCATACACATTCACACAGTGACATAGGGGAAGACGGGGTAAAAAGCGCATGGGCGGGTAAGAAGCCCACCCCAATTATCTCATGAAATAAAGAAAATGTCAGTCAAATTTGCCCATGAGACGAATGCTAGACATTAACACTCGTCTCATGTGCAAAATGAGACTGAAATTTGCTTCATTTCATGAGATAATTGGGGTGGGCTTCTTACCCGCCCATGCGCTTTTTACCCCGTCTTCCCCTACACACACGCACACATACATACATACACACACACGCACGCATACACACGCACACACACTGCGCACACGCACGCACGCACGCACACACACACGCACACCACACACACACACACACACACACACACACACACACACACAGTCACACCCTTCACGCTAATGCAACTTATCAACTTCTATTGTTATGGTTTTGTGATCTGACAATTTTCACCAAGTCGTGATCGATCATAAAGCCAACGTCAACACCCTACCGTAGATATGGGGCAAAGATACCAATAAAATATGGAATAATGCTAACATACGCATTGGATGGGTATTCAAGCCTGTACAACAAAAACAAAAACAAAACAACTTTGATTGCTAAAAGAGTTGCATAGTTCAAAAGCTAACGTTGGCATGAAAGCCTTGATAATTATTATGGGCTAATGCTAATATCCACATACATTGAAAGGGATGATCGGGCCTAGGGGAAGACGGGGTAAAAAGCGCATGGGCGGGTAAGAAGCCCACCCCAATGATCTCATGAAATAAAGAAAATTTCAGTCAAATTTGCCCATGAGACGAATGCTAGACATTAACGCTCGTCTCATGGGCAAAATGAGACTGAAATTTGCTTAATTTCATGAGATAATTGGGGTGGGCTTCTTACCCGCCCATGCGCTTTTTACCCCGTCTTCCCCTAATGCTAATATCCACATACATGAAAGGGATGATCGGAGCCTATATATTAAATAAAAAGACTTTTGTAGCTCAAGAAAACCATGTTTCATCATTTTGACACATACTGGGAGATTTTCACAGAAAGGGAAATTGGGCGGGGGTGGGGTCGGGGGGGGAGGAGGTATACAAAATTGCCAGTTTGATCTTTTCTATCATTTTTGTACCAATGGTTCGAAATGAACGTTAATTCACATATTATTGTAATAAAAACTCTGTATGTGGGATCTGTTTTAATCCGTAGGATATTAAACGGAGGATATGTCTGAAGGGGGGGGGGGGGTCATCAACCTAAAACCAAATAAAAATATAACAAAAACATGGGGGGGGGGGGGGGGGGGGGGGGGGGGGGGGGTAGGGTCTTTCATTGACTCTATTCATAGGGACTGATGGAAATATACTAATAAACAAACAAGAAATCAAAACATCAAAAAATATAAATAACGGAGACACAAACAGAAAATAGGTTGATTGCATAAGGACCAATCGTATTTATTTCTCAAAACCACTGAGCTTTTTTTGAAAATTTCAAAACAACTGAAAACCCTAAAAGAACGAAATAAGATTATGTTTTTAATTAATTAAAGGCTACGTGTCAAACAAGACTATAACAAATAAAACTGCCACTAAATCACCGGGTAAAATAATTATTTCAAATTTAAGTGATGATGTCAATCAGGGAGGGACACCAAGCACCGGGTTACTTCATGAACAAAAAACGAGATATGGAGAAAAAGAGACATACGTGGGGGGGAGAGGGGTAGGAGGGGGTGGTGGTGGTTAGTATGAAATGGTGCGTCTCAAATGCGCCTAATTGTATTATCCCTACACTCAATTGCGTCTGTGTTGATTGCGCCCGTCGTAGTCATCAACTGTTCCCGTTGAAATGGTTGATGTCTCGATTGGCTCTTTCCCATTTGGGACTTTGTGTAATGCAAAAATGTTTTTTAAAAATGGGATTGCCATTTCGCCCTTTCATTTCTTTTACAAAGACCCCTCTCTTTCTCTCTCCTCCCCTCTCTTTCTTTTACTTTTAAAGACCCCTCTCTTTCTCTCTCTCTCCCCTCTCTCTTTCTTTTACAAAGACCCCTCTCTTTCTCTCTCCTCCCCTCTCTTCTTTTACAAAGACCCCTCTCTTTCTCTCTCCTCCCCTCTCCTTCTTTTACAAAGACCCCTCTCTTTCTCTCTCCTCCCCTCTCTTCTTTTACTGTCTCCACTCTCCCTCTCTCTCCTCCCCTCTCTTTCTCTCTCTTTGCTTCTCTGTTCTCTCTCCTCCCCTCTCTTCTTTTCTACGATCGCTCCACGCAAAAAGGACTAAAAACTCCACTCTCACACACACACACACACGCACGTCACACACCTCTCTTTCTCACTCTCACTCCCCTCTCTTTCTTTTACATCCCCTCTCTTTCTCTCTCCTATCCTCTCTTTCTCTCTGTCTTCTCGAGGCCCCTGTCTACTCTCTCCTTGTACCCGTCTCTCTTTGCTTTTGGTTGTGTTGCATGTGTGTGTGTTTTTCTTACGATCGCTCCACAAAAAGGACTAATGTACACACATACACACGGCGAACACACACAAACACACAAACAAACAAACAACACACACACACACACACAGACAATGGACACACACACACACACACACACACACGCAAGCACACACACAAACACACACACACAACACTTACACTTACAGATAACATAGGGCCTACATGCTCTCTGCCTATCCCCTCCCAAACACCCAAGGACTAGAGGTTAATTATGAATTTGAGTGAGAAAAGGGCGTCATGGAACTCTTGAAAGGGCGAAATGGAACTCTTGAAAGGGCGAAATGGAAGTCCTGAAAGGGCGAAATGGAACTCTTGAAAGGGCGAAATGGAAGTCCTGAAAGGGCGTTATGGAACTCTTGAAAGGGCGAAATGGAAGTCCTGAAAGGGCGAAATGGAACTCTTGAAAGGGCGAAATGGAACTCTTGAAAGGGCGAAATGGAACTCTTGAAAGGGCGAAATGGAAGTCCTGAAAGGGCGAAATGGCACCCTCGCCAAAGGGAACTCACGTGAGGAGGCACGCGGCATAGATCAAAGAAAGGGCGAGATGGGAAAGGGCCAACCGGGACCTACCCTTGAAATGGTTCAAGACAAAATTAGACATAATGGAAGTTTCGCAAATATTTTTAGGAGTTTTGTTTCAATAGACAGCTAACAACCCTGATAAACGTACAGAAAACAATTTTAAACAGCTTTTCTGGTTTCGGTTTTACAGTCATCTGGAAGCTGAACTTCTAAGGTGGACCAGTTGCGGGGAAACCAGGCGCAGTGGATGTACATAACCAGAAAGGCGCGGTTGGGGGGTAACGTTGGCGTAACCACCGTATCTTCTTCTTCTTCTTCTTCGATCGCTCAGACAGTTTCCTGTCAATGATGAGCGCAGATGCGTCATGCTGCCGTTACGCGCCTAACAAAGAAATAGTCAGGCCCAGCAAGTCCGACTTCGGCTGGAGAGGAAATGTTTTTGAAAGTGCTTCGTGAAAAAAGGGCAGGCAGGAGAATGGACCGGTAAAGGCAGAAAGATAGTAGATGACAGTAAGCAAAATGGAAAAGGCAGAGTCAAAGAGAGTGACAGATTAGAGAAAGCTACAAGCACAGAACTTCCAGAACGAAATATAAAGTTTAACGTCCTCCCGATCAGAAAGATCATACGCATGCTTATGCTTATATGGGACCTTCCAGAAGGTGGGGGAACTATTTATACAAAAGACCTCCCCGGTATCCACACAGGGGGGGGAACCACCGTATGAGAAAGAAGGATGAGGAGTTGTGTGAAATGGTTGGATGGGGGGGTAGAGGGGAGGGGAGGGGGGGGGAAGAAGAAGGAGGGTCGGGAGAGTCCGGAATGCTCAAATCACATCCAAGTAGATTCCACTTCTTCTTCCTCCTCCTCCTCCTCCTCCTCCTCTTCTCCTCTTTCTCTTCTTCTTCTTCCCCCTTCTTCTCTGCCCCCTTCTCGTTGTGGTCCAGAAGGTATCTGAAGGTCAGCTTGGAGCGTCGCAGCTTGTCGCTGACCACGTCCATGAAGCGCCGGTCATCCTCAGGGCTGAACCAGTTCTGCCAGTCACCCACCTCCCCTGGAACAATGGGGGGGGGGGGGGGGGGGGGACAAGATGGACAGGGCCATAATCAGCGTGTTTCCAGAAGTTGTGTGAGAAGTTTATTATTATTATTACTATGTAGATTGTCATTGGAAACTCTCTCTCTCTCTCTCTCTCCTCTCTGGATTTTCGCTTTTGTTTGTTTGTTTGATTTAACAATGTCCCCTTCCCACTGTTCCCTTTGACATGGGCAGATGGCCCGGTTCATTAAAACGTTGTTCTTGTTCTCTCTCTCTCTTCTCTACGCCCTCACTCCCACCCTCAATTTGTCATTGGTTAACAATGTGTGTATGTTGTGCGGCGTGCGTCGCGTGTGATGTGTGCGTGTGCGTTGTGTGTGTGCGCGCGTGCCGTCTGTATGTGTAGGTGTGTTGATAATAATATGTTTAGTTCTAAATCTTCTGTTCTTGATCATTATTTTTGTGTATGCTTAATTTGTTTTGCAAGAAAACATTGCACGAAATGATGATGTTGTTATACTAACCCCCATGACACAAAAGCTGTATCTGGCTAATGTTATTAAACAATCAAAGTATCAATGTGTCAAGTGTCTTCTTCGCCCACCCACCCCCCCCTCTCTCTCTCTCCGCTCTCTCCTCTCTCTCTCTCTCTCTCTCTCTCTCGATTGTCATTGAAAAATCGACGTTATATAATGAAATCTCCTCTCTCTCTCTCTCTCTCTCGTGTCTCTCTCTCTCTCTATCTCTTTCTTTTCTCTCCTCTCTCTCTCTCTCTCTCTCTTCTCTCTTCTTCTCTCATCTATCTCTTCTTCTTCCATGCTATCTTCACCCCACCTTTCCTAAGCAGGAATGGTTTCCCCGTCTTGGAGAGGTTGACGTAGTCAGGCCCCCGTTCCTTCAGTTCCTCGTCCACCTTCTTCATCTTGCTGATGGCGCACTGGTCAGCAACCCGGGCCAGGAGATCAGGGTCACTGTTCAAACCTAGGAACTCGTTGACTCTGCGCAGAGCTGGACACCGTGTCCTGTTTGGGGGGGGGGGGGGGGGAGAATTGTTTTTCGGGACTTTCCTGATGTTGCACTGCCTCCGGGCATGGCCTCCAGGATCGTTCCCCACCATCTTTATATATACTAATGTCCCATATGTGTCTGTTTTAAGACCGGAGGACATTTTTTTAAACGGATTTTCATTTCAATAGGCCTCTGCAACTATAGGGTTATTAACGCCCTTGACAGTGAGAGTGAATGCCCTTGTTGGTCAGTACTGAAAAGGGCATTCACCTCTTGCGAAAGGCAGCCATTTAGGTGAGCCTTTTCAAATAGGGTTATTGGTTTGAGAGTTATCCCTGGTTTGGTCAGTACTCAAAGCATCTCCTCCCCACCCACCAAGGGCATTCACTCTTGCAAAAGGTGTTCTCTGCAGTGGCCACTACTAGACTACTAATTTGCCCGCACTCGCTCTGCCCGAGTTACGCTGACCTTTCCAATTCAACTCTCTAAATTCAGCTCAGTGAAATTCAAGGTCGTCCTCACGTGGCAAATGCCCTATTTTGTCATCATCTAGTGAGTTTTGAAGATGATCAAACAGAACCAAATGCTAGACATTTATTGTGCAAGCGCTTTTGTTTTTATCCCCAAATCGTCGTCAGGCTTTAAAGACCCACCACGTCACGTGTCAAAATCACGTTTTCACGTGTTTTCCCTCTTATAGCTGGTAAAAAATCTTAAGAAATCTTCCTAGCATCAGAGGGAATGTGATACGTGACGTGGGGGGTCTTTTTAAAGGTCTGCCACACTATAAATACTCTTCGCTGTCGTCAATGCGATGCGATTGTGACGATACGAGTCATGATTCACGCAAAAAATACTTCCGTCTGAAAATAATTCTACTACTTAATTTAGCTCCATATACCAATACACGAATTTCACGTGAATCATGACTCACATCGTCACGATCGCATCGCATTGACAGCGAATCGTATGTAGTGTAGCAGGCCCTTGACAGTCAACTGCACCCACATACCAAGTGCAGAAACATGTACAGAATAATTGAAGTTTTACTCACATGTCAAAATAAATCACTAATTCTGTTCCTTCTTGTAACAAATTAGGGGTGACCATCAGTGAATTTGAAAACATGCCGTTGTTAAGTCATAACCACTTATTTGTTGTTGTTGATGTTGTGATGATGATTATGATGATAACGGTGATGATAGTGATAATGATGATACTGGTGATAAATTATTATGATCGAAAAACTCCTTTATAGTTACTAAGTCTCGTCATCATCATCATTATCATCCTCATCATCACAGTCATATCATCATCACCATTTTCATCATTGCCATCGTACGGATGATTGTAATAAATGTGACGACGACAA
>CM065702.1:23415825-23425825 GCA_017654935.2 Phymorhynchus buccinoides | reverse complement strand
TAGATGTAGCATTTGATAATGTTGTTGTTTTAAAACTATCTGATAGACTACTTGGAACCACTTCTGATTGTTTGTTTATTGGTATGTACATTCCGCCTGAAAGTTCACCATATTATGTAGAGACTGATATGTATAATGGCGTTACAATGCTTGAGTCACTCCTTCTTGATTTGGTTAGTGATTTTGGAAACATCCCACTGATCATATGTGGTGACCTCAATTCCAGGACAGGTAGTTTAAACTCAAATGCTAATGATCCACTGGATGATATTCATGATATGAGATCAGATCACAATGTTCAGGAAACTGATAGCAAAACTCTCAGAATCTCTGATGACGAAACTATTAATTCTTTTGGTAAACTTCTCATTGAAATTTGTCATGAATATGAACTGGTGTTATTAAATGGGCTGCAATCCAAGCATTTTCCTGGAAACTTCACATATATATCGCATTCAGGGTCTGGTGTCGTTGATTATTTTATTGTGTCCTAACACTTGTCTTCTAAGTGCCAAAAAAATGACTATCGTTCCGATGATTGAATCGAAACACTTGCCTATTGTACTAGATTTACACTTTGTCGGTGATGTGCCTCTTGCATTGGAAGTGCCAAAGGCTGTTTCAATTGTAAAGTATAAATGGGATGACGATAAAAAAGAAGAATTTATAAATAAAATGTATTCTGATCATGCACAAGATTTGTTAAGCAAAGCTACGGATCTTATTGGTACCGATGTGAATGATGCGCTTTGTAAGTTTAATGAAATGTTTGAGTATGCAGGTAAATGTATGGAAAAAACTATTGTCATTGGGAAGGAAAGACAAAAAGCATGGTTCGATCAGGAATGTAGGCAGGAGAGGAAATCTCTCAGACAGTATCTGAGAAAAATACATAACACACATATATTTAAGGATGACACCGCGTACACACACAAAAAGACAGATTTGGACAACGAAAGAGCGGAATATTCACAAAAAAGAAGAGAATATAAAGAACTCCTTAGATCTAAGAAAAAGATTCACAGGGATAATTTGATTACTGATTTACAAAATAACCTAAATAACCCCACAAAAATTTGGGACACCATTCGATTAGCTCGTCCAAGGTCAGGGGGCCAAAATACTATTAGTAATAAGCAATGGTATGACCATTTCAAAGGTGTGTTTAATTGCCCTCTTGCTGAAACCATGTTAAATTCTGTAGGCACACGTGACAATGAAAATCCTAGCTGCGAACCTTTGAATGTGCCTATTACTTCAGAGGAAGTGGAAGGTGCAATCAAAGCATTAAAGCATAACAAGGCAGCAGGTCCAGATGGATTATTAGGCGAGTTTTTCAAATTTAGCATGGATCAAATAACCTCTTTTCTTGTAAAGTTTTTCAATTTTCTCTTTGACAATGGTTTGTTTCCTGACGACTGGTGCTTATCAGTTATTCTGCCATTATACAAAAAGGGTGATTTGAACAATACTAACAATTACAGAGGCATATCTTTATTAAGTATTACCAGCAAATTGTACAGTTTTATTTTAAACAAACGTATCACAAAGTGGATAGAAGAAGGTGGCATCATTGTGGAAGAGCAGGCAGGGTTTAGAGAAAAATATAGTACATTTGACCACATATTTACTCTTTATTCTATTATTCAAAAGCAACTGCTGAGACATAGAAAGCTATATGTAGCCTTCATTGACTTTCGAAAGGCTTTCGATTTTGTTAGTAGGGATAAGTTATGGAAAATACTGTTTGCAAATGGTTTAAATGGAAAGATCTTTTTAGCTTTACAAAGCATGTATAATGTCGTGAAAGCACAAGTGCGCGCAAACGGGGACTTAACTGAAGCCTTTTTGTGTCCTCGTGGTTTGAAGCAGGGTGAAGTTTGCTCTCCTGTTCTATTCTCACTCTTCATTAATGAATTAACAAAAGATGTTCTTAGTAATGGCAAACATGGCATACAGCTATCTCCAGAACTTATTGAATTGTTCATCATCCTCTTTGCCGATGATGTCGCTTTGTTCTCAGATACTATTGTGGGTCTTCAGAATCAGTTAAACATATTATTCAATACAGCAAAGCGACTTGATTTATTTGTGAATTTAGATAAATCAAATGTTGTTGTTTTCAGAAATGGTGGGTATCTGTCTTCATCTGAAAGATGGACGCTTGGTGGACAAGAACTACAAATAGTTAATATGTACAAATACCTCGGAATCTATCTATCTACAAAGCTCTCGTTTTCTTACACTCTAAAAGATTTGGCAGATAGGGCAAGAAAAGGCGTTTCCGTAATTATTAGATTGATGTGGTCTATAGGAGAGCATTCCCCACAACTATTTTTCAAAATGTTTGATTGTCAAATTCAGCCGATTTTAACGTATGGATCGGAAGTATGGGGTTTATGTTCTGACCAACAGCACATAGAACGTATTCATTTATCAGCTTTAAAACGATTCATGGGTGTGAGCCCAAAAGCACCAAGGCAATTGATTTATAGTGAAACAGGAAGATACCCTCTCTTTGTTAATACCTATACAAAATGTCTGAAATTCTGGTTAAGAATAGTGAACATGGATGAGGACAAATACCCGAAGAAAAGTTATAACATGTTACTTAGTTTACAGAGGCAAAATTATGTTACATGTGCATGTCGTGTATGCAATGTTCTATACAGATATGGTTTTGGGCTTGTTTGGGAAGCACAGGGAGTGGGAAATATAAAATTGTTTATTTCTGTGTTTAAACAGAGACTTATTGATTCCTTCAGTCAAGATTGGCATTCTGCTTTAGAAAATCACGACTTCTTTGAAATATATTCAACATTTTGTAATTCAATATCTTGTAAAAGCTATTTGAACAACATCAAGAACATAACTTGGCGAAGGTGTTTTGCTAAGTTTCGAATTGGTATGTCACCCATTAAAAAAACACTTTTTGCAATATAAACTTAATGAAGGTGATAATATTTTGTCCATTTTGTGCAACTGTAGTAGAAAACGAAGTCCATTTTCTTTTTGTTTGTCCTAAATATAACGAGCTTAGAATGGAATTAATACCCAAGAAATATTATAATTGTCCATCTTTATTCAAGTTAACTCTAATCTTATCTTCCGAAAATTCTCAACTAATCTCTAAAGTAGCATCGTTTATACATAAAGCTTTAACAGTTAGACGTCAATGTTTGAGTGAAAGGCAGAATGCACGAGATGTTACTTAAAGTTTTTGCTTGTATTGTTATTGTTATAGGCCAGTGGCCTAACAATTAAACCATTTTTGACTTTGACTTTGACTTTGACTTGACTCTCCTCTCTCTCTCTCTCAATCACATACATACACACAAGCATAGATGTACGTGCTTGCGCGCGCACAAACATACACACACACTCTCTCAGTCCCTCCCTCTCTCTCTTAGTGTTCAGTATACAGTGTTCTCTCTCTCTCTCTCTCTCTCTCATCTCTCTCTCTATCTCTCTCCCTCTCGCTCTCTATCTCTCTCTGGTCTCTTCTCTCCCTCTGTGTCTCTCTCTCTCTCTCTCTCTCTCTCTCTCTCATCCACTCACCCACCTTTTCCTGTCCATAAACAGACCCAGACATGCCATTCAATGTGTCCATCATAGTCAAAATCCACCTGACGGATCAAACAGACACAGAATCTTTTCTCCCCCCTCCCCCCACCTCTCCCTCTCTCTTCTCTTGTTTACCTTTTCCCTCCACAGATCCAGGTAGCCATGGAAGGTGCCCTCGTAGTTAAATTCCACCTGGCTGATCAGATAGACAAAACCGAATCTCTCTCCCCCCCCCACCTCCTCTCTCTCTCTCTCTCTCTCTTCTCTCTCTTTCAATCTCTCTCTCTCTCTTCCCCCTCTCTCTCTCACCCCACCTTTCCTGTCCATTAAACAGACCATAGACATGCATTAAAGGTGTTATCATAGTCAAACTCCCACCTGACCGATAAGACAGACAAACATAATCTCCCCCCCACCTCTCTTTCTCCTCTCTCTCTTCCCCCTCTCTCTCCTCTCCACCCCCCCATCTCTCTCATCTCTCTCTCTCGTCTCTCCCCTCCTCTCTCTGTGTCTCCCCCTCTCTCTCTCTCCTACCTTTTCCCTCCATAAACAGATCCAGGTAGCCGTGGAAGGTGCCCTCGTAGTCAAAATCCACCTGGCTGATCAGATGATGGTAAAACGACACCGCCACGTCCTTAGGATTACGCAACAGGTAGATCATTTTACACCTGCAACCACGTAACAGTCAGTATCATAGAATCGTCTTACACGCCTGTAGTAAAAGTTACGTAACCACAGTAGGAAGAAACAAACATGTACCGCAGGTCTGGGTTTTTTTTGACCATTAGGCGCTCGCTTGTATAAGGCGAACCCGTGTATAAGGCGAACCCGTGTATAAGGCGAACCCGTGTATAAGGCGAACCCGTGTATAAGGCGAGCCCGTGTATAAGGCGAACCCGTGTATAAGGCGAACCCGTGTATAAGGCGAACCCGTGTATAAGGCGAACCCGTGTATAAGGCGAACCCGTGTATAAGGCGAACCCGTGTATAAGGCGAATTTTAATTCAGAAAAAATCTGGGGGGGGGGGAACAAAATCGAAAGATAAAGGCGCCCTCATGCAGAATGCAATACGAACCTGCGTGGGACTAAAAAACTCAGAGCCCGTCAAAGATCCCACCAGCATCACGTGTCAAAATCACGGGTTTCACGGTGTTTCCCTCTCTATATAGCTGGTAGTAAATCTTGTTTTGACCAGGTTTAACTCCCATACAAATGCCCCCAAATTAAAAAAACGAGACATCATTTTAAAGAGCAGCCTCAATTTCAAGTTGGGGGCATATGGGTCAAGGTCACAGCTACCCAGAAAAAAAACAAGGGACTTAATCGTGGTGGGTCAGTGTGTCTTTAACATCTAAGTTTTTGTATTACATAACAGCAGGCCAGGCCTTAAATAAAATTATGATCTTACACTTTCGCCCTGAGTTACATAAGCCCAAAAAAACCCGTGGAGGATACTGGGGAGGTGTGTGTGTGTGTCGTCGTTTGCATAAATAGTTTCCTCCACCTTCTGGAAGTTCTGTGCTTGTAACTTCCTCTAATCTGTCACTCTCTTTGACTCTGCCTTTTCCATTTGCTTACTGTCATCTACTATCTTTCTGCCTTACCGGTCCATTCTCCTGCCTTTTTTTTTTTCTTTTTCAAGAAACGCTTTCAAAAAGATTACCCTCCAGCCGAAATTGGACTTGCTGGGTCTAACTATCTTTTACTTAGGCGCATAACGGCAGCATGACTGCATCTGCGCTCATAATTGACAGGGAACTGAGCGATCGAAGAAGAAGAAGAAATAACTAAAAGAAAGTGGGAAAGCTACATCACGTGGACCTAATTCCAGGCATACATATATATATATATATATATATATATATATAACCGAGCTGTGTGTTTGTTTATGTTCAGGATAAAACCATATTTAGCGTGGTTTTATCGCCGCCAAACTTTCACAGTATCCCAGATGGATGATCCCGGGGCTTAACATAGGGTACATTACATTTTGCAACACGCTCCGTAATTAGCGTAATTAAAAAGCGAGTCGACCAGGCTTCAGTGGTTCTATTCTAGCGCCACCTATAAGGCAAAATTTTCAACAGACAGCAGCAAGATACAATAGGCGATAATGGTCAAGTCGTCGGTCAAGTCACACAAACGCTACATTCGTCGCACAATCCGGGGTCGTTCCTGGGGTCGTCGCATCAGCTCACACAAACGTATCCGGGTTCGAACCTGGCTCCGCGTCCAGGATTTTTTTTTTTTGGGGGGGTCTGGTGGGGGGGGGGGTGGGGTGTGGGGGCCAATTTTATTTTGAAAAAAATTTAAATCAGCGAAGCGGGTAGTAACAACCGGTCTAGTACAACCCATAAGACAGAGAGCAAAAAACATGACAGTATTTGTGTGGTGGATCTAACATCTGTAAAAACGTCTATCCACGTTCACATCGGTGATATTAGAAACAGTGTGTGTGTCGTGTCGTGTGTGTGCGTGTGTGTGTGTGCGTTTGCGTGCGTGCGTGCGTGCGTGCGGTGTGCGTGCTTGCGTGCGTGTGTATGTGTGTGTGTGTATATGTGTGTGAGTGTTGTGTATGCGCGCGCGGCTACATACACCTGCATGTGTGTGGTGCACCTGTTGCATGTGTGTTTGTATCTGCATGAGAGCGTGTGTGTGTGTGGCGCGCGCACGTGTGTGTGTGTATCTTTTTGGTACGATGTTCTGTAATATTAAGGTCTTTGTGAAAGCGAGGAGAGAAAGGAGAGTGTACACCATTATTCAACCCTTTCGTTCGGCACAAATTATCATGTTGGCATTATTATAATCATACACTATATTTATTGAGCCCATACGGCAGCATGACGCATCCTGCACTCATAATTATGACAGGAACTGTCTGAGTGATCGAGAGGAAGGGAAGAAGAAGAAAAGAAGAAGAAGAAGAAGAAAAAGAAAAGAATATACTAGGGGAAGTCCGGGTAAGAAGCGCTGGGCGGGTAAGAAAGCCCACCCAATTATCTCATGAATAAAGAAATGTAGAGTCAAATGTGCCCTGAGACGAATGCTAGACATTAAAGCATCGTCCTCTGCAAATGAGACTGAAATTTGCTTCATTTCATGACATAATTTGGGGTTGGCTTCTTACCCGCACTGCGCTTTTTCCCCGTCTTCCCCCTACGACACAATTTGTAACTGAAAGAAAGAAAACTCACTTGTTCCTACCCTTCCCGTAGGGCGGCAGGAATCCCTGGCAGGGGCGTGAGATTGTTGACACTCTGGGCCGGGGTCGGGTGTCGAGAACTCTGGGTGCCGACTGAACATCAGCGCTCCTTGGGGCCGTCTGCAGTGCTTCCGCTCGCCCCGTCATAGCATCTGACCATCCCCCACACCACTGAGACCCTGCCACGTCCCACAGATAGCCCTAGAACCTGCCAACGTCAACACGATTGACAGGCCAATGAAACTTGCCACCTTCATACATAATTGAACACCAATGAGAACCTGCTACGTCAGACATGAACAGCCGATGAGACTCTGCCACATCACATGAACAGCAAGGAGAACATGCACTCCAGACTGAATAGCAATGGAAACTGCCAGGTCATATTACCCGCCACTAAAAATCTGACATTGATTAAAACGCCTTATTGAGAATTTGACATGTCAAAGTGATACAGCCATAAAAGTTGATTATCTACTCATATCAATGAGAAGTTTTCTAATGTCAAACCTAAGCAATGAGAGATTGTCACGTCGACGAAATCACACAGCCAGATAAAAGATAGCACCTTTAATACACATCCAAGAACTGAATCTGCCACATTACCGCTACAAACAATAAAACTATGCAGCATCAAACTAAACACAACAACAACATAAGCAATTTTAATTCACCGTAGTATTTAATATCAATCACAATTATATATAATCTCGAATTCTCAATGAGAGCTTGGAATGACTACTATGGATGCACATACGCATGCATACATACATGCCTAGATGATGGCTAAGACAAAACTGTAGGCCTACTCAACAACACTGGAATTATATATCACTCAGTTTAGGGGTATCTCAATTAAAATAAAAAGAAACGCACCCACGTGCACACAGGTGAACAATATGACGAACACAAAACACTAAAGAGCCCCTGAGATAGAGATAGAGAGAGAGAGAGAGAGAGGGAGGGAGGATATGGGGAGATGAGAGAGAGTGAGAGCAACGAACGAACCTTTTCTTTTATTGAAGGAAAAGATTAACACACAATGGGCTTTTTACTCTTGCCCTCAACAACATGCAAGAAAATCAGATATATTCAACCTGAAAATAATGAAGCATGCAAAATAAATCATCGAATTATAAGGAGAGAGAGAGAGTAGGAGAGAGAGAGAGAGAGCAGAGAGAGAAGTAGAGAAGAGAGAGAGAGAGATTGTTTCTTTCTTTATGTCCTCTATTACCAGACTTGGGATATCCGGTCAGCAACGGACGTCGCTGTCGTCAAATGTGAAGAGCTGCGCGCGCATCACCTGTTCCGGAAGTGAAGGCCAGGGGCCGTCCACAACCCCGAAGAACATTGCCCCAAGTGATGGGGCATCCTTCCGCGTCGGCACCCTCTCTACTCGTCACTTCGGCATCTGAACTGCGACACAAAAGAGAGAGAGAGAGAGAAGAGATAGAGAGAGAGAGAAGAGAGAGAGAGAGAGAGATAGAGTCAAAAGTCAAAGTGAAAAATGGTTTAATTAGTTAGGCCACTGGCCCATAACAATAACAATACGAAGCAAAAACTTTAGTAAGCACTCGTGCCTTCTGCCTTTCACTGCAAACATTGACGTCTAACTGTTAAGCTTATGTATAAACGATGCTACTTTAGAGATTATTTTGAGATTTTTTTGGAGATAAGATTATAGTTTGAACTTGAATAAATATGGAACAATCATAAATATTTCTTTGTATTAATCCATTTTTCTAGAAGCTCGTTATATTATGGACAAACAGAAAAAGAAATGGAACTCGTTTCTACTACAGTTACATAAAAATGACAAAAATTTATCATCTTCATTGCATTTATTTGCAAAAAGTGTTTTTTAATGGGTGACATACCAATTCGAACTTAGCAAAACAACCTTCGCCAAGTTTATGTTCTGATAGTTGTTCAAAGAGCTTTTACAGATATTGAATTAACAAAATGTTGACTATAGTCAAAGAAGTCGGATTTCTAAAGCTCAATGCCATCCTTGACTGAAGGAGTCTAAGTCTCTGTTTTAAGACACAGAAATAAACACTTTTAATATTTCCCACGCACCCTGCGCTTGCCCAACAAACCCAAAACCCTATCTGTAGAGTAAACATTGCACACCACGACATGCCATGTAACATAATTCTGCCTTCTTAAACTAAGTAACATGTTATAACTTTTCTTCGGGTATCTGTCCTCATCCATGTTCCACTATTCTTTAACCAGAATGTCACACATTTTGTATAGGTATTAACAAAGAGAGGGTATCTCCTGTTTCACTATAAATACATTGCCTTGTGCTTTTGGGCTCACACCCATGATCGTTATAAAGCGGTAATGATTACGTTTCTATGTGCTGTTGGTCAACATAAACCCATACTTCTGATCAATACGTTAAAATCGGTCTGAATCTGACAATCAACATTTTGAAAATAGTTGTGGGGATTCTCTCCTATAGACCACATCAATCTAATAATTACGAAACGACCTTCTGCCCTATCTGCCAAATCTTTTAGAGTGTAAGAAACGAGAGCTTTGTAGAGAGATAGATTCCGAGGTCTTTGTACATATTTAAACTATTTGTAGTTCTTTGTCCACCAGCGTCCTCTTTCAGATGAGACAGATACCCACCAGTTCTGAAAACAACAACATTTGATTTATCTAAATTCACAACTAAATCAATCGCTTGCTGTATTGAATATATGTTTAACTGATTCTGAAGACCCACAATAGTATCTGAGAAGCAAGCGACATCATCGGCAAGAGGATGATGAACATTCAATAAGTTCTGGAGATAGCTGTATGCCATGTTTGGCCATTACTAAGAACATATTTTGTTAATTCATTAATGAGATGAGAATAGAACAGGAAAGCCAAACTTCACCTGCTTCAAACCACGAGGACACAAAAGGCGTCAGTTATCCCCGTTTGCGCGCACGATTATTGTCTTTCAACGACATAGACATGCTTTGTAAAGCTAAAAGATCTTTCATTGACATTTGCAAACAGTATTTTCCATAACTATGAGAGGAGACTGAGGAAGAGGAGAGCGGAAGTTGGGGTGTGAGGAAGAAGGTAGAAGGAGGGAAGAAGCTCGGAGAGAGTGGAAGGTTGGGGAGAAGGAGAAAAAGGAGACGGAGAGGAGAGTGAGGAAGATGGGCAGGAATGGAAAGAGGAACGAGGAGAAGAGATAAGATAGAGCGGAGAGAGGAGAGAAACGA
>CM065702.1:23412315-23415325 GCA_017654935.2 Phymorhynchus buccinoides | reverse complement strand
CGAATCTACATGTTTTCTGGCAACAATTAGTTCAGAGCATATCGGCGATATCTTTTGCATGGTCTGACAGCTCTTGGTGAGTTTGTCGTCTGCTAGATCTAGACTAATTTAAATTTAATTGATGTAAACCTTAGGCCTCAACTTATTTCTCCAGAAATCTTTGCTACGCTTTGCGAAACATACACAGGTGATTGTCACTGTTATTGTACACAGAATGGCTAAACAAAAATGCATATAATCTTTTATTTTCCCATAAGTTTTAGCATGCTTTATTTCGGTAGCCACTGTTTATCTTGGTGACAAAGACTGCTGTATTACTACGCCATTGATGTCGATTCAGAACAAACTGCAATGTTTCATAAAGCATGATAGTTAGATAACTTAGAAACAGTGATTTGATGCAATTTTACTTCTTATTTTTTGTGTTGATGAGATGCTTTTTGTAAAGGGCGTGGTTTTTTCTCCAAGACGTCACTACGCACGCAATCACTGTAAGCCGTACAATATCGAAAGGAGCTAAATGCGCAAAAGAAAATAGTGCTTATTTAATTAGCGATTTACTCTGTTTCCCCCCATTTAATTTTGGTTAAAACTTTCTAGGATTGTTAAGTATGCTTACGAAAATTCGAAACAATTGAAATAGCTTTAAAAGCAATTAGTTTACGCCGTAAGCATACCTTCAAAGTTTTATTCCTAGGCTACATGCTGAAGAAGCCTTTTCGATCCGCCACAGGGCACCACGACCTTTTCCCTCCCCATTTTGACTACATGCATGACGCCACTGCTATCAGTATCAGGATCGTTTATTTTTACTTTAGTTTTTACTTCTAGTTATCCGATACTGACTCTGTCAGGCGTTACTGACTCTGAAGAGAGAGAGAGAGAGAGAGAGAGAGAGAGAGAGAGAGAGAGAGAGAGAGAGAGAGAGAGAGAGAGAGAGAGAGAGAGAGAGAGAGAGAGAGAGAGAGACAGAGAGACAGACAGACAGACAGACAGACAGACAGACAGACAGACAGGTACAGAGAGAAAGAGAGAGAGGAACGACAGGAAGAAAGTGTGTGCGTGCTTGTGTGTGTGTGTGTGTGTGTGTGTGTGCGTGCGTGCGTGCGTGTGTGTATGTATGTGTGTGTGTGTGTGTGTGTGTTGATTTCAATGACGATAAAAACAAACAAACAGAATAAACTCCAGAGGGAGGGGAGGTGGGGGAGGGGCACACTGTAAAAAAAAAGGGTAGTACAGAAGATAAAAGCGATTTTTGCCTACGTATACGGGTGCAAGGGAACGGGTGGGAGGGGGGTGTGGGGATTGAAGGCTACTGGGGTAAGGGGGGGGGGGGGAGAGGAGAAAAGATGAGGAGTGGGTGGGGGGTGAGAATTGAGAGAATGGGAAGGGAGTGGATCCCGTGTCCTTATTGGATTGTGTAATAGCCCAGAGCAGGTTGATTGCATGTGTCAGGAAAAAAAGGAAAAGAAAAGGAACAAGTGCAACGCTGTGCGGCTCCAAGTTGGGGACATTCCGATTTCGGAGTAGCTCGGCGATGCTGCGACCCCGGGACATTCCGATTTCGGAGTAGCTCGGCGATGCTGCGACCCCGTAGCTCGGCGATGCTGCGAGGGGTCGCAGCATCGCCGAGCTACTCCGAAATCGGAATGTGTCGGCTGTACACATACATAAAAACGCATCAAAACAGCACGTAACTACATAAAAACGCATCAAAACAGCACGTAACTGAATAGGTTTTTTTTATATATAGCCTTGGGGTTCGGGCCCGTGATTTGAGCGCGCGCGATCATGCGCACACGCGCGCACAGAAAAATTCATGACAACTGTGTTATAGACCATTCATCAAGAAATGTGGAAAAAAACTGCATTAAAATACATGCACAACTTCGCGAGATATTAGCGATTATGTGTTTCGGGGTTTGAACCCCGTAACTGGCGCGACCTTGACCTTAATGTAAAAGTAAATACATCAGTGGATAGCTTGCATTTTGGCAAACTAGTATGCCAAATTTGATGATGATAGACTGAATAGTTTTTGAGAAAAACGGACGGGCGGACGGAGGCACGGAGGCACGCCGGGACGGATCAGACAAAAACAATAGCTCCCCGAACCTTCGGCTCGGGGACTAAGAAGGTTCAGGGACAAAAAATATTGCAACTGCAGTAATCGGTAAAGCGAGACCGATGTTGAATAAGCAGGTGTGCATGTGTGTGCGCGCGCGTGTGTATGCGGTGACAGAGAGAAGGAAGGTGCGTGTGTGTGTGTGTGTGTATGTGTGTATGTGCGCGCGCGCATGTATGTGAGAGAGAGAGAGAGAGAGAGAGAGAGAGAGAGAGAGAGAGAGAGAGAGAGAGAGAGAGAGAGAGAGAGAGAGAGAGAGAGAGAGAGAGAGAGAGAAGGATGGTGTGTGTGTGTGTGTTCGTGCGCGTGCGCGTGTGTATGTGATTGAGAGAGAGACAATGAAGGTGTGTGTGTATGTGTGCGCGCGTGTGTGTGTGAGTGATAGAGAGAAGGAAGATGCGTGTGTGTGTGCGCGCGCGCGCGTGTATATGAAAGAGAGAGAGAGAGAGAGAGAAGGAAGGTGCGTGTGTGTGTGTGCGCTCGCGCGTGTGTGTATGTGAGTGAGAGAGAGAGTAAGATGCGTGTGTGTGCGTGCGCGCCCGCGTGTATATGAGAGAGAAGGAAAGTGTGCGTGTGTGCGCGCGTGTATGTGAGTGTGTGAGAGAGAGAGAGAGAGAGAGAGAGAGAGAGAGAGAGAGAGAGAGAGAGAGAGAGAGAGAGAGAGAGAGAGAGAGAGAGAGAGAGAGAGAGAGAGAGAGAGAGAGAGAGAGAGAGAGAGAGAGAGAGAGAGAAAGAAGGTGTGTGAGTGTGTGTGTGCGCGCGCGCGCGTGTATGTGAGAGAGAGCGAGAGGGCGAAAAGGAAGGTGTGTGTGCGCGCGCGCACCTGTATGTGAGCCGGGGGTTGTTGTTAGTTTGTTGTTGTTGTCTTACCCTGGCTTAAAGACT
>CM065702.1:23394815-23407315 GCA_017654935.2 Phymorhynchus buccinoides | reverse complement strand
TAGCTCCACATATGTAACGATGGCGGTTCTAACATAATCATACAAAAGAAAGAAAGAAAATTTGAATGTTCTACCAGATACAGAGCTCCACACATGTATGGCGGTTGTAACATCATTGTACGAAAGAAGAAAGAAAGAAAGGAAAAAGAAGAAGGAACAAAAGTTTAGTTTTCTACCAAATATATAGTTGCATAAAAAGTATATGCAACGATGGTGGTTGTAACATAATCATACGAAAGAAAACAGATAGATAGAAAGAAAGAAAAGGGATAAAAAATGTAGTTTTCTACCTTCTTCTTCTTCTTCTTTGATCGCTCATACAGTTTCCTGTTAATTATGAGCGCAGATGCGTCATGCTGCCGTTATGCGCCCAACTCAGAAATAGTTAGGCCCAGCAAGTCCGACTTCGGCTGGAGGAAATGTTTTTGAAAGCGTTTCGTGAAAAAAGGGCAGGAGAATGGACCGGTTAGGCAGAAGTATAGTAGATGACAGTAAGCAAAAGGAAAAGGCAGAGTCAAAGAGAGTGACAGATTAGAGGAAGTTACAAGCACAGAACTTCCAGAAGATGGGGGAACTATTTATACAAAAGACCCCCCGGTATCCCCACGGGGGAGTAGTTTTCTACCAAATATATATTGCACATAATTATGCAAGCATGGCGGTTGTAACATAATTATACAAAAGCAAGGAAAAAAGATTTAGTCATCTACGGAATACATAGCTGCACATATGCAAGCATGGCGGTTGCATACATAATTATATAAAACTAGCGCAACTCCGAGTACCGGTAACGCCTAGTAACGGTAACGCCCAGTAACGGTAACGCCCAGTACTGGTAACGCTGAGTACAGCAAATTTGAAGCGATTCGGTTAAGAAAAGGTGGAGTTATGAGGCCCCGTTTCCCGTTGGCGCTGCTCTGAGAGTGATACGCTCTCCCTAGTAACGGTAACGCCTACTAACGGTAACGCCAAGAAGGAAATAAATAAATTGTTTTTTAGCATTCTGCCAATGTATATAGCTGCTGACAAATACAACGACGGCGGTTGCAACATATTAACTATGGAATGGAGGACAGATAGAAAGAAAGAAAGAAAGAAAGAAACAAACAATAAAGGAAAAACTGAAGAAAAAAGAGAAGAAGAAAAAGGAAAAACTTCAGCATTCTATGAAATCGCCCACAGAATGGCGGTGCTTAAAATTACCACAGAAGAAGAAATAGACTATATACAACAACAACGACGACGAAGAAGTAGAAGTAGCGCTTTCATATTTGGCCAGTGATGCAGTTTAGTTACACCCCCCCCACCCCCCCAACACACACACACCCATGTTTACAACCCTCAATCTTAAAGTCTGCTTCTTTCAGATTTTTTAATGATTTAATATTCCTAGGCTGACCCTAACCCTGTCCCTTTCCCCAGAACGCTACTTCTCGGTTAGTTCACTGCCAACGTCGCATTTTTGCACCAGAATTATTTAACATCCATGTCACTAAAAGGCATCAAATCAGGGTCTGTTATCCAAAGACCCTATTCTCTTCATTTTGGGAGGTGGGGATAGGCCTTACTTTAACCCTTTCACCGCCAAAGTCGGATTTTAGCACCACAGTGATTTAACACCTATGTTACTAAACGGCATCAAATTGGGGTCTGTTGTCCAAAGACCCTATTGTCTTAGTTTTGGGAAGTAAGGATAGACCCTATTTTTTATGTCACAGAATAATCCCCAATACTGCATATGGATTTTGTTCTCTACAGCATGCGCTGTGGTGAAGACGTTCGTGTTCCAAGCTCCGACTTTTATTGAGGAAATTTCGATTTTATTGTGACAGTTTTAGCTCAAAATTTTATCTCCTTGTAGAATTTTAATCCTTGCATCATATTTGATGAGCGTACACCGAGAAAAGTAATTTTCTCGGCGCTAGGTTGCACTGGAAAGGAGGCCGTGTTCGACTTTGTGAACTCACCAGCCATTTTGCATGAGCGGCACTTTCAGTTTCAGTTTGACCCGTGCACATCTATTTTTTATTTAGTCTTTTAATTTACTAACAACTTTACTTGTACTCATCGGACGAAGGTAAGTAAGTGATTACTTTTCTATCTGAAAATGACGCGAGGCAAAGACAGGAAAAGTTCTCAGAAAGAGGGGGGAGCTAGCCAGAGTATGGAAAAAATGAAAAAGTTCCAGTGTCAGCTATGCGAAAGTGCAGTAGCAGACGGGGACGAAGGGGTTCAGTGCCAGCACTGTGACAACTGGTATCACAAGAATTGTGAAAAAATCAGTGACAAGGAGTACGCAGTTCTTGGCCAGGGGAGGGTAAATATCCAGTGGGTCTGTACATCATGCTGTAAGGCAGAAAAAGGAAAGACAGACAAACTAGAGACAAAGATTGACCAGCTGACTGCTCTCATCCGTACAATGACTGACAGACTCCTACAAATAGAGCTAGGCCAACACAGTTCAGGGGAGGCTCTTGACAAAAAGATAGAGAAGGCAGTGGAAGACAAACTAGCCGAGGCTCTGGATGAAAGAAGGGAGAGAGAAAAAAGAAAAGAAAACCTGATTATAGTGAACGTGCCAGAGAGCACTAAACCCACAGCGGATGAAAAGAAAAAAGATGACATAGACACGGCTAAAAACCTGTTCACCAGGGTCTGCCCGGATCTAGCTGATCTGGAAATATCAGAGCCTGTGAGGCTCGGCAGACCAGGAGGCAACAGACCTCGAATGTTGAGAGTGAAAGTCAGCTCAGAGGAAGCAAAAACAAGGATTGCTAGGAACGCATACCAACTAAACAAGGGAGTGGCTGAAGCAAAAGACAGAGTCTTTATCAACCCAGACTACACTCCTCTGGAGAGAGAAAAACAAAAGACACTCAGAGACGAACTGAAAAAACGAAGGGCAGAAGAGGGTACCGATCTTGTGATCAGAAACGGGATGATAGTGGCAAGACCCGGAGGGAGAGACTCAGGGGAGGGGCACAAAGAGTGACTGGATAGAGAAAGCAAAACAGATGTACATAGTTTTAATGGTGTGAGTCTTAAGAGTTGTTTTAGAGGGAGTTTTAAAGATGGATTAAACAAGGATGGAATAGGATTTAAGGTTCTGTATACTAATGCTGATGGTTTGACAAATAAGAAAAATGAATTGCTTTTTCAGATTGATGAACTAGAACCAAAAATTATTGCTATTACAGAGACCATTCCTAAAAACGTTAAAGAGTTTGTACCTTCAGAATACAGCCTGGAAAATTTTAACATGTTTCACAACGAAAATCCTAGCCGGGGAGTAGCCTTATATTTTGATAAAACATTACATGCGCAAGAATGCACTACACTAAATAAGTGCACATTCCAAGAGTCAGTCTGGTGCCAGTTCCAAACTAAGGATAAAGAAAACATTCTTGTTGGTTGCATTTATAAAAGTCCCAACACCAATGAGGAAAATCTTCAAAAACTCTACAAACTTATAGGAAAAGCCGAAATTCAGAAATATGATAAAGTTTTAATCATGGGTGATTTTAACTTTCCAAATATAGATTGGGAAGGGCATTGGACAAATGATAAAGATAATGATTTTATGGAAATTTTAAGGGATGCCTTGTTATTTCAAACAGTAACAGAGCCCACAAGGACAAGGGAAGGACAAAAAGAGAATGTTCTTGATCTGATTTTAGTTAACGACACTCAAATAGTATCAGACATTACACACTCTTGCCCCCTAGGCAAGAGTGACCACCAAGTGCTAACCTTCTCCCTGTATGCTAGTGTTCACAACACAGATCCCTCCAAACAAACAACAGCATATAATTTGAAAAAAGGGAATTATACACAAATGAGACAGGATCTTGCTGATCAGAGTTGGGATCACTTGCATGACTTGAATGTCGAGGAATGTTGGCAGGACATTAAAGGGAAAATACACCTCTCAATGGATAAAAACATAACAAAGAGTAGAGGTATTAATAATATGAAGAAAAAACATAGACCTTACTGGATGTCACTAACATTAAGAGGAAAGGTGAAAAAGAAAGAAAGATTATATAGAAAATATTTAGAGAATGGGAAATTAAAAGCTGGTAAACGTTACAGGGACTATATAGAAGCAAGAAATCATTGCTGTAAAAAACTGAGGAGTGAAACAAAGGAACATGAAAGAGAAATAGCCAAAAACTGTAAGCTAAATCCGAAGATGTTTTGGAAATATATAAACTCTAAACTCAAACTGTGTTCTGGGGTTAGCTCTCTGAAGGATAAGCAAGATAATATTGTCACCGATGATCAGCACAAAGCTAATGTTTTGAACGAGTTTTTTGCTAGCGTATTTACAAAGGAAAATACAGACAACTTACCACAAACTGCTAATGAGGCCCCTGCATATAGTGCAGACATTGTTATAACAGTAGAAGCTGTGAAGAATAAACTGAAAAATGTGGATGTGAACAAGGCTCAGGGGCCAGACAAGATCCCAGCCAGAGTGCTTAAAGAGCTACATCAGGAACTAGCAATTCCTCTAACAATTTTATATAATAAAAGTTTAGAATTTGGGGAACTCCCATCAGATTGGAAAACAGCAGAGGTCATTGCAATCTTCAAAAAGGGTACAAGAACTGACCCAGGTAACTATAGACCAGTGAGCCTGACGTGCATATTATGTAAGATTTTAGAACAGTTTGTACGGGACGCTGTTGTTAAACATATGGTAGATTTTAATCTGTTCACAGAATGTCAACATGGGTTCAGGACAGGGCGTTCTTGTATGACCCAGTTGTTAGATGTGATGGACGATTTAACCCAACTTTTAGAGGACAAAGAGGCATTTGATATTATTTACTTAGATTTTAGAAAGGCCTTTGATTCTGTGCCGCACGAAAGGCTACTTCTTAAACTGGAAGCTTACGGGATAACAGGAAACATATTAACGTGGGTTAAAAACTTTCTGAAGGGAAGATCTCAAAGAGTGCGGGTGGGAACAAAACAGTCTTCTAACACGATGTTTTAAGTGGTATTCCCCAGGGTAGCATCCTGGGCCCAGTACTTTTTACAGTTTTTATAAATGATCTCCCAGAAGACATACAAAGTGCATGTAAGATATTTGCAGATGATACTAAGGTGTATAATCGTTCCCAAAATTCAGATGTACTGCAAAACGATATTAACAGACTCATAGAATGGTCAGAGAAGTGGAATTTATATTTTAACGCAGGAAAATGCAAGGTTATGCACGCGGGGTACAATAATCCAAGTAAAGCATATGAAATTACTCATGGCTCATCTAAGCATGTTTTAGATACTTGTACAGAGGAGAAGGACCTAGGGGTTATATTTGATTCAAAACTCAAATTTGATAAGCACATCACAACAGCGATAAATAAAGCCAGTAGGATGCTGGGCTTGATCAGAAGGAGTTTTAAAAACTTAAATAAAGAGGTGTTCATAAATCTTTACAAATGTTTAATACGGCCTCATCTTGAGTATGGCAATATAATTTGGAATCCCTTTCTTAAACGACAGTCCAGTGCAATTGAGAAGGTACAGAGGAGAGCAACCAAACTGATAAAATCCATGAAAAATTTGGATTATGAGGACAGGCTAAGTAAATTAGACTTGCCATCTTTAAAATACAGAAGACTAAGGGGAGATTTGATAAATGCTTACAAGATTCTTCAAGGCACTGACAATACTAACAAAGGCTTGTTTCACTTGTCTAACGAAATAAGAACCCGTAATAGTGAACTTAAGATCCTAACCAGGTACAGCAGAACTAACATTAGAAAAAACTTTTTTTCTAACAGAGTCACCCAATATTGGAACAACCTCCCTGCACATACTAAACTGGCCTCAGATACTAACAAATTCAAAAACCTCCTAGACAGTGATCCAAAAATTGCCCTGTTAAAGTACATCCATGATTAGTGCATCAAAATGGATGCTAAAAACCGCCACAGCAATTGCCAAACTAACCAAAAGGAAGGACGCATTGAGAGGCTGCAAGGCCTGGTCGTCCAAATACCTGACCTGACCAATACCTGACCTACCCCAGGTAAATTTAATGGAGATTTTTGGATGAAAAATGTCTGGCGGTGAAAGGGTTGAAATATGTCACAGATCAGAGGAATCCCCAATATTACAGACAGATTTTTGTCTCTACCCAGGTAAGTTTAATGGAAATTTTTTTGCTGAAAAATGGCTGGCGGTGAAAGGGTTAAAAATTTGCAATGCGATAATTTGACCCAGGGGCGGGAGTGTGTGTGTGTGGGGGGGGGGGGGGGGGGGGGGGGGTCTATATTACATTATAGCCCATATTTGTTGGAGGGTGCAGTGCAGGCCACACAAAAAGCCCCCGTGCTAACCAGTGCATGACGAGAGCATTGCACCCCGCCACATTATATGAAGTGTTTATGCTGATGATTATATCTCCATTATCAACCAGGGAAAAAAAACCCACCACCACCACAACCGCACAAACGTCTTTCCCTTCCCCTTTGCCCTGCCAAGATTACCCACCCCCCCCACCCCCCAACCCCCAACCCTGTTTCCTCCCCTTTTCCATTTGTCCCCTGCACATTTTCCCTTACATCTCGATTCACGTAGGGCTTTCCGAAGCACCCCTACTGTTAGAAAGGAAAGGGCTAGTTCCCAATTTTGACACATCCATTCAATGGGTTTGTTAAAAACCAAGGTAGGGCTAATAATACACCCTCGTCCTCTCGTCATCTATCATTCCTATGTCTATGTATCTGTCATACCTCCATGGGTTTCGAGGATTTCCTGTTTTTGAATTTTACCAGAAAAGGAGTTTCCTTTTGTTTTTAATTTCTCAAACAAGATCTTTGTGTGTCTACTGTATTTTTAAAACGCTTTAAAACAAGCATTTGTGTAAATTGTGGATAAAGCAAACTAAAATACCTTCATAAATCTGTGTTTTTTCTTCAGCTGCAGGGGGACATTACCCCTAGACCCCGGCCTTTTAGTTTTTTTCATTTTGTGTAGTTGCACCCATGTACCTCTGTGTGTGTGTGTGTGCGTGTGCGCGTGTGCGTGCATGCGTGCGTGTGCGTGCGCGTGTGTGCGTGTGCGTGCGTGCGTGCGTGTGTGCGTGCGTGTGTGTGTGTGTGTGTGTGAAATCATGTGCATGCCTTATATACCCGCCTGTACGCATACACACACAACATTACATATATTGTGTATGTTCATTTGTTTATTTACCTATACATACTTCTTTGCACTTCTTAATTATTCTTACATCCTTGTTTGTTTGTTTGTTTTCAGAACCAATGACTGTTTCGTTACTGGAATGTCGTCATTATATCATTAAAAAAAAGAAAAACACTTGTTTGGAAGAAAAACTGTGAAATGAAGCTAGTATTTACGAGAACCTTTAAGCTGAGAAATGTTCATTCGTTTTAAGACAAGACAATTGCCCACAACGTGTTTGTGACAGCAAATAACCCGGTGACTGTATAGTATTGGTCATTCAGACTGGAACATCGCCTTAGTAAATGTATGCATATTTCAAGCTGATCATCCAGCATTCACTGTTACCATCATAGCTTTAAAGCGTACGTCACCAAAGGATGTAGGCCTACTTCCTAGTCGTCTTAACTTGAACGTTTATATAGTACAACTCGATGGATGTAACCTTGTGCCTTAACTTTTATTCACTGATGAACTCGCCCTGACCGTCAACATCATCATCATTCATCATGGGTTGCCCGTGGTCAAAAGGATTCATCAAACACGACGAAGTCTCCCCACTGGGCATCTACCCCATCCGCAAAATCTCCAGACCAACCACCAGCAATGGACAGACTGGCAAACCAGCGTCAAACCTGCCCCACGCCCAGCACGAAACAGCAACCCCTCTTCCGCAGCAACAGGTTGTTCTGACCAAGGGAACTCAACCTTCTCGACCATCGCCCAACCAGAATGGGAGAACCGCGTTAGCGAGTCAAGATGGCGGCGGATCGAGCGCAGCGTATTCTGCCCCTGAAGCGAACCACGAGCGTGAGAAAGTTAGTGATCTTAACGAAAATGATACAACCACAAGTCTGGAAGTTGAAGATCTTAACGGACAAAACGACGCAGGAAATCTGACCAATGGGAAAGAAGGTGATATTCCGACAGTGTCCAGTTCTGCCAATGAAATTCAAGGTTATGGGGACAGTAAGGAAGGGGTTGCAGCTGATCAAACCAATGAAAACGGTGGTACCAGTTCAGCTTACGAAAACGATGCCGCTCAATCAGCTGAGCAAATTCCAGAAGCTGCAGCTGTACCGGTAAGTGTGTGTTTGTGTGTGCGCGCGCACGCACGCGTGTGTGTGTGTGTGTGCGCGCGCGCGCGTGTGTGTCACAGTGTGTGCGCGCGCGCGCGCGTGTCACAGTGTGTGCAATGCGCGCTTGAGTGTGTGTGCATGTGTACTTGCTTTAGTGTGTTACATATACAGGCAAACAAGGATGCATGCATGTTTTTATGTAAGTGTTTGAATATGTGCAGGCGCAAGCATGTGCATGATTACTTTCAACACGTCACACTAGCACTAGGGGAAGACGGGGTAAAAAGCGCATGGGCGGGTAAGAAGCCCACCCCAATTATCTCATGAAATGAAGCCAATTTCAGTCTCATTTTGCCCATGAGACGAGCGTTAATGTCTAGCATTCGTCTCATGGGCAAATTTGACTGAAATTTTCTTTATTTCATGAGATAATTGGGGTGGGCTTCTTACCCGCCCATGCGCTTTTTACCCCGTCTTCCCCTATGTGTTGTCCTCTTTAGCAAGTCATAGTAGTTATGTGATTTGCATCGTAAGCATTTCAAACAAGAACGTGAGCTGTCTCCTTCAGCTTCAACAATTTACCGTAGCACTGTGCCGTGTGTGTGTGTGCCTTAAGAAGCGTCACAGACGCACAGTGAATCGTCCTCTTTAGAAACAAAGACACTCCTGAAACGTCCTAGATAGGGGAAGACGGGGTAAAAAGCGCATGGGCGGGTAAGAAGCCCACCCCAATTATCTCATGAAATGAAGCCAATTTCAGTCTCATTTTGCCCATGAGACGAGCGTTAATGTCTAGCATTCGTCTCATGGGCAAATTTGACTGAAATTTTCTTTATTTCATGAGATAATTGGGGTGGGCTTCTTACCCGCCCATGCGCTTTTTACCCCGTCTTCCCCTATGTCAGAACATGATACCCCAACCCTAACAGGAGGGTAAGTCGATAACGAAGTTTATACCTTTAGCTTAATCAGAGCCGGACCTAAATTTTTAAGGGGTGGGGGCTAATTTAATCGAAGGTGCTAAGCACCAAGACCTCTAGGGGTCCGGGGGCATGATCCCCCGGAAATTTGTTAAATCCGAAAAGCAAAATACTGCAATATTGTGTCATCTGGGCATGAAATAAAGGACTAATGCCGTTACTGTTCATACCCCTATTGAAGCATGTTTTGAACCATTAAGTACCTATCAACTGGTGGTGTTGATGAGTGCTAGGTATGGCCCGCGAGGAAATTTAGCTGCCTCGGCGAAATGAATATATTTTTTATTTTTGTAGGAAAAAGGGTGGGGGCTGCAGCCCCCTAAGCTCCCCCCCCCCCACCCCCCCGGTAGGTCCGGCTCTGTTAATAGTAAGAATATTTTTAAGAAGGTACGAATTGCAAAACCTGTTACGCAATTCGTACTATCTAGTTACACCGATACTACTAGGCTACTATCCCTACATGAACCTGACGAAACCCTACTTACTTCCTTCATTATAGGTGAAGACGGGGTAAAAAGCCCATGGGCGGGTAAGAAGCCCATGCCAATTATATCATGAAATAAAGCAAATATCAGTCAAATTTGCCCATGAGACGAATGCTAAACATTAACACTAATATTTTAAGAAGGTACGAACTGCAAGACCTGCAATTCGTACTATCGCACCAGAGGGTTAAGCTATCTGTTTCTGTATTTTTTTTTATCAGAGTCGTGCATTCTGGATCTACATCGACTAGGCCTAGGGTAAGACGGGGTAAAAAGCCCATGGGCGGGTAAGAAACCCATGCCAATTATCTCATGAAATGAAGCAAATTTCAGTCACATTTTGCCCATGAGACGAGTGTTAATGTTTAGCATTCGTCTCATGGGCAAATTTGACCGATATTTGCTTTATTTCATGAGATAATTGGCATGGGCTTCTTACCCGCCCAAGGGCGTTTTACCCCGTCTTCACCTATAATGAAGGAAGCAAGTAGGGTTTCGTCAGGTTCATGTAGGGATAGTAGCCTAGTAGTATCGGTATTAAATCAGATTCGTGCCCCACAGACTAGACGTCCTGACAGTTGCATAGCCGTACAAGTGAAAGTGGATGTGTAGGGCACGACCTTACCGGAACTGACTTTCAAGATTAAATATTATTCATTCCGTAATTAGTAGGGTAAGACGGGGTAAAAGCCCATGGGCGCGTAAGAAGCCCATGCCAATTATCTCATGAAATAAAGAAAATTTCCAGTCAAATTTGCCCATGAGACGAATGCTAAACATTAACACTCGTCTCATGGGCAAAATGTGACTCGAATTTGCTTCATTTCATGAGATAATTGGCATGGGCTTCTTACCCGCTCATGTGATTTTTACCCCGTCTTACCCAACTTAGGCCTACGTCCTGGTGCTATTTAGTATGCCATTGGCTTTTTTTGTAACTGTTCGATTTTCACGCCAATGTTCTCTCTCTCTCTCTCTCTCTCTCTCTCTCTCTCTCTCTCTCTCTCTCTCTCTCTCTCTCTCTCTCTCTCTCTCTCTCTCTCTCTCTCTCTCTCTCTCTCTCATGCTTAGAACCAAGGACAGAATGGAAGAATAGGCCCAGCCTAAATTTTTATCCTTGTAAAATAAAGTGTCTGAGTCTGAGTCTCTCTCTCTCTCTCTCTCTCTCTCTCTCTCTCTCTCTCTCTCTCTCTCTCTCTCTCTCTCTCTCTCTCTCTCTCTCTCTCTCTCTCTCTCTCTCTCTCTCTCAATGGTTTGTTTCCTGACGACTGGTGCTTATCAGTTATTCTGCCATTATACAAAAAGGGTGATTTGAACAATACTGACAATTACAGAGGCATATCTTTATTAAGTATTACCAGCAAATTGTACAGTTTTATTTTAAACAAACGTATCACAAAGTGGATAGAAAAAGGTGGCATCATTGGGGAAGAGCAGGCAGGGTTTAGAGAAAAACATAGTACATTTGACCACATATTTACTCTTTATTCTATGATTCAAAAGCAACTGCTGAGACATAGAAAGCTATATGTAGCTTTCATTGACTTTCGAAAGGCTTTCGATTTTGTTAGTAGGGATAAGTTCATATTTACTCTTTATTCTATGATTCAAAAGCAACTGCTGAGACATAGAAAGCTATATGTAGCTTTCATTGACTTTCGAAAGGCTTTCGATTTTGTTAGTAAGGATAAGTTATGGAAAATACTGTTTGCAAATGGTTTAAATGGAAAGATCTTTTTAGCTTTACAAAGCATGTATAATGTCGTGAAAGCACAAGTGCGCGCAAACGGGGACTTAACTGAAGCCTTTTTGTGTCCTCGTGGTTTGAAGCAGGGTGAAGTTTGCTTTCCTGTTCTATTCTCACTCTTCATTAATGAATTAACAAAATATGTTCTTAGTAATGGCAAACATGGCATACAGCTATCTCCAGAACTTATTGAATTGTTCATCCTCCTCTTTGCCGATGATGTCGCTTTGTTCTCAGATACTATTGTGGGTCTTCAGAATCAGTTAAACATATTATTCAATACAGCAAAGCGACTTGATTTAGTTGTGAATTTAGATAAATCAAATGTTGTTGTTTTCAGAAATGGTGGGTATCTGTCTTCATCTGAAAGATGGACGCTTGGTGGACAAGAACTACAAATAGTTAATATGTACAAATACCTCGGAATCTATCTCTCTACAAAGCTCTCGTTTTCTTACACTCTAAAAGATTTGGCAGATAGGGCAAGAAAGGGCGTTTCCGTAATTATTAGATTGATGTGGTCTATAGGAGAGCATTCCCCACAACTATTTTTCAAAATGTTTGATTGTCAGATTCAGCCGATTTTAACGTATGGATCAGAAGTATGGGGTTTATGTTCTGACCAACAGCACATAGAACGTATTCATTTACCAGCTTTATAACGATTCATGGGTGTGAGCCCAAAAGCACCAAGGCAATTGATTTATAGTGAAACAGGAAGATACCCTCTCTTTGTTAATACCTATACAAAATGTGTGACATTCTGGTTAAGAATAGTGAACATGGATGAGGACAGATACCCGAAGAAAAGTTATAACATGTTACTTAGTTTACAGAGGCAGAATTATGTTACATGTGCATGTCGTGTATGCAATGTTCTATACAGATATGGTTTTGGGTTTGTTTGGGAAGCGCAGGGAGTGGGAAATATAAAAGTGTTTATTTCTGTGTTTAAACAGAGACTTATTGACTCCTTCAGTCAAGATTGGCATTCTGCTTTAGAAAATCACGA
>CM065702.1:23319815-23382315 GCA_017654935.2 Phymorhynchus buccinoides | reverse complement strand
GATGGACGAAGAAGAAGGAGAGAGAGAGAGAGAGAGAGAGAGAGAGAGAGAGAGAGAGAGAGAGACACAGAGAGAGAGAGAGACACAGAGAGAGAGAGAGAGAGACACAGAGAGAGAGAGAGAGAGAGAGGGGGGGGGAAGACACTTGACACATTGATACTTTGATTGTTTAATGACATTAGCCAGATACAGCTTTTGTGTCATGGGGGTTAGTATAACAACATCATCATTTCGTGCAATGTTTTCTTGCAAAACAAATTAAGCATACACAAAAATAATGATCAAGAACAGAAGATTTAGAACTAAACATATTATCAACACACATACACATACAGACGCACGCGCGCACACACACAACGCACACGCACACACACGCACGCACGCACACATACACACATTGTTAACCAACTGACAAATTGAGGGTGGGAGTGAGGGCGTAGAAGAAGAGAGAAAGAGAACAAGAACAACGTTTTAATGAACCGGGCCATGTCAAAGGGAACAGTGGGAAGGGGACATTGTTAAATCAAACAAACAAACAAAAGCGAAAATCCAGAGAGAGAGAGAGAGAGAGAGAGAGAGTTTCCAATGACAATCTACATAGTAATAATAATAATAAACTTCTCACACAACTTCTGGAAACACGCTGATATGGCTGTCCATCTTGTCCCCCCCCCCCCCCCCCCCCCATTGTTCCAGGGGAGGTGGGTGACTGGCAGAACTGGTTCAGCCCTGAGGATGACCGGCGCTTCATGGACGTGGTCAGCGACAAGCTGCGACGCTCCAAGCTGACCTTCAGATACCTTCTGGACCACAACGAGAAGGGGGCAGAGAAGAAGGGGGAAGAAGAAGAAGAGAAAGAGGAGGAGGAGGAGGAGGAAGAAGAAGTGGAATCTACTTGGATGTGATTTGAGCATTCCGGACTCTCCCGACCCTCCTTCTTCTTCCCCCCCCCCTCCCCTCTACCCCCCCATCAACCATTTCACAACTCCTCATCCTTCTTTCTCATACGGTGGTTCCCCCCTGTGTGGATACCGGGGAGGTCTTTTGTATAAATAGTTCCCCCACCTTCTGGAAGGTCCCATATAAGCATAAGGACGTTAAGCTTTATATTTCGTTCTGGAAGTTCTGTGCTTGTAGCTTTCTCTAATCTGTCACTCTCTTTGACTCTGCCTTTTCCCTTTTGCTTACTGTCATCTACTATCTTTCTGCCTTTACCGGTCCATTCTCCTCCTGCCCTTTTTTCACGAAGCACTTTCAAAAACATTTCCTCCAGCCGAAGTCGGACTTGCTGGGCCTAACTATTTCTTTGTTAGGCGCGTAACGGCAGCATGACGCATCTGCGCTCATCATTGACAGGAAACTGTCTGAGCGATCGAAGAAGAAGAAGAAGATACGGTGGTTACGCCAACGTTACCCCCCAACCGCGCCTTTCTGGTTATGTACATCCACTGCGCCTGGTTTCCCGCAACTGGTCCACCTTAGAAGTTCAGCTTCCAGATGACTGTAAAACCGAAACCAGAAAAGCTGTTTAAAATTGTTTTCTGTACGTTTATCAGGGTTGTTAGCTCTGTCTATTGAAACAAAACTCCTAAAAATATTTGCGAAACTTCCATTATGTCTAATTTTGTCTTGAACCATTTCAAGGGTAGGTCCCGGTTGGCCCTTTCCCATCTCGCCTTTTCTTTGATCTATGCCGCGTGCCTCCTCACGTGAGTTCCCTTTGGCGAAGGGTGCCATTTCGCCCTTTCAGGACTTCCATTTCGCCCTTTCAAGAGTTCCATTTCGCCCTTTCAAGAGTTCCATTTCGCCCTTTCAAGACTTCCATTTCGCCTTTTCAGGACTTCCATTTCGCCCTTTCAAGAGATCCATGACGCCCTTTCAGGACTTCCATTTCGCCCTTTCAAGAGTTCCATTTCGCCCTTTCAAGGACTTCCATTTCGCCCTTTCAAGAGTTCCATTTCGCCCTTTCAAGAGTTCCATTTCGCCCTTTCAAGAGTTCCATTTCGCCCTTTCAAGAGTTCCATTTCGCCCTTTCAGGACTTCCATTTCGCCCTTTCAAGAGTTCCATTTCGCCCTTTCAAGAGTTCCATTTCGCCCTTTCAGGACTTCCATTTCGCCCTTTCAAGAGTTCCATTTCGCCCTTTCAGGACTTCCATTTCGCCCTTTCAAGAGTTCCATGACGCCCTTTCAAGAGTTCCATGACGCCCTTTCAAGAGTTCCATGACGCCCTTTTCTCACTCAAATTCATAATTAACCTCTAGTCCTTGGGTGTGTGGGAGGGGATAGGCAGAAGCATGTAGGCCCTATGTGTATCTGTAAGTGTAAGTGTGTGTGTGTGTTTGTGTCTCTGTGTGTGCGTGCGTGTGTGTGTGTGTGTGTGTGTGTGTTTTAGTCCTTTTTGTGGAGCGATCGTAAGAAAAACACACACACATGCAACACAACAAAAGCAAAGAGAGACGGGTACAATGGGAGAGTAGACAGGGGCCCGAGAGACAGAGAGAAAGAGAGGAGAGGAGAGAGAAAGAGAGGGGTCTTTGTAAAAGAAAGAGAGGGGAGGAGAGAGAAAGAGAGGGGAGGAGAGAGAAAGAGAGGGGTCTTTGTAAAAGAAGAGAGGAGGAGAGAGAGAAAGAGGGGTCTTTGTAAAAGAAAGAGAGGGGAGGAGAGAGAAAGAGAGGGGTCTTTGTAAAAGAAATGAAAGGGCGAAATGGCAATCCCATTTTTAAAAAACATTTTTGCATTACACAAAGTCCCAAATGGGAAAGAGTCAATCGAGACATCAACCATTTCAACGGGAACAGTTGATGACTACGACGGGCGCAATCAACACAGACGCAATTGAGTGTAGGGATAATACAATTAGGCGCATTTGAGACGCACCATTTCATACTAACCACCACCACCCCCTCCTACCCCTCTCCCCCCCACGTATGTCTCTTTTTCTCCATATCTCGTTTTTTGTTCATGAAGTAACCCGGTGCTTGGTGTCCCTCCCTGATTGACATCATCACTTAAATTTGAAATAATTATTTTACCCGGTGATTTAGTGGCAGTTTTATTTGTTATAGTCTTGTTTGACACGTAGCCTTTAATTAATTAAAAACATAATCTTATTTCGTTCTTTTAGGGTTTTCAGTTGTTTTGAAATTTTCAAAAAAAGCTCAGTGGTTTTGAGAAATAAATACGATTGGTCCTTATGCAATCAACCTATTTTCTGTTTGTGTCTCCGTTATTTATATTTTTTGATGTTTTGATTTCTTGTTTGTTTATTAGTATATTTCCATCAGTCCCTAGAGTCAATGAAAGACCCTCCCCCCCCCCCTTCCCCACCCCATTTCTTTTAATCATGTTTTTGTTATATTTTTATTTGGTTTTGTTGATGACGTGGGGGTTTTCTTCAGACATATCCTCCGTTTAATATCCTACGGATTAAAACAGATCCCACATACAGAGTTTTTATTACAATAATATGTGAATTAACGTTCATTTCGAACCATTGGTACAAAAATGATAGAAAAGATCAAACTGGCAATTTTGTATACTCCTCCCCCCCCGACCCCACCCCGCAAATTTCCCTTTCTGTGAAAATCTCCCAGTATGTGTCAAAATGATGAAACATGCAATTCTTTGAGCTACAAAAGTCTTTTTATTTAATATATAGGCCCGATCATCCCTTTCAATGTATGTGGATATTAGCATTAGGGGAAGACGGGGTAAAAAGCGCATGGGCGGGTAAGAAGCTCACCCCAATTATCTCATGAAATTAAGCAAATTTCAGTCTCATTTTGCCCATGAGACGAGCGTTAATGTCTAGCATTCGTCTCATGGGCAAATTTGACTGAAATTTTCTTTATTTCATGAGATCATTGGGGTGGGCTTCTTACCCGCCCATGCGCTTTTTACCCCGTCTTCCCCTAGGCCCGATCATCCCTTTCAATGTATGTGGATATTAGCATTAGCCCATAATAATTATCAAGGCTTTCATGCCAACGTTAGCTTTTGAACTATGCAACTCTTTTAGCAATCAAAGTTGTTTTGTTTTTGTTTTTGTTGTACAGGCTTGAATACCCATCCAATGCGTATGTTAGCATTATTCCATATTTTATTGGTATCTTTGCCCCATATCTACGGTACGGTGTTGACGTTGGCTTTATGATCGATCACGACTTGGTGAAAATTGTCAGATCACAAAACCATAACAATAGAAGTTGATAAGTTGCATTAGCGTGAAGGGTGTGACTGTGTGTGTGTGTGTGTGTGTGTGTGTGTGTGTGTGTGTGTGTGCGTGCGTGTGTGTGCGTGCGTGCGTGCGTGTGCGTGCGTGTGCGTGCGTGTGCGTGCGTGTGTGTGTGTATGTATGTGTGCGTGTGTGTAGGGGAAGACGGGGTAAAAAGCGCATGGGCGGGTAAGAAGCCCACCCCAATTATCTCATGAAATGAAGCAAATTTCAGTCTCATTTTGCCCATGAGACGAGTGTTAATGTCTAGCATTCGTCTCATGGGCAAATTTGACTGACATTTTCTTTATTTCATGAGATAATTGGGGTGGGCTTCTTACCCGCCCATGCGCTTTTTACCCCGTCTTCCCCTATGTCACTGTGTGAATGTGTATGCGTGTGCGAGCGTGCGTGTGTGCATGTCCCTCTGTGTGTATGTGTGTGCATGTGTGTGCATAAGCACGCGCGCAATTCTGTGCGTGTCATAAACTAGCTATGCAGTTTACATTTTATTCATATTATAGATGAAGTCGGGGTAAAAAGCCCATGGGCGGGTAAGAAGCCCATGCCAATTATCTCATGAAATAAGAAAATTTCAGTCAATGAGACGAATGCTGGGCGGGTAAGAAGCAATTATCTCATGAAATAAACAAAAGTTCAGTCACATTTGCCCATGAGACGAAAATAGCATTCGTCTCATGGGCAAATGTGACTGAACTTTTGTTTATTTCATGAGATAATTGGCATGGGCTTCTTACCCGCCCATGGGCTTTTTACCCCGTCTTCCATCCACCAAAGCCCGGTTTGCACAATGTTTAAAATGTCTGTGATTTTTTTTATGTTCCTCTGCTGCTTCAAACCAAAGCCATAGCTCTCTATACCCGGTTATATCAATGGAATGAGGTGCCATACAGAATACGTTGACCGGTGATATATCTGTGTTTGGTGTGTGTGTGTGTGTGTGTGTGTGTGTGTGCGCACGCGCATGTGTGTGTGTGTATGTGTTCTTACCCGCCCCATTTTACTTTTGTTGTTGTACTGTGATACCAAAAAAAAATCGATTTGAACTTATTCATTCAGACAGGACTTTGTTATGTTCAGCAAAAGGTCGAGTCCGTGCACTCACGTGCATGCGTGTGTTTGTGTGCGTGTGCACGCGCATGCGCCAGTGTACGTGTTTGTCTGTGGTTTATATTTTTGTTCAAGGTCAGACTCAGTGCAACCTCTATAAGGCTCGACTACACGTCTACTAAAATCGTACGACTGTGCCATACGATTCGATCACGAGGTCTCGCAGCGCGAATCACATGTGTTCTTGGAGACCACGTGATCGAATCGTATCGTACAGTCGTACGATTTTAGTTGACGTGTAGCCGAGCCTTTAGAGTCAATTGGTTCCAGTTCTGTCAATGATTGCGTATGTGTGAGTTGTTATGGTGAAGACGGGGTAAAAAGCCCATGGGCGGGTAAGAAGCCCATGCCAATTATCTCATGAAATGAAGCAAATGTCAGTCACATTTTGCCCACGAGATGAGTGTCAATGTTTAGCATTCGTCTCATGGGCAAATGAGCCTGAAATTTGCTTTATTTCATGAGATAATTGGCATGGGCTTCTTACCCGCCCATGGGCTTTTTACCCCGTCTTCACCTATGTGCTATGTGTTTGTGTGCCAATATACATTTTCTACATTAGTTCTTTTATTTTAAAAACTTGTCAACATAACTATACTGCTTTCTTTTGTGCGTTATAATATATATACAATGAATGTAGACCTTTTTCATGTTCGTCAATAAATAGTTGAAGGCGTAGATTCAACCGTGAATCCTATACCAGTGAATGTCTAACAAATAATATATGAAACAAATCATACATTTATGTACCAGTGACCGACTTTTTTTTTTACAATTTATGAATCGCATATCTGTTGTTGTTTTGTTTTTGGGGGTGGTTATGTTTGTTGTTATCCATGCCCCCCCCAAAATAAGCTCATTCGCATATTGAAAACCAGTGATTATTATGACCGAGTTACCCACTACTTGTGGCGGTGCCATAGCCGATGAGGTTTAACCGAGGCGTGGTCACCGCTACAGCTATCTGTATTAATTTTTTTTAAATCGGGACTTTACTGGTTTCGTACTGCCTCCGGGCATTGCCTCCAGTAGGGAAAGACGGGGTAAAAAGCGCATGGGCGGGTAAGAAGCCCACCCCAATTATCTCATGAAATGAAGCAAATTTCAGTCTCATTTTGCCCATGAGACGAGCGTTAATGTCTAGCATTCGTCTCATGGGCAAATTTGACTGAAATTTTCTTTATTTCATGAGATAATTGGGGTGGGCTTCTTACCCGCCCATGCGCTTTTTACCCCGTCTTCTCCCTATTGTTTCCAACCATATTTGTATTTACAAATGTCCCATATGTGTCTGATTCAGACCAAGAGGACGTAAAACTCCATTTTCTCTCTATGACCGGTAATTCCATAACTATGTTGAATTCGTTTTTGGTGGGTTTTTTAATAAATAATTTGTTTCCTTATAATTTTTATACAACATAAGTGGCCATACATGGACAAAAGAAGGGAAGGTCAGGAAGTGGGTGAAATGGGGATTGGTGTGTGTAGGGTGGGTGGGGGGGGGGGTAAATTAAATATGGCGGTGGGGATGGACATAAGGCCGTTAACCCGCCCATGCGGTTTTTACCCCGTCTTCCCCTATTGCTTTTATCCTATCTCAAGAGACTTGGTGTTTATCCTATGAGGTCGAAGACCGGTCATAGGGGAAGACGGGGTAAATGCGCATGGGCGGGTAAGAAGCCCACCCCAATTATCTCATGAAATGAAGCAAATTTCAGTCTCATTTTGCCCATGAGACGAGCGTTAATGTCTAGCATTCGTCTCATGGGCAAATTTGACTGAAAGTTTCTTTATTTCATGAGATAATTGGGGTGGGCTTCTTACCCGCCCATGCGCTTTTTACCCCGTCTTCCCCTATAGGGGAAGATAAGCATCCGGTCTCTTTTCCCTATATGAGTAGTGAGGACAGAAACACTGGTTATGTCCCTTTTAAACAGGACACATTTTACACGTTCTTAGGCCAGTTGAATTCTCCGTTCAAATTCCAGTCTGAGTTTTTGGATAGCCGTCACTGTGAATGGTGTACTGTCGACACTAACGATAACTCTATCAGCCCGGTTCGCCGAGCTCTTAAGTAATCCATCTTACCCTTTTAGAATATCTTTGATAATAGTAACCACTTCATCGTAGCAAGAAAATCCCACTCATCCACAAATTCAATATAGTTCTCCAATTCTCTTAATTTTGAAATGTATATTGTTGCTTGTTTGTTGCTTTTGTTGGTATACATTTCGATGCAATTTTTTTATTATTACACGGCCATAATACATTTGTTTTTGTTTTTATTGTTATGAAATGAAAATTTAATAGGTGACTCCTCTCTATGTGTTCTCTTATGAGAGGTCTCTTTGACAAGTTAAAATAATTTGTTCTACTCTCTCTCTCTCTCTCTCTCTCTCTCGCTCTCTCTCTCTCTCTCTCTCTCTCTCTCTCTCTCTCTCTCTCTCTCTCTCTCTCTCTCTCTCCTAGATATGCGATTCAAGCAGCATAAGCATAGTGTGATCATGATAGAGCCATGAATTAATTTGTACCATTTTGATTTTTGTTTAAAACACAAAAACAAGCATGTCCATGGTGGACACATTAAGGTTCTTCTTCTTCGATCGCTCAGTTTCCTGTCAATCATGAGCGCGAATGCGTCATGCTGCCGTTATGCGCCTAACTAAGAAATAGTTCTGCCCAGCAAGTCCGACTTCGGCTGAAGGAAATGGTTTTGAAAGAGTTTCGTGAAAAAGGGCAGGAGAATGGACCGGGTAAGGCAGAAAGATAGTAGATGACAGTAAGCAAAGGGAAAAGGCAGAGTCAAAGAGAGTGCCAGATTAGAGGAAGTTACAAGCACAGAACTTCCAGAAGGTGGGGGAAACTATTTATACAAAAGACCCCCCGGTGTCCCCACGGGGTGGGCGCAATAAGGTGACCCAAAACTTTTTCTTGGAAATCTGTCCCAAACACTGCTTATATCATTGATACTCATGTACTGCATCATCATCATCATCATCGTCGTCGTCGTCATCATCTTATAAACGGTGTGATCAAATTGCTTTGCGTAGGAGCGAAGCAAACGGATTTAACGAGAATGTAAATAATATTTTTAAAAAGTTCATTTAAGTTACGTGCTTAATTACCCAATATAATAATTGTGATTTGTTTCATGGAAATCCGAGTGGTTTTAGAGGCCATAGAGAAGAAACTGGTTGGTTGTTAAATATTGTTGGAATTATTTTTACTTTTAACTCAGTGATCACGTGTACTTGGGCGATTGTTTTTTGCATATATTAGGAAATCCGAGTGGTTTTAGAGGCCATAGAGAAGAAACTGGTTGGTTGTTAAATATTGTTGGAATTATTTTTACTTTTAACTCCGTGATCACGTGTACTTGGGCGATTGTTTTTTGCATATAATCTTTTTAATACATAACCGCGCGCGTGTGTGTGTGTGTGACCGAAAGGAAATTATATTGATAGGAAATATTGTGCTTAAATTATGTAATGCCTGATTCATAATCATATGTGAGAAAAGGATATTATCCATGACATCCGAGGGATCTGTATTTTGGCTATGGTATCTGGTTATGTATACCACTATCACGTTGTAATTACTTTTGATATGCAATTGTGTAAGTCTGTGAGTGGGAGAATAGATTTGGGTTCTCTCTCTCTCTCTCTCTCTCTCTCTCTTGCATTTCCAATTATGGAATGTTTTGATAATAATGTTATTATGCCTTATGTAATCCCCCTCCCCACCCTCCCACATGATACGGGCAGTGAGGCCTATTCATTAAAATTTTCGAGTTCGAGTCGAGTTCTCTCTCTCTCTCTCTCTCAGAAATTTTAGGATCGTTAATTATTTGGACAAATTGTTACCTTGTTATGATCACATTGTATAGTATAAAATCATTATGCAAGTGTGTGCGTGTGTGTGTGTGTGTGAGAGAGAGAGAGAGAGAGAGAGAGAGAGAGAGAGAATGAGAGAGAGAGAGAGAGAGAGAGAACACATAATTATGCACTCGATGGCTTAGAGTCAAAGCGGATTATCTTCAGATAGTCCATCGAGTTATTATGGAACATATTGCGAAAACTAATAACTTGTATTTACAAAGACTGTTAAAAACATAACATGGAGATTCTCACGTTACACGGTCTTTATTAAATGCAAGTTATTAGTTTTCGCAACAAGTTCCAAAATAAGTCAATGGCCATCTGAAAGATAGTCCGTTTTGACTCAGTGAGTATTTGTGATATTTAGTTTTTGTATTCCATAATCCAAAGCCACACTTAATCCTGGTTTTTAATTTGGTTATAAATAGGGGGAGACGGGGTAAAAAGCGCATGGGCGGGTAAGAAGCCCACCCCAATTATTTCATGAAATGAAGCAAATTTCAGTCTCATTTTGCCCATGAGACGAGCGTTTAATGTCTAGCATTCGTCTCATGGGCAAATTTGACTGAAAGTTTCTTTATTTCATGAGATAATTGGGGTGGGCTTCTTACCCGCCCATGCGCTTTTTACCCCGTCTTCCCCTAGTATTCTGTTAATATGGCTTTGAATATATGTATTATACAAATATTTAGTTACATTCCACATTTCTACCGCGGCGTATACTGGGTACATTATATTATTATATGGTTTACCTGATTAAACTATTAGACTATACACAGCCTACGCAGTGTGGCTTTAATTAACTAAGATATTAATATTTTATTACATTACACTGTCATTGTTATTTGTCAGTGTACTATAGGCCTAATGAGCGACTTAGTGGGCTCTTTTGACCACCAGGGGGCATAACGCTCGAGTGGGGCTAATCCTCTCTAATTCTTAGTTGGGGATAAAGAAAGAAAGAGAGAGAGAGAGGGAGGAGTCCCACCATCTCTCTCTCTCTCTCACTACGCCCAACTAAGAAAATCGCGTAGTAAGCCCCTAGTGGATTGACTGCCCCCTGGCGGTCAAATAATCGCCATAAGTCGACCATTTGCGGCCATACTTGTTTTTGTTCACATGACAAGCCATTGGTCTGCTTTTTGAGAACTCATACATCTTGGCACTTTTTTGTGACAATATATAACAATAAAAATCAAAATGCTTTTTTTGGGTGTCAGTGTGGGGTTTGTTCTGGCGAAGTGAGTACATGTGAGAAAGAATGTGTCTCTGCAAGTCATCGAAACGTTTGAATAGAGTAATTCGCTCATGTAACGACCGTTATGCACAATGTGACACAATCTTACAGTGTAGAATGTGTCATCTGTCAGTCGAAATTTGAACAGAGTAATTCGCTCTAGTAACTACCGTTACGCACTGTGTAACGACCATTGAGAACAATGTAACAACAGTTACAATATAGAATGTGTGTCGGTAAGTCCTCGAAACGTTTGAATAGAGTAATTCACTCTTGTAACGACCGTTAGACACAATGCAACGACCGCTACAATATAGTGTATGTCTCTGTAAGCCCTGTAAACGTTTGAATACACAGTATTCGCTCTTGCATAGACCGTTACGATCTGTGTAACGACCGTTAGGCACTTTGTAACGACCATTACAAATATAGAATGTCTCTGGAAGCCCTAGAAGCGCTTGATTAGACAGTATTCGCTCTTATGTCAAACGTTACGCATTTTTGTAACAACCGTTACAAATATAGAATATGTCTAAAAAGTTCTGAATAGAAATTAATTTGTGGTTGTAACGACCGATACGCACTGTGTAACGACCGTTACAATATAGAATGTGTGTTTGTAAGTCCTTGAAACGTTTGGAAAGAGAGTAATTCGCTCTTGTATCGACCGGTATGCTCTGTGTAACGACCGTTACGCACTCTGTACCGACCACTACAAATATAGAATATGAGTGAAATGCGATTGCAACGACCAATACGCAATGTGTAAGGACCGTTACGCACAATGTAACGACTGTTACAATATAGAACGTGTCTCTGTAAGTCCTCTGTAATTACGCTCTGTTACAAACTTTGTAACAACCGTTGCACACATAGAATGTGTGTATGAAAGATTTTGAATATAAATTAATTTGTGGTTGCAGCGACCGATAGGGGAAGACGGGGTAAAAAGCGCATGGGCGGGTAAGAAGCCCACCCCAATTATCTCATGAAATGAAGCAAAATTTCAGTCTCATTTTGCCCATTACAAACATACGTTATGTTTCTGAAAACTTTTGAAGATAAATTTGTGGTTCTAACGACCAATATGCACTGCATAACGACCGTTATGCACTGAGTGAAGACAGTTATATAGTTGATCGTTGCATTATGTAACGACCGCTACATACTTTGTAACGACCGTTACGCACTGAGTGAAGACCGTTATATACTGTGTAACGACCGTTACACATTATGTAACGACCGTTACGCACTGAGTAACGACCGTTAAACACTGTGTGAAGACCGTTATATACTGTGTAACTACCGTTACGCATTATGTAACGACCGTTACGCATTGTGTAGCGACCGCTACGTGCTTTGTGGAGGAGCGGAGAGACCTGAAGGGAGTGTATAACTCAAGGAGTTGACAGAGGCAGAGGTATGGAGGAGCAGTGTTAGAAATTATACCTAAACAGATGAGAGCAATTTTGTAGTGAATTTTGTGAGAGACAGGCAGCCAGTGCAGTTCCTTTTTGCTCCAATTCTGCTTGTTCCTTTAGGCATATAGATAGAAAAATAGATGTGTCCATCAGAGGCGAGTTTTTTTTCGGTCATGGACCGACTCCTACCCAGAGTGAGTGTCTATGGGCTCAATGGGAAGACTGAAACCACACAGTCGATGTTGAGTTTCATCCGCTTAACGGATGCGATTCTGAGAGTGTTGCTCTAATTTTCAAGACCAACACTGCAGGTGTCTGTAGTTCTCAGGCCTGGTTAACGCTGGGATATCATTATGAAAGGAAGCGTAGAATACAGACCCTGTCATGTAGTCTCAGACCGATACGGAACTCCATAGCATCATCATCATCGTTATCATCGGCCTCATTTTCCATCAATCATAAAATTAAAAAATGTCTCAAATTCTGTGGCTTTGCATGCCCTGCTCTCATGGTGACCTCAGTTTCGATTTCCAATCCAATCTATGCCTTGGTGCGTTCGGGTCAAAAGTCATGGGGATCAGTGTGTTCTGATAGCTGTCGGTGGACGGTCGTGGTGGCCGCCCTCAGGAAGAAGGACCTCACTCACGCTGGCTCCGCGACTAAGCAATTATTGTCGTCAGTAGGGGGGCTTAGTATGTGGTGTCCTGAACAGGCTCCACTGACCTCCACCGAAGTGACTCAGCAGAAGTACAGTGTCTCCTCAGTTGGTTGCCACCTGACAGACTAACATAGATTCGCTCCCCTTGAACAGCTGCTCGGTTCCTGCGACTTGAAACACCCTGGTGTATCTGCGATTTGGATTCGGAACGAAAGCCCCAGGCGGGAGCATAACGCACCCTGTAACCAGCCCAGAAATGTACGAAGCAAGAACACAAAAAAAATGGAATGTCTGGAAAAACTTTTATTAGAGGATAATTTTGCAGGTTGTAACGACCGACACCCTTGGTGTTAATGTCCGTTACTAAAGATAGAAGAGTAATACTACTGAATAATAATTAATTTGAATAGAATCTTGTTTTAAACCAATAATAACTAAGTCCAATAAGACGAACCAGTTACCAAGTAAAACGTAGAAGAAAAGCGAAGTGTGACAAGCATGTTTCAACACACACAACACACTACACACCAATACATATAAATACAAACATACACACACATACATACAAAGAGGTCACACACAAAAGAGGACTTACAACTATTGTGATGGTATTCGACAACGAGACAAGGAACATAACAATTTGTTGTCTTAACCCTTGACTGCAAAAAAATTAAAAGAAAAAATCATTGTACAAACCAGACATGAACAAGACCAATGATAGAGCCAATCTGGCAAAATGTCTTGCGGATATAAACGTGACAGTTAGAACAAAAGCAGGCATATCGTTATCTCTCCATCACGATGGTATCAGTGATGTCATCAAAGCAGTAGTGCAATACGTTAAGGCAGCATGGATTAACAAAATGCACTAATATTAAGGGTACTTATTTGCCAAATACAGGATTTTGTATCATTCGAACTACCAAGAGTATGTACAGTATATTACAAGCTCTTCAATTCACATCCAAATCTATATTCTAAACAGAAAAGCACATACACACCCACAGGGAGAAAAAGGTGGCAGAGTGCGTTAAGGACGTTCACCTACCAAATGTAATGCGGACTGCCAGCTGTGAGGTGACCTGGCGTTCGAATCCCGACCTCAAACTTTCTTTCTAGTCGACAGGAAATCAGAACTGAAACGTCGAGTCCTTGTGGATGAGGACTTAAGCGAGTATCGACGTGTGCTTACGCACATATAAATCCCACGGCAGGGAAGTCGATTTAAGAGCAGGAGAAATCCTGCTGCCTGGTGTGGCCAAATTGATAGACGTGCAGCAGTGGTGATAGCATAGCTACTAGCCTATGCTATTTACGCTTACTCGAAGCAGACGAATCAAGTTTGCTATTGGGTAATCTGCCCAAGTTTAACTCCCCTGTTGAGATTTGTTTGAATGTAATCGATTATTAATTTCCTCACTATAACGTTTGTATTGATACAGATGCATATGGTTGGAATCAGCAAAAATACATAGATGTTATTCCAACATTTGTATACTTAAAATGCTCGCATAGTATGACAATTTAAGATGTTGTGTATCGGTAAAATGAAAAAACCAGTCAAAAATATCCCGGTCGTTTCGGAAGTTTTATATCCTATTCAAAATGGATCAAATGGTGGAATTTATTACGCGACCTTAAATTTATAATCATCCCTTTCGCTTCATGTTTACGGCATCGCTATGGGGCTTTTAGTATAGACTGTAGCACCGCCAAAATGAATTACCGTCCTAACGGGTTCTAGCGAGTCGAGAATTCTTCTACGGCCTTTGCCACCATGTGCGCCGCACGCGCAGGTTTCAAATCGAAACACTGATTTTGTAATTAAGTTATTTTATTTTTGATTTTGAGCAATGTTTCGTTCCAACAATAAAGGAATAGTTTTGTGTATTCAACAGATTTTTGGGACTTATATGATTACAAATTACGATTAAATATGGGGCACTAAAATGACGAAAATTCGACTTGTGTTTTCACTGAAGTTCAGGGCACAAATTAGCAAACTTTGTCGACTGAATTGAGACTGAAATTTAGCAATTGAAAGTTGGCAATTGGTATTTTTTTTATATTATTTGTTATCTTGATTCATGAAATAGTGCTTAGTTACTTTATAAAATAAGGTTTGGGCTTGTTAAAAGACTGTCACTGTGCACTTTATCGCAAGTAGTTATCTAAAAACAGAACACTTCCGACTTTTGATGAATGCAAATTATTCTGTCGTTTCAAGCTTTCCAACCATATGCAAAACATGTCTTGCTAGTAGACGACCGTGGATGACAACACGCTTGAAAAGTGTAGTAGCAAACACCAAAATCGTCTGGCAATGAGCTCTCGAGGAAGCCGATCGCCACGTGACAGCAAGGTGTTGTTTTGGGTACGGGCTGGGGCCCATATATTGGAAAGGGGGAAAAATTGGTTTCTTTTTGCCTTTTTTGGCTTTTGCGCTTGCCATGCCTTGCCCATATTGAGAGAGAGAGAAGCAATAAAGAGAGAGAGAGAGATCGCAGAGAGAGGACCTGTGTCACTGACGCCTCTGTTGCTGTCTGCGTTCTGCGCAGCTCTACTCTGTACTGTCCCTGCACCCTTCCACTCTTCACCATTACACTAGGTGCCAAGGTTGCCCACACCACTCTCATCACCCTGTCCTCCCAAAAAAAAAAACCCAACCCCCCCCCAAACCCAACAAAAAACAATTGGGTAGCGCTGCGGTTGCGGCGAAGCGCTCTCCAGCGGAGAGCAGCCCAATTTCACAGCTCTAGATAAGTCTCTGTGATGAATAGCCAAATTTACATACCACACACTCATACACAGAAGCACCGAAATTACATTCATGCACACACAATCACTAAACAGCAATAATAATCCCCCCCCCCTTGCCTTGACCCCACCCTAAACAAACACAGAGAGCATGAAATACATTCACCCCATACACAATTATAAACATATTATAAACTCAATCATATAACCCACCCCCACCCCTTTCACTTATAGCTTACCCTACCCTAGCACACACAGAGAGCACTGAATTTTAATTCACACATACACAATTAATAAACATATTACAAACATGAATCATATAAACCCCACCCCACCCTTTACACTTACAGCTTACCCCCACCCTGTCACACACACAGAGCACTGGCATTACATTTAACATACAACCTATAAACATATTAAAACATCAATCATATAACTCCACCCCCACCCCTTTCACTTATCAGCTACCTACCTTAGCACACACAGAGAGCACGAAATTACATTAACACATACACAATTAGAAACATATGATAAACCAATAACATAACCCACCCCTTCCCTTATAGCTACCCCTACCTTAAATACCGCATAGAGAGCACTGAACAAGTAACATCACACATACACAATTATAAACATATTATAAACATCAATCATATAACCCACCCCCACCCCTTTCACTTATAGCTTACCCCTACCAACACACACAGAGAGCACTGAAATTACATTCACACATACCAAATTAGACCATATTATAAAACATCAATAATATAACCCCACCCCTTCACTTATCGCTTACCCCTACCCTTAACACAAACAGAGAGCACTGAATACGTCCACACATACACAATTATAAACTATTATAAACATCAATCATATAAAAACCCCACCCCCACCCAACTTCAATTCAGCTTACCCTACCTCTTAACACACACAGAGCACTGAAAACGCCACACATACAACAATTAAACATATAAAACATCAATCATATAACCCCACCCTCGTACTTATAGCTTACCCTACCCTTAAACACACAACAGAGAGCACTGACATTCACAATTCAACACATACACAATCTGATAAACATCAATTCATATACCACTACCCCCACCCTTTCACTTATAGCTACCCCACCCTTAACACACACAGTAGCACTGGATTACATTAACGCACATGCAAACCAAAACCTCATCATATACACCCCACCTACTCCTTTACCCCTCCCCCACCTCCTAAACACAGACACAGGACAGACAGACAGGACACACACAGGACACACAGAGCACTAGAATACATTAACGCACATGCAACACAAACACATTCAATCAATACACCCCCACCCACCTTTTTCTTACCCCTCTCCCCACTCCCTAAACACACACACACACACACACACACACACACACCAACAAACACGCACGCACGCAATGCCACACGCACACACACAATCACAAGCAATGAAATCATCGACTGTAAGAGTCTCCTCTCAGTCTTTTTCGTTTCTTGGCCCGACTCGGTGGACTCAGCTGCGCATCGTTGCCCGACATCCACCGCACGTTCCTGCAAAAAGACATCAATTTTTTTTTAAAAAAGGCAAACATGAGGCATTAGGGAAAAACTAGAGCGTGAACACGCCGGCGCAACCAAGCCGGCCGGCAGCATTCGGGTCCAGTGAACCTTGCAGACAACAGACAAACGCCCCTGAAACTAAAGTGTCCAAGCAAACAGGTACACATGTAGGCACTATACAGTACCTCCTGACGCCAGATGAGGGCATCCTCGCACGGCAGGCATTGGGCTGAGTGACCTGACTTGGACCAAGGACCTATTTCTAACTACCTATCCGAGCAAAATTTGAGCCTCTAGGTCCCCTCCGTGCAAAACATTATTGTGTAAGACACAAATGTCTGTTCTGCTGTCTCATTTGTTGAATAAATAACATTAGGTGTGGGATGGTGTGTGGTGTGTGTACGTTGTGGTAAATGTGTATGTCATGCATGGTGATTGTGAGATTTCACCCCCTTTTCTCTTCTCTATGATTTCTATATATTATATGATGACTTCATGCACAAAAAAACAAACAACCAAGAAGCAAAGCCTTCAAGGCTCATCGGAACAGGAACATGTGGGACAAACAAAGATCGAGGGGGGTGTTCTAAAGTACAAGATGCCAATAAAAAATTTTAAAAACATATGACCTATAGTTTAAATGGAACAACTTTAAAAAACAACATTTAAAAAAAAAAGCGCTGTGCAAGAAATGAACATGACAGACACTTACGAACGAGCTATCAAGGCTGTAGTGTTGATGAGTTTCTTAAATAAGGTTGCCTGTTGAAATACTCTCTAACCCCCTAATCTAAAGTGTTAATTGTGTTATCGTTACGTGTGTTTTAAGATTTAAATCAGAATAAATATTGTTTGAAAGTTGCATAACATCTATAATGGTGCAAGAGCGTTGAACAATGTATGCCTTTATTTTCCCGAGGAAAATGCCAATGTTTAAGTTTGGATGATAACAACACGGACACACATACACATAACAAAAACCCGAACAACTGATCATATATAGACTCACTCCAAAAAAGCATTTCGTAACGCTTATACAAAGTCACTCAGGGAAACAAAACGTTGGACTTTGAAAACATTGGACCACAGAGCGGCAGCGTTGATGTATTTGCCAACACCCGGTTTGAAGACGCGTGGCGGCGGTGTCGGCTTGTGCCTCCCTTTCTGCGTGTTGCCGCCATCCCCCCGCTTTCTGGTCTGGACAGTCTTCTCCCGCTCCTTGGCAAGCTGCAAATCCACACACACCACAAATGTGTTTGAAATGAGGCAAAAAATAGCAGGAAAATTGTGTTGATATGTGAATGTGTTAGAAAGTAAGATTGAATGTATATATTGTACATTAATATGTTACTCTGCACTACCAACTCTTCCCTGTTGTGTAACCTGTTTGTGTCGTGTATTTCCCCTCCTTCTCACCCTTTCTTATTGTGTACCACTTTGGAATCTTATCAGGTCGTCGGTGTTTTGTTTTTTGTTTTTTTCTTTATCTTGTTTAAACTTGGAATCTTAGTTCCTTCGTTTTGTTTTGTTTTTTTTAAGGATGGCTGATGAAAAAAAAAGCATATTATTGCTTATTCAATGGTCCATCTGGAAATAATTTGACTTGGCGACTGACACACACCGCTAGAGTCCTACCTTAAAAACAACTCTCTTCAAAACTATAAATCTTTCCTTCTACCCCGCAAAGCTTATCCCTTGCGTTGTGGCGGGTGTGACTGTGCAGCGCTGTGTGTGTGTGTGGCGATGCACGTAGTGTGTATCTATAGTTTCAGTCTTCTTGTATTCTTTTTATATCATGGTTGTCGCATGTTGTGGGATGTTTCTGCCTCTGTGTGGTGTGTTGGTGGTGTGTGATCTACTGTTTCCTTATTCCGTATTATTTTTTATATATGATTGTAAGCGCTTAGGTTTGCTAAAGATAGATTAAGTGACCTAAATACACACACCACTACACAAAAGCATGTCATGTGCTATTACTCAATGCCATTTATATTTTTTTTTAAATGAAAACCCTTGGGGATACCAATTTTGTACAAATAGTCAACCATATTCTGGAAGTTACTTTGCTTGTAGCTTCCTTAATCTGTCACTCTCTGGACTCTCTCTCCTTGATTACAGTCATTCTACTATCTTTCTGCCTTACCGGTCATTCTCCTGCCTTTTTTTGTTACTAAACACTTCAAAAAGATTCCTCAGGAAAGTGGACTTGCTGGGCCTAGCTTCTTAGTAGGCGCATAACGGCAGCATGACGCATATGCGCTAATAGATTGACGGTGAAACTGTCTGAGCGATCGAAGAGAAGAAGAAGAGGAAGAACTTTGATCGCGAGAAGAAAGTTCTAGTGGACTTAACAATCTGTCATTTATTTTGTTTGCCTGTGGGTGTTTGTTTTTGTTTTTTTGTTTTTTTTTAGTCAAATAGTTTTTAGTGTTTATAAGTTTACAATACCTATCAACTACCCTGTCTCTTACTTCTACATGATCTGAAAGCATATCTCAGTGTATAATTACTGCTCATCAAGCCTCTTGTAGGGGTTGACGAAAATGGTGCAGCTTCGATTTTCATCTTCCTTCCCAAAAACGAGTACGACCAACATTTATTTATTACAGGGTAATGAGAGAAGGATGCATATATTGTTATACACCAGCTGTGGCAATGAAAATATTGCATAAAGGGACAGTACAAAAACATGCAATGAAAGTAAAAAATAAAACAACCAATAAAATGTAAACAGTGAAAACATTGATGAGAGAGAGAGACAGAGAGGGAGATATAGAGAAAGAGAGAGAGAGGACAGACAGACAGAAGAGACAGAAGAGAGACAGACAGACACAGAGAGAGAGATGACAACAATCCAACATTGTATGGGCATTTGTTAAATTAGTGTCAAAAAACATTTTAAAAAGCAAATGTCAAAAATATAATCCTAAGAGATCTTCGAACCCAGATGATACAAAAGTGATATTTCTGTCAAATTAGAGGTAAAGAGCTCCAATTAAGAACCTCCGGAATAATGTAGACTGGATTGGAATAACTGAATAACAAAGAACAAGAAGAACATGTGCTACATAAACTAGAATCAGGTCTAAAATGTGGAGGGTGGGAAATTTTGCTTGAAGCTGGTTCTCTAACACAAAGTTTGTCAAAGGGGGAAAACCTAGAATAACCAAGCCTTAAGAAGGACTCAATTAGGCATGAAAATTCTTTTATTCCCTGTACTGATACCATACGCACACACACACAACTATATATACTTGCACAGGACCATGGACATGGACACACACCAACAACATTCGGCACATGGGGACACACACAGACACATAGTGACATAGTTAAAGTCTACACGCAAACCCACAAACCCCATTTAAACGGACATTTGCACATAATCTATACACAATACATTAAAATTGGTTTTTTTGTAAACTCACTGTAGGTGGCATAGACGTTAATTAAAGAAACGAACCACACAGACACACACACATGCCTCACATGACCACACACAGACACACACACTCACACAACAAGAAGAGGAAAGCACCAAAATCACCCATTCTGATTTCTCAGGGCAAATCTTGTTCAAAAGACTAAGGAGCTAAAAAAACGGGGAAGAATCCTTGCACATAACATTACAGTACACACAATGACATTCTGGGCTATATACACAATTTCGCCCAGCAAGGGAGATCACTTGATGAAGGGAAAAGAGCGCAATAAGGTGGCTCTTTCAGTCATCAGTATATCTTTACTGCAGGCAAGAAATGTGGATTTTCGCCCGTTAAAGGGAGATCATTTGATGACAGAAAAGAGCGAAACAGGTTGCTCTTTCCGTCATCAGCCTATATTCTCCTGCAGCAAAGAACGGATTTTCGCCCTAAGGGGAGATATTTGAGACAGAAAAGAGCGAAAAACAGGCTTGGCTCTTTCTGTCATCAGATCATCTTCCTACCTGCAGGCAAGAATGTGTGATTTTCGCCCCGGAAGGGAGATCATTTGATGACAGAAAAGAGCGAAACAGGTTGCTCTTTCGGTATCAGGATTATCTTACTCCTGCAGGCAAGCAATGGATTTTCGCCATAAGGGAGATCATTTGATGACAGAAAAAGAGCGAAACAGCTGCTCTTCTGTATCAGATTATCTTCTCCTGCAGGCAAGATATGTTGGATGTCGCCCCAGCAAGGGAGCTCATTTGATGACAGAAAAAGAGCGAAACAGGTGCCTTGCGGTATCAGGCTTATCTTCTCCTGCAGGAAGAAGGGTATTTTCGCCCATAAGGGAGATCATTTGATGACAGAAAAGAGCGAAACAGGTGCTCTTTCCGTATCAGATTAATTTACTCCTGGCAGGCCACAAAAAATGGGATTTTTTCGCAGGTTCACTACTTGCCGGTTGTCTTCTTGTCCACTTCACTTATTCCATGGCATCCCGCGTCTCCTCCAAGCTCCCACTGAATCTCCGTGAACGAACACAGGATCCTCATCACATTAATATATCTTATAAATCTTCATTGTCGTTGCCAAATTCATCCTCGTCATCACCATTAGCATATCATGTTGCATAGTCTCTCGCTATCATCCTCGATATGTAATCATCTGAAATTAAATGCAACATACCCTCTCACCAAATCACGCACACATTTACATATATATTTACGGACTACAAGGAGTAAACCTGATTAGAAGGCGCACACCCTAAATGTACACAAAATTCAGGTTGTACTACAAGTTTTCTTACTATATCATAGTCACATTAAAGGGCAGCGGTACAGGCTGGGAAAAAAAATTCGCCTTATAGCTTGAAGGTTCCACGGGGGGAATACCGTGGAGGGTCTTTCGTAAAAAATAGTTCCCACATTCTGGAAGTTTTGTGCTTGGAAACTTCCTCTAATCTGCCACTCTCTAGTTGACTTGACTATCTTTCGACTTATTAGGCCCATCTCCTGCATTATTCAAAAAAATCTTTCCAAATAATTTTTCTCCCTGAGCTCCTCGAAATTGGAATTGTTGTTGTACGGCAGCGGGGAGGCCAGTAAAAACTGAAAAACCGTACCAATAGGCCACGGAACGAAGGAAGAGAGAAGAAGAAGAAGTTCTGCGGGCATCCAAATCGTATGATTTGTAATTTGCTCTCTCAGAGAGAAGGAAAGCTTAGAAATAAAGAAAGAAGAAATGAAAGGACAAGAAAAAGGGAGTAAGGTCTGTGACTGTGTGTTGTGTGTGGTGTGCGTGTGGGTGGTGTGGGTGTGATTGCTCCACCTTCAAACACGGACGCTTCCTAAAAAATCCACGAAACATTAGTCTTGCGACGATACGTGAGAAAGCTGGAGAATAAACAAGAATTAAGAAATGCAGCAATTTACTCATGTAAAAAAGTTACATGGCATTATCATCAATCCATTCAGTGAAAACAAGTTGCAGCAAAGAGCCCATAGATAACAGTTATTTGCTTGTTTAAGGCTATGTCAGACCAATTGACATAGGCTAGTAGAACAACAAGGACTACATCAAAATCTTGCTATGCTATGCAGTACAGATTGTCTTTACCCAGGACAAGCTACTAGCATAACATCATCACCTCTCTAAAAAGACCCCGACGATGGCGTGGGTTGCCCACCTGGCGGGGTAATCACAAACAGTCACACGAAATGTTCTCATCCCTAGAGATGCATTTGGCCATATAGTGTTTACAGTGATTCAGCTGCTTCCGATTATACCTGAAGTCTTTTAGCCAGGTACGTCAACAACAACAAGATACAACAAGCAAAATATTATTTCTTTTAAATTTGCTTTTAATTTTTGTCAGGGCATATGATTGGTCTTGCACGTACTGTATTTAGCCCTTTTTTATGATGCTTATTCCTTGACTTGTGAGTGCTGTGTGGTCGTGTGTGCATGCGTGGTGTGTGTGTGGTATGTGTGTGGTGGTGTACAAGTGTGTGTGTTTGCGAGCTGTGGTGCATGTGTGTGTTGTGTACTTGTGCGTTGTGTTTGCGCATGATGTGCATGCGGGTGTGTGTGTACACGTGTGATGTGTGTGTGAGGCGTGTGGTGTGTACATGTCGCATGATCGTGTGTGTGTCGGGTGTGGTGTTACGTGTGCATGTAGTGTAGTGGCATGTGTTTGGCGGTGTGGTGTGTGAAAGCCTGTGTGTGCAGTGCATGCTGCTGCATATTGATGGTGTGTATGCATGTGTGGCCTATGCCCTTGTGTGCGTGTGGAAGGCTCAAAATCACCACGAAATAAAAGCAAAGTAAGAAGAACCGGGATGAAAGTAAATCCAGCCGGAGATCGGGGAATATGCTTGGCCAAACCATTTCTTAGTCAGGAGGCCATAAAGAGGCAGCCCGACGCATCCGCGTGGTATGACAGGAAACGGTCTGCTTATTATTGAATTTCTGCCCAAGAGCCAGGACCATTGTCCTGGTGATGTCTGCAAGAAGCCAGGACAATTGCCTGTTGAGTTCTGCAAGAGCCAGGAATGGTCCTGTGATTTCTGCAAGAGCCAGGACATGTCCTTCGATTTCGCCAGATCAGGACATTGTCCTGTTGATTCTGCAAGAGCCAGGACATTGTCCTGTTGATTCTGCAAGAGCCAGGACATTGCCGTATTGATTTCTGCAAGAGCCAGGACATGGTCTATGATTCGCAAGAGCCAGGACATTGTCTGTTGATTTTCTTTGCTCAGGACAGCTTGTCCTAATCACTTTCGACCCCGCGACATCACTGTGACACACCACTCTGTATGACAGGGAAAACTGCTGACGTGATCGACGGTAGACGTGGGACGAAGAAGAAGAAGTAATGGAAATAAATATCCCCCGTGCGGGATACCGAGGGTCGTGTTGTACAAAAGTTTTCCCCACTATTCTGGTAAGTTTCGTGCTTGTAACTTCCTCCAATCTGTCAATCTCTTGACTCTGCTTGTCCCTTTGCTACTGTCATCTACTATCTTTTATCTAACTGGTCCTTCTCCCCATGCCTTGCTCCTTGCTACTGTCATCTGCTGTCTTTCTATCTCACTGGGACCAGTCTCCCTGCTCTTTGTCCATGTGCTTTACTGTCATTTGCGTCTCTATCCACTGGCCATTATCCCTGCCATGTCCTTTGCTTACTGTCATCGCTGTCTTTATATCTCACTGGTCCATTCTCCATGCCTTGTCCCTTGCCTTACTGTAATCTGCTGTCTCTATCTCACTAGGTCCATTCCCGCCTTGTCCCTTTTGCTACTGTCATCTAATCTCCTTTTATCCACGGTCATTATCCCTGCCTGGTCCCTTTGCTTACTGTCATCTGCTGTCTGTCTATCTACACTGGTCCATTCTCCCTGCATGTCCCTTTGCTGACTTGTCATCTGCTTGGTCACATTTCTAATCTCAACTTGGTCTCCATTCTCCCTGCCTTCCCTTTGCTTACGTCATCTGCTTTCGTTATGTCTGCACTGGCATTTCCTGCCTTTTCCCTTGCTTACTGTCATCTGCTGTCTTTCTATCTCACTGGTCCATTCTAGCTGCCTTTTCCCTTTGCTTACTGTAATCGCTTCTTTCTATCTCACTGGTCCATTCTCCCTGCTTTTTCTAAACTTCTTTCAAAGATTTCTTCAGAAATAAGTCGGACTGCTGGGCCTAACATATTCTTAGTAGGCACATAACGGCAGCATGACGCATCTACTGCTCATGCCGAAGGAATCTGTCTGAGCGAACGAAGAGAAAGAAAGAAACAACCTACAACTGCGACTGTGGTTGTTGGGTCCGTTGTGGATACTCAGGATCCCAGGCCGGATGCACCAGGTGGGCTTCAGTTCGTCTTGAAGCAATCACCCACACTGATTCTACGCCTGTATCGACAAAGGAATTTTTTTTAAAATGTTTGCAGATGGGGGGGGGGGGGGAGGGGTTAAACGTAAGGGGAAGTGATGATCATGGGCTTCTGATCTTTTCCCCTCTAATGGTTAACCCTCACCACCTGTTTAGAATTTAACTGGTATTTTCCCCCAATTGCAAATTTAAGGGTAAAAGAGCGAAAACATCTCATGCTCCACACAAAACCCCACCACCAAAAGCTTTCACACGATTAATGTATTGGGCTTCTGGCAACCAGTTAGAATTGTAGATCTAGCCTTAGCAGCTGTGGCAAGAAGAAAGGCCTAGCAGACGATCGAAAATAGTTAGAACGCTCATTAAGTCTGATAAAAAAGAAACGCGTTGTGTTCATGCTCAGCCAGGTCATCATTTTAATCGTCATCTCACCCCTGAAAATGAGGATTTAAGGGAAATCTTCACACAGTTTCAGATTCTAGGGGGTGGGGGGGGGGGGGATATTTGAAAGCCTAGTGCGTAAATAGCACAATCTGTTACGTTTTCGGAAGCCCGATTTGATAAGTCGGGTCAAAAAAAAGGTTGAAAGTGAATGAAGACAAACAAATAAAATCAACTAACACTCAATCAACAATCAATTTTTATTTAATTTACACAAAGGATAATTGTGTTTGGTTGCAGCCATGAACGTATAATTGGTTGTGCAGTACGTTATTCACTAACAAGAAACAAACTCAAAGTAAACCAATAAACCACAGGCAATTAAAGATTTTTGTTTTTTAACAAAACATAACCATCATAACTATCCAAGTTATGCCCTTATCCCCAACCACTACACCCCCCTGATAAGAAAAAAAAAAGAGGTGTTACATGCTTAGATCGTTACCTGGTTAAATAAAGAATAGGAATTGTTAGGAAATCATTAAGGGGAGTAATTCTGGGTGTTGGATTGATCTTGCATATGATACCCTGGTTAAATCAATTTCCGTTTCGTTTCGTTTCATTTTCCATTACGGATCATAACATACACTTATACACACAAAAGCTATGTGCTTCATGCCCCTTCTCTGCATTCAACCGCTCTCAACCCTTATTATCCCCCCACCCACCCCCTTCACTCACAACACCACACCCTCCCTCAGATATCTAAGAAAGAGATAGTATTTTTAAAGAATAGGATGTTCGGAATAACTAAGGGGAGAATTTCATAGTGTGTGGCGAGTGATCTGCATAATTCAACGGCAAACGGTGGGAGTACTCTCCTTCAGTAGATCCCCAGCTCTCGGCCGTAGTGTTCATTAGACTTTACATCACTTAGAAACCAGTGAATCATTTATATTTTTAAGTCAATTTTGCAAATTCTCGCAGTTTGTGGAATAAGGGTGCCCTCATTTTTCTAAAAAAAAATATCTGCAAGACTGAACTCACATCCTGCGGTTTCAAGCTTCAAGCCATTTGTTGCACTGATAATTTGACTGAGTAATGGAAGTAAAACAATTCAAATTTTCACGAAGTGCTACTCCCCTAGTTTTTCGAAAAGTCCACTTACCCTACCAGTCCTTGTAGGGTCGCCTCACCTGTATCTGAAAAAATGCAGATGAAAAATAAACAAACGCGTTATCGTTAAATAAAACATCTACCAAAAGGGTACTGAAACGAATTAATTCATCTTTAATTTAAGTTTTTTTATGTTCTGTTTTTACTGCAACCCAAGCTTAGAAACACTAAACACGCTCCAAGAACAAACAGACAAACTTAGACGACCATGAAGTTTCTGACGGTTCAAGAATCTAAACAAGCAAACATTGTGTGACTGACCATGAAGTTTCTGACGGTTTCAAGAACAACACATTGTGTGACTGATCATGAAGTTTCTGAGTTTCAAGAATCCAAACAGCAAACCTTGTGGGACTGACATAAAGTTTCTGAGATTCAAGAATCAAAACAGCAAACAGTGCTTGTGACGACTATGAAGTTTCTGACGTTTCAAGAGAATCAAACGGACACCATGTGTGACTGACCATAAAAGTTTCTGACGTTCAAGAATCAAACAGCAAAACATTGTGTGACTGAACCATGAAGTCTGACGTTTCAGAATCAAACAGCAAAAATTGTGTGACTGACATGAAGTTGGCATGACGTTTAAAGAATCAAACAGCAAAACATTGTGTGACTGATCCATGAAGTTTATGAGTTTCAAGAATCAAACAGCAAACATTGTGAGACTGACCATGAAGTTTCTGACGTTTCAAGAATCAAACAGCAAACATTGTGTGACTGACCATGAGTTTCGGACGTTCACGAATAAACAGCAAAAGAGTGTGATGATCATGAAAGTTTCTGACGTTTCAAGAATCAAACAGAAAACATTTGTGATCTGATCATGAGTTCTGACGTTGCAAGAACAAAACAGACAACATTGTGTGACTGACATGAAGTTTTGATGATTCAAGAAATCAAACAGCAAACATGTGTGAACTGACATAAGTTATGCTGATTCAAGAATCAAACGGCAACTGTGGACTGATCATGAAGTTTCTGACGTCTCAAGAATCAAAAACAGTATTAAAACATGTAGACGACCATGAAGTTGCCGACAAGTCAAGAAATAAAACAGCAAACATTGTGTGGACTGACATGAAGTTCTGACGATTCAAGAATCAAACAGCAAACATTGCGTGACTGACTCATGAAAGTTTCTGATGATTCAAGAATCAAAACAGCAAACATTGTGTGACTTAGTCATGAAGTTCTGACGTTTCAAGAAATCAAATAACAAACATTGTGTGACGGACCATGAAGTTCTGACATTTCAAGAATCAAACAGCAAAATTTGTGTTGACCGACCACAACGTTCTGAGCTCAAGAATAAACAACAGCAAACATTGTGAGATGACGACCATCGAAGTTCTGAGTTTTCAAGAACAAACAGCAAACATTGTTTGACTTGACCATTGAAGTTTCTGACGCATTAATAATCAAACAGCAAACATGTGTGACACGACACGAAGTTTCTGACTGATTCAATAACAACAGCAAACATTGTGAGACTGACCATGAAGGGTTCGGATTGGAGCGTGGAAGAGCGGTGTGTCGTAGTAAACCTTGGCACACAGCTGATGAAGTTTCCGCAGGGCCTGGGCACCATGTCACAGTGCAGCTCTACGTTTAGAGGACCGTGTGGTCATCAATTCGAACGTAGCCTTCTTCTTCACTCTCTCGTAGCGTAGGACGTCTCGTCGATTAGAGCTGAAAATAAAATAATTTATGAACAGCATATGTGACAATGCAGTTCTCCGTTCAAGGGTCTTCTGGTGTGGTAATCATGCGAAAGAGCCCTTCTTCCTCACTCCTCCGTAGTCGTAGGACGCATTCGTTCGAAAAGCTGAAAACAAAAATGTATGAACAGCATCAAGTAATTTCTAAATTCTTATCCTTTCTTTCATAACTGTCCACCTGCCGTATCAGCAATTGACGATTAGAGCTGAAAAACAAAAGTATGACAGCACAATTATCATTTTATTCAGTAGGTGGCTTAGTAGTGGGGTCCTGTAACAGGGTCTACTGAACTCCACCGAAGGGACTCAGCATCACTGCAGTGTCTCCTCGTGGTGCCACTGACAGCCTACATAGATTCGCTCCCTCTTGGACTGCTGGTTTCGGATTCTGCTACATGAACGTGCGGAGGTGTGGCTGCGAATTGGAATCGAATGAGCGGCGTGAAGCAATGCCACGTAGCCAGAAGATGGGACAGCAAATAAAATAAAATTATCATCTATTCATGATGACAATGCAGTTCTACGCTTAGAGGACCTTGGAGGTCATCAGTCGAAACCATAGCCCTTCTCTTACTCTCTGTAGCGTAGGGACGTCTTATCTACTCAATGCGTAGAAAACAATATGACATACTCATCTATTCATGACCCTATTAAACATTACGTCACATGTTCAGAGGATATTATACTCACAGTGTAAGTCCACGGTTAGGGACCTGGTTGGTCTTAGATGAACGCAGCATTTTTCTTCACTCGCTCATAGCATAAGACGTTCTTTGAAAAACTGGATAACAAAAACAGTAATGTCCATCATCTATCATGACAAATTAAAACATATTGTCTCGCATGTTCAGAGATATTCAAGTAACAGTTTGCAGCTTCCAAGTTAAGGGACCCTTGTTGGTCATGAATTGAATTGTAGCCTTGTCTTCCCTTGCCTCCCCCCCCCCTCCCCTTTTCACACACACACCATACACACTCACAATATCTGAAACTAATGCACCAGGCTAGTCAGATATTCTTAGTGGGGGGAAAAAAACAAAGAGAGAATGAGGTAGAGAGAGAGAGGAGGGAACCAACACTTCTAGCACTCTGCTAATGAACAACAAAGTTAACAGAATTGACAATCAGCAACAAAGAACCATAAGCCCCCTCTCAAAAACAGAGTTATAGAAACAAGAGTTCAGAGTATAAGACCTCTTACTAGTACATGTCCAGAATCTCACAGACAGGACTAACAGACAAGACCAAATCTATAAACTGTAACCCCCTAGAGGATACTGGGGCGTGTCTCGTTACAAATCGTTCCCCACCTTCTAGGAGTTCTGTGCTCGTAACTTCCTCTAATGCTGGCACTCTCTTTGGACTCTGCCTTTCCCCTATGCTTACATGTCATATACTATCTTTTTGCCTAACTGGCCCACCTCTGCATTTTTACAAGAAACTTTTAACAAAATTGTCTTTAGCCAGACAGACATGCTGGGCCTAGATATTTATAGTTAGACGCTTAACGGCGCAGCGGTGCATCTGCGCTCATAATGACAGGAAACTGCTGAGTGATCGAAGAAAGAAACTTCAAATTCAAAATCCCTTATATTTACAGGGATAAGATATTAGGCTAGGGCCTAGTAGACAATCTGTCTCGGTTTCTAAGCATGCAATACTAACTCATACGAAACTGAACATTGAGACACAGGAACATCGCCCAACCGAAACAACCAAACAGATAATATGGCAATGACCTGGTAGGCAGAGCATCAACCATCAGCACAAAAACAAGCAGAACAGAAAACTAATTCCGACCGATTAAAAAAACATATAAAAAACAAATGAATAAAGAAACAACGCGCGAAATCGCAATAGCTTGGTGGCACGCGATCTATTTTCCCATCCAATCATGTGTCACCTCCCTGCTTTCAATATATTTAACTGTAAATCCAGAATGTATCTCTGCACCATTCGTAATTTTATATCTTTTGAAAACATTTAAAACTAGTATCATAATGATACTCATCAAAAGAAGCCACCGCACACCGTCGTTTGTTGTAGTGTATGTATTACGTATGTTATATTTTGTATGCTTTAAAATACACATTTTTAAAGAGCGGCCTCAATTTGAAGTGTAGCCTCGATTTGAAGTGCGACAATTTGGACGACAGACGGACCGACCGACAAAGGAGTTATAGGTTTGGTGGGCTGGAGCCAACAAACAAAAACATCTCTTTCACTACATTTACTCTTCTACTACTAGAAAATAAACTGTGAGGCAGAAAGCCAAAGAAATGGTTGGCCATCACCCGCCATGGGCCTCAGTTTCAGGGTCCGATGGCAGATGGTGGTGAGAAGATGCCGCCACATGGCCCGTGAATAGGACGACTGATAACACACCATTAACTGACTCTTTAACCCTTTCACCGCAATGCGATTTGCACCAAAATGGTTTTAACACCCATGTCACTTAAAAAGGCATCAAAGCAGGGTCTGTTATGCAAAGAGCCTTTTTTACTAATTTAGGGAAGGTAAGAACAGACCTTACTATATACATGTCATAGGGAATCCCAATCTAGCAGATGATTTTTGTCTACCCTGGTAAGTTAAATGAATTTCTCGAAAAAATGGCTGGCGGTTGAAAGGGTTCAATTTAACAATTCTTGAAAGTAACGCAATCGAGTTATTGGAAAGAAGACATACTATCGTAAAACACGTAACTGAAAATAACCAATCACATAACAAAAAACAACCATACATCGGAACACGTTATGAAACAACAAATCCACAGAAAAAAATAAACCAACCATACATCGTAACACGTATTGAAAAATAACACAATCACATACAAAACGCAACAACATACATCGTAACAACGTTATGAAATAAAACACAATCACATTTTTAAAAAAAACAATACATCGTAACACGTATTGAAATAACACAATCACATAAAAAAAAAACACCCCTACATCGTAACACACTTATTGAAAAACACAATCACATAAAAAACAAACAACAATACATCGTAACACGTTATTGAAATAAACAATCACAAAAATATTAAAAAAAAACATACATCGTAACACGTATTGAAATAACACAATACACATTAAAAACAACAACCATACATCGTAACACATTACTGAAATCACACAATCATATACTGAAATAACGCATAGCATCAGCCACAAAAAAGCCATCACTATTAATGCTGTCCACACCTATTGAAATTTACTGCAGATGTTTGATTGTTTGGTTTTTTAAGCTGAACATATTTATTTATTTCTTGAATGGTTAAATTTTTGCTTGTTGTCTAAAATCATGTCGGTGAATGAAAAGACATTAAATTAAAGATTCCTACTCATTCACTAGACTTTTTGTTGTCAAAATGGTCAAACAGTAACATTACGCATGTCAGCCCAGTGTCTATCCTTGAACTTGGAGGTTCCAGGGCCGTATTCACGTTCGAGATAGCATGCGACTAGCATCAGCTAACTTAGAAGCTCTTCCAAAGTCCTAGTAAATCCTATAGGACATTGGAAGAGCTTCTAAGTTAGCATGATGCTAAGTTCATGCTATCTCAACGTGAATACGTCCCAGCGTCTCTTGTTAATCACATCAAAAATAACTGAGAATCACCTTTTTCATTTTTTTTTCTCGATGGTGGCTGTTGTAACTCACCGGGACTGGTGCAATGATATTCCCGTTTCTGTGAGGACTGGGAATTTACATAGGTGCGGAAAACAATTACCAACTACCAAGTTATGAAGAGTTAGGCACGATATTTTCAGGAAAAAGATGAGCAACACCATGCAAAACGATCGTAAAATGTTCAGATCCATACCTTCGGTTGTTGTTCCTATTGAGCAAAATCAGTTAACACATAGAAAGAAGGGAAAATTCACATCCGATCTTGACCCCCTCTACAACCAAAGCTGAAGTAAACTATGCAAGATGGTTGATTCAAGAGAGGCAAGGTCAAAGCAAAACTGAAAGTAGGTTAAGATCGCAATGAAAAGCTTGGTAAACGGCCAGGAAATCAAAACATCTTATGAAACCGAATCCGGCTCATTCGTCCCGAAGTGCGTTCAAACGATTCAGGAATGTTTTGACAGAAACACACACATATTCACACCACTCACACATACAATGCACACATAGCAAGCTTACCGCATGAATTGTACGCTGTCAGGCCTGCCGTGCATCTTTTTACCTGAATCTGAAACAATAACAGATAGATAGACTAAGTTAGTTATCAAAACGCAAAATAACAAAGAAAAATCAAACAACTAACTAAGGCCACAAGTGAGTTACAGGGCATAAAACTTTGCCAAAAAGGTTGCATAAAGGTGTTCTAGTTTGCTTTATATCAGCAGTTTTTAAATTAAGGGAAAGGCCTATACAAATTATTAAAATGAAAGATACAATGGCGAGCAGTTTGATACACTATTTATTCCACTTTTCTTGATTTATCAACCATTTCCACAATGAGTACCCACATTGTCTTGTTTTATGCCTATAGAATGAACTACCAACATAATGATTTTGGTGGATAATACCATAGAATAACATATGAACCATTTAGTATGCACTTTTTCTAATTCCCCACAAATTTGCGGTCCGGTCTCAGGACAACTTGAAGTAGTAGCATTATAAAATTTTAGTCATTCTATAGCATACTCTTTCTGGTATTGTGCTTTCAAAAATAGTGTAGTTCAGCCCACTGTATCGCAGCAATCAGTCTGACAAAATATAAGATTCTTCCTCTGCCGCGCCATTGTTCTTTCATAAATTAATTGTATAGGCCTTTCCCTAATATCATACAAAAAAATGACTGATAAAGCAACTAGAAACACCTCATGCAATTTGGAAAGTTTATGCCTGTACTCAATTGTGTTACTGAGAATAGCATCCGATATGAGTGTGGCACCGTATTCTGGGTGACCTGCCCCCTTATAAGAGGAACGCTAGGTTGTTGTTGTAGTGTTGTACCCGGCTTAAAGACTCCAGGGATCATCCCAACAGCCATAAGCACCTGATCCTATGAGTACAAATGCAACCAGCTTAGGGATCAGATACATACGTGTTGGTGGGCACGTTTTTGCATTTACCCAGCCCGTGCACAGCCACACTCTGATTTTGGGGATTGGGGGCGGATGAGGTATGCTAGGAGTTTGTCATGGATACAGACAATCCCAACCATAACGTCTGCCAGAGCATTAACAACATTTGATGTTTGAGCCTTGGTGTTCTAGCCTATGCCAATTGGTCTGAACAGCCGTTAAGGCCAAGGCAAAGAGGAAAACTTGGTATCATTGTTTATCATTCCTCAGCAGAAGCAGCATCATTATCATCATCATCATCATCACATATCGATGACACAGCATGAGATCATCATATGTATCACCATCACCCTCGTCATCATCAACATTATCATTCACCATCTTGCTCCTCCTGTCTCTCTAATCATCATTATCCTTCACCCTCATAAATCATCACTGTCATCCAAAACCACGAAATAAGTACTGAGTACTGGGCACTGGGTGGATGCCGTCGTGCTCCCTACGGGGAGCTGAGACCCTTCCCCTCACGAATCTCTCCCCCGAGGATACGGGGGTCTTCCCACTTTCTTGAAAGTTCTGTGGACTGTAACTTCCTCTAAGGCCACTCTCTTGACTCTGACTTCCCTTTGCTTGACATATCCTATTTTGTATTTTTTTTTTTTCAAAAAGGGGGGGGGGGGGGGGGGACCACCCCAAAAACCCTTTATGATCAATTATTGGGGTCAAACAGAGAATACTGAGCGAAAAATAGTTAGACATACTTTTAGACGCAAGTATGTCACCCGCCCGTGATTCATGACTCACAGACACGATCACAATCGGATTCGCACTCGCATTGCAGCACATGTAGTCAGGCGGGACTGTAGTCTTCCCCAAGAGACCCATGATTTTCCATTCTGTAGAAACGCCGCTTATCGTCACATATCGGATCGCAATTGCATTGCATGAAAATGTCAGTGTGGGTAAATTTAGTCTTCCAAAGAGACCATGATTTCCATTTCTGTAGGAAAATCCTTTATCGTCACAATCGGATCGCAATCGCATTGCATGAAATGTAGTCAGGCGGACTTTCGTCTTCCACAAGAGACCATGATTTTGCATTTCTGTAGAAAAATCTTATTGTACAGCTCTCACGCTACTGTGGCCCTTCGCTACAGGCTAACTATGACCAAGATTAAAAGCACAGTGAGCAAAGGGCCTGAGACCGACCTTATCTTACCAGCTACGGGGAAGGTGGTACTCTTTTTCCAAAGCGGTCTAGCGCGGACTTGGCTTCGTTGTTGATCAGTTTCAGGTGAAACGGGGCGTCGTCCTCGCCTGCTCCTCTTCTGTAGAACACCACGATGTGTGGATAATGAAGACAATGACCACACACAGAGAGAAGGGGGGGGTGGGGGACGTGGGGTGGAGAGAGAGAGAGAGAGAAGGAGAGAGAGAGAGAGACGAACGAGAGAGAGAGAGAGAGCAACGAATGAACGAGGGTTATGAAAAAGCTAATTATTTAAAGCTTTGTTTACTACCGCACTGCAGGTAAACAACAAGAAAGCAACAAACAAATACAATTCAAGCACCACTAGAGTATAAAAGAGGGGAACAACGCTGAGCGAGCGCCGCATTCGACATACGCTGTCGAGAGAGACTGGTATCGCACTTCTTTGTTCCTGTTTGTTGCCAGCCACGCGAAGCATGGACGCTTGTCTGGCGAAAAAGACAACGATCCTAGGATCGGGTGTTTTCCCTTTAATGAAGAAGAAGATGAGAGAGAGAGAGAGAAAATGAGAGAGAGAAAGACGACGAGAGAGAGAGAGGGGGGGGGGAGGGCAGACAGAGCAGATTTGGTTCATCATGTTCAGACCAGGGTGAAATCGGATCTTTCTTGCCAGTTATTTTCTTTAACCCTATCACATCATAGTGAGAAATGATGAGAGAGAGAGAGAATAGGGGGAGGGAGGAAGATACACAATCCATTATTTGATATGGCCAAAGACCCATTCAAAGGCTGATCACAATTAAACACAAAAAGAATATAGGTTACAACAAAAATAAGTGATGAACATCATAAATACAAATACACTTGATCTTACACTAACTTCATGGGTGCTGATGGGAATTAAAAAAGCCTGCAAGGGGGCGGCCCGGCGGAAGTGCTAGGCGGGCAGCGCACACACACACCATTTACTGATCTTTTTTTCACCCCTCCAGACTAGTACAAGATGCTACAATTCACTAGAATATAGCAAATGCTTAATAGGCCCTTTCATCGTACTAAGTTTGTATGTGTGTGGTGAGAAAATCGTTGCCTCTCAAATCTCATAATCCAGTTGCAGCCCCCACCCTTTTTCTCCAATTTTTAAATAAAATTCATGTCGACGAGAGCAGCCTAAATGTCCTAGAGGGGCTATACCTCGCACTAGGTACTTAAGGGTTCAAAACATGTTTCACCTAGGGGTATGAACAGTAATGGCATTAGTCTTTATTTCATGCCAGATTACATTCTTGCTTCCGGATTAAAAAAGTTCCGGGGGACCTGGCCCCTGGAGCCCCCTATATGTCTGGGCTTGCACCTTTCGAGAATTAGCCCCACAAACCTTTTAAAAAACTAAGGTCCGCCCTGAAACTGGTTACCTCGTCAGTCATTTCAGGTTCTTTCCTGAGGTAGTAAAAGGACTGGATGGTTGAATTATCAGATTGTAGGACGCCTGCCAACAAATCAATCAATTAAAAAAAAAAATCAGAAAAATAGTGGGACCTTTTAAAAAAACAAAACAACAACAAACAACACCCAAATCCATCAGTCATACATAACAAAATACACAGGTATGAATTGCAAAAATGCCAGTTTTATCAGAACTGTACACAAAAGAAACATTCTTCATAACTCATTCGCATCGCAACGATTCTGAATATTAAAAAACTCACAACTCACTCCAGCCATACAAAGCAAACAAAAGAAACACAAACAAAAGGCAAGAAATGAAAGAAGATTCCGGGTTTTACTTCAGGTTTAGGGACATCAGGAAGGGGTAGATAGACTTTTTTATATTAGACTTTATATAGAAAAAACTCTACACACGACTGGTCCCCCACAACAAACCACTACAAAAGCAAGTCAGAGGCAAAATGGTTGTCTAAGTGATGTGAAGCGAGTTAGAACTGCACCAAGGTATGGTGTGCACACAGATTTACTTCCCATGAAGCAATACACCACATTCACAGCTATTATTAATTCAGGACAACATGACTTGAAGATGTCAAAGGTCTTGATATTTTGTCTCACACACATATTTGTAAACCGCTCTGAGGAGATAAGTTTTAAGCTAGATAAGTGGGCAGGGGGTCATTGCCTCGGGCCTCCATATGGGGAGTGGACGACTACCCGCCCCTTCCCGAGTTCTCCATGTGGGGATACCGGGGAGTTTCTTGTGTTAAAAATGTTCCACCCACCTTCTGGAACTGTCCGTGCTGATAACTTATCTATCGGTCCCTCCCTTTGACTCGCCTTTTCATCTGCATTCTATCATCTATCTACATTCTGGACTATTGGCACTCTCCTGCCGTTTAAGCAAAAGAAATAAGACAGAGCCAAAGAGAGTGATGAGAATAGAAGGAAGCTACAAGCACCGAACTTCCAAAAGTGGGCACTATCGTACGAAAGACCACACACCACAACAAACACACATAAAACACACACACACACCACCACGTTACCCACAAGGGAATAGCATGTTCTAATAACAGTAAACTATTTGTAGTATGTACGTCCTGAGGGACCAGTGCTCAAACAGGTAGTTTCTTGGGAAATATAGGTGCTGGATGAGTGCAGATGGCTAGTGAGGGCAATGCTAAGCCAGGAAGGAATTCTAACAGTGAGGACAGGAGAAAAGGAGTGGGGGGGGGGGGGGGGGGGGCTCTGTCGGGGTTGCCAGGGCTGCGGCTGTTTAGGCGTGAAATGCGTGCCTCACGCTTGCCTGCGAGTATCGAACGGTGCGCCTGAAGTTGGTGCTCCTTTGTTACTGCAACCACGCCGCTGGTCTGTTCTGTGCAGGGTTTCCCAATGAGGAGACCTGAGTTGAAGTCTTTAGGGACAACTAACAACTATTTATTACGCTATAATATATCATGCCTTTGTACACACGCACAAACACACACAGACACTCACAGAGTCTCTCTCTTCTCCTCTCTCACCTGAATAGTGATGAACGTCGTTTCTGTGAAAGGTTCGTCTCAGTCATCAAGCCTCAGGCTACCCGCCATCTACCTTTCTTTCAAGTCAGTCTGTCCACTGCCTGAGTAAAAACAACAAAAAACATTATGACACGGTTTTATTTGATATTGGAGTGTAGAGTGGACAGTGGTTAGCGCGTTCGCCTCATGTCAAGAAACCTAGTTCGAACTGGGTAAGGGGATTTCCTCTCACTTTAGGCACTAGGCCTTAATGGTTTGAACGTGGGGTCTTCGGAGTGAGACGATAAACCGAAGGTCCCGTGTGCCCATGCACTAGCAGTTAAAACCCAGTAGCAACAAAAAAGTTCTCATTGGTTCAAAAGTACCCAGATTTTCCCTAGATTTTCTAGATATGTGGGCATGTAAAGTGCCAATTATTATTATTATTATTTCCTTCTCATCATGTCACACATAAAATAGCATGAAAAAAAACTGGGTGGCGCGCCTTGGGCTGCAATGCGCTCTCACGTGGAGCAAACCGAATTTCACAGAGACGCCTCTGTGACTATAAGTACTAAAAAAATTTACCCGAAGTACACCTCTGGTGCTCAATAAGTCCCATTCGAAGCACTGGGTCTTCTTTTTCTTCCAATAATTTCCCCTGCCCGTAACCGGCAAACATGCGGACAGTACTGCGGATTCGAAGGATTTTGCGCGAGTGGGAAAAACTAGATAAACCAGCAGGGCATGCACATGAGCCTTTAGACAGTAAGTACTCATGACGTAACAAAATGTCATATGGCGCACGTTTTTTCCAAACACACACACAAAAATGTTGAAACTTTTGAAAAGAGACTGCAGCTGGATCCGACCTGATTTTGAGGATAAAATTAACACTGCCATGGTATGACCACTTTACTCTTGACATGCAAGCATCGGTTGGTCTTACAACTCTCTCTTTTCCTCTTCTGCATCCCAGGCCATAATGGGTGATATGCATGGTGGGATTTCAGTATCACGGTATCTTCACGCAATTCAGCAACACATTCCGATTTTGGAGGAGTCTAATTATACTCTGAATCAGTGAACTTTGAGGTAACCAAACATATTACCCGTACTGACCTGATGACATCACTGATGACATCACAGATAAAGAGGAATAACCATGATATGCTGGATTTTGCTCTAACACAGTCAAGAGAGTTAATATCCTCAGACCATTTGCCAGATTGGCCCAATCAGTCGTCTTTATATGGCATATTTGCCCAATGATTTTTCTTTAATTTCCCTGGCATTAAAGGGGTTAAACATAAATTGATTTGCATGCTCAGTCTGTGTTTCGACTATGACTTCGCAGCAAGGCCCAAGGAGAAGGGGGGAGGAAACTACTATTCTGGATGGCTGGCTAGAATCTAGTTATGACGGAGAGCCTGCCCAGAGATCTACTTTTCTCACTATCCCGAGAAAGGATTTGAGGACGCTGGCAATGGGGAAGATCCCAAAAGACCAACCAACCTTTGGCTGCAGCACCACAAGCAGCACAGAGCAAATGCCACGAGTCTGAGAATATGGTCTTCCACCAAAGACCTAAAGGGCCAGCACACATCAGCTAAAATCGTACAACTATATGATGCGATTCGATCCACCCCCCCCCCCCCCACGGGATCCCGAAGAGCGTAAATCATATAAAACTTGTTATTGGAGACCATGTGACGATATCTATGTACTAGTTGTGCGATTTAGTGGCACGTGTGGTGGCTGAGCCGTAAGCTGTTACCACATATTATATTTAATTTCAGACTTTCCTGAGTCAGTTCTGTCTTACATCATGGCTGTATTACGGCCTGGTTCCGATGGCACGATGCGGGTGTTTCATTGAACACCTGAAGTCAACGGACAGTGGACTTCCTGAGGACACACAACACAACAGTGTTTTCATTGAACACCTTGAAAGTCACTGGACAGTGGTACTCCCTTGAGGACACAGAGACTACACACAGAGACACCAACACACAGAGACACACACACAGAGACACACACACACAACACAGAGTTTCATGTGAAACACCTGAAAAGTCACGGACATTGGTACTTCCTGACGACACACAGACACACACACACACACACAGTGTTTCATATGAAACACCTGCGATCACCGGCAGTCGTTACTTCCCTGAAGACACACACGCACGCACGTACACCACCGCACAGTAATGATTCTAATGAAAACCTTCAGCCTGAAAAACCCTCAAACCACTAAGCAAAAAGGGAACTTTTGAACTACTCAATATCAAAATTTTAATAGTTAGTTTTGATACAAATAACAAAACGTTGAAAGCCGTGTTCTACCGAGAGCTATGCCAGGTGGCAAGCGTGACAGGGGAGCCACACGAAAGCGCTTAACCCTTCGCGCCAGACATTTTCAGCCAAAATATTCCATTAAATTTACATGGGTAGGAAAAAGTCTTATCTGCAATATTCAGATTTCTCTGGAAATGTAACATCAGCCTATCCGTACCACAAAGTAAGAAAGAGGGTCTTGGATAAAAAGACCCTCATTTGATTGCCTTTTTATGACATGGGTAGTAACCATGTGGTGATAAATGCGACATGCTGTGAAAGGGCTAAAGACAGCGAAGCGGGGGTCAACTCTATTGGCTGGATCCAGATAAAGAACTGGGAGAACGTGCCCGCGACAGAAACGATGGAGAGCCAGACTTGGTTACCCCATACACAAGTCTTGAGTAGTTTTTTCCTGGATAGCTAAAATGAGTAGTGTGGGTGTGGAAATGTGTAGTCCCGTCATTAAACCATCAAAACCATGTTCACCGAAAATGAGTAGCAATCAAGCATGAAAAGCAAGATTATCAATTTTGAGAGTAGTCAAGGTCAAAAATTGAGTAGAAAACTAACTCAAAAAGAGTAGAGTAAACAGGTCTGGAGAGCGTCAACAGGCATGGCGCCGAGCTTTGAGGCTGCCAGGTAAAATAGGATGCAGCGAACCAGAGGAGCAGAGAAAAAAGTCTCAGAGCCCCTGACCCAGATTTTTCTGTGCCTGTCATGTCCGAAAATTTGCAGGACCAGGATCACACATCTACAGTCATCAAGTGCATAGCTGCATGGACCAATCCCCCATGATTCCCGGACCAGAGGAACGGCAACAAACAACAACAACAACAAAGTGTGGCATAAAAAAGGGGAGAAAAGGGAGGAAAGAAGAAAGTGAAATACAACAACAACAAAAAGAAAAGAGTTTCAGCCAAACTAGTCTACCATCATTGTTTTTATGGAAGTTGAGCGTGTCCAAGTCTTTGGCGCTCCTTTTCTGAAACACAAAAGAGAAACAAAGTATGAACATGTCAAACCATGCGATGAGCTACACTGAAAGTTTATTCAACATGTCAAACCGACAAACAAATGAAAAAAATAATTATTATTATAAACTCAACAACCATTACCATGAATTAAAATTTTATTTCGTTGTTACAAATGAACGTAAGGAGATGAAGACATTCCATTTCAAATACAACAAACTTATGGACTCATGAATACACGTCCTTTCTGATGTTACCATTTAACTTAACAGGGATACCAGGAACAAGATGTCCAACATACTGGTGAATCACATTTTGAAAAAAAAAAGCTTATTATATCCCGCAAGGTTTTCTTTTCTAACCGAGTTGTCCAATATGGAATAATTTGTCAACTAACATTAAGGCTGCATCTAACATAAATATATCAAAACTCTCTAGACAAAGACACAATATGTCATAATTTGATAATATTTGATGAAAAAAAAAAAAAGGAGAGAAAAAGGCCATTCCATAAATTTAGTTAAATTTTTATAGTTTAGCTGTAGAAAGCATGCCACTTGAAACAAAATCAATCCACTAACGAGAAAGGGTAAAAGGGCCGCTGAAGGCCCACTTCTAGCCCTAATACTACTACTACTACTACTTCAAGTACGTGTGCATGTTAACACAAAAGTTAAACTAAAGGTTATCTCCTAAAAGCACATTCTCAGAATGAATTTGTCACTAAAGAGATGAAACAAAAGCTTCTACCTCTCGGTGGCTGGGTTAATGCCATACTCTTCAGGAAAGGGACAAGGTTCCTGTCAGTACAAAGACAACATGCCACCAGTTACATAGTCATCGTTTGGAATCTGGTTGACAGATTCATTACAGCTTAGCGCACAATGCACAACAAATAATAATTAAATAATATAATAAACGGGACACTACATCAGCACTTTTTATCGAGCCAAAGCGCTTACAATCAGCATTGAATAAAATCAATACGCACACATACGCACAACAGGCACACACGCATATACGTGCACGCCACCCGAAGTGAACGCGCTCCTGCCACAGACATACACAACAGACCCACACACCTCTCATCAAACACAAAGAAAATACATGCTCACTGAAATGCACATCACACGTACACAAACATACACCGTTTGCACAAAACACGCGGCAAGCACAATACAAACACCACACGTGCACTCAGATACACAAAGAAGACCAGCAGATAACATTCAGATACATTTATTATCAAACAAAGACATAATAACATGAAAACTATGCTACTTAGATTTGTAAATAAACTAAGAAAACAAAACAATCTATTGCAGTTAATGCTCACTAGTCATCGGTCCTGCAATCAGGTAATGCTTTTTGTTACATGATACATCAGAAATAAAATAAAGAAAGCTTTGTGTGATTTTTTTAAACACACAAAAAAACACTTACTAGATTGCGTGCCGACTATTCAAAAAAGAAGAACAAAAAAACCAAAGACTCAGTCGAAAGACGTTACTTCACTTCACAAATGGAAAACATTCAATTTTGATCATTTCAGGTCAAAATCTAGTCATTTTCTTTTGTTGTTTTCATTTAGCGTCACCATATGTGTTTGTCTCATGCAAATTTTGTTTTTGCAGATTGCTAGATGACGCAGCAGTCTGATATAAACTCGTAATCAACACACCGAAAGTTGACCCATTGGACTTAGGATCTCATCTGGTTTGCGCACCTGCGAAATGACTTCTAACGGCAAGGAATTTTCTGCAATATTTTGATATCACCAGCATAAGGCTGTGTAGACCAATTGAAATAAGCTTAGAGCACCAAGCCTACATTCAAAATGTTGTCAGCCTGAACGGTTACGTGGAAAATTGCTCTTTAGCATGGCAAGCCCTAGCATAACATGATAAGGTCCAAATCCTTGAAGTCGGAGTGTCGGCTGCCCACATGCGGGGTAATCAAGAAACGGCTCACACACAATGTCTCATCCTTAGCCGATGCATTTGTACCATAGTGTTCAATGGTTCAACTTAGGACGATGATTTGCCGCAGGGCGCAATTCAAAACCAAGCAGGGGCTTAGCGCTTGTGATATTCTTAGTTGGGGTAGTGAGAGAGCGAGAGAGGGAGGGACAACATCTCCCTCTCATCGTCCTAACGTTGCTCATTGCTGAGTTGTGGGATATCATGGAGTCTTTAAGCCAGGGAACGACAACACCAACATTATTTTGCAAATGTGGCTCAAAGGATTTGAAATGCCATAGAGGGCGACTTACATGAGGTCGAAGATGGGACCCCTTCCTTGGTGACAGGCGGGTTCCCACATGGGGGAAAGGACCGACTGCAACAGATATAACAAACAATACGTCAACATGGGTGAGGGGGAAAGGGTGGAGAGAGACTTTTTTTCTTCGTCTATATATCGATCGCTCCAAACAGTTCCTGTCAATATGAGCGCAGATGGGAGTCTGCTGCCGTCTGACGCCTAACTAAGAGTAAGAAAATAGTTAGGCCCAGGATCAGTTATAAGTGGGCACAGCATAGTCGACTTCGGTACTGGAGTGCCTGGCCTGGGATGGTGGCATGGAGAACTATGAAGGGGCGGGGCTGGAAGACGCGAGAAAGTTTTGAAGTGATTCATGAAAAAATCGGCAGGAGATGGAGGTAAGGCAGAAAAGATAGCAGATGACAGTAAGCAAAGGAAAAGGCATGAGTCAAATATAGTGACAGATTAGAGGAAGTACAAGCTCAGCATGCAGAGGTGGGGAAACTATTATACAAAAAGGACTCCCGTGATCCCCATGGGGGAGGAGAGACTCAGAGAGAAGGAGAGCAGAAAGAAAGAGAGAGAGAGAAGAGAGAGAGAGAAGGAGAAAGACAGAGAGAGAGAGAGACGAGGAGAAGAGAGAGATGACCCGAGAGACGAGAGAGAGAGAGAGAGAGAGAGAGGAGAGACACAGAAAAGACAAACACGAAACAGAGACAGTAGAAGAGAGAAAGAACACTGCAGGGCCTCCAATCGTCCAGCAAAAACAAGGGGTCTAGGGACCTCACTTCACTTACAGTATAGAGGGTCCAGAGGCGGGACTAGATAGCCCTTGGGCATTGCAAATGCTAAAATGAATTTTTATAGTGAATCTGGGACCCCCTGCACTTCTTTTAGAGGGTTCCTTTAGCAAGTAGTGTTCATAGACCCCCAAATGGGGGTCCCATGAGAGCCCTTGCAACAGAGACTGAGAATGAGAGGCAGGACAGAGAAACACCAAGAGAAGACAGAGAGGAAAAAAGAAAGAAAACGCGACCAGGTTCTTCAGGACGGGAACGTTACGCAGGGAACAACGCACAAACAAATCAACATGCATGCACATGCATGAACGTGTTGTGTGTGACTGTGAATGTGTGTATATACATGTATGTGTGTGTCGTTGATTGTGTGTATGGAAATGATATGAACAAGGAGTATGCTGTGAATGGCATGTCATGGTTGTGTTTTTTACTGCAACAGCTAAAGGGGCAGTCGCCTAAACCTGAGTTTTCCCCGGTATTCTGCGTGCCTTTGTAGCGCCCACTCATATCCAATCCTTGGTCGTCAGGTAGCGGAAACAGTGGAAAAGAAGAACAAAACATAGAGTAGAAACAGGTCTCTCTGTTGAGTTGTTGCGTGCAATGATTACCCACCCCCCAAAACTCCCCGTGAAATCGCAGAAATACGTTAAAAAGAAAGCAAGTCAGCTTTGCGCTTTATGCAATGTTTATATTCTTGCTCAATTTTCAACCAAAAGAGAATCAACTTCATGCCGTAGAAGGTAAAATCTGAATCTACTCATTACGTTAACTATTCAAGTTTTTCAACTACTGGACGATGCTTCCTTTTACTAACCCGTTCAACACGAATGTACGCTATAGCGTACATAGTGTCTAAACATCACACTTTACAATCAGCGAGCCATGCAACCCAAATGGTATAAAATGTTCCTCTACGGTCCCTAATAGTTTTCAACCAAGTGAAATCCACTTCTAGTCTATTTTTAAGTACGGCAATGAATGCAAATTGATGTCAATACCCCCTCTCGTCGTCTCTGTCATGGTTTTTTTAAAATCTGCTAAATAATAAAAATTCTACTTGGAATTATAACATATGATATGCTAGCTTTTATTATTATAAACAATACCACAAATTTCAAACTGTGCGGAAAAGCATTATCTTTAAAATAATGTTTATGTAATGGTGCAAACTGACTAGTGTTGAACGTTTGCGTGACATGTATGCCTATACTATAAGCGTACATTATTGGTGCGAGATTTAAGGTGCTCCACTTGGTTGGGGTGAAAGTTTGCCTATGGGACAATAAGATGGGTGCTACTTCCCAAAATAGAAAATACTGAAAGGCGCAGGGCCAGGGGCCGCACACAGGCCCTGGTGGGGTACAGGGGCATGCGCCCGTGAGGGTTCAGGGGGCGAAGCCCCCTGAAGCTATGAAGCAAAATGCAATTGCAGAGATCCGTTTCACATAGCTCTCCGGCAATTCTGAAGAGGAAAATTATTAGGTAACTTTTATGGATGCGGGGATAGTAGGATTCAGGGCTAAACTTGACCTGCAAGACAAATTGAAAAACTTGTGTGGGCAAAGGAGAAGATGTGTTGTAAAATTTATGAAAATGCGTGTGGTATGCAGAAGGATCTGCCTCTAAAGACAGAGGAATTCAAGTTTACATCCTTTGCCAGTGTCTTGGCCCATAAACTGATAAAAGAAGAGAAACAGATCAGCTCCTTTTTTCTGATGAAGATTGGGAAAAGACAGGGACAGAGAGAGGGTTTTAGTAAAAAAATATGGGGGTGTTGGGGTGGGTAGTGGTTTAGATATGTTCAGAATTGGATAAAACTAAGATATGGTGACAAGGATACAGATTAACGATTGAACATCATAGTTGATAGTTTCGGTGCAGGTCTACGACAGTTAATAAGTGTATTATGGATAAACAATGCAACACCAGATGTAGGTGTGCGCAACAGACCCGCTCCAGGTACGCAAGACCAATTTGTCTAGTCTTCAGAAAGAAATCCGCTTGCTTCTAAAGTACTAGAAAAACGCTTCCAGTTACAAAAGCAGAGCGTTAGATACAGTGGAAGCAGAAACAGTTTAACCAGACGCTGGTGATCTAAACTTTTCCAATATCGAACGGATGATTTACGTCATCATTAAAACAAGGCATTTAAGGATACGCAACACCTTCCAACTCTATATTGAACAATTAATACTAGGCATGAAAGAGGAAAAGCAATTCCCCCGAAACAATAAATGGGGATACAGGCGATGTTGTCTTTGGTGTTGCCACTGTAGAGATACCAAGGTATTCGTAAAAAAGTTCCCCCACTCTCCTGAAGTCTGTGCTCGTTAACTTCCTCAGTCTGTCACTTCTTTGACTCTGCCTTTTCCTTGCTTTCTATCAGAATCTTACTATCTTTCTCTGCACTAGTATAATATTAGCCCATTTCTGCTTTAAAAAAAAAAAATCTCAATAATTTCTCATTTGAGCTCCTTCAAATCGGATATGTCGACTGACGCAGCGGGATGAGGACCAGTGAAACTGAAAACCGGACACATACACATAACCATAGGCCAGGGAAAGCAGAAGAAGGAAGAAGACGAATTTAATTAATACTAGCAAGGAAACGGGGGAAAAGGCATTTTTCCCCTGAAAACTATAATGGGGGTCAGGCGATGTTGTATCATGGTGTGGCCACAGGGGTAAAGAGCCCTTGTATCATGGCGATCAGGTGGAACATCATTTGCCTGAAGCTAGAGATGCTTAAAAGGCCATCCTGAAGGCCTCAACTTCCAAGCCCAGAGATCTGGACGGAGCAGGCATTCTTCAGGGATGCCATCCACTGGGAATAGTATTGGAAAGAAGTTTGAACTGTCTGTATGGTCCTATGGATAGGGATGTCGCATTGAAGCTGATGTGAGTGAGATTGACGGAGACTTTTTTCTGCATGGTTTGTGGAAGATAACTTGGAATGATTGGAGGAGTTCTGTGTGGAATTTAATAATGTAGTAAGACAGCTTCCAGTTCGACCCACGCGGATTGTTGAAAGAGGACATTCAGGCTTTTCCAGAGGTCAGCAGATCATGTGACTGATGGTAGTCACGGGCCACCATCTACGAGTTCGCTCTGACTTTTTCGATTGCGTCAATCATCAATGTCGCTCTTTCGTTGTTGTGGGGGTCCCAGACTGGACTGCATATTCCAGGAGGGGAAGAGGAAGGAAGAAGGGGGCGGGAGGGAAGGGACTAAGAATGACGTACTGTAAACAATCTCATCTATTCAATATCAAGATTGGGAAAGCCAAACAACAAAACAAAACAAAAAAATAAGGACATTCTACTTTCAGTTTCTAGCCTCATCATGACGAAGAAACAGTCGTTCTTGCACTATTACTTATACAAAGAACCACAAAGTCGTTTCAAACCTTGAGATCAAATTGACTTTAACAGATAAAAATTACATAACATATGACCCCAAAACAACACGACAGCTGACTTTCTGATGTTGTTTCTTTCCCATGTTGGTTGATCATCAAGGGTCTTGCTTTTCTAGCCTCTATCAGGAGCTACTTCCGGTTGGCTAAAGCCAAGTAAGGCTATATTTTTGCAATTAAGAAGAAGAACCATTTCTGCACATTCTCTTTATTTAGAGCCAAAGTACATTAATTGATCGTTGGATTCTAAATGAACATTCTTTTGTGTAAATAAATAAATTAGAAATATGCATGGCAAAAACAATATAGCACAAACTTTAGTTCTAAACAGTAAAAATGCAAAACAAGAAGTTATCATATGGATCATTGAATGAAAAACCGTACTTTCGGGAGGACGGTGTCATAAGAATAAGTGTCCTAGAATATTACCTCTGCGCATGCGCTATTAGAACAGTTACTATCTCCAGTGATTTACTACTAAACCTTATCCCAACAAGGGTTGAAACAACGGAAAAAGAAAACAAGAAATAGAGCAGGAGATGTGTAAATCTAAATATGACAGAGAATCGAGTGTACAAAGCCATCGCACTAGTTCGTAATATCACAATGGCGGGACAAACAACCGATTTCTGATCGGCTACGCGGCTAAGGTAACAAAATTTTCCATCGAGGTAAAAAATCCACTGGTCCACAGAGCAGACGACAGGCGAGGTTGCGAGTGAGACTCCCCCGCTGTGTCACTTTCCCCACCGGATTTCACAACTGAAACGGTTTGATTTTTGAACAATGGCTGTTGAAAGTTTATTGACTATCTGGAGAACAACCCAGATGGATATTCATTGGACTTGGAACTACACGCAAATTTATTTGATTACTCGATTCAAACGGTCCCAGCCAGGCAGGGATCCGTTGCGTGAGCACCGACGTCCCAAGGAACCGCTGTGTCTTATCCTCAGCCAGAGAAGCCCATTTTGAAGCAAAGTAAGCATGCTAAATTTTGTGTACAAAAATTAAGATATAATCTTCTATCCTTGCCAAAGTAAACGAAAAAAAAAAAGTAACAGGAAGTTCCTAAAAAGTGACCGCCCCCACATCCACCCCCCACTCCCCTCCTCCCTTTCCCCTCCTCACACCCTCCCCACAGTTATAAATATATACTGAGAGTATCCCCGAAGACAGTGTGGACATGCCACACCTGGTGGGGTAGGTAATCAAAAACGGTCAAAACAGATAATATTCTCGTCCTTGGAGAGGGTGGTTATAAAATTAAAAAAAAATTACTTTTAGTTTCAAAATCCTAGTATGAAATTTTATATTCATGGGAAAGAGCCCGAGAAGACCTTTAAAATGAACCCAAATTATCAAAATCGGTCGAAAATGAGAAAAGTTTACGACGTTAAAATGTTAGCTTTTTTTTACCATGAGATAATAGAAAAAGTTGATCAAGGTTAACGGCCTTACAGATCAGGTTTGGATGAATAAACCAGCCATAAACTTTTTCTTTTTTACAATAACAAAACATGGACCCACCAAATAAAAGCTTATTCCAAAGGGGCAACATCAACCCCAAACATTAGACAGATTTAGCCTAAGCTTTTTGGCGACTAACAAGATCGCAACATCAACATGAGCAGCTCTCGTCCACAGAAAACATGTCAGACAGGTCTTCGCCGAAACACCATCCCGACTGTATGAGACCTTGAGCAGCATTGAGATTTATTCTAGATGCACCAAATTTGGGTATGTAGAAAAATAATTACGAATGCGGCATTGTTTTAAAGAACTAATAATTACGTCAGAAATGATAAAGAATGAATTGGACCCAAATATTGGATCGCTTGTCTCTCGCGATCGGCCGTCTTAGCGTAAAAAAAGATCGTTCCCGAATGACCGAGTAGGTGTCTGCTTCCCGAAGAAGAAACTCGGTATGCGTCAGGCCCAAGAATAACCACCAATACAAAAAACAAGCAAAGGAAGTGGACCGTTTGGCACATAGCCAAAATCCGGTCGATTTTCAACGAGAAAAACGCGCGGCTTGACTAATTCAGTCGTTCATACCTTGGAGATTTTAACCAAGGTATGTCAACAAACAACATAATGAGAGAATAGCAATGTCCACAATTTACCCCTTATCAACGAGATTAATGCATGGGAAAAAAGCCCGTTAAAGCGTAGATGGCTACCGCTGCATTCTCGGGTAATTCCTTTCCCGGTTTGGCCTTTATACAAAAATAAAGCGTATTTGATGAAACCTTTTAGGGGTGGGGGGGGTAGGGATAGGGTTAGTATTCCAAAAAGGTTATTAGCTAAAAAGGTAATAAAATACAGGTTATGTTTGCGTACGAAAGGCAAAACGGGGAAACAATGGATAATTTTTTGGAAGATATTGGCTTCGATACAGGGCTCCCCATTGTTGACATAGACGGTATTTCACACAGGAAAGCAGCTATAGAGGGTCTCTCAACCCCATGGTGAACTTATAGGGGGTGAAAAAAATCAAAGCAAGATAAGCTTAACGACAGGTGGTACTGTCACAACAATTTTAAAGTATGTATGCACAGGCAGTATGAAGCATTACATGCTGGCTTTCCGACACACAAATTTACCAAAACACAGTCACACACAGGCCACCCATCACAACATCATTCAAGAATCAAGAACTTAATCCTTGCACCTCTTTGTGGCATTGAGGAGAAACGAAAAAAATTATAAAAAATTGTAAGCAAGGCATGCATTTAGTTGAAACAATCAATAGCACACACACACACACACTTTTTAATATCTAATCCTCTCTCTCTCTGTCCTCTCTTCTCCTCTCTCTCTGTCTCTCTCCTTCTCTCTCTCTCTCTCTGTCTTATCGCGGGATGTGTCACGGTCATTGAATTGTAACCGCGAGTACAAGAGCTCCCCAGACTTATAGTGCGCTCAAAACCTCGAAGTTAGTAATTATAGCTGCGTCGTTTCACCACAGTACCGAAGTTGTAATGCCCGTTCTGTCACGCCATTTGAACGCACAGACGCACAAGAAATGGGGAGGCCAGACATACTAAAAACATAAGTATTCAGTAATGATATGTATGCAGATTCAGTTAGCTTTTGTATGTTGTACTCTTAAATAAACAGTTCATTAAAAAGTTTTAAATTAGTGTCCTTATAAACTAAAAGAAATAGTAGGTCAAGGCTAATTAAAAAAGCCTATCTGCCTCTATGATATGATGATGGTTAGAAGTCAGAGAGAAAAAAGGTTTATAGCTAATGTTCAAATAAGTGCCATTTCAACCACACACACACACACACACACACACACCTCGCCTTTACAGTCAGTATGGGCAATGCAAACTGAACATAGAGTCCTTGGTTGGAGGACTGAAACTTTTTATCCTTTTTTTATTGACTTTTTTTAAACAATACAATGCAATATATTTACTGAATCATTGTGTTTTTATAATAAACAAATACAAAAAAAACACTGGGACAAAACAAAATACCAGAGAAGAAAAAAAAAACATTGGGCAAAAAAAATGCGGACAATCCGAGAACACAGACATAGAATGGAAGACACAAGAAAACACAACGATAAAAAGTAACAAATGCAAAACATATCCGACTAGTACAGAAAAACATGCAGAGAAACATTCATGAATGAAAGCATAACAAGAAACAAGATTGCATATGTTAAGGAAATATATGCAGCATGCCTAGTATGGGAGTCTGCAACGACCACCTTTGCAAGAGGAATGACCTTGGTGGGTGGGGGAGAGGCGGAGGAAGATGGTTCAGTATGCACCAAACAGGGAGAACTTCGCCAATAACCCTATTTGATGACACTAAAGCTGCCTTTCGCAAGAGTGAAGCCTTGTCAGTACGACCATTGCAAGGGCTCACTCTTATGTCAACGAGGCGTTAAAACCCTAGTTGCAGAGGCCTATATGCACACACACACACTCACACAACACATTGACATGGAGAAGAGTATGAAAATAAACAGGAACGAGAAGTGGGAAGTGGGTTTGCGCATAAGTTACGGAAGTAGCTAACAGTATGAAACATTAAATCAACAAACCGAGCTGGGCGATAGCCCTAGAAGAGCGAACAAAATCATATGCAGTTAACCCAGTAAAAGCAACTTGACCTGTGTGCCTTTCACGCATTAATAAACCACGGCAATTAAACAATAAGAGCAGGAAAAATCGAAGCCTGGTAGAACTATGATGCAAATATACATTTTCTGAAAGCACCCCTCACCCTGCCCATCCCCAAAAACCCACATACCGTAATTTTCGGACTATAAGTTAAGCGATATTTTTCTCCAATTCTATCTGACCTAGCGCCCTAATAGACAAGGTCGCCCCATTAGTGAACAAAAATCGTGAGAAGAGAGGTGAGAGAGAGGCAACTGATTGCAGTGATCAGTACGTACTGGGGAGTCACAAATCGAAAAGTGGTCACGGAGTCGCCGATACGACGAAATACTCACGTTAAAAGTTTCAAAATCCCTATTAAAGTCTTATCATCCGGATACCGTCCAACCCTTCATTGGATGTAAAAAACGCATCATTGGAGAAAGCTAAGATGCTCTAATTTCTACCAGTTTCGCAAAGAAAAGTCCAAACAACGGAAGGTCGCAAAAAACGGAGTACAGTTATTGATAAGGAGCCAATCTGTTTATAGACAGCAGTATAATGCGGTAGTAAGCGTTTTACAGGAGGTGTACGTGCTTCAAACCTCGACTCTTCTTTGCGATGGTGATCAACTTATAAACGAGGGCGCCTTTTAGGTTTACTAATTTTTTCAGATTTTTCTGAAAATTAGCCTATCGCCGATATAAAACAGCAGCGCCTTAAGATCGAAATTACGATACATAAAAAACAAAACAAACAAAAAAAAGGTGGTGCTCAATGCTCTCTGGATGGGAGCAGCTGACATTCTAAGAGATGAGGTTTTTGGCAAAACTAGAAATAAATATCCAAACACAATACAGTGGAACATCCCTTCTACGACTCAAAAAATCATCCAAAAGAGGTCCTTATCGGGGAGGGGTTATAAGGGATTAATTTTAATACAGTGGAATCAGCTTTATCGGCCTTCGGATAATCGGCCCAGACGCCTTAAGTCGGCCCAATTCCTATGGAACGGAAACTTTTTCGTCTAAGCATGTGTATTTTGTGTTCGTTTTTACGGCCAAAGCTGAAATCTTCAATTTCGCTTATGGGCCCCTTTTCTCTCAATTGTTTTCTCTACCCCCCCCACCCCCCTCCATGGCGTTGAAAATCAATCAAGAAAACAAACTCATTGTCTTTTACTCGTGCCTTCTGTCAAATCTAGATTAATAAAGTGTTCACATACAGCTACAATACACTGTACTGTATGATCTTGTGTTTGACAGATTCTATCATTTCAATTGTCCTTGACAACACTGGAAGTAATCACACTAAGAAATGACAGCTCGCACAGGATGGGCCAAACAAAAAAAAAAAGCAACGATTTACAATCTTTTACAAAAACGACGTTATCTCGAGTCGTTATTATAGGCCGATTAGCTTTATCGGCCACATTTTGCCTGGTCCCAAAGTGGCGTAAAGCGGATTCAATGTACTACAAAGAAGGGCAAATCTCTCGGAGAAGTAGGTCTTATGTATGAGGGAGTCTCCAAGGGGTTCCCTGTACCAAAAAGAAGCACATGCCACACACAAATAAAAAGAAAGCTTTTCTGTTATTTTGGTGAATTACATGTAAAAAAAAATTGCATAAATGGCATATGACATGAACAAAGCACACACACACAAAAATGCATCACACACATACATATTTATAGCATGCAACACACACATACAATGAAATTGACAACAAATGTGTCTAGTAGCATGTCATGAAGATAAAACATTGGAAGAATAGACTGTCTATTGAACTTTTGTTATCTTGTGACGTACAGTGGAGAGAAGCTAACAAAAGGATAAATCAAAAACACACAATATTTTGGCGGTCCAGTATAAAATCTCTAGTGAAAAAAGTCGTTTTTTTAAAACTCAAAATATGGCTATCTCAAAATAAAATGTAGTCCCTTCAATTGACTAAGCGATTTTTTTACTGTAGTTCATTATGATTCTACATAAAATGTGCGGTTAACATAGTTTATGGAAACATGGTGTTGATAATTGATAATGACCAAGGGCAGCACGACTCTATTATCAATGCCTGACCGATTCTTAAACTGATTCGGTGATTGCAATGTACAGCATTATTATCAGAATGGCATTGGCAATGGTATGGTTGAAAAGGTCAAACTCAAAGTTCTTTCTGATAAAGTGCCTGTAAACTTTGGATTGAATGTTATAATCTTTGATTGTGAATGCCCATGATCACAGTCAGAGTGCAATGTGGGTAACAACTCTTTTCCTTGCCAGCTGTCCCAAACTTGGCTTTTTAAGTTTGTTTTATTTGTTTGTTTACCAGAAAAACTGAACCGTTTCCAGTTTTGTTTGTTTTTTTTTTAATTCATTAAAAAAAAAAAAAAATTGACCACAAGCAATTTGAGGCATTTTTTTTTAAACTGTGGTTGCTCCTGTCCCCCTGGAAAAAGTCCTCTCTTCGGGAATCCCTTGAAAACAGCATAGTTGGTGGATGCCATATATTGGGTTTTTTTTTTTAAAAGGGCAATGTTAGACATTTTTTTAAAGGATTCTCGACTCCAATACTGTCTCTAATTCCCATAATTTTGTTAACCCTCTGTTTGTCTCGTTTTTATCCCTCCTCCGGGGTGCGCGCTCCCCTCCCCTTAATTCATCCAAACGGGGGCTGTCCCCTCACCGTGATGAAGATAGATATAGAGAGATGGAATCCTGGGATATCGATTAACAATTTTATTTTAGTTGGCTAACCTAGTATTTTTAGGCAGGCTTTTCTAAGCACTTTTACAAAATCCACCCTGGATTCTTGCAAAGGCCTTTTGCTCTAACCCAACAAACTTTCAAGTTGTTGGCCTTCCCGATTTACAATGATAAATCCTTATCAGCACGCGAATCCTTAAAAGTGGGTTTAATTAGTGTTTTTCGGTGAATTTGTTTTTTAGTGATGTCTGTACCCTGGTTCCCTCTGTTCCTTGGCCGACTATGTTTACACACGGGATAGAAGTTTTTCAATGGAGGGACCGCTTGTGGGCTCAAAGTTGGCAAATCGTGCGCTATAAGTACCTGGGATGTCTAGGCCATGGGTCGAAAATGAAGGTCAAGGTCTCTTGGATCAAAAAATGAGACCGTGCAACTGGTGATACAGCATCTTACCTCTTAAGGCGGCGACAGATTATGCGGCAGCCTCATATGACTCGATCGGGTCTTGAAACGTTTTTCCAACCTCATTTGCATACCAATCCCTACTCCGATCAGTCCCTGCCCTTCAGTTGGGCACCCAGTCAGGTGGACAGGGCTGAATAGATAGGGGCAAAGGTTTCCTAATTTTCACCTGATTCGAGTCCTGGATCTCGAGTCAGATGGGCTTTTTGTGGGACCTCACTTCTCCTGGTGCGTGGAAACAAAATTTGATTCTTAGCAATCAACGACCTGAAATCCGAGTCCCTAATGAAATCAGATCCCGCAACTAGTCCCCTGTTCCTCCCACCTTTAGGTCCCCCCCCCTTGAGTGCCTGTAAAATTTTTGTCCACCAATCTTCAGCGACTAAATACTGTAGTTTTTTGGGCGAGGTGTGGGTGGGGTGGTGTTGGGTGTTTGTACGAGTGGTGTGGTGTTAAAAAGGTGAGTTGGTGTGGGTGGTAAGTGGTGGGTGTGTGTGGTTGTGCAACTGTTGGTTGTATGCTGTGTAATGTGTGGTGAAGCAGAGAAGAGAAAGCGAGTTGGGTGTGTTTTTGTGTTGTGGGTGTTTTATTTTTTGTTAAGTTGTTGAATTTAAAGTTTTCAACAGAAGGTCAAAACATGTACCATTATTCTAAAAACATGATCCATGCCAGAAAAATCAGTGTTTGTATTTTGGGTTGTGGTGAGGGTGTAAAAGGGGGAGATGGGTAGGTGGGGTGGAGAAGAAAGAACAGAAGTTGACAAGGGTCTGGTGGTGCTCTATCAAAAAATGACAATGCAGACTAGACAAGTCCACCAAGAAAGCAAATCCCACTGTAAACAATATAATAATTCAAGTGACTCGACATAAACAAGACAACGGAAAAACAGTCACAGTATTTCTAATGCAACAGTGCCAGTCGCATGCACAGTGCAACACAACGGGAAAACACAATCAGTTTAAAAAGTTATATCCCCACAATACAATGTTCAATCGATACAACATAATGCAGACTATAGAAAACAATGGGTGAATTTGATGGACAAATGCTTGCAAAAAAAAGTGATAACAATGGGTGTCACTGCACCAGTGACAATGCGCTCTCAATGTGGGAGCTGCCCAAATTTCCCAGAGACAGTCTCTGTAACCAGAATTGAAAAGAAATGCACAATACAATACAATTTCCTGAAGGAAATATAATGATAGGCTTCTTATACTGCCCGGGGGAAATGTGTGCGACTATACCATTTCCGTGTGTGTTGTAATACCCTGTTTACCTGCCACGTGGGCAGCACACTCTGACTTTCGGAGGATTCTGGATAGTTAGATTGATGATGTCATGCAGGAATTGTCATGGCTAAAGACAAATCCTGCATAATACGAGGGGGAGAGTATAACGACATTGAATGTAGACTTGGTGTTCTAACCTATAGTTCAATGGTCACAACACAGCCTTAAGCCAAAGGTGAAGATTATACGTACTTGAATGCATTTTTATTAACACCTTGACTCCACCACGTATTAAGTACTGACCTGATGACATTCATGATGACTGTCCAACAGATGAAGAGACAAACCCTGAATGCTGGCTTCTTGCTCTAACACAGTCAAGAGAGTTATATCCCCAAGACCATTTTGCCAAGATTGGCTCTATCAGTTGTCTTGATGGTTAGATTGTTCCAATCGAGTTGTCTTTAAATTTTCTCTGCAGTCAAGGGTTAAAGTAGGTGATATGTTTTAGTCCTCTTGAAAAAATATCTTGGCAAAGAGGTAAAAGAATATTTGCACTAGCAAGTGTAACGATCACTACTCTTCTTCTACTTACACATTCACAGTCTCCGTCAGCAAGTTAGTACAAGTACGACATTGTGTGATATTACCAAGTTTTTGGGACTAAAAGTCGCTACTTCTCTTCTTCTTGCCTTACTGAGGCAGCCAACGTAATTCACGTGAAGATTCGCTGCACTTTAGGGGGTAGTCTAAAAGAAGAAAATAAGTTCACAAAGATAGGGTAGAAGTGTGAAATGATAAGATAATATGGGGAGAAGATATAAGAGCCCAAAGTAGTCAGGAAAGAATTTAAGTATTTTAGGTACCCTCTTTCTCAACCGTTTTGTTATGTAGAAGGAAATATTTTATGAGATAGATTTAAAAAAAAGAGTCAGATATTGAAAGAATGATTGATTTGAAGTAGAAGAAAAAAACTTTCCTTCCCATACTGGAGACCTACTAGACAGTAATATCGAAAGAAAATATTGTAACAAAATCTGAATTTTGTTGTAATAAAATTTGGGTGTGCGCTATAAATCAGCGGTCATTAGCCGTGTGACACCATAGAGATATTCATGCAGAAACCCGTGCGCAACCATAAATAAATGAAGCAAAGAAGGGAAAAGATTTTACGCAACGTGTCCGAACTTCCCCTATCTAGTAAACTTATCCCTTCTTATCTTCCCACTTATTTAGGCGTATGGAACTACGCGTCTAATGTGAACCCGGCCTTATACTAAGTCTGACAAAAAAAAATAAAAGATGGTACAGTGTACCGTACTTATACAGTGGAACCTCCTTATTAGACCCTCATGTAAGACTCCCTCCCATCAAGACCACTTCTCTGAGACATTGCCATTCTTGTAAAGATTAAAATTACCTCCCTTATACGAACCCTTCCGATAAGACCTCATTTGGATGATTTTTGAAGGTCTTATAGGAAGAGGTTCCACGTACATGTTTTTGGGGGACCATAAAGCCGAGACCTTTTTTCCCAGAATGAGACCCCTGCACCTGCACATTGAGAATAGTAATATCGTAAGAAATATTGTAGCAAAATCTAATTTTGTGTAACATTTGGGGGGGTGCCTTTAGATCAGGTGCGTATGAGGCAGTGGTACAACAACATAGCGAATATTCCATGCGAAACCCTCGTGCGCAATCCTAAATAAGGAAACAAAGAAGAAAAGATGTGCGCACGTGTCCGAATTTCCGTATGGCGTAAAAAACTTTATCCTTCCTTCTTCCACTTATTTAGAGTTTTCCGTACGGAACTCACTGTGTCTATAATGTGAACCGGGCCTAGAGTTGAAACAAAATATGTTACAGTTATTATCCCTTGTATGTCTCATTATTTGCAAATATGTCCCATAGTATCTTTATAGAATCAGGAGAGGAATAAATCATAAATCTAATATTATCGCAGGTATTCAAGGCAGTCCAAGTCCGGAAGCACGGACAACCATCGTCGTGCTGGGGCCAGTGGCGCCGGGGGGTTGGTGACTGCGGTGCTTCTGGCGAGGGCAGGAAGAAGGGGTTGCTGGGCTGGGAAGCAGCATGGGACAGGCGGGGGAGCTGCCACAACTTTGTGGAAGAAAGATACGAGTTTGACACAGGTCAGTGGGTGAGGATTATTGTTAAGGCGGAGGGGGATAGGTTGCTGTGTGTGGGTGCGATGTTTTTTGTGTGATCATTTGGAGTTTTGTTCGGAACATTATAAGCAGGAGGGAGCGCCACACCTTGTGGAAAAAGGTTACGAGTTTCACACAGGTCAGGGGTGAGGATAAGTGTTAAAGACAGAGGGGTGATAGTGTGCTTGTGTGAGTGTGTTTATTTTGCTTGTTTTTTTGTTTGTTCTGGAACATTGATTAGGCAGGGGACGCTGCAACACCTTTGTGGAGGAAAGGTTACGAGTCTGACAAGGTCAATGGGGTGAGGGCTATGTAAGGCGGAGGGGTGATAGGGGCTTGTTGTGATGTTGGTTTCTTCTTCTTCTTCTTTTGGGGTCTTGTCTGGGGACATTCATAGCAGGGGGTGCTGCACATCTTCCTTGGAGAAAGGATATGAGTCTGATACAGGTCAGGGGGGAGGGCTTATAGTTAAGGAGAGGGTGATTTGCTGCTTTTCGTTTGGTTTTGAATCAATAATAGGCGAAGGATGTTGCCACACATTTATGAGAAACGGGCTCAGTGATACAAAATAGCATATCATAAAGCTTTCTTAACTAAATAAAACAGTGTCAATAGAATTAGATATGTTTATACCGAAATTTCTTAACTGCTTAAAAACTGTTACAATAGGTTTTGCTTAAATAATGAACATGTCCTAAAAAATGATAGGACAAAAAATAACACAGTTGCCATAGAGTATTTATTGGAGAACTTGAGTTCTTACAAACAACAAACACTACAACAATAATGTGCAACTTGGTTGATGGAAAAATATTGTAAGCTGTTGGTACACTATTACATGAATTATATAATAAATAAATAATAAACGAACACTTTCTGGTGAACTGGGTTTTTGTTGTTCTTGATTTTGCATTGTTTGTGCAATGAATAATGTCTACAACAGGATAATGCAGATAAAAGGTGATTTAATTGTGTTGTCAGGTATCCACTACATTGGTGACAGAACAAAACCTCGCAGTCGCATCTTTGATGGACCAGTTGACCCGGAGGACAGCGGACCTGGACCCTAGGTTAAGACAGTTTGATGTGGTCAGTGTCAACACACACAACAAACACACACACACACACCACACACACACACACACACCACACAACACACCACACACAACAAATTGTATCTGCGGATCCAGTTGGATACCGGCAGGACAGCTGGACTGGGCTACTATGGATGACAGTTTGATATGGTCAGTGTCAAGCACACATACACACACACACACACACACACACACCCACTCTCCTCTCTCTCTCTACTCTATCTCTCTCTATCTCTCTCTCTCTCTCTACTCTCCTCTCTCTATCTCTTCTAACACCACACACAACACACCACACAAATTGTATCTGTTGCTCTACCAGTTGACGGGAGGACAGCTGGACTGAGCTCATGGATGACGTTTGATTGGTCAGTGACAGACAGAAATATCAACCCATTACGCCCTGCGCCCGACAATTTGTGGGCGCCCTAGTGCAACTACTAGCGTACGTGCCGACAAATTGCATGCGGAACCTCCATTTACTTCTTCTTATCAATCTATAAAAATTAACGACTAAAATAGTTTATTTCTGAAGCGTTTTGTAAATGATCGCTAAACCGTGCCGCGATATCTAAAACATTTGCAGGCATTTTATTGAAGCTTTCTGCTAAACCGATCGCTAAACTCGTTGCGCTATTAAAAATCATTGCAGGCCATTTATGAAGCTTTTTGCTAAATGATCGCTAAACTCGTCAACTGCGGGATTTAAAATCATTTGCAGGCATCTTTATTGAAGCATTTTTAAATGACTCTAAACTCGCGCGCGATTTAAAATCATTTGCAGGATTGTATGAAGCTTTTTGCTAAATGAATCGCTAAGCTCGCTGCGCGATTTAAAACTCACTTGCAGGATTTTATGAAGCTTTTGCTAAATGATCGGGCTAAGCTCGTTTGTCTGCGATTAAAAATCCATTTGCCAGGCATTATTGAAGCTTTTTGCTAAATGATCGCTAAACTCGTTGCGCGATTAAAAGCATTTGCAGGCCATTTATTGAAGCTTTTTGCTAAATGATCGCTAAGCTCGTTGCCGCGATTAATAATCTTTTCAGGCATTTTATGAAGCTTTTTGCTAAATGGACGCGTAAACTCGTCGCGCGATTTAAAATCATCTGCAGGCATTGTAACTGAAGCTTTTTGCTAATGACGCTAAACTCGTTGCGCGAGTAAAAATCATCTGCATGGCATTATTGAAGCCTTTTTGCTAAAATGATCGCAAACTCGTTGCTCCGATTTAAAATCATTTGCAGGCCTTTTATTGAAGCTTTTTGCTAAATGATCGCTAAAACTCGTGCACAACGTTAAATCATTGGCAGGCAGTTATTGCTTTATTGTGTGTTTTAATAAAGCTAGACTCCTCTCAAAGCTGCAGGCTGGGGAGTGCAACCCGCATAGCATAATGGGCCCCCCAGGTGACAATGGGTTAAAATACCTACCTAAGGACTGATCAAGAGCAGTAAAGTTGAACAGGACGACCACTCATAAAAACTGAACCTATGTCTGGGGCGTGTCATGCAAACGAAACAGTGCATGGAATTGTGCAGTCTTATCTGGACTGTGTCAGACGCTTTTTTTGTTTTTTAATGCTGGCTTTATGATGGTATATTAAAAAAAGAGGTCTGTATTTGTCTGTTCAGAACAATGATAATGGAGCATGCAGAGAGGGTGGAGGTGTAGGCAATGAGAAAGAAGAGGGCGCAAAAAGGGAACATAATCTACTGCTAGTGTATGATTATGGTCTAACTTTGCCCAGGCAATTAACAATCTACCTGCGCGCCTTCTAGTGTGTGTGTCTAATGTGTGTGTGGTGTTAGTAATGTGGTGTGGGGGTTGTTTTTTTTTTATGTATGTGTGTTGGCCTGCTTGTATTGTGGGTGTCCTGTATGCATGCATGTGTGTCCGATGTGTTTTGTCTGTGCTGAATGTGTGTTTTTCGTTTTGTTTTTTGAGCAGGTTGCTGAGACCAAGAGAAAGTGAGTCGTTTTCCCATGCAGGCGGTTCCTCACCTGTTAATTTGAAAACATCATCAAGTCTTCCCCGAGGAGAGGCTGCACCAAGAAATACAAAGAATCATTCCTTAGTAAGTGGGGGTGATACGCTGACGTGCTACACTGCACTCATGCCTTGTGTTGGAAGTTGAGCTGGAAAATACGACGTTGAACTACAGACACAGACACCCACCACAAACAGGCAAGCAGCACACACACACACAACACACACACACACACATCACACCACCAACACACCCCCACACAATAAGTGATCTTCAACATCATACCAACCTACTGACGACAACAGCGCGGCGACAGTGCTGTATAGCTACAGCTGTCCTGCTCGAAGTATACATTTGTCAAGAATAATTCTGACCTAGATGTGTGTCTGTCTTTACACAAGGTTGCCAGACCGCAGTTTCAACGGCATACGTGATCTCAACATCAGCCCAACCTCCTGACGACAGCACTGTGAACAGGGCTTACATTACAGTCTCCTGCTTAAGATACTATTGTCAAGCATAATTCCTGATAACTATGTGTGTATGTCTTTTTACAATAGGTTAGCAGACTAGCAGTTTCAAACGGCAGTGATCTTCAACATCATCCCAACCTACTGAAGACAGGGATTGTAAACTTACAGTGCTCCTGCTCTAAGTATACCTTTGTCAATCATAATTCTGACCTCTATGTGGTCTGTCTTTACCACATAGTTTGCAGGAACCGCAGTTTCAACGATAGTGAATGCTTCAACATCATGCCCAAACCCCCCCTGACGACAACACTGCGGAGACAGGCTTACAGTTCGCTCTAAGTATACCTTGTCCAGCATTAATTCTGACCAACTATGTGGTCTAGTTTTTGCACACAGGGCTGCAGAACGCAGTTTCAACGGCATAGTGATCCTGAAGGCCCATCCCAAGTTTGTGACGATACTGCTGAAGACGGCCGTGCCGTTGGTTCTCCTTCTTCAAATACCCATAGGTACTCTGCGCAGACCTTGGACGATCTCACCGACAACACAGACCTCACAGCTGTGCGTCTACAATTCTGTGGCGTATGGTGAGATTCTTAATGCTTTGCTTCTTTGTAACACAAAAATGGACCATACCAATTAACTCATTCTCTTGCAACAATTTGAATCATTAAAAAAAAACCCACAAATCACCAACCAGCATATACACAAACAAGCATACTAAACAAAAGGAGAAATTGAAAGACACTTACAGGTTTTTAATCAGGTTAGAAATAGGAAGTGGTAGATCAGACTTTTTTCTTTATATATAGACTTTACATAAAAAAACTCGACACGATTGGCTCCCACCAACGAACCATACAAAAGCAAAAGTCAGAGGCAAAGTGGGTCTAAGGGAGTGAAGCGAGTTTAGAAGTCGCAAAGTATTATGGTGTGCACACAGATTACTTCCCTAGAAGAAAATGCATTATAATGAAAGCTATCAATTAAATAAGCACATATAGGCCAGAACGACTGAGAGTTTAACCAACCCTGGTGATTTGCCTGTGGGCTCTGCACTTCAGGCTGCTGGTAAGAGAGGTACTAGTATTTATTGCAAACATTTTTTTTTTAAACAATTATGAAATGCTTGCAAATTATTAAAAGCACGAGTTAGGGTGTCATCCATACACAAAATAGATTCAAAATAAGCTTCTTAACCTTTCACGCCAGCCATTTTAGCAAACATGTCCATTAATTTACCTGGGTAGAGAACAAAATGCATACTGCAGAAATGGGGATCTTCTGTGACATATCTAAAA
>CM065702.1:23258825-23319315 GCA_017654935.2 Phymorhynchus buccinoides | reverse complement strand
TGTTTCTTTGACGAAATTTCTTGCTTCCCTTACGCATTTTTTTGCAGACGTCGCGTAAGCAAAACGTGTTTTCAAATACACTAGCGCGACCCCTGTTGTAAACATTTTACTTTGATATCCAATAGGCTATGTACTCAGCATTCCATTTTATACCTACGTTTTATTGATATTTTTGTATCATGTTTTTTATTTTTGATATTGTCGCGGCGATCTTTGCCTTCAACTGTGAAATATAGGGACACGTGTAGGTGCTTAACAGTTCTTCCAAGTGAAATTCACCAAGTCGCCGTTTAAAGCCGGGATTTCACATAAAAATTTGCTTAACGGAGGGAGTGATTTTAAAGAAAGACAGTTTCACGGAATAGCCGTGACAGTGGAATAGCCGTGACGTCATATCCTTTATGCGAAACTTATATTTTTTGTGCTTGAGGGAACAGCCGTGATCCCTGTATGACCTTTATGTTGGAGGCCCCCAACAACAATCACCAGGTAAAAACACTCAAACTGCCAAAATGTTTTGTTTTTAAAAACAATAGTGGATTAATCCTTAATCGGGCCCCTTCGTACATACCGAGGGGGGGCAAACACGATGCTGCAATAGCCTGAGTAGCAGAATGTGTCGTCTGCTAAAAACGGTTCATTTTTAGACTGTGCGTGTGATAACAAAAAGCCGAGGCTAGGCCTAACTCACTGCACCTAGAAACTTCTATGGTTGCTTTGGTTAGAAGAAGGGAGAGAGGGAGGGGGAGGGGTGGCTAGGAAGGAGAAGAGGGAGGCGAGTAGGGCTTTTGTACAAATAGTTCCTCTACGTTCTGGAAGTTTTGTGTTTGGTCTAACCATATTTGTTTTGAAAGGTGCATAACGGAGAACAACGCATCTGCGCTCATGAATTGACAGGAAACCGAGCAAGCAATGATTAAGTGTGTGCTGTCTACTACAGTGTGTGTGTGTTTTCACAACATTTAGGCACCTACTTTTCTCAAAGTGACAAAACCTAAGTCTGTTCTGTGCGAGGCTTGCAATTGCTTTCATGAAGCTGGGTCAGGTGTCCGACTTGACTGCTTTCCCTTCTTCCTCTTATAATAATTTTTTTACTTCGACTGTCTAAGAAGCCTTGATAGCTCAATAGGTAAAGCGGCGCTTCCGCAAATCAGTAGGTCGTGCCACGCACCTCTACACACGTCCGTGGTCGCGGGTTCGAGTCGGCCCCTCGCCACTTTTTTTTTTTTTTTTATTTGGGGGGGGGGGGGGGGGGGGTGGGGGGGGGTCATCATCTTTTTTAAAGGAGAGGGGAGTGGGTGGAAGGGAGGGGGCACCACCACATATTTTTGGGTCTCTTTTCTTCATTATTTACATCTAACCAGTTCTTCTTTTTTCTTCTTCGATCGCTCAGACAGGTTCCTATCAATTATGAACGCAGATGCTTCATGCTGCCGTGCGGAGCACGGGTTTATCTAGTTACATTATAATGTAGCATTCTGGTTTCTTTTGTTTTTGTTTTTGCATATGTTACTTTTTTTAAACATTGTTTTTAATTTGTTGCTTCTTTTTTTTTTACATACGTAATTACTTCCACCAGTGGGAATTTTTTTGTTCTTGTCTTTTCTTAGTTTTTTCTGTGACAGTCTGTTTGTCTGCCTGTCTTTAAACATGTTTACTCAAACTTTTGTGAATGACTTTTGATAAACGTTTATGGGTAGGCTATCCGCCACCTTCGGAATATGTCTATTTAACTTTGAAGTTAGTTTGGATTGATGTTAGCTCAAGCTTTATTTGGTTTTTAGGGACAATCCCAACACCAAGGCCTTTTGGCCGAGAGAGATTGGGAATGTACCCTGGGCAAGGCACCTAAAATCCTTTTTTTTAAATAGTGTGATGTTACTGCGTCTACAACGAAGCATGCTCTTAAAAGCATTTCATTTGTCACGATCATTTTGGCTCATTATTGAAAGGCAATATAACTTGCATAATTACTGACTTTTTTTTTATTGTTTGTGGTGATCTGCAGCCTCGGCTCCCCTTCATCACAACTTATGCATAATAATATAATTTAAAAGATCTGTCGCTTTTTTTAAATTATTTTTTAATGCAGCTTTTTATGTGCTTTTCTTTTTCCTTTTTAATTATGTGTGCCATTTCTAGATATGAATTTTATATTTCTGTCAATAAATATGATATTTTACATTTGAGCATATCATATGTCTATATATTAGATCTCCTATAATTGCTGCAATCTTAGATCCATATTTACTGTTTTTGTTAAGCCTTTATACATAAAGTAATAAACTTACATATGAAACTATTGTAAAGGACTTGTTTGTATTAGAAGGCATGGGTTGTGTGTTTGTGTTCTCCTTACACTCTGTCAGTGTGTGTGTGTTTCGTGTGTGTGTGTGTGTGTTCATAATAGACATGTGTGTGTGTGTGTGTGTGCTTGGTTTCCGCCTCTTCGTCCTCCTGTTACTTATGCTACTACTGTACAAAGCACACACACACACACACACACACACACACACACACACACAGGAGGAACGTGTTACTAATGCTACCACTGTACAAAGCACACGCACGCACACACGCACGCACACACGCACACGCACGCACACGCACACGCACACGCACACGCACACACACACACACACACACACACACAGAGGAAACCGTGTGGACAGTAGTAAGCAAGTCCTGACAGCGTCTGTTAATAGAGACGGACACAATCATGAGAGAGAAGCCTGCTTTATTTCCATACAATACAATCCACAATTGCGACAGTCACTGAAATTTGATATTGCAGTCTCATATGACAATGAACAATAAAATGCGTAGGCACACACACGCGCGCGCGCATTGCACGGACACACATATACAAGCATGCACGCACACACGCATGCACATACACACATAAGCATGCATGCATACACACACACATTTGTTGGCGGATTCTGAGGATCGGTGGGGGATTGGTCCCAGGCGGCATTGCCCTTTGATGACTGTAGAGTCCGATACACACACATACAAAACATACAGTATTTATACGGCGCTGAATCTTGATAGAAATCAAATCAAAGCGCACACACACGTTAGCATTCATAACGCATTCAAGCAAAAACGCAATACAAAGCGAACACTGCACTGACACACGGATAACAAATGGAATACAGCAGAAACAGACCTAATGGCAAGAGAGAGAGAAGAGAAAGAGAGCGGAGCTTTAATGATGGGGGAACAGGTGGGTCTTGAGGTTAGCTTTGAAAGCAGAGAGGGTCGGTCGCTGACGGAGGGAAAGAGGAAGTTTGTTCCAAGAGGTCGGTCCTGAGACAGCTCAAGCATAAGCACGCATAGCCTAGGCTCATCATATGCGATTACGCACATTCATGCAAACATGCACACTAATAAACGCTTTCGCAAGTACAAAAGCTCACACACATACCTACACAAACGCATGCATACACACACACAAACACCTGTCACAAACACACACACACACACGCACGCACACGCACGCACGCACGCGCGCACGCACACGCACACACACACACACACACCACATCCTGTCATCACCGTTCTCACGCAGCAAACAGTACAATAACCAAAGCTGAACCAAAACGGCAAGGACATAAATGAATACTATAAGAGTCGATCGGGGGAGTTGAGACAGTTTAAAAAACAACAACATTGCCCCCTATACACTGCTTAAAAAAAACAAACAACAAAAACATTTGAGAATCCATGCACTTTTGATTTCATGTACCTCTTATAATTCCAACCCAAAGGTTTAATAAGGATCATGGCTACATCTTATTCTCCCAGGGGAGACCTTCAACGCGTCTTCTACATTCAAATTATTATTAGCTTCTGAGACACACACACCCCTCTCAACCAAGCCGTTGGATCCCCTGCCCCCTCCTCGCTTGTACTGCCCTGGGTGAAAATCTGTTTAACGTCCTCCGGTCTGGAACAGACACACATGGGACATTAGTAGATACAAAAATGGTGGGAACGATCCTGGATGCAATGCCCGGAGGCAGTGCAACACCAGTAAAGTCCCGAATTTATAACAAAACAGACATGTAAGTACAATTGTACTGCCCTGTTTGCTCCTGTAACAGACGCCCGCCTTGGCGGCTTAAGGTTGTGTCAGACCAATGGACATAGGCTAGAACACCAAGGCTACATCAAAATGTTGTTATGCTTTGCATGGTTATGCGGGTATTGTCTTAAGCCATGACAAGCTCCTAGCATAACATCATCAGTCTCCAAAACCACCCTGTGACGTAAGTGTCCCGCGCGACCCGCTTTCTTTATTTCTTATCTACACCCCCCCCCCCCCCCCACCCCCTTCTCCCCTCCCCCCTCTCCTTTTCGTTTCTCTGTCCGGCCGCCACGTTGGTTGCCACCCACCATCTAAAGAATGCCGATTCCGGGATTGGTCCCTTTTGAAGGTCGGTTTGTCTCCCCGGTCGGCGCGTGCCACCTACCGAGGTTATCTCCCTTCACCCCCCCCCCCCCCTTATCTGCCGTCTCATCGCGAGATAGTGATATCAAGAGTCGGTTCCCTTTGTAAGACACCGTGTCATTACCCATCACAAGAAAGTGACAACCGAGGTTATCTCCCTTTGAAGATGGTTTTGCCGTTCCGAGCACGAGAAGGATTCAAATATCGGCATGTGATAAGGATGTAATAGGCGCGTGATTGTTCGGTACATTTAGAACAGCATCTTGTGACGTGTCGACTGCTATAAACCAATAGCAGGCTTTCATTGTTTGAAAGTGAAGGCTATAATTGGCGTAGTGAGAAAAAGTTTTCACACAAGACGCTGAAACTGACTAGAGCAACACCTCTCCCAGCCAGAATAGCCCACCTAGTAAGTCTTATTGATGACTGGTGATTGAGACTGGTTGTTTGTTTGACCCTAGTTTTGATCTAGATCCTATGTTCAATGATGAATAAGGAGTAGATAGATATGTTATAGAAAAGAAGTGGTAAACATTCTATTCTATTTATGTGCACTGATTATTTGTGTGTGTGTGTTTTTTAACTTGAACACTTTTGGTACCAGAACCGGAGTTTATGCCTACTAACCCTTTTGTCTATTTTTAGTAGGAAACCTATGGGCCGCAATCTTGCACTATTTTTAGTAGGAAACCTATGGGCCGCAATCTTGCACTTTATGATACCATTCCTTTCCAGGTGTTGGATGGAGAGTGATGATGGATTGATCACCTTTTATGTTTTACTGATCTCAGTTTGTTAACTGAAATTCAGTTTATTTATTAACTACATGTAGTGCTATTGTACAAGGGAAGCCTTCAAGCCGGTTGGGATTCACTAATTCCCTGCCGGCTGAAGCCCCTTGTCTCTAAGCCATAGAGATCTACATCCACCTTCTCCTGTGATTATCAGCAGGGCATCGTGGGCCGGAAGATCATCCCGGACTCCACCACGCACCAAGACGGGACTGTCGCCAAGACGACCCGCACCCAGAATCCGCGAGGAGACCACGCCTGAACCGTGCCATCCCGCGAAGCCGTAATCGGAACGACTGGGAGCTACTCTCACCTGACGAGCAAGCCCAGAACTTGAAACAGCTAAGTCCACCTGACTGCGCCAATCATTTGAACTTTCCTACGGACACCAAAGATAATTAGTAACCCTTCCGGCATGGGGCGAACCTTATAGAAAGACAAAAGTCTTGTGAATCCTTTCGGATTTCATTGTGTTTTTATCCATATTTTGTTTTGGCGCCATTGAGCTGCTTTATTATTATTGTTGCATAATCTTATGCAGATTTTGGGAGTAAATAAAATACAAGTGTCAAATAATCCTGAACCCTTTGGTCAGACTGATGAGAGTGGGAGTCTTGTAATTTCATGTAAAACCCTACTTCTCTCTGTCTGCCATTTAGAGCAATTCAACCACTTGTATTTCTTACAACCATCTGACGAGCCAGAACCCGGGCACAAATATAAATTTATTAGATGAAAAGGGGCCGGGAAAGTTGCTCATCTCCCATACCCTAGAGAAGTGGGCTAAAGGCAAATTTTCTAAAGTCTTCCCTAGAGACTTAGCCTTTTAACCCATTACCTCGTCACACACCCGAAGTCAGAGTGTGGCGGGGTAATTTAAAAAAACCGGTCACACACGTAGAATGTTCTTATCCGTAGCTGATGCACTTGTACCATAGTGTTCAAGTGCCTCTGCTGTTGGGATGATCCCTGGAGTCTTTTAGCCAGGGTACAACAACAACAACAATAATATGCAGACACAAAAACATGACCGGCCATTTGCTCATGTTGTAGAAATGCATAACTAATATCAGAAACCACCCTGCCCAATTTCATCACAGTCGGTTCAGTTGTTAAGGTTGTGGCGAGTGAAACACGTGTTTCGTTTCTGAGCTTGTACACACATGCCTATACACACGCTTTCAAACAGACATGCACACACAGGCAGGCACACACACACACACACACACAGACACACACACACACACACACACACACACACACACACACACACACACGCACGCACACACACACACACTTTCAGGATGAAAAAAAAGCTTTGTCAGCTTACTCGTTAGCCCTCAATAAAGATCATTTTGACTTGACTCACACACATACTGCATAGCCTAACAGACAGACAAATAGAGTGTACAGACAAACAAACAGAGAAAAGAACAGTCTCCTGTTCTAGTGGCAAAGTACTGCAGCTTTTAAAGAACTGGGGGTGGGCCTAGGAAAAGAGGGGGGTGGGGCGCTGTGCCGCACCTTACTGGTACCTATTGTTTGCAAATAAGTTAACCACATTATAATGATCTCTCTCTCTCTCTCTCTCTCTCTCTCTCTCTCTCTCTCTCTCTCTCTCTCTCTCTCTCTCTCTCACTCTTTCTCTCTTTCTCTCTTTCATACATTTGCTATATCATTACCCGTTACTACGATGCTACCCCGCCCTACCCTTGCGCCCATTTCATTTTGATACGGGCAGAAAGACCTAAGAACCATTAATTCAAATTCAAGCATCTCTCTCTCTCTCTCTCTCTCTCTCTCTCTCTCTCTCTCTCTCTCTCTCTCTCTCTCTCTCTCTCTCTCTCTCTCTCTCTCTCTCCCCCCCCCTCTCTCGTCCCCGTCTCTTCCTCTCTTATACAGTGGAACCTCCCATTATAAGACTCCCTCCCATTTAAGACCTGCTTCTCTGAGACATTGCCCAGTTGTTAGTGTTTATCATACATCTGTATTGTTACTAATTCGGGACTTTACTGGTGTTGCACTGCCTCCGGGCATTGCCTCCAGGATCGTTCCCACCATCTTTATATCTACTACTGATTTTCATTCACAGACATTGCCCTTCTTTGTAAGAATTAAAATTACCTCCCTTATAAGACCTCATTTTGGATTATTTTTGAAGGTCGTATAAGGGAGGTTCCACTGTATTATCTTCAAGCTACCCCTTTCCACAAAATACGTATAGGGGAAGACGGGGTAAAAAGCGCATGGGCGGGTAAGAAGCCCACCCCAATTATCTCATGAAATAAAGAAAATTTCAGTCAAATTTGCCCATGAGACGAATGCTAGACATTAACGCTCGTCTCATGGGCAAAATGAGCAAAATTTGCTTCATTTCATGAGATAATTGGGGTGGGCTTCTTACCCGCCCATGCGCTTTTTACCCCGTCTTCCCCTATACCACCCCCTTTGGCTGCCCTATAAATAAAGAGAGCGTTGAAAGAAGACTGTTTTCATGGCATTAGTCTACTTACTAGCCATCTTTCAGTTTTCAAGTTTACTCAAGTGTTGACTGATTAAAAAAAAAAGGAAAAAAAAGTGTTGACCGATTTCTTCATTCCGGGCTGACTTTATTTATTATTTTTTATTAATCAATTATTGCATGAGTCAAAAGGTCACGCTTCTGCTGACGAGACCGCTCAGCATATTATTAATACTTGTGAAACTTGTATCAATAATTATTGATTAGTAGGATATTATTAATTTTTTGCTTTTTATTTGAACATTTTCATCATGAACAACTTCACACCTGTGAGGATCTTCTTCGCCTTGGGATTAATGACAGGCCTAATTGCGGTATGTATTATTTTGTAATTGTTTTTCGATGTGTTTTTTTGTAACCCTTTCACCGCCAAAGTCGTATTTTATCACCACAGTAATTTAACACCGATTTTTTTTTAACCCTTTTACCGCCAAAGTCGTATTTTATCACCACAGTAATTTAACACCGATGTCACTAAAAGGCATCAAATTGGGGTATATTATCTAAAGACCCTATTGTCTCAGCTTTCGGAAGTAAGGATAGACTTTATTTTATATTATGTCACATAAGAATCCCCAATACTGCAGACAGATTTTGTTCTCTACCCAAGTAAATTTAATGGAAATGTTTGGCTGAAATATGGCTGGCGGTGAAAGGGTTAAATAATAATTAGGGGAAGACGGGGTAAAAAGCGCATGGGCGGGTAAGAAGCCCACCCCAATTATCTCATGAAATGAAGCAAATTTCAGTCTCATTTTGCCCATGAGACGAGCGTTAATGTCTAGCATTCGTCTCATTGGCAAATTTGACTGAAATTTTCTTTATTTCATGAAATAATTGGGGTGGGCTTCTTACCCGCCCATGCGCTTTTTACCCCGTCTTCCCCTAGGTTTGTGGCTTGTGCCACAAACAAAAATCACACACACAAATCTGCGCCTAGAGTTTCCTTTAACTGGAGAAACTCGTTGATTTTACAGCTCTCACTGTATTGCTGACCCTGACTTTGGGCTCACGTTAATATATCTAGGGGAAGACGGGGTAAAAAAAACAACGCATGGGCGGGTAAGAAGCCCACCCCAATTATCTCATGAAATAAAGAAAATGTCAGTCAAATTTGCCCATAAGACGAATGCTAGACATTAACGCTCGTCTCATGGGCGAAATGAGACTGAAATTTGCTTCATTTCATGAGATAATTGGGGTGGGCTTCTTACCCGCCCATGCGCTTATACCCCGACTTCCCCTATATATAATGAACCGCTGATAAAAGCCATTTCATTGTAAGTAGGGGGCACAAACCACCCATGGAATTACGGTGACGGTGCGTCACTATTCGCCTACGCGAGTTTTGCCTATGCACGTTTCATCCACAAACTGATAAGTATTCGTATTTGGTATATTCTAGTCACAGAGACTTATCTCTGTGAAATTCGGGCTGCTCTCCCCCGGAGAGCGCGTCGCCGCAAGTGTAGCGCCTACCCAATTTAACACACACAAAAAGGGGGGGGGGCACAGGGTGAGGACGGGGGGGGGGGGGGGGGGGGGGCACACTTGGAAAACCTAGCTATCAATTTGGCCATACCAGGCAACGGGATTTCTCCCTGCTCTTACCGACTTTCTTACCGTGTGATTTTTACGTGCGTAAAGCGCACGGGTCAGACTAGCTTTAGCCTAAGTCCCCATCCGAAGGACTGGACGTTCAGTTCGATTTTCCTGTCAAACTAGAAAGAAAGGGCGAGGCCGGGATTCGAACCCGGGTCACTCATGTTGCAGTCACGTATTAACATTTGGCAGGCGAACGTCTTAACCGCTGCCGCCTTTCTCCCTAGTCCCGTTCCGTCTAAAACGAATGAGAATTCGTGCAAACTGTATGCTTAGAAATGTAGTCCTTTACAGACAAAAAGCATGTGTCCTCTTTCCCTCCGTCAGCGACCGACCCTCTCAGCCTTCAAATCTAACCTCAAAACCCACCTGTTCCCTTGTGATTGAGGCTCCACTCTCTTTCTCTTCTCTCTCTCTTGCCTTTAGGTCTGTTTCTGCTGCATACCATTTATGTCAAACGTGTGTGCTCGCTCTGTATTGCATTTTTGTTTGAATGCGTTATGAATGCTAACGTGTGTGCGCGCTTTGATTTGATTTATATCAAGATTCAGCGCCGTATAAATACCGTATGTTGTTGTTGTTGTTGTTGTTGTTGTTGTTGTTGTTGTGTGTTGTGTGTGTGTGTGTGTGTGTGTGTGTGCGTGTGCGTGTGTGCGTGCGTGTGTGTGTGTGTGTGTGTGTGTGCGTGTGCGTGCGTGTGCGTGTGCGTGTGTGCGTGCGTGCGTGTGTGTGTGTGTGTGTGTGTGTGTGTGTGTGTGTGTGCGCGCGCTTCCGCACACGTGCGTGCATGCGTGCACGTGCAAGTGGATAACATCAGGCTTTCAAATGTAATGGTTTTACGTATAGAGTGCCAAAGGGGGTTGCGTACCCCTCAAAATGACGCAAACAATGACGCAAGCATGACGTGATTTCTCTACGATTTCAAGGGGGGGGAGGGGGGGGGGGGGTACGCACGTACCCAACCAACGCGCAGTCCTGTTAGTAGTACTACTCTGTAGGCTGTTCTTTTTTGTTAGTTTCCCAGAGGGAGACGTAAGAGAGAGAGAGAGAGAGAGAGAGAGAGAGAGAGAGAGAGAGAGAGAGAGAGAGAGAGAGAGAGAGAGAGAGTTAAAGAGGGAGAGAGAGAGTGAAAGAGGGAGTGAGAGAGAGAGAGAGAGAGAGAGAGAGAGAGAGAGAGGAGAGAGAGAGAGAGAGAGAGAGAGAGAGAGAGAGAGAGTGAGTGAAAGATGGAGAGGGAGAGAGAGAGGAGAGACATACAGACAGACAGGCTCACAAACCTTCATTCTGATCGCAGTGCGTTCTCTGTGAAAAGGTTCAAAAGTACAAAGAAAGAAAAAGTCACTACGACTTACGTGCTGTCAAATACCAGGGGTGTGATGCGGTGGGCGAAACGAGACACTCCGTTAATCCAGAAGGTGCTTTCCGACTCTGGCGTGGCCATGTTCTTTGTGCTCTGACTCAGTGTCATGCAGATTCCAGGGAATGAAAATAAAAAGAAGAAGAACAAAACGAAATGCCTTGGGGGAAATGTGCAAAACAACAACCCCCAGACTTCAGCCTCAGGTTGACAAAGGTCATCAGTAATCAGCTGGCCGAAAATGTCCCCAAGGTATTTTGTTTTGTTTTTCTTCTTTTTATTTTCATTTTTGGAATCTGTATGACTCTGAGCAGACTTAACCCTTTCACCGCCAATGTTGCATTTTTTTTCTCTCACCATTATGATTTATCACCCATGTCATTAAAGCTCCTGAAATCAGGGTCTATTATTCAATGATAGTGTGAGTGCCTAAATGTGGACAGTAAGGATTGACCCCATTCTGAATGTGTCACAGAGAAATCCCGCAATATTGCAGAGAAAATCTTTTCTGTAGCCAAGTAAGTTTTACCCTTTCAACGCCAGCCATTTTTCAGCTAAAACCTTCCATTAAACTTACCTGGGTAGAGACACTATTCTGTCTGCAATATTGTGGATTCCTCTGTGACATGCATAACATAGGGCCTGTCCTTACCTCTCAACATTTAGAACATAAGGTCACTGGATACCAGTCCCTCATTTGATGCCTTTCAGTGACATGGGTGTCAAATCATTGTGGTGCCAAGAGGCGACAGTGGCGATGAAATGGTCAAAGATGGCTGGCGGTGAAAGGGCTAATGTAGTATCCATGCTTTTAGTAAGAGCACAAGGAACACGAGACACTCGGTGTTGGCGAAACGACACAGCCGACACAATAAAGTGCAAATGAAGCAGCAAGTTATCGACATCAAAAGAGTAGGCGAAACGCGCGTAGGCGAAACGGACGGCACCCTGAAATTAATGGAATGACCACCTTTGAAAGCAACGCCCCCCTGAATATGTTTGTGTTTATTGTGTGCAAATGAGATGCTAATGTGATCTCACGTGACTTTATAACGTCTCTCTCTCTCTCTCTCTCTCTCTCTCTCTCTCTCTCTCTCTCTCTCTCTCTCTCTCTCTCTCTCTCTCTCTCTCTCTCTCTCTCTCGCTCTCCTCTCTCTCTCTCTCTCTCTCTCTCTCTCTCTCTCTCTCTCTCTCTCTCTCTCTCTCTCTCTCTCTCTCTCTCTCTAATTGGATACTCAGTATTCACATAATGTATTGTTAAAAATTCGGGACTTTCCTGGTGTTCAGACAACACATTCCAGAAGAAGAAAAATATCAATGTTTGTTGCTGTTGTCGTACTCTGGCTAAAAGACTCCAGGGATCATTCCCAACAGCCAAAGCTTAGGCCTAACACATTGGTACAAATGCACCAGCTAGGGATGAATAACATTACGTGTGTGACCAGTTTTTTCATTACCCCCGCCACGTGGGAAGCCACACTCCGACTTCGGAGGATTTTGGAGACTGATGATGTTTTGCTAGGAGCTTGTCATGGCTAAAGACAATCCCCGCACAACCACGCATAGCATAACAACATTTTTCATGTAGGGGAAGACGGGGTAAAAAGCGCATGGGCGGGTAAGAGAAGCCCACCCCAATTATCTCATGAAATGAAGCAAATTTCAGTCACATTTTGCCCATGAGACGAGCGTTAATGTCTAGCATTCGTCTCATGGGCAAATTTGACAAATTGTCTTTATTTCATGAGATAATTGGGGTGGGCTTCTTACCCGCCCATGCGCTTTTTACTCCGTCTTCCCCTAGCCTTGGTGCTCTAGCCTATGTCAGTTGGTCTGACACAGCCTTAAGCCAAGATGAGTTGCTAGCACTCAGATTGAACATTTCCAGAAGGCGGGGTACCGTTTTTTAAGACCCCGAAGTATTCCCATAGGGCCCGGTGTCCACCGAGTAGGGTAAGACGGGGTAAGAAGCCCATGGGCGGGTAAGAAGCCCATGCCAATTATCTCATGAAATAAAGCAAATTTCAGTCAAATTTTGCCCATGAGACGAGTGTTAATGTTTAGCATTCGTCTCATGGGCAAATGTGACTGACATTTTCGTTATTTCATTAGATAATTGGCATGGGCTTCTTACCCGCCCATGGGCTTTTTATCCCGTCTTCACCTACAAATAGTTAAGCCCTGCTAGAAGAACAAAAACTGCATGAAAATTATTTTAAAAAAACCATGATGACTTAAGTTTACACATGCCATGTTTCTTTTTGTTTTCACAGCATTCCTCCCAAGCCACCAAACCAGACCACACGACAGAAGAGCGCGAGGGAGGATACCTCGAGTTTCACGAGCGTCTCGCCATGTTCACCGAGCTGCGCGCGCATGCGGAAGCCAACGAGAAACCTCTGACCCACGAGCAAGTGGAAGCCATCTTGAAAGAGTTTCTGCCCGACGACGTTGACCTGCGTGACCCTGCCATGGCTCAGTTCTACATGGAGAAGATGATGGGCCAAGGTCAAGGTCAAGGTCACTCTGAAGGTGATCTGTTCGGCGACGAAGGTCATCGTAAATTTCCCGGGCCTCGCCACGCCGGGCGCGATTTCCCCCCGTATCCGCGATGAAGAAGTCTGGAGTTGTGTAGTTCAATTACGTTTTAAAAGAGTTAATGGTCGACTTAGCTCGCTCTTTTTCACCAGGCGGCGGCGCTGCGGTTGAGTGGATCCAACCTAGTGGGTAGCCTTTGGGGGGAGAGAGAGAGAGAGAGAGAGAGAGAGAGAGAGAGAGAGAGAGACTCAACTTTCCTCCATGCTTTGGACCCACTCAACCGCCGCGCCGCCGTGTGATGAAAAGAGCGAGCTAAGTCACTCATTGCTTATTATAATCTGTAGAGCTTATTAGACTATATTGAACAGTATCCACAAAAACGTTATTCTTGTTCTTTCATCTACCCAGATGAGTACTTGAACTTGTAATTTTTTCTTTATTAAAGATATTTTTCAGAAAGAAATAGGACATTGCAACTATACAAACATGTATTTCGATTAAAAAAAAAGTTTTGGTATTTAAAATGTTGTTCTAATAATTATGCTCAGAACGTCGTAACCGCATTTCTTCTTCTTCTTCTTCTTCTTCTTCTTCTTCTTCTTCTCCGCTGTGAGTACTTGGACTTTATGGTATAGTCTCATATTATCAGTTGAAAGATAATTTTAGGATTGAGACAATGCAGCCATGTATGATTTATTTTTTTACAGGCCCATATTATCCGTTGAAAAATAATGTTAGAAAGGACTAAAACAATGTACTATGATTTCGTTTTGTTTCTTTGTATTTCTTCCCGTCTTTCTTGTTTTCTTTTAGATTAGGATTTCTGTTGTTTGATCTTCTTGAGAAAGAAATAGAATACTGAACCGAGTTTGCAGCTAATTTTGATTGCTAATTTTGATTGCTAAGTTATAAACGTCAACAACAACAACAACAACAACAACAACAACAACAACAACAACGGCAACAACATTAACCCAACCAAGCAACCAAACAGACAAAGACAACACTTTGTTGTTTTATTTTGTAAGCAAAACAAAATCAGAAGTTGATGATTGATGCTGAGAAGAAGGTACAAGACACCATTGCTTTATTTCACCCACACCGCATCGCACAATAATAATACATCTGTATTGTCAAAAATTCGGGACTTTCCTGGTGTTGCACTGCCTCCGGGCATTGCCTCCAGGATCGTTCCCACCATCTTTTTATCTACTGATGTCCCATATGTGTCTGCTTCAGACCATAGGACGTTAAACAGATTTGTTTTCACCCACACGTATGTGTTTAAATAGTTAACGATGTTGTAGACATTCTTCTTCTTTTCTGAGTATTTTGTTTTTTTGTATTGCCTTTTCGAAATGCGAACGGAAAGAAAAGGACATAACATATTTATCTGCTTAGGTATTGACAGACTGACGGACAGAGAGACTGACAGACAAACAGACAGACAGGCAGAAGGACGTAGTAGTAGTAGGGGAAGACGGGGTAAAAAGCGCATGGGCGGGTAAGAAGCCCACCCCAATTATCTCATGAAATAAAGAAAATTTCAGTCAAATTTGCCCATGAGACGAATGCTAGACATTAGCGCTCGTCTCATGGGCAAAATGAGACTGAAATTTGCTTCATTTCATGATATAATTGGGGTGGGCTTCTTACCCGCCCATGCGCTTTTTACCCCGTCTTCCCCCAGTAGTATGCCCTATAGTTTTTCTTATACTTCTTGTTTTTGTTTTTGTATTATACTGGTGGTTTGCGACAATTTTCCTACTCTACATTATTATCTAGATGTCTTCAAAAATAGGAACGGCCGATATTATTATTAATCAAATTCCTTATAAAAAAAAATTCTTATTTGATTCTTTATCCAGAATATTTTTTAAACGTAATAGTACTTGGTGCAGACTTAAATGTTAGATGCTAAGCAATTCCAAAATTGAACAACCCAGGGTCTAGTTTCTGTAGATAACGGTCGCCGCGCGAATAACGCTCACGGCAAACGAGGCCTAAGAAACACTTTAGAAAACGTTTGCGGAAGAATATTACAAGCTCTTGTCTGATTGGTCAAATTTCTTTTATTATTTTGAACAAACTTTAATGGACCAATCGACTCGCAACAAGAAATGTATTCACTCCGTGCTAGTCATGTGATAATTCGCCACGAGATAGTATCGGAGTAGCCACAAAATGTTTTTGGCAAACGTCGGCGAAAGATGTGTTTCTTAGTACCGTTTTTGCCGATATGCGCTCACGCTACGTAACGTTAGCCCTTGTGAAACGGCCTCCTGTTAGAAAATGAAAGTTTTCGAATGTTAGTCTTGGAACGCTTTTGAAAAAAAATTCCCATCACTATTTCTAGTTTTCTCTACAGAACTTAACGTCAACAATTCTTGTAAATTGATGTCGTCTATATGGCTGCAAATCTTATATAAGTTACTTGAATGATGCTTGTGATACACTTTCACTTGGCTGATAAGAATAATCAATCAATTAACACACACGCTCCTTAAGGAATTTAGGTGAATAAACGTCTTTCTATGATTTAATGAGCATTGTAGTGTATTGCAATGATTGAGTTTCTGTGTGTGTGAATGTGTGTGTGTATGTGTGTGTGCGTGCGTGTGTGTTTGCATATGCGCCTGGGTGCGTGTGTATGTGTGAACATCATGATGCGTGCGCACGTGTGTGCGTATGCCCTGTGTGTGTGTGTGCGCGCGCGCGCGTGTGAGTGTGTGTGTGCACGCGCGCACGCGTGCACGCGTGTGTGTGTGTGTGTGCGTGCACTCGCACCAGAGTGTGTGTGTGTATGTGTGTGTACGTGTGCGTGTATGTGTGTGTGTGTGTGTGTGTATGTGAGTGAATGAGTGTGTGTGAACATATGTGGGTGGGTGCTTGCACGTGTGTGTGTGTGTGCACATGCACCACATAACATGTGTGTGTGTGTGTATGTATGTATGTATGTATGTATGCATGTATGTATGTATGTATGTATGTATGTATGTATGTATGTATGTATGTATGTATGTATGTATGTATGTATGCATGTATGTATGTATGTATGTGTTTCATATTCTTTGCTGATAAACAGGGTGTACGTCCATGTGGCTTTGCAATCTTGTTGTCAACTCTACACAATCACCCCCGCCATCACTCCTACCGCACCAATATGCACCGTTGTCTGTTACCGGTTAGGGTAACTGGGTTATCATCCAATCTTGTCCCCAACAATTTAGTTTGGACAAAGAGAGTTTAGGCAAACATGTAGATTCGCACGCGCGCGCACGGGCACGCGCACGCGCACACGCGCACACACACACACGCACGCACACACACACACACACACACACACACCACACAACACACACACACACACACACACAACACAACACACACACAACACAGCACACACACACACACACACACACACACACACACACACACACAACACACACACACACACACACACACACACACACACACACACACACACACACACACTGAAGATTTTTGTATTTAAAACTGATACTGAGAAGCAACATTTTGTGATTTTTGGGGAAGGGGTAGGCTAGGTTTAGTATCAGTCAATGATTATTTCCGTTAACTGAACTGAAAGAAGCAGACTTTGAGATTGAGGGTCGTAAACATGGGGGGGGGGGGGGGGAGGGGACGAATCTACCATTTCACACTATATTTGGTTTGGCTGCGGCAATGCAAAGCCCTCACCCCCACCCAACCCCCACCCCTCCACCTCCCCTCCCGATGTAGGCATGACCCTAAAAGGTCAATTATTCAGGCTAACGGTACAACACTGCAGTATACTTCGTAGACAAAACGCTTGAGAATAGCGTTCTCCCTGTCTGTAACGGTGAAGGCAACGACTACTTCCCAGCGACACGAAAGGGCGATAAGTTTATGACTGAATTGACCATGCCACCTAGTGACGAGTCAGTGGCAGATAATTTTCTGTGGCTCTGTATTACTACTTCATGACAGGCAAGGGCGATATTAACAGTCACGTGATTTCTAACTGGCCCTCATGAAGCTATGAATAGATGAAGACGGGGTAAAAAGCCCATGGGCGGGTAAGAAGCCCATGGGCTTTTTACCCCGTCCTACCCTATGTCTGAAGACCCCTAACATGCTTGCACATTGATTTGCCAACGATCCTTTCAAGAAGTTAAATGTGTGAACATCCTCCATATGTTTGTGGCAAACTACCCCGTTGGCGTTTTATTGGGCATGGTCACGTGACCAGTCACACATTTTGTCCCAAAACATGAATTGGTCATGTGTCACGATTGGAAAGAATGGGTAAAGAGCAATTATTGTTTTGGGACAAATGTGTCACTGATATGTACGACCAGGGGCCCCCAGTGACAAACGTGGTGTTTAACTTTGGTTGAGTAGTTATATAATGTAACGCGGCATAATTTTTCATCTGGAACCTGCGACCTAGTTACCCAGTCAAACGCCAACCACCACCACACAACTCTCGCATACCCATCTCACCTTACTCAATACTTGTGTGTCACTTGTGTGTTGGCCTAGCTAGTAGTTACTTCGACAGACTCAAGCTCAAGACAGGGAAAGGTAAGCTTGTGTTATAGGCCTACCTAGTTATATCAGCTGCAGTTTGATACGAATCATACTAGTTTCTGGTAGTAGTAGTAGTAGTAGTAGTAGTAGTAGTAGTAGTAGTAGTAGTAGTAGTAGTAGTAAAAGTAGTAGTAGTAGTAGTAGTAGTAGTAGTAGTAGTAGTAGTAGTAGTAGTAGTAGTAGTAGTAGTAGTAGGGGAAGACGGGGTAAAAAAGCCCATGGGCGGGTAAGAAGCCCATGCCAATTATGTCATGAAATAAACTTTCAGTCACATTTTGCCCATGAGACGAATGCTAAACATTAACACTCGTCTCATGGGCAAAATATGACTGAAATTTGCTTCATTTCATGAGATAATTGGCATGGGCTTCTTACCCGCCCATGGGTTTTTTACCCCGTCTTACCCTACCTATATGTAGGTTTATTAAGGTCTCTCTCTGTAGCCTACCATATTCACAAAATATCTCCATTTCGCCATGGCAACCCAGTGTTAAGTCACTCGTAATGTGACTTATACAACTCACTGTGTTGCCACAGGGAAATAGTGATATTTTGTTAATAATGTTAAAGTGAATACAGTCCTTTAGGCCTAAAGGCTTTGTTACACACTACATTGAGAGAGCGAGAGATAACGAACGAACGAAATTTTATTGAGAGAGACAGACCGAGGAGGGCGGGGGGAGAACGAACGAACAAACGAACGAATTTTATTTCTAGAGGGTAATAGAATAAGCAAATAATATGGTAAAGACCCCAAATGTCCGGACGCAAAATAAATCTATCAAATTCTTCAAAATAAATAACGCTACACAAATTTCAAAGACTTAAGATTAAGATTAAGATTCAAATTATAGCCCCGTCGACAACAAAGGCCATGTCAGGGCTGTCACCGCGTTAAATCTTTCCACGTACTAGTCTACGCTGAATAGAAAGTACAATTTTCTATATTCATGCCAATTGTGGTCTCATAATCTTTATAAAAAAAAAGCAAACGTTATTCGACTTTAAAGACTCACCACGCCTATGTGTAAAAATCAGCGTTTTAACATGAAGCCTTCTGAGCAAGATGTAAAATATCCATAACATTATGTAAATGCAAATGCTCTCTCTCTCTCTCTCTCTCTCTCTCTCTCTCTCTCACACACAATGTCTCTCTCTCTCTCTCTCTCTCTCTCTCTCTCTCTCTCTCTCTCTCTCTCACTCTCTCTCTCTCTCTCTCTCTCTCTCTCTCTCTCTCTCTCTCTCTCTCTCTCTCTCTCTCTCTCTCTCTCTTTGTGCGTGCGTGCTGGCGCGCGTGTGTGTGTGGCATAGTGTATGTGTGTGTGCGCGCGTGCGCGCGTGCGCGCGTTCGTATAAATATTGCAAGTACGTGCGTATGTATTTGCACGCGCGCGTGTGCGTCCATGCACCCCCAAATTAATGCACTACACGAAACAGCTCCGTGCCGAAGCAAAGAATAGTACAAGTATGTACTTCACGGACCTACATTGTAACTTCGTGATGTACTTATAATCGTTGGAGATTCAACCTAGTTTTTCGCCACTCTATTCAAGTGGAGTGCTACCTTCCTATTTACGATTTTGTGCAGCCATTTCCAAAGAGTGCAATGCAATCCATACCCACCCTGTTCCCAGTGTTACTATAAGACGAAAGTGGCTTGCTATCGGAACAAGGGTCTGTATGTTTCTCTGACGGTCAGTCTGTATGTTCGTCGGCGTGTCTCAAAATGAACAGAAAGAAAAGAGTGGCCATGCGCTACTCTCTAGGTAGGGGTCGAGTACCTTAACCCTTTCGCTGCCAGCCATATTTCAGCCAAAACATACCATTAAACTTAACTGGGTAGAGACAAAAATGTATTTGCAATATTGTGAATTCCTCTGTGACATGTATAACATTAGGCCTATCCTTACCTCAAAGTTAAGAAAACAGGGTCTTCAAATAACAGGCCCTGATTTGATGCCTTTTAGTGACTTGGGTGTTTAACCGTTGTGGTGCATAAATGCAACATTGGCGGTGAAAGGGTTAATTCTCTCTATAAAGGTACTCTAGGTAGGGGTAGCCCGAATTTCATAAATGCGTCTATGTGATGATAAAGGCGGTGCGCCTCTGTTCGCCTATGCGCGTTTCACCTATGCACGTTTCATCGACAAATTGATAAGTAGTCTCGTTTCGCCTAAATAATGACACCCCCAAAAAAAACCACCCCAAAAACAGGACCATAATACTGAACTGGAAGTAATGTTTACTGAAGAGCATCGTCATTTTAATTTTATATTTAAGCCATTGACTAAAAACACGAGTAGTACAACACAATACAGTTACAAAATATTAAGAAATAAATAGGGAGAGGGACGGGGGTGAGAGAGACATAGAAAGAGAGAGAGAGAGAGAGAGAGAGAGAGAGAGAGAGAGAGAGAGAGAGAGAGAGAGAGAGAGAGAGAGAGAGAGAGAGAGAGAGAGAGAGAGAGAGAGAGAGAGAGAGACAGAGAGAGAGAGAGAGGGGGGGGGTAGAGATAAACAGACAGGCAGAAAGAGAGAGTAAAACAGAAAGAAAGACAGGAATAGAGAGTCAGAGACAGAGAGGGAGAGAGGGGAGAGAGAGAGAGAGAGAGAGAGAGAGAGGAGACGACGACGACGAAATGTTATTTATTCAGAGAGAGAGACGACGACGACGATGACGACGAAATGTTATTTATTCAGAGTAATGAGATAAGCTAATTAGCTACAGCTTTTTTTCACTCAGCCCTGAGAGAGAGAGAGAGAGAGAGAGAGAGAGAGAGAGAGAGAGAGAGAGAGAGAGAGAGAGAGAGGGGGGCTGTCCTATGATTGTGGGTGTTTTTTTAATCCTCGGTGCAACAATGCAATACAATGCAATGCAATACAGCATAATGCAAATGCACAGGCGGCGGGACTTCTCCCTGCTCTTAAAGACTTTCAACTGCCGTGGGATTTTTACGTGCGTAAAGCGCACGGGTCAGACTAGATTTAAGTCCCCATCCGAAGGACTGGACGTTCAGTTCGATTTTCCTGTCAAACTAGAAAGAAAGGGCGAGGAGGCCGGGATTCGAACCCGGGTCACTCACTCACTCACGTTGCAGTCACACATTACATTTGGCAGGCGAACGTCTTAACCACTCTGCCACCTTTCTCCCTAACTCTATTTTTAATTAACAATAATATTATCCATAGTCCCAGACATCGATCTGACTGGAAGTACGTGCATTTGGGTAGGCTGAGACAATGAGCATCATCATGGAGACATCAGAGACAATTCTGCTCATTTTTTATTGCGATCGGTTCACTACATCAGGGGGGGGGGGAGGGCACAGGGTGAGGAGGGCTCCTCACCTAGGAGGGCTCCTCACCCTGTGCCCCCCCCCCCCCTCCCTAAAAATATTTGCGTAGGTGCTGCACTTACGGTGACGCTCTCTCCAGGGGAGAGAAGCCCGAATTTCACAGAGATAAGTCTCTGTGTCTAAAATATACCAAATACCCAACAATACAACAACAAAGTACAACTTCTGGAAATACTTGTATATGCCTTGTCGTCTTGTTGATGTTGAAAAGGCATTCACTAAAGAAGCGTTGACTGTAGGTTTGGGGAGTCGGTGTGACATAGGCTACATTTCCACCAGTTTTAAAAGCGACTATTCAACCCACCTACCCACCCATCCACCCACCCACCTACCCACCAACCGACCGTAACAAGCCAATGAAAGAAATCGACACCGTCATCTATACTGTAGTAATGTTGTGCGATTCTCACTGTTTCGTTATACTGTGCAACAGCCAAGGCGGATTATTTAGGCCGTAGGCGCTCCTCTTGAAAGACAAAGGCTTCAGTGTGAAAAGATCTCAAAAGCCTAGTTCAAGAACTGCTGTTGACATTACGATTTAACAAACGATCAATCGACATGCAAAAAGCCAGAGTGGGATCAAATGGTTCAGCCGAAATCAAGCAGCCTACTACAGATGGGTGACAACAAGGCATGACAGAGGACTCTTCTATCAGGCAACTCTGTTGTTGGCTGATATGGACAATCAGGAATCTGCAGCTCAAAAAGACCTTCGACCATCACAGATCATCCAAAGTGACCAAGACACAGCAAATGTCATCCAAGCTGTGAAAAACTATTTGAATCCCTTTGATGTGGAGAACAAGGATGAACTCTATTGCTTATCTTCAGGAGTGCCAGCCCCGGAAGACGTTGCTAAAGACCTCAGTGCTAAGCAGAAAGGAGAGGAAGCGTACAGAGCATTTGTTCAGGACAGACTGATAAACAAATCTGTGGCTTTCATTTCAATGATTCCATCAAGAAACTGAACCTAAAAACATTTGCGAAGACAGCAAAGAAGGTGACCGTGACTGGCAAGGCAAAGACAAGACAATCACTGCAGAACGAAATGTGTTCTCATAGCTTGTTCTCTTGGCAGTCAAGCACAACTTGAGTCTGGAAAAGGCACTTCAGTTCCCACTTGGCCCAGTTCCTTGGGCCCTTGCCACAGCTGATGGAACACCTACCAAAACTGACAAGTCAAAACTAATGCGCCACTTAGAAGCTGGGTCCTACCTAGCTGATAGACCTGTGCCGGCAACCAACACCTACATCATGGATGGAAACGCTCTGCTCCAAGCACAAGTGACTCTGCCACCAACATTTGGAGAACTTGCAGAAAACGTCTTTGCACAGCTTCCCAAGGCGCCTCGTGTTGATTTTGTGACAGATTCTTACTTCCCAGAGTCAATCAAAAGTCTGGAGAGACGAAGGAGGGGGGAATCAAACGTGCTCTTAATCAAAGGGCCTGCAACGAAAGTCCCCAGAGACTGGAAGGGGTTCATGGCAAACGATGAGAACAAGGTAGCTCTCATAAGATTTCTTCTCCAAGAATGGAGGAAGGATAAATATGCTTCCAAGCTTCGTCTGTGAACAGACATGTGCACGCCTGGAGAGCATCAATGGGGAGAAGACGCTAGCAGAGGAGTTGGAAGAACTCTGCTCAACACATGAAGAGGCTGATCTCAACATCATATACCACTGTCTTCATGTTTCTGCCAGCTGTGCAAATGATGCTGCAATCTGCGTGAGATCACCTGATACTGATGTGTTTGTGTTGCTCCTGACATTTTCAAACAACATGGAGCAGAAAGTACTCTTTGATACGGGGTACAGAGACAAAAGAAGACTCATTGATGTGAAAGCCATTGTTGAGGACATTGGGCATGAATTCTGCTGTGCCCTCCCAGCTCTACATGCGTATACAGGCTGCGACACCACGAGTACATTCGTGAGAAAAGGGAAGGCATCAGCACTGAAACTCCTACAAAGGCATCCAGACTTTCTCGATGCTTTCTTCCATCTTGGATCTAAAGAATATGTCCCAGAGTTCCTCTTTGAGAAGCTGGAGCACTTCACCTGCTGTCTGTATGGATCACCCAACGCACAAGAATATCAATGAGCTTGCGCCATCAGAAGTTCACACAACGCTTCAATCCTACATCTACAGCCTTGCTGAATAGCTATGATGGTATTGATATGAGCCTTCTGCCACCTTGCAGCGATTCACTCAGGATGCATCTGAAGAGAGTGAATGATCAGACACTCATCTGGCTCTCAGCAGACAACCCAACTGCAAGCATTCAGCATCACTCAGGATGCATCTGAAGTGAATGATCAGACCAGAAGGAAATGGTTGGGAGCTCGTTGATGGAAAGCTGCATTTGAAGTGGACGGGCTCGTTGATGGAAAGCTGGATTTGTTATTTCATGCCACAAGAGCTGGCGGAGATCCTTGTTGAAGAGCCGGACACCCATGAGGATCCTAAGCAGGCAGAAGAGGAGCCTGGCTCAGAACCTGAGTCCGACGTGGACAATGTTGATGAATACTTTACTGATGAAGAAGATGACTGCGTTGTGTGATACGAAAGATCGCTGAGCCCTCATCTCAACAGTCCATTGACTCTTATAGTTTTACATCCCCGGCACGTGTGTGTGTGTGTGTGTGTGTGTGTGTGTGTGTGTGTGTGTGTGTGTGTGTGTGTGTGTGTGTGTGTGTGTGTCTGCCATACCCAATGTAGCCCTAAGTGGTGGCAAAGCGTTATCATGCTCACAGTCACACCCTAATATTGCTAAATTCTAAAATTATCTTATGGAAAAAGTGATAAACTTTGCATGGCTACGTTCGTGACATTTTCCCCCCATGATTTTATATTATTTGCAGTTTATAATAACAACAAAACAAAATAAATTAGCATGAATACAATGCTAACAATGTATTGAGCATATAGATATTCCCAAAACATGACAGACTTGACAGTTTAGATGAAAAAGTAGGGTCATCTTGTTCCTACTGTTGCGGCATTGCGCTTTGATAACGCGTTACTTTGAGAGGGCACCATAGCCAAAATCAGAGGATTACAAGTTGCAGACAAGTGGTTCTGAATATTTTGGGGATAGGGCTATCTAAAAAAATATGTCTGCAAAATTCCCCAGGGGGGGGGGGGGGAGGGTTTCGTTTTCTGGCTCACGGCCTAATTGTAGGGGGGTCTTCCCCAAGTCATTTCTTCTTCGTCGATCGCTTAGGCAGTTGTCTGTCAATTATGAGCGCAGACGCGCCATGCTGCCGTTATGCGCCTAGTTGGGCGCAGCATGTCCGTCTTCAGCTGGAGGAAATCTTTGTGTTTCTTGGGAGGGGGGGGGGAGGGGGGCAGGAGAATGGACCAGTAAGGCAAAAGGATAGTAGATAGGTGACAGTAAGTAAAGGGAAAAGGCAGAGTCAAAGACAGGGACAGATTAGAGGAAGTTACAAGCACATAACTATCTGAACGTGGGGGAACTATTTGTACGAAAGATCCACCGGTATCCCCACGGGGGGGGGGGGGGGGGGGGGGGTTCCCATAATTCATCTTTTCTTAAGTCTTTCTTGACCTAGAGAGTCGATCGGCAAAGCACCCCCCCCCCCCACCCTACACACACATTAACGAATTCCTGCCCAGCCCTCAGGATTAGCCATTCGCCTCCTCTGCTATCTGTGAGTCATAGTCGGACACGACTGACAGGCACACATATTCTTCTTCTTCTTCTTCTTCTTCTTCGATCGCCCAGACAGTTTTCTGTCAATTATGAGCGCAGATGCTTGAGAAAAAAAAATAGTTTAGGCCCAGCAAGTCCGACTTCGGCTAGAGGAAATCTTTTTGAATCTATTTCTTGAAAAAAAAAAAAAGACAGGAGAATGGACCGGTAAGGCAGAAAGATAGTTAGAAGACAAAAGGCAGTAAGCAAAGGGAAAAAACACAGAAGTCAAAGAAACCCCCGGTATCCTCACGGAGTGACAGATTAGAGGAAAAGTTACAAAAGACAAACAGAACTTCCAGAAGGTGGGGGGTGGGCTATTTTTATGCAAAAGACAAACCCCGGTATCCTCAGGTATCCCAAAAGACACGGGGGGTGGGCGGGCACACATACTGAAAGGCTGTTTATTTATGCAAAAGACAAACTCCCGGTATCCCCAGGGGGGTGGGCGGACACACATACTGAAAGGCTGTTTATTTATGCAAAAGACAAACCCCCGGTATCCCCAGGGGGGTGGGCGGACACACAATACTGAAAGGCTGTGACCTTCTGTGTTCTTACATGTTATGTGACCGTCATGGGTGAATGGTGTGTGTAGAAATGAAAATGAGTTTAATGTCCACCGACCTGGAACAGACACAATACGGGACATTTGTGATTATAAAGATAGTGGGTGGATCCTGGAGGTACTGCAATACCAGTTAACCCCTTGACTGTCACCAGCGTATTACGCACTGACCTGATGACATCACTGATGACGTCATCAAATGAAGAGGAATAACCCTGATATGCTGGCTTCTGCTCTAACACAGTCAAGAGATTAATATCCCCAGACCATTTTGCCAGATTGGCTCTATCAGTTGTCTTTTTCATGGCATGATTTGCCCAATGTTTTTTTCTTTTTCTTTTTTTCTGGCAGTCAAGGGGTTAAGAGTAGACCGGCTGTGTATATATACTAAATCAACGCTATAATTGCAGCTAAGATGTGGGTGAGTGATGTAGGGGAAGACGGGGTAAAAAGCGCATGGGCGGGTAAGAAGGTCACCCAATTATCTCATGAAATGAAGCAAATTCAGTCTCATTTTGCCCATGAGACGAGCGTTAATGTCTAGCATTCGTCTCATGGGCAAATTTGACTGAAAGAGTTTCTTTATTTCATGAGATAATTGGGGTGAGCTTCTTACCCGCCCATGCGCTTTTTACCCCGTCTTCCCCTAATGCACACACAAAAAGTATATCACAGTTAGTAAAGGAAAACGCAGAGTTAAAGAAAGTAATAGCTTAGAGGAACTAGCTAGCTCAAAGAAAGAAATTATTGGAAAAGAGTTTCTTGAAGAGAAAAAGACCGGAGAATGCTCCAGTAATGCACACACAAAAAGTATATTACAGTTAGTACAGGAAAACGCATAGTTAAAGAAAGTAATAGCTTAGAGGAACTAGCTAGCTCAAAGAAAGAAATTATTGGAAAGTTTCTTGAAGAGAAAAAGACCGGAGAATGTGCCAATAATACAGATTTTTTTTGTTATATAGTAGATGGCAGTTAGTAAAGGAAAAGGCAAAACCAAGTCTAGCTGATGTAGGCCTATTGCCTAAATTATTTTCTAATGCCTACTTGGCACGCAAATGGTAACAAAAACTTGTTTAATCTTTTAGCTCGAGTTTATTTCATGCATTAGTCATACGAGACGTTCTTCACGAGTACCAAGAACGCATCGTGCGAACCTTCTTGTACAGCTTTTAACAGATTAGGGGAAGACGGGATAAAAAGCGCATGGGCGGGTAAGAAGCCCACCCCAATTATCTCATGAAATAAAGAAAATTTCAGTCAAATTTGCCCATGAGACGAATGCTAGACATTAACGCTCGTCTCATGGGCAAAATGAGACTGAAATTTGCTTCATTTCATGAGATAATTGGGGTGGGCTTCTTACCCGCCCATGCGCTTTTTACCCCGTCTTCCCCTATATGTGTTCTCTTTGGGGGATAATAACTTTGCAGTGGTGGTAAGTTTCACTAGGCCATCAAATGGATTCTACAATTACTCCCCTGTGCAGGTTGTTATTAGCTGTTTTGCTCTCTGCTTTGTAAATCAACTTGCTTAGATCTTCTTCTTCTTCTTCTTCTTCTTCTTCGATCACCCAGACAGTTTCCTGTCAATCATGAGCGCAGATGCGTCACGCTGCCGCTATGCGCCTAACTAAGAAATAGTTAGGCCCAGGAAGTCCGACTTCGGCTGGAGGAAATCTTTTTGAAAGTGTTTCGTGAAAAAAAAAGGCAGAAGAATGGACCGGTAAGGCAGAAAGATAGTAGATGACAGTAATCAAAGGGAAAAGGCAGAGTGAAAGAGAGTGACAGATTAGAGGAAGCTACAAGCGCAGAACTTCCAGAAGGTGAGGGAACTATTTATATAAAAGACCCCCCGGTATCCCCACGGGGGGCTTAGATCTTAATCTTTGAAACATGAGGTATTACATACAGTAAATCCTGATTCTGTTCACAGGGATGAATCCTTCTGACCACTGCCAGACCCAGACTACACAGACAAGACACGTTATAAAACTGCTCCAGCCTGTGTCATGAATCTCCCGTCCACCAGCTTTATACTCGTCGTCCTGGCCAGCTGTGGACTATGGCTATTCACGGAAGGCAAGCGCGTGGTGATTCTGCCCATGCCCCACACCAGCCACACCAAATATCAAACCAACATCGCCGGTCAGCTGGCCAGCCTGGGCCACGAGCTGTGGATGACCGTGCCGGACTATCTACTGGACAAGGGCGTGCTGGATGTATCCAAGGTCAACGTCATCGAATATTCACCCAGTGTTAACGTGGAGGAGCAGTCCATGAACTTACTCAGAGATAAGTACCTGAATGGCGAGCCTGAAGATTTTGTTGCCTTCGTCGGAATCATGGAAGATTTCCACGACTCTTTTCTCCAGAACAAAACCATGCTGGATAAAATACGAAAGATCCAGCCCGACTTGATCCTGATTGACAATGTTGTTCTCAAACCGCTGGCCATCATTCCGTACCGCTTAGGCGTTCCTTTCGCCTTTGCCGGGTCAGCGTACGATACTGTTAATCAAAGAGTGCCGTTTTTTCCAAGTGTCACACCTATAGGACTATTCCCTTTTTCTGATCGAATGAAATTCTCTGAACGATTGCAAACTACGCTGTTTTATATTGTAGCAACGTTATTTATCTATTATCACGATTACGGCATCGTGTCTAAGTATGCCCCAGAAATGCCAGCCATACCTCTGGACACACTGATCACCAGAGCAGAGCTGTTCCTGGTGGAGATTGACCACATTCTGGACTACCCCAGGCCCAGCATCCCCAACGTCAAGCTGATCGGGGGCACGGCCACAGGCCCCGCCAAACCTCTGCCGTATAAATTCCAAGCGTTCATGGACAGCGCGCCGGAGGGAGTGGTCATCGTGTCCTTCGGCAGCTACGTACTCCACCTCCCCGAAGAACTCAGCGATAAAATTCTCCGCGTGCTGATGGAGCTTCCTCTGAAGTCCGTGTTCAGGTCCGACCTGGCATCTCCCGACCCGAGCAAGATCCTGACGTCTTCGTGGATTCCCCAGAACGACCTGCTGGCCCACGGCCACACCAGAGTGTTCCTCAGCCACTGCGGCAAGAACGGGCAGTACGAGGCGCTGTACCACGCCGTGCCCATGGTGGCCTCACCCATGTTCACCGACCAGGCTTACAACGCTGAACGCGCCCGCGTGAAAGGCTTTGCCGAAAAGGTCGACCTCAAAACATCGACAGCGGAAGAGATAGGAAACGCTGTGATGAAAGTGGCCACGGATAAGCGCTACAAAGACGCCATCAGCAAAGCGTCTGAATTGTTTCGGATCGAGTTTGGCGTTCCCGCGGAACGAGCGGCATTCTGGTTAGATCACGTGATGAAATATGGCGGCAGCCACATGAGGTCGGCGTCACAAGAATTGCCTTACCATCAGGTGTTGGGGCTGGATGTTCTGTTGGTGGTGGTGTGTGCAGTGCTGGTTTTCAGTTTGCTGTTCACCTGCTGTTGCTGTCTAAGTTTTCGGTGGTTGTGTTGTAGAAAGCAGAAGCAAAAGAAAGAGTGAGGAGTATTCTTGAGAGAGAGAGAGAGAGAGAGAGAGAGAGAGAGAGAGAGAGAGAGAGAGAGAGAGAGAGAGAGAGAGATTTGATACTTTTCATTTAAATGCCATGGCGTAATAACTTTATAATCGGATCAGCGACTTAAGTTAAAACGTAGGCCTATTAATTTGTTGATTAATGTTTTAAAGTGATCTTGACTATAGTTAGGCTATGTGCTAAACAAAATGCATTTATCAGACACGTTTTCAGTTTAAGTTGCCTTTATTTCTCTTTGATTTTCACACTGTAACCATTTTCTCTCATAGGCCTACTCCTTCCTCAGCGAAGCGTATCCTTGTTTAAAAATGAAAATTCTATAAAATAAAAAAAATAAACGAACAAAATCATGATACGTTTAGATTACGTTGCAGTATTACTTTTGACATATAAAAATCAGGTTTTTACTTCTGGGTGGTTGACATGTATACGGAATATTTTAATAGAAACTGGATTTGACTGTGTTTGGGACACACAAACTATTTTGTCTGTTAACAGACTGTGTAGAAATGTTCGTACTTTATTAGAGGATAATCACAAACGTACTTGGAATGATGCCTTAGAATATAGTAATAAATGTTTATTTCATAGAAATTATAAAACCGATTTCTGCCGTGAAAGATGTGTTGAAATGTTGCCTGATGTTTATATATATCCTCTTATACGGTTTAGGTGTGGTAATCATGTTTCTTGTTTTTAATCAATATTCTAATTTGGATGTATAACTTACTTTACACAGTGGAAGACAATATTGTATTTGCGTTTGTACAATGCCAATGGACAATAAGGAAACTTGCGACCTATGACTCATGTTTTACATCATAAAATCAAAATACAGCAAAACTCGGTTATAAGAAAATCGAAGGGAGATGATGTTTTGCTTATTACCATATTCAAGTTTTCTTATATATGAAACTCATATATAAGAAAACATTTTGAAGTTTTTTCCCTTATAAACAAATTGAATGGGGGAAAAGAGAAAAGAAAAAGAAAAGAAAAGAAAAGAAAGACAGAAAAACAAAACGAAGAGAAATTCCTTTTTCCTAATTTGATGCATGTCTTGCATCATAAAATCAAAATAGTCTACTAAGAAGAAGATTTAAAGGTGCCTACAGCAACTTAAATAAGACGCCTTTTTTTGTCTTTTTACTGTCATGAAATGCGTACCCCTTCACCTTTCTTGTACTGAATTATTACCATTTACTGTCCACCCATGCAGCTTTTCATCGATCGTTTGCTTTTGTTTATGTGGATGTTCGTCCACATATTCAGTTATTACCCAGCCTCTATGTCCACATATTCAGTTATTACCCGGCCAGAGGCCGGGGTTTTGCGATTGGTTTGTGTGTGTGTGTGTGTGTGTGTCTGTGTGTCTGTGTATCAATTATCTTAAAAACTACTGTTTGGACTTTGATGATTAAAATTGGCAGAGGGGTAGACAGCTTGAAAAGGAAGATTCCTTTCGTTAATCAACACCGTGCTGACCTTGTCCTTGAAGTTTGACCTTGAAAACCGAAATTTCCTTCTTTGGGCTATGTAATTTCCCCCCAGCTTTATTTCGTGAACTAGTTTGTATTTATATTCTTAAAGAAATGAATTGCCTTTTCCTCTCTGCCATTGCTGCTGAAAATGTAAGGATGGACAGTCTCTCTACCACCAAAATAAAAGTACTCATATTTTTTTCTTCTGCTCAACATTTATTTTGCACAGAATACTGAAGGAAAGTATGGAATAAAGGAACAAAAACAACTCAATTAGTCTTGTAATCAAGTGCCTGTACTGTTTAGAATGTCTGTGACACAACTGGTTTGAGGTAAGCTTTCCCTTTTTGGAACGACTTCAATTTTCTTTGAACATCCTTTCAGTTTAGGTCCAACTCACTTTTAACCTTTACCAGACTTCTGGGGTCACCCACGACCCCTTGATACACAAAACATGTTATATCTCTAAAACTATTTAAGCAATCTTCATGAAATTTCATGACTTTGTCAAAAACGTAAATGGCTTTAAGTGTGTTAAATTTTATTAATGTGTATAAAATATAAATGACGTAATATGAGGCGTAATTTTGATATACCTGTCCGGATGACGGGGGTCTCCCACGACCCCTACTTTAAAGAGCACTGCAGTGCATTGAGTAGGGGTCATGGGAGACCCCCGCCATCCGGACAGGGATAAACACATGGTGCCTCTTTGACAAGTAGGGGTCATGGAAGACCCCCGCCATCCGGACAGGGATAAACACCTCGGAATTTGCTCTTTGCTGAGTAGGGGGTCGTGGAAGACCCCCGCCATCGTGTCCGTGTAGTAAAAAGCATGATCCGGTAAAGGTTAAAGATACACTGACCCAACACGATAAAATCCCTGGGGTTTTTCTGGGTAGCTGTGACCCACATGAAAATTCCCCCAACTTCAAATTGAGGCTGCTCTTTAAAATGTTTCATTTTCAATTTGGGGGCATTTGTATGGGAGTCCAACCTGGTCAAAACAAGATTTTGTACCAGCTATAAGAAGGAAAACACGTGGAACCCGTGATTTTGACTCCTGATCTGGGGGACTTTAAGAAAATGTTGTCAATGGTAATTCGCCTATAAGTGAATAGAACTCGCTTATAAGAAAATGAATTGCAAACCAACTCTCTTGTATGACATAATTTTCATATATCCAAGTTTTCATTGCGGATGGGAGAACAAATTTGCTTGCTTATAACCGAGTTTTCTTATAAGCGAGTTTCTTATATCCCAGTTTTGATCATAGATAAGAAAGAAGAAGTTCAGCAGGGAAATGTTTTTTGCTTCATTGTAAGCGAGTTTTCTTATAAGCGAGTTTCTTATAAGCGGATTCGGCTGTATATATACTTTTTTCAGATTAATTTTTTCCCACTAAGTAATGAGGGGAAAGAAACATGTTTTTGAGTGCCTTTCAATTTCGTTGATGATGGTGGGTAGAGGGAGTAGTGAGACTGTGACGTATACATTGATGACGTATTTACAAAGGTCAGGAAGAGGACAATTTTTTTTATTGTAACAAGGAGGAACCACAAATGACTTCACTATAGGATTTTTTAAAATTTTAATTATAACCCAGTTGTTATTATGGGTGGGTGGAGGGAGTGGTGAGACTGTGACGCATACATTGGTGACGTATTTACAAAGGTCACGAAGAGGACTTTTTTTTTATTGTAATGGAGGAGCCAGTCCTGTGGGGACCCAAAAGTAACTTTACTATAGCAGGTTTTTTATTATAACCTAGTTGCTACTATCCGAGGTCTATTTAGTAATAAAATAGTAGACCTTTGGTCGGGAACCAGTTCTTTCCTTTACTGTAACCGAAATTTCTTATAACCGAGTTTACTATAAACGGGGAGTACTGTAGTAATAAAACCGTAGACCTTTGGCGGGGAACCAGTGCTTTCCTTTACTGTAACCGAAATTTCTTATAACCGAGGTTACTATAAACGGGGAGTACTGTAGTGTACAACCTCTAACTTCCAGAATCGCCTTTGAATCTATTCATGCATGCACACGCACATGCGTGAGCGCACACACACCACACACACACGCGCACCGTGACCGAACAGTTTGCCTGCGGACATTTCGCCTACGGACACTTTGCCTACGGACATTATGCCTATGGTCACCATGTTCACCGGACATTTTGCCTACTGGACATTATGCCTACAGACATTATGCCTGATAACAGATCTAATTATCATGCCTGCAATAAAAGATTGCATTTTCATGATGCTACAGCAAATCCCGGTTATAAGAAAATCAAAGGGAGATACTTTTTTGTTTTCTTATATCCGTGTTTTCTTATATCCGAAACTCCGATAAAATAAAACATTTAGATTTTTTTTCTTATAACCGAGTTGAATGAGGAAAAAGGGAAAAAATAAAAGAGAAAAAGAGAAAAAAATAAAATAAAAGACAAACAGAAACATAAAACGAAGTAAAAAATACTTTTACATAATTTGGTGCATGAAAAAAAGGAAAAAAGGAAAAACAAAGGAGGAAAAAAAGAAAGAACAGAACAGAAAATTAAAAACAAAAATGAAGGCAGACGTGGTGAGTTGCATGATGAGCGAGCAAGATAGCGGAGAGCAGATGAATGATTGGGTGAGGAATGAGAGTAACATATTTGTTTAAATGTAAATTTCTGTTTCTTGTTTTTAATCAATATTCTAATTTGGATGTATAACTTACTTTACACAGTGGAAGACAATATTGTATTTGCGTTTGTACAATGCCAATGGACAATAAGGAAACTTGCGACCTATGACTCATGTTTTACATCATAAAATCAAAATACAGCAAACCTCGGTTATAAGAAAATCGAAGGGAGATGATGTTTTGCTTATTACCTTATCCGAGTTTTCTTATATCCGAAACTCAGCTATAAGAAAACATTTTGAAGTTTTTTCCCTTATAAACAAATTGAATGGGGGAAAAGGGAAAAAAAAAAAAAAAAAAGAAAGACAGAAAAAAAAAATGAAGAGAAAATCCTTTTTCCTAATTTGATGCATGTCTTGCATCATAAAATCAAAATAGTCTACTAAGAAGAAGATTTAAAGTAGCCTACAACAACTTAACTAAGAAGCCTTTTTTTGTCTTTTTACTGTTATCAAATGCGTACCCCTTCACTTTTTCTTGTACTGAATTATTACCATTTACTGTCCACCCATACAGCTTTTCATCAATCGTTTGCTTTTGTTTATGTGGATGTTCGTCCACATATTCAGTTATTTGTATTTATCTTCTTAAAGAAATGAATTGCCTTTTCCTCTCTGCCATTGCTGCTGAAAATGAAAGGATGGACGACAGTCTCTCTAACACCAACACAAAAGTGCTCATATTTTTTTCTTCTGCTCAACATTTATTTTGCACAGAATACTGAAGGAAAGTATGGAATAAAGGAACAAAAACAACTCAATTAGTCTTGTAATCAAATGCCTGTACTGTTTAGAATGTCTGTGACACAACTGGTTTGAGGTAAGCTTTCCCTTTTTGGAACGACTTCAATTTTCTCTGAACATCCTTTCAGTTTAGGTCCAACTCACTTTTAACCTTTACCGGACTTCTGGGGTCGCCCATGACCCCTTGACACACAAAACATGTTATATCTCTAAAACTATTTAAGCAATCTTCATGAAATTTCATGACTTTGTCAAAAACGTAAATGGCTTTAAGTGTGTTAAATTTTATTAATGTGTATAAAATATAAATGACGTAATATGAGGCGTAATTTTGATATACCTGTCCGGATGATGGGGGTCTCCCACGACCCCTACTTTAAAGAGCACTGCAGTGCATTGAGTAGGGGTCGTGGGAGACCCCCGCCATCTGGACAGGGATAAGCACATGGTGCCTCTTTGACAAGTAGGGGTCGTGGGAGACCCCCGCCATCCGGACAGGGATAAACACCTCGGAATTTGCTCTTTGCTGAGTAGGGGGTCGTGGAAGACCCCCGCCATCGTGTCCGTGTAGTCAAAAGCATGATCCGGTAAAGGTTAAAGATACACTGACCCAACACGATAAAATCCCTGGGGGTTTTCTGGGTAGCTGTGACCCACATGCAAATTCCCCCAACTTCAAATTGAGGCTGCTCTTTAAAATGTTTCGTTTTCAATTTGGGGGCATTTGTATGGGAGTCCAACCTGGTCAAAACAAGATTTTGTACCAGCTATAAGAAGGAAAACACATGGAACCCGTGATTTTGACTCGTGATCTGGGGGACTTTAAGAAAATGTTGTCAATGGTAATTCGCTTATAAGTAAATAGAACTCGCTTATAAGAAAATGAACTGCAAACCAACTCTCTTGTATGACATAATTTTCTTATATCCAAGTTTCTATTGCGGATGGGAGAACAAATTTGCTTGCTTATAACCGAGTTTTCTTATAAGTTTCTTATATCCCAGTTTTGATCATAGATAAGAAAGAAGAAGTTCGGCAGGGAAATGTTTTTTGCTTCATTGTAAGCGAGTTTTCTTATAAGCGAGTTTCTTATAAGCGGATTCGGCTGTATATATATTTTTTTTCGGATTCATTTTTTTCCACTAAGTAATGAGGGGAAAGAAACATGTTTTTGAGTGCCTTTCAATTTCGTTGATGAAGGTGGGTAGAGGGAGTAGTGAGACTGTGACGTATACATTGATGACGTATTTACAAAGGTCAGGAAGAGGACAATTTTTTTTATTGTAAGGAGGAGGAACCACAAATGACTTTACCATAGGAGTTTTTTTTAATTTTAATTATAACCCAGTTGTTATTATGGGTGGGTGGAGGGAGTGGGGAGACTGTGACAGCATACATTGGTGACGTATTTACAAAGGTCAGGAAGAGGACAATTTTTTTTATTAACCGAGGAGCCAGTCCTGTGGGGAACCAAAAGTAACTTTACTATAGCAGTTTTTTTATATTTATAACCGAGTTGCTACTATCCGAGGTCTATTTAGTAATAAAACAGTAGACCTTTGGCCGGGAACCAGTGCTTTCCTTTACTGTAACCGAAATTTCTTATAACCGAGTTTACTATAAACGGGGAGTACTGTGTAGACTGGAGGAAGTAGCTTGCACAAAGCTTCCATAACGTGAAGGAACTGGTTGTACTGGAAGAGCCCCTGATATCCTCATGCAGGTCTATGCTCTCTCGGTCAGATGGCTCGTCATCTTCTTTATGGTTTTCCTGATGATTTTACTATTTTTTTTAAAAGAAGCCATTTTTGTGGAATTTAGACTTAGTATCTGTCAATCCCTTCTAGTGTGGCCCATGGCCAATGTACATTAAAACACTCACACACACACACACACGCCCACGCACGCACGCACACACACGCCCACGCACGCACGCACGCACACGCACACACACACACACAGAGATTTGGGAGTTATTTGATTTTTATGAATGGTTTTATTATTCACAAAATTGTCCATACATTGTCACAAGTTGAATACTGTGAATACTCTCTCTCTCTCTCTCTCTTGGGTATTTTAAATTATCAAATATAACATGCAAATCATACAATATCTGAACATTTGGTGGCACTTTGGGCACTCACATTATGTATGTGGTACATACAATGATATCTGGCACATTGCTATCGTGTAGGCCTATAAATATACAGCTATTTAAACATAATCTGCAGTGCTTTCTTTGAACTCTCTCTCTCTCTCTCTTTCTCTCTCACACACACACACACAGAGAAAATATTATATATATATATATATATATACACACTCTCTCTCGCTCTCTCTTACAGTTTTTTTTAAAGTTGTTTAGTTTTTTAAATTTTATTTGTTTATTATTGCTTATGTTGATGCTCTGTCTAAAATGTTGATATATTACTGTTAGTTGGGGGTTTTTTGTTGGCGATTTTCCTGTCTCAATGTTCGTTTATAGCATTAGTTATGTACTGCATGCTTAGAATAAAGGACAGAATGGAAGACTAGGCCCAGCCTAAATTCTTTTCCTTGCAAAATTTCTGAGTCTGAGTCTCTCTCGCTCTCTCTCTCTCTCTCTCTCTCTCTCTCTCTCTCTCTCTCACACACACACACACACACACACATATACACACACACACACTCTCTCTCTCTCTCTCTCTCTCTGTGCTGTGCAATTAACCCCAATGAACATGACTTTCATAAGATATTTGAATGTTTGGTGTGCACGTTTGTCGCTAGACTCATTCATATAAATACGGTACATGCTAGAATAACACGAAACTTGTTATTAAACATTATATATATATAATCGAAATGTACTAAGCACTGTTCGGTAAACGTATTAGGGCCTACTGCTAATGTTTCTCAATCTCTAACAGACATTTTTCTTCACAGAACTGGAAAACGGAACTATCTTGAGATCAAGGCATATAAATTATGGCCACCAAAAAAAATTCCTTGCTTCTTCAGCTTACAAGGTATTTGTCTACATATAGGAAAAAATGGACTTGGAATCCGGAGTCTTTCAAACTTCCAAGCACTTAACTGGAACTTTTTTTGTCGAGGTTTTTTTTCTCCCCTTGAATGGTGGTTGATTGATGGACGGTTTTGTCCCCGCATGCGTTCTTTGTAGATGAACAGACGTTAAACCCATCTTTATTCTTTCATGTAGGGGGAGACGTATCTCATGAAACGAAGCAAATTTCAGTCACATTTTGCCCATGAGACGAGTGTTAATGTTTAGCATTCGTCTCATGGGCAAATTTGATTGAAATTTGCTTTATTTCATGAGATAATTGCCATGGGCTTCTTACCCACCCATGGGCTTTTTACCCCGTCTTCGCCTATTTTCACTTTTCTTTCTTTCTTTCTTTCTTTCTTTCTTTCTGTGGGACAATATATTTGTTGACCACACCACATAATCACGAGGTCAATCATTTCTTAATGACAGTCGCAATGGTGGCAGGGAGTTATGACGTCACTCTTCCCGGAGCACAGAGACTGATGACGAACAATGTCATTGCCAATATGGATCCTGGGCTTGGCAGACTGGCTAACCTGAAGGGAAAAAAAGAAAAGAAAGGAAGATAGATGTGTAGGTGAATTCATTAAAAACCTGTTTAGACGAGAGAGAGAGAGAGAGAGAGAGAGAGAGAGAGAGAGAGAGAGAGAGATACTCATAGTTTACTAAAACCGTCACAGCTGTGCCAACTGAGTGGGGGAAAAAGAAATCCCAATCAAGAGAAAGGACGCTTGAGAGGCCGCGAGGTGCGTAACCCTGGACACCCGTCTTTATCGACCTCTGTGGAAAGAAGAAGAAGTAGGAGGAGGAAGAAGAAGAGGAGAGAGGGGTGTGTGTTAATTGTGATAATTCATAACATAAACATTCGTCTTCATTTAATCAAACAGCTCTTGAATGCCGACAAGAACTCGAATTTTAAACACGTAACGTGTTTGAAACTCGAGTTCCGTTGATGTATCTAGGTTATTAGTTTTACTCTTGCGTACCTACTCCTATCTTATCAAAATAGTAATGTTTGAAATTTGCGTGGTGTGGGTGTCACGAAGCAAAATAGGCCTATGTCAAAGGTTCTATTATTTTTTAATCTGATTAGAAAAGTCTGGGTGGATGCGTTATGACGCATACTTATTATCTAACCGTCTATCCCTTCTAGCCGATTTTATATGTTCTTATTTTCTGTCTTTGTTTTCTTTTATCCCTTTTTTTCTTCTTCTTCTTCTTCTTCTTCTTTATCGCTCGCTCAGAGTTGTCTGTCAATTATGAGCGCAGATGCGCCATGCTGCCGTTATACGCCTAATTAAGAAATAGTTAGGCCCAGCATGTCCGTCTTCGGCTGGATAAAGTCTCAGTAAGTGTTTCTTGAAAAAAGGCAGGAGAACGGACCGGTTAGGCAGAAAGACAGTAAGATGGCAGTAAGCAAAGCAAAAAGGCAGAGTCAAAGCGAGTGACAGATTAGAGAAAGTTACAAGCACAGAACTTCCAGAAGGTTTGGGAACTATTTATGGTATCCACATTGGGGGAGGGGGGTTATCCACCTTTTCTTTCTCTATATTTTTCTATTGTAATATAAGCCCAAACAGGAGGAAGAAAAGAGGGAGAGCTTATATCATCCGTTTCTTCGTCATATCCGCCATTTTGACCAAAGAAAAGTAATCACCTTGCCGCAGCGGAAGTCACGTGACACACGGGTTGCAGCCAGTCAGGATGCCCCTCTCGCTTCCCACCATGCACAGCGCGCCGGAAGCTGTTCAGCACCACGTGACTATGGGATCCAATCAGAAACGAAGGATAGTTGAGTTATTTAGTTTTAAATTTGATTGGGAGTTTTGCACACACGAGCACACAAATACATAGTTACATATAAGCACGCACATACAAACCGATGTGACTCAAACATGGACACAAACTCGCACGCACAAACACAGACACGCACACATAGACACAGACACACACACTTGCACATGCATGTGCTAACGCACGAGCACTCCCGTCTATGTGTGTATGTATGTATGTGTGTGTTGTAGGCGGCAAGTGCTTGCCGGAGAGAAACAGACAAAGAAAGAAAGACAGACAGATGGACAGAGAGACAACGATTGCGTGTGTGTGCGTGTGTGTGTGTGTGTGTGTGTGTGTGTGTGTGTCAGCATGCATAGCTTATGTGTGAGCATGCATGTGTGTGTGTCTACGCGCGCACGCATATGTGTGTGTGTATATATACGTGCACATACATGTGTGTGTTTCTGTCTGTGTGTGCGCATGAGTGCATGCACGTTTGTCTGTGTGCTACAATGTGAGAGAGAGACAGAGACAGAGACAGAGACAGAGACGGATAGATGCGGAAAGAGACGGAGACGGAAAGAGAGACGTAGACAGACAAACACAGAGAGAAACAGGCAGACAGACAGACAGAGACAGAGACAAGACTTCAGACTAGAAACTTTATTTTACAAGGATGAGAATTTAGGCTGAGCCTACAGAAGACACACAGAGAGCATAGTAGTGGATGCGTACATAAGTGTGACGTGTCACTCACCTGTTGGGCGAGATGAAGTAGAAGTTCCCGTCATAGCCCGTGACGGCGTACGAGACGTCAATAGCAATGTCAGGCCAGTACTGGGGGATGACGTGCGAGTGGGGAGGGTGAGGCGGGAGCGTGTCAAAATTGTACTCCAGCCACAGCGTTCTCTGTGGGACAATTCAATCAATCAATCAATCAATCAATCAATAAATCAATCAATCAGTCAATTAATCAATATGTCAGTCTGTCAATCAGTAAGTCAGTCAGTCACTACCATTTGCTGTTAAAGTTATCATCCTTTTTTTTATAACTTTTCCATCACTTACGATACTAAGTTCATCAATTATTATGTGATTATGCATGTTAATATGCTTTGTCTTCATGTCATGTAATTTGTATAATGAAAAAAATTGTTACAAAAAAAGAAAAGAAAAAAAAGGAAGTCAGTCAGTCAAATCTTATTATTATAAAAAGTCTAAGTGTGTGTGGATGTATGTGTATATGTGTGTTTGTTTTGTTTGTTGTTCGCCCTGTAACTCGTGAACCGGTGGACAGAATCATCTTCAAATTTTGTGTGATGGTGTAGCATGGTACACAAACGGCCCCATACCAAAAACAAAAGTGACTGTGTTGACCTTGACCTTGAAGTTTGACCTTGAAAACCGTTGGGGGGGGGGGGGGGGCATTTTGAACCTTCCGTGCAAACCTCTGCCACGGAATAATTGCCCCGAAGCGAATCGAGCGGGGAGTAGCTGCTAGTAATTCATAAAACACAATGAATTACTACTAGTCTACTATACTTCTTCTTTTCCTCCTCTTTCTCCTACAACCACCTTGCCATGGCAGCTGCTATTGTTGCTGCTGCTATGAAGAAGGGGGGGGGGGGGGGGGGGGGGGGGAAGAAGACAAAGGAGGAAGAGGGGAAGGAAAAGAAGGGAGGAAGAAGAAGATGAAAGAGGAAGAGGAAAAAGATTATGAGAAGGAAGAGGAGGAGGAGGAAGAAGAATAAGAAGAATGAGGAGGAGGAGGAGGGGGATGATGATGAGGAGGAGAACAATGAATTACTACTAGTCTACTATACTTCTTCTCTTCCTCCTCTTACAACCACCTTGTCATAGCAGCTACTGTTGTTGCTGCTGCCAAAGATATTCTAAAAGGGTAAGATGGATTACTTAAGAGCTCGGCGAACCGGGCTGATATAATTATCGTTAGTGTTGACAGTGCACCATTCACAGTGGAGGCTATCCAAAAACTCAGACTGGAACTTGAACGGAGAATTCAACTGGCCTATCGATGTGTAAAATGTGTCACGTTTCAAAGGGACATAACCAGTGTTTCTGTCCTCACTACTCATATAGGGAAAAGAGACCGGATGCTTATCTTCCACTACACAGTCTTTGCTGCTGCTTTGAAGAATGGGAAAAAAAGAAGACAAAAGAGGAAGAGGGGAATTTCTTTTTTTCCTTTATATCCATAATCCTACTTGTCCTGTCGCGCCTGTCCCCCTTTTTGAGCCTACGTCTGTCTGTCCGACTCTCTCTGTGTCTGTCTGTCTAACTGTCTCTCTCTGTCTGACATTAATTTTGAGTCCAGTTCTCTCTCTCTCTCCTCTCTCTCTCTCTCTCTCTCTCTCTCTCTAATCTGAAACACTGACCCCGAACACAAAAATGCGTTGAGATCCAGTAGCGTCCGTCACAGGCAAAACGAAACGGATGTTTTCCCGAAAATGGGACGGATTGAGATCCTTGGGGTAGGCCGGATCTGGCACAGATCCCTTGAAACGCCACACCTTATTGCCTGTAATATAACACACATATTATATTATAACGTACGTCTTGGATAGTATCAAAAATATAGTGGACCATAACAAGACTGGTTGTTATCGAAGAGAGAATACGAATATGACGTCTTAAACAACAAGAAACAGTATCAGGAATTAGTTCAGCTCTTTTTATGACTCTTTTCAGTTCTTCAGTAGAACAGCTTGATGTGTCTAGTCCTGACTTTGGGATTCTGATGCGCTTAGAAAGTCATGATCATGATGATGATGATCATCATTGTGATGATGATGATGATGATGGGTGACTTCCATTCTCCCCTGAAGTCGGAGTATGGCCGCCCATGTGGCGGGGTCCTTTAAAAGCAGACATACACGTAATCTTCCCACCCAAGGCCATGCGAAATGTTTACATGGCACTGGGTGTGCCCCCAGAGCGTTTAAGCTGGGAAACGTAAACAACAACACAACAAACATGATGCGTTTAGAAAGTCATGATCATGATCATCGTCATTATTGTTATTATGACTTCCACTACCATTGTCACCGTGCTACTGCTACTACTAGGGGAAGACGGGGTAAAAAGCGCATGGGCGGGTAAGAAGCCCACCCCAATTATCTCATGAAATGAAGCAAATTTCAGTCTCATTTTGCCCATGAGACGAGCGTTAATGTCTAGCATTCGTCTCATGGGCAAATTTGACTGAAATTTTCTTTATTTCATGAGATAATTGGGGTGGGCTTCTTACCCGCCCATGCGCTTTTTACCCCGTCTTCCCCTACTACGACTACAGTAGTTTCCATTACTGTCGCTGCTGTTACCAATAAAACAGCTAATACTACTACAACTACCACTACTATTACCAGGTTCACCACTACAGCTACTACAGCTGCTGCTGCTGCTTCTGCTATTGTATTATTTACGCATTGGACTGTAGAGGGGAAGTATTGTTTTTTGATCTTTTGATTTTTTGTCTCTTGTAAATAAAATAACGTCATTTTACATTTGTCGTGTACTTGTTTGTTTGTTGTATGCTTCTGCTATTGATGTCAAAAAGGAAAGAAGAATATAAGAGGGAGGATGAAAGACGAAGAGGAGGAGGGAGGAGACGACGACGACGACGACGACGACGACGAAGAAGAAGAAGAAGAAGGAGAAGAAGAAGAAGAAGAAGAAGTAAAATCAACGCTAATGTACAGTTACATAAAGGTTCCAGTTCACATTCTCCCAGGAAGACTGTCTTCAGCCAATGTGTCTTTAGCTACCTGCTAATAAACTAATAGGACACTAAACAAACCTTCACTGCATTGCATAGCCTAACCCTCCCCTTTCTACCTCCCTCACTCTTCCCCTCAGTCCTTTTTCACATTATCTACCCCACCCCCGCTTCCCCTCGACAACTCTCTCTCTATATTTTTTTGGTTGGTTTAATCAATAATGTCTAATTAGGCGTAGCCTCTTATAAACAGAAGAAAAAAGCCTCGACATTTCCTTACCCACCTTTTATTCGATATAATTTCATATACTTGTGGCGGTACCATAGCCGATGAGGTTTAACCGAGGCATGGTTACCGCTACACCTATCTGTATTGTTAAAAATCGGGACTTTACTGGTGTTGCACTGCCTCCGGGCATTGCCTCCAGTACTGTTCCCGCCAACTTTGAATCTACAAATGTCCCATATGTGTCTGTTCCAGACCGAGAGGACGTAAAACACCATTTTTCATTAATTCACCCACCTTTTATAAAATACGTGGCGGCTTTAGCAGGGAGAGCAAACACGGCATCAGCGTTGCTTGGGGCTCCGGGGTACATCGAATTCAGGGTGGCTGGGTACCCGTTTAAGACCCCTCTCTTGTCGAAACGGAACACCCCGTCGCCTTGGATTCCCGTGTAAATTTCCGGGTTGTGGTTGTCGTCTGCTCAATTTGGTTTTGATTCGGAAAGAAAGGAAAGACAACTCCGTTTGAACTTTTTTTTGTGGTGATGCTTTTGTCTCCCGTCTCCCTTTAAATTGATAAATGTGAACATTTTAGCAAAACAAAGTAATAAATAGGCCTATGCTAATGTTCTGCGCGTGTCTCTCTCTGTCTCTGTCTCTCTCTCTCTCTCGTTTTCCATTTTCTACTTTACATGCATCTGTCCAGAGGGCTGGATGTAAAAAAGCATGTTATTGCTTACTCTATTACCCTCTATAAATAAAATTCATTCATTCATTCGTTCATTCTCTCTCTCTCTCTCTCTCTCTCTCTCTCCTGAGTGCATTTGTATGGGTGCGTGAGCGCCGCGCATGTATGATGCACAGGATGTGTGTGTGTGTGTGTGTGTGTGCGCGTGTGCGAGCGTGTGTGTGTCCTCACGCGTGTAATTACGTTCATGCGTCTGCCGTGTTTGTGTGCGCTAGTGTGTGTTTGTGTGTTCGCCCGTGTGTGTGTGTGCGCGTACGTGTATGTCTGGGTGTGACATAAAACAAAACTATAACTGACCTTGGAAAACGACGTCAAACTTAAGACGACACGTTTTACTCTTTTCTGGTGCGAAGTCGAATTTGGCATAGGTGGCGCTCTTGGCCCACTGGAAGCGTGTGATTGGCTCAGAGGTGGTTGTCAGTTTCCTACGCCGAGGTTTGGGGGTGACAGGGGGTTTGCCGATGCGGATACCTGTCACAAATTAACTTTGAAAGTTAGCCTATTTTCTATTTCCTTGTTCATTTTAAGGCTACACGATTCACAAGACCAAGAAAAAGCGGATGCTGCAGCTACAAAATGTCATTTAAAAAAAGTTGGTTAAGTGTTATGTTTTGACCTGGACCAGATAGATTCATGCGATGGAGAATCAATATAATTATCTTTCTTTTTAGTTGTTGATAGCTCGAATATACTATACTATATTTGTGGCGGTGCCATAGCCGATGAGGTTTGATCGAGGCGTGGTCACCGCTACAGCTATCTGTGTTAATTTTTTAAAAATTGTGACTTTACTGGTTTCGTACAACCTCCGGACATTGCCTCCAGTATTGTTCCCACCATATTTGTATTTACCAATGTCCCATATGTGTCTGATTCAGACCAAGAGGACGTAAAACACCATTTTCGTCGTTGTTGTTAGCTTATCTAGCATCAAAATGTGGCGGTACCATGGCCGATGAGGTTTAACCGAGGCGTGGTTACCGCTACACCTATCTATATTGTTAAAAACTCGGGACTTTACTGGTGTTGCACTGCCTCCGGGCATTGCAGCCAGTATTGTTCCCACCATCTTTGTGTTTACAAATGTCCCATATGTGTCTATGACCGAGAGGACGTAAAACATCATTTTCATCACCAGTTGTTGTTGGATTGGAATTTTTTGGGGGCAATCCTAACAAAGTAAATCGTCAGGAAATGATTATGGTAACATTGAAGACAAGCTTATACCAAACCAAATCTAACAAAGGGATTGGATGAAAATTAATTAGGCCTACACAATTAGAAAGGAAAAGTCACAAAGACATACCACTTTTAGGCCTACATACACCGAGTGTCCACAAAAACAAGCTTTCAAAATGGGGAAGTACAGCTTCACACACATGCGCGCGCGCACACTCCTCCCCCCCCCCTCTCTCTCTCTTTCTCTCTCACTCTCACACACATATATTTCATGAGATAATTGGGGTGGGCTTCTTACCCGCCCATGCGCTTTTTACCCCGTCTTCCCCTACACACACACATGCGCGCGCACTCGTACGCCTGTGCGCGCGCATACACATACACACACAAACACACATGCACACTACATAAATTAGAATACTTAGGGGAAGACGGGGTAAAAAGCGCATGGGCGGGTAAGAAGCCCACCCCAATTATCTCATGAAATAAAGAAACTTTCAGTCACATTTGCCCATGAGACGAATGCTAGACATTAACGCTCGTCTCATGGGCAAAATGAGACTGAAATTTGCTTCATTTCATGAGATAATTGGGGTGGGCTTCTTACCCGCCCATGCGCTTTTTACCCCGTCTTCCCCTATTCATATTCTTATATCAAGAGGTATCACAATTGATTTTAGTTGGATCCCATCTCATTGTTCGATTTCCGAAAATGAATGGGCTGATCGCACTGCTCGGGCAGGGGCAAACAAATCTGCCAGTTCCACGGATATTCACATTCCCTGGAGTTTGCAAGAAGGTTAGTCTCTCTTACAAAGAGCTTCTTTTGAACATTTTGATAAAATCTACAAAGAATCTATGCTTCACAAAATACATAAACCTGAATCTTCCATAAAGTGTTGTTTAAACTCCCGATCATGGAAGTCTCAGAAAAGAGACTCCTAAGTAAATTATGTATTTCTTAATAGAAATGTAAACAAACATTCAAGACGCCGTAAAAAGTTTGTTTCACTACTTGATAGACTTAAGCTAAATGCTTTTAAAACTAAACTCATAACAAATCTTCAATGTGTATGCGGTGCTATTGATACTTGTACAACAACACACATTCTATAGTATTGCCCTTATTTTGAATCGGCCCTATCAGAATTCAGAAAAGATTAATCCAAATGTATATTCCAAGATGTACGATACGATTCTTTTGAATTTTGTACAAACTTTATTGTTACGTCCATTTGGCTCGTTTCTATGATTGCTGGGGTTTTTTTTTAGAATGTTTGCATTTTGATTTTATAATTGTTCAATTCTAGAGTGGGTTTTTTAAAATTATTATTATTATTTTTTTAATGTTTTAATTTAGCATATATCCCCTAATGTTACATATAAATATGCACTTTAAGCACACACAGATACACATGCACATACCCGCGCGCACACACTCACTTTCATGTCTAATATCACTTTTAAGTGAAAAGACGTTAAATTAAATAACAACAACACACATACACACTCACACATACTTTCACACACAAAAACACCACAACTGAATGGCTTTAATATCCTTGTTCAAACTGTCCGTCAGTCGGTAGTAAGGGTACATGAGGACACCCCCCCTCCCCCGCCCCCCCCCCCCCCCCCTCCACAGCACACATTTTCATTCCCTTTCACCAACCCTAAAGGGCCAGCCACGCGTCCACCATAATCGTACAACTGTACGATACGATTCGATCACGTGGTCTCTAAGAACAAATGAGATTCGCACTTCTAGATCACGTGATCGAATCGTATCGTACAGTCGTACGATTTCAGCAGACGTGTGGCTGGCCCTTAAACCAAACCCTAACCCACTCACCATACAAGGACTGAATGGCCTTGACATCATCCTCATTCAAAGTGTCCGTCAGCCCGTAGTAAGGGTACATGAGAACACCCACATCCTAACCCTAACCCTAACAATCCACTCACCATACAAGGACTGAATGGCTTTAATATCATCCTCGTTTAAAGTGTCCGTCAGCCCGTATTAGTAAGGGTACATGAGGACACCCACATCCTAACCCTAACCCTAACCCACTCACCATACAAGGACTGAATGGCCTTAATATCATCCTCGTTCAAAGTGTCCGTCAGCCCGTATTAGTAAGGGTACATGAGGACACCCACATCCTAACCCTAACCCACTCACCATACAAGGACTGAATGGCCTTAATATCATCCTCATTCAAAGTGTCCGTCAGCCCGTAGTAAGGGTACATGAGGACACCCACATCCTAACCCTAACCCCAATCACCATACAAGGACTACATGGCCTTGAAATCATCCTCGTTCAAAGTGTCTGTCAGCCCGTAGTAAGGGTACATGAGGACACCCACATCCTAACCCTAACCCCAACACCCCACTCACCATACAAGGACTACATGGCCTTGAAATCATCCTCGTTCCAAGTGTCTGTCAGCCCGTAGTAAGGGTACATGAGGACACCCACATCCTAACCCTAACCCCAATACCCCACTCACCATACAAGGACTGAATGGCTTTAATATCATCCTCGTTCAAAGTGTCCGTCAGTCGGTAGTAAGTGTACATGAGGACACCCACATCCTAACCCTAACCCCAATAATCCACTCACCATACAAGGACTGAATGGCTTTAATATCATCCTCGTTCAAAGTGTCCGTCAGCCCGTATTTGTACGGGTACATGAGGACACCCACATCCTAACCCTAACCCTAACCCACTCACCATACAAGGACTGAATGGCCTTAATATCATCCTCGTTCAAAGTGTCCGTCAGCCCGTAGTAAGGGTACATGAGGACACCCACATCCTAACCCTAACCCTAATAACCCACTCACCATACAAGGACTGAATGGCCTTAATATCATCCTCGTTCAAAGTGTCCGTCAGCCCGTAGTAAGGGTACATGAGGACACCCACATCCTAACCCTAACCCCAATACCCCACTCACCATACAAGGACTGAATGGCCTTGACATCATCCTCATTCAAAGTGTCTGTCAGCCCGTAGTAAGGGTACATGAGGACACCCACATCCTAACCCTAACCCTAACCCACTCACCATACAAGGACTGAATGGCCTTGACATCATCCTCATTCAAAGTGTCTGTCAGCCCGTAGTAAGGGTACATGAGGGCGGAGGGGTCCCGGGAGTGGGCCAGACCCAGGGAGTGACCCAGCTCGTGGGCGGACACCAGGAACAGACTGCTGGACCCTTGGTGGCTCGGGTCCACTGACCACTGCTCGTCATTGTCCAGATGCATGTCCCCAGAGATGGCCCCTTCGCCCGGACCGAAAGCGTGGGCCAACACTTTACCTGGAAAGACCGGTCAGATTATTTTGATTTCTACTTTAAATTATGTTAAATAGTTATTTTGTATGTTTCTTTTTAACATGTTTTTTGAAATGGTGTCTATAATATGTATGTGAAAGAGGTGGGTGGGTGGGGATGAACGGCGTGAGCATTTTTTTTATATTATTAATTTTTTGTATATATACTTCTTCATATTGTTTTGTAATGTTTTTCTTCTTGATTGTTTTCTCTCGTAATATTTGTAAAGCGCTCTGAGGATGATTTTGTATTATCGAAGAGCGCAATAGAAGCTTTATTTATTATTATGATTATTATTATTATTATCATCATTATTATTATCATTATTATTATTATTAAATTGTGAAGAAATTAATATCATGGGTGCAACTTTTCCTGTCATACAAGGATTTCCTGTTTTTGAATTTTATCAGAAAAGGAATTTCCTTTTTTTTTAATTTGTCAAACAAGATCTTTGTGTGTCTACTGTATTTTTCAAACACTTTAGAATAAGCATGTGTATAAATTGTGGAAAAAGCAACCTAAAATACCTTCATAAATCAATTTTTTTCTTCAGCTGCAGGGGGACATTACCCCTAGACCTCGGCCTTTCAGGTGTTTTTTTTGGTTTTGTGTAGTTGCACCCATGTGATATAGAGGCAGAGTAAACAGAGGAGGAGAAGGAGGAGGAGAGTAGTAAGGTGATGATGATTGTGATGAGGATGATTGATGGTGGTGACGAGAATGACGACGATGGTGGATTTGATGATGATTCATGGTGGTGGTGGTGGTGGTGGTTTTAATGATGACGATGATTCATGCCGATGGTTATAATGACAGTTGATGATGATGGATGGTGGTTTTGATGATGATGATCAATAATGATGATGATGATGATGATTGATGGTGGTTTTAATGATGACGATTCATGCCGATGGTTATAATGACAGTTGATGATGATGATGGATGGTGGTTTTGATGATGATGATCAATAATGATGATGACGATGATGATTGATGGTGGTTTTAATGATGACGATTCATGCCGATGGTTATAATGACAGTTGATGATGATGATGATGATGGATGGTGGTTTTGATGATGATGACCAATGATGATGACGATGATGATTGACGGTGATTTTGATGAATTATGGTGATTGATAATGATGATAATGATGATGTACTAGAAACGTGACTTGGCGACCTCCTCCTTCCTTCTTCTTCTCTTCCTTCTTCTTCTCTTCCTCCTTCTCATCCTCCTTTTTCATTAATATCCTCCTCCCCTTTCTCAGTCTCCCCCCCCCCCCCCCCCCCCCCGTCATCATCAACTACGTGTACTAGAAACGTGATTTGGCGACCTCCTCCTTCCTTCTTCTTCTTCTTCTCTTCCACCCCCGTCCTCCTCCCTCTTCTAACCTTTTCCGTCGAACGGGTAGTCGTCCCCGTGCCTGAGTCTGGCGAATTTGATCTGAATGTCCACCGGACCCCTGCCTCTCTTGTGTTCGAACCTCAGCGGAACCACTCGAGCCCATACCGCGAAGGCGTCTTCCATGGTCTGTCTGTAATTTAAAACAGAAAAAAGTGAGTGCGAATGAAGGCGGGATGTTGGGTGGGGTGTGGGGCGGAGGGAAATGGAGGCAGATAATGACAATGACCTACTCCGAAATCGGAATGTGTTGGCTGAATGCAGCGGGGAGACTGGTGAAAACTTAAAAACCGGTGTGAAGAGAATATTCTACCTCATTAAACAAGTACCCATTCCTCATTCGAAATGTTTTTCTTGTCCGCCATTGTGAATTTTACGAAGCTAAGTGGCATGGCTTTGTACATCGATTTCTCGGCAAAGATGTAGATTTACACCCTCCTGCTCTATTTCCTGGTTCTTTCCGTGGTTAGGGTTAGGGCTAGGATGGTTATAGTTCGCATGCGAAGGGTACTTATTTCATGGGAGCTACTTATTTCTCATGACACCGGACACACACATATCTCCCCACCCGATTATGGCCTGGGAACGCAGAAGAAAAAGATGACAATTACTTTTTCTTTTTTGCTTTTAGCAATGAGATGTTTATGGTGGGGCGTTATGGTCCTTAGCCTTTGTCACCACTCACCAGATGGCGTTCCAGTTGAAGGCTGTTTCTTAGCGACTGCAAACTCACTCCCGGTTTCTCTCTGTCTCTTTTCACGCCCGAGAGACGAACGGCACAAATAGATTATGCTTTCTATTGATCAGATATGTGTAGAGAGATGTGCTGATCAGGGGAAGTAAAAATAATTATCCACAAGAGTGATCCCCCATAAGGCCACCAGAAGGAAAAGCTCATTACATAAGCTGTGATTAAAGCAAGGGGTTGGGCAGGAACAAACATTCATTAAACCGATTATGTATCAATGATTTCATAAAGATTCGTTGAGATTTGGAGAGAGAGAGAGAGAGAGAGAGAGGGTGTGTAAAGGTGAGAGAGGGCGAGGGAGAAATGGAGAAAGAAAGACAGACAGACGGTCAAACAGAAAGAGACGGAAAAAGACAGAGAATTATTATCTCAGTGTATCTATGCGGGAGAGAGACTCAGAGAGACAGACAGACAGACAGAGAACAATTTACCTTTGTTTGCTAGGTCGAAGCTGATGGGATAGTTTGTCCAGTCGCCATGTTAGTGTGTTTTTATGCCATTTCGTGCCTGCGGAAATGAAATGTTAGCCTGTATTAATGTTGTGATACAATGGCTTACTGTCTTCCAACTACCAGACATATACATTTATCTACTAAAGACATTTGAACCAAAAAAAGTGTTATCAAATTTGTATCTACATTTATATATGTTACGCCGAATTCATGAAATTGCCTATTTCATGAAATGGGCAAAATGCTTTGCCCAATTTATGAAATGGACAATGTATATCACATTTTTTAATCCCCATTCCCACAGGTATTGATTAAGGTTGATTCAATGGTATCACACTATTCTACATTGTATTTGCACCCCTATCCTGCCCCCCAACTCGACCAGATGCTAAGCTGAGGCATTCCTGAGCCACATGTTGAATCAAACGTTTTATCAAATTAAGTCTGAATAAAATAATTTTAACTCATCTACAGATAAGATTTCTAATTCGTTTGAACCAATTCTTGATTTATGTGTGCTAGTGAACGAAAACTATTTTTCATTCATATTGCCTTTCTCAATTGCAAATTATAAATTGGTTATTTCACGAACTGGGCAAACCATTTTGCCCATTTCATAAAATGAGCAATTTCATGGATTGGGTGTAACATATACATTAAATTAATAAAACTTCGCTGTAATAATCATAAATTGCCGATCGAAGTTGGAAGAAGAGAGGGTGAGATCAGAGAGAATAGAATATGTAAAGAATGTAGCATGAATACTGTCGGGGATGAGTTTCATTTTGTTTTGCAATGCCCAAAATTTAGTCTACTTCGGAGAATGTTTATTGATTAAAAAACCCCACCCAACATCAATCTTGTTTATCAATGTTTAATCCTTGCAATCTGTTCCGTGCTAACAAGAAAACACAACTTAAATTGAGTAAATTTATAAAACAGGCAAAAGTCGTTTAAATACATTTCATGTGAATAATTTATCAACTTAAAAAAAAACATACATGAAAGAAGACATACAGAAACGAACAAACAAATAAATTTACAAAAATAAATCGGGACTTTCCTGGTATTGCAGTACCTCCAGGATCGTCCCACCATCTTTATATCTATTAGTGTCCCATACGTGAACAAATTGTAAACGAATAAGCCGGACAACGAAACGGTCAACACACGCACACGCACACACACAACACACACACACCACACACACACAACATACAACACACAACACACATACACACACACACACACACACAACACACACACACACACACACCTAGTAACGAATAGTCCGAAGGGGATTGGCTGTCCCCTAGCATGTCATGCGGTTGTTGTTGCTGTGACCCCTCCAGCACGTCAGAGACCCCACACCGAGGCGTCATCATTTGTTTCACAGTCGCACTGTCCAGCACTCCGGTGATGTTCAAGGCACTGGCACTCTGGAACGACCTGGAAATGATGACGATAACGATTAAAAAAACAAAAACAACGATGATCCATTAAATCAAGAACACGTAACAAGCAAGCAAGCAACACTGTCACGAAATCCCCCGCTCGATCCTGATCAGAGATCGGGAGAGGGAAATCGCGAACCCCAAGGAGAGTCTCGCACGCCCAGACAGACAAACTCACTGGAGAAGGCACACGCGCACACCAGAAGTACAATACAAAACAAGACTATTTATTATAAGCAAGCACACACACACACTTACACAATTCAATACACTCAATGTTTAACAAATTATCTACACAATATACATGGCATTCAAAAGTTTGTCCAAAGAATAAACTAAAGCCGGCAACTTAACTAATTAACTAAAAGAGAGTTTGTATGCAGAAACACAAAATTGAAGGGAAAAACGACGAAAGGGCAGACGAAGAAAAGAAGTCCAACAAAGCAAACAGCAGAGCGTCCGAAGAAGAAGACAAAGGGGAAAACAAAAGTCAGTAGAAAAACTGCTCCCCCTCCTGGGGCAGGCTACAGCAGCAGAAACAAAAGATGAGAGACGGCAGAGGTCGCCCCCAGACTCCTCAACAGGAACGTCGAAGCCTGGCCCGAACGCACAGACAGGCCCACAGATCGGGCCTAACACGGGGCCAGACAGAAAGGCGGGCGGCCTCTCACAGCCGGAAACGGAGAAAAGAGCGGTTGACCGGGCGGTCAACCAGGCAGCAACAGGTCAGGTCAGGTTCAGGCTCAGGATCAGGATCAGGATCAGGATCAGGACTGTATGAAAAACCAAAACAAAAACCTAGTTTTGAACTCCCAGAGTAACAACAGTTTTGTGTTTACCCAAAAACTAATTCCCCAACAGTCCTCTTCAGGGATGTAAAAACCCACCCTCTTTAAACTTGGTTCTCTCCAAGAACCCCAAAACGCTGAACAACACTTTCTTTACAATCCTTTTCACACGACTCAGTCTAGGGGTAATATTTCATCAAAAAGGATTAACTAAAAGGTTTCACTTTTTCTGGAACAACAAGGCTTTCATACATTTAGAAAATTCTAGCCTTTCAAATACAAAAATTAACAATTACATTCTTCTGAAAATTTCACAGCTTTTCAGGTACAAGAATGGACACTTAAATTCTTCTGAAAATATCACATAAAATTTCACCACCAAAAATATGTCCTTTCCATTCTCATTTCTTCCAGAAGGCGGACGAACTACAGGCAAAGAATGTATTTCCCCAAAATAGCATTCACAATGTACTTCAAAAGGTCAAAAAGCCTTGAAAACATTAATTACACTTTCTCTCAAAAATAAAAACAGAAACGGGGATGAACGCTTTACAAAGCCCCTATCAGCATAGCTAGAAGCGCGACTGGAATAACCCTCTGTTATCCAGCCCTCCGCAGAGTCTCTTAATACCTAATTAAGCTAGGACGATGACCGCGAGGCTAAACATAGGTCGCGAGGCTAAACATATACCACAAGGCTAAACATAGGTAGGAACGACGGAATTAGGTCAAGCCGCAGCGATTTTTCTCGTTGAAAATCTGAACCGCGATTTTGGCTATGTGCCATACGGTCACTTCCTTTGCTTGTTTTTATTGGTGGTTATTCTTGGCGCTGACCATCCGAGTTTCTTTCTTTCGGGAAGCAGACACCTACTCGGTCATTCGGGAACGATCTTTTTTTACGCTAAGACGGCCGATCGCGAGAGACAAGCGATCCAATATTTGGGTCCAATTCATTCGTTTATCATTTCTGAACGGTAATTACATAATTCTTTAAAACAAATGCGCAGTTACATTTAATTATTTTTCTACAAGTACACCCAATTTGGTGCATCTAGAATAAATCTCAATGCTGCTCAAGGTCTCCACAAGTCGGGAGGTGTTACGTCGAAGACTGTCTGACATGTTTTCTGTCACGCGCATGTTGATGTTGCGATCTTGTGAGTCGCACAAAAAGCTTAGGCCTAATCTGTCTAATGTTTGGGGTTGATGTTGCCCCTTTGAATAAGCTTTGTTTTTGGTACCAATGTTTTGTTTATTGGTAAAAAAAAGAAAAAGTTATGGCTGTTTTATTCATCCAAACCTTGATACGGTAAGGGCTGGTAACCTTGATCAACTTTTTCTTATATAGCTCATGTAAAAAAAGCTAACAATTTAAAACGTCGTAACTTTCTCAATTTTCGACCGATTTTGATAATTTGGGTATCATTTTAAAGGTCTTGTCGGGCTCTTTCCAATGACATAAATATTTTTTTAAAATTTTATAACCACCCTAACATAGGCCGCGAGGCTAAACATATACCGCAACAAGGAATAATGCGCGCGCGTGCACGCATTTAGGATTCTGAATCTCTGTGAACGCAAATACGCTTTGCACCGAAAAACGATTTGCACGGCCTAAACACACAATGGCGAGCCAAAACATTGATTCAAAAATATGTGCCGAGTTCAAGTACCCAAATTCTACGACCGGCAAAAACCTATCCAACTGACAAGTCATGACCCAGCCAGTCAGTTCCTTAGCCCCTTATGCAAAAATCAAGAAAATAATAAGAAAAATGAACCAAAGAAAACGCACACAAATATACATGTTAGCAAACCTATAACTAGCTATTCTACATTGTTACGCGCGCGTTGTTGTACGAGTTTTAACGGGATTAATACTAATTTTATGAAGCTACTGACCAAACTTCCAAGTGGCGGAATGAAGAAGAAGAATCCTCCCCACAAGACAGTCGCAGCTCTGGTCTCGCCAAGGGCTCGGGGTAAGCGCGAGCAGGTGGAAGGGGTTCCGGACCGGCCACAGCTTTCTTCCAGGACTCCAGTGAACGCCAGGGACGATGACGGGGAAGGGAGGACAATGAGGAACCAAATAAAAAGGGGTGAAGATGGCGATGAGGATGAAGAGGAGAAACGATGTCAGCCGAAGCTCTACAGCTTCGCTATCCCCACGTCTAGGACTCGTGCAGGATAAACAATTGATAACAGGATCCTTCAGGGACGTGGCCCTCACCACACCTCAGCACTGGGCGGCCGTAGGTGGACAGAACGATGAAAAGGAGAAAGGATGAAACGATGAAGCGATGTTGCTTCATCTGAAGGAAAAATATGGAGTGACGTTCGACCGTATCGGGCTCAAACGTGATAAAATACCAGTTAACTACTTAAGTGGACTTTCTTCTTCCCAAAACGTGATAAAATACCAGTTAACTACTTAAGTGGACTTTCTTTTCAATTTCCGCTTCCGGTCAGTTAACTGCTTAAGTGGCATTTTATCATGGTTGAACTAGTTAACTTGTTTTTGTAACACGAAATCTCATTGGATACTGCAGATCAGCAATCTTTCCCTAGAAATTGCTCCAAATACGTTTTAGTAACTGAAATAATCCCCAAATAGTATAAATATATCATTGTCCGTTTCTTATGAGTTAGTGAATAGATTGTATCCGTTAGGTTGAATTGCTGTCCAATGAACGTATGGTAGTCAAATCTTGCTGCAACTTTAGAAGCATGTCTTTTTGAGACGGCGTAGGCTCTACATTAACGCAACGTAGCACACGTTTCGCTGCATCTATTACAGATGCAACTTCAAGCAAATTGGCACGTGCAAAACGATCATCAGCCATATTTGCGGAAAAGGGTCAGGGTCAATAGCACTTGACGCAGGTAGTCTAATCGTTAAGTAAAAAACAACAAAAAACAAAAACGCCGACCAATTACATTGCGTCATATCAGTCCTTTTTGCTCATAGCTGTATAACTGAAGGCGAGCTCCATCCAATATCAGCAAGTGTCAAGTTTGATGGCTTCCCAATTGCTTTGCTGTAATCAAACCCAGGGGGTGCTGATTACAGCCTAAATAAATAGACAGGCTAGGGAAAGGAGGGCTCGCTGTTAGACCAAGTTGTACAGATGTATAGGTTATAAAGGTTTTTGGATGTCTCTAAATTTAGACAACAAAAAAACAAACATAATCTGAATCTAGTCTAAGCAAAAATTTAAAAAAATTAGTAATGCTTTTGTTAACAAATAGATTTTCCCCCTTTGTGAACAATACATCTTTGTCATCCTTCAGATTTTAAAAAAAAAGGAAAATAAAAGCATTCTATGAACGCTAATTGGCAAATCATCTTGTTTGTGTTTGTAACTGATTTTCAAATCCGCGGTCCCCGTTTAAATCTCCCCGCGCCAATGCAGTTGATTGGGCCCGCTGCGAGGCAAAACCGAGGCCCAGCTACGCTACTAGGCCTACCCCAGCTTTGTGGCTACTGCTAGAAATAGTAGTCTGTAACTGTACTATTTCTGGTACTAGGCCTACTAGCTATAGGCCTTTCTGCTAAGCGGAGAGAGAGAGAGAGAGAGAGAGAGAGAGAGAGAGAGAGAGAGAGAGAGAGTGTGTGTGGGTGGGTGTGCGTGTGAGCGTTTATATGCGCGCGGGCGTGCTTGACTGTGAAAATGTATGTGTGCACGTTTGATGCGTGCGTGTGCGCGCGCGCATGTGTAAGCATGTGTTTGTGGGTGTGGATGGGGAGGGGGGTGTATGTAAATATTGATGTATTTTTGTTCTATTGTCATGATAGGGGCTGTTAGCCTGGGTCATTAAACATTCCGAGTTCCGAGTTCTCTCTCTCTCTCTCTCTCTCTCTCTCTCTCTCTCTCTCTCTCTCTCTCTCTCTCTCCCCCCCCTCTCTCTCTCTCTCTCTCTCTCTCTCTCTCTCTCTCTCTCAGTGGCTGTTACCTTCCTGGCATATTCCACTGACGAGCAAGCAAGAAAAAGAGAGAAAAGAAACAGAAAAGAAAAAGAAAAGAAACGGCTCCTTTTCCTTAGGGGTAAAGCGATACTGACAGTGTCAGTGAGTTCCCACCCATCTGGCAAGCATGAAGTATAGAAACGGTCTTCTTTCGATGCTAGTCCAGAGGATAATAATTTTATTCCAGTGGAAGGTCAGTTTAACGTCGCGTATCAGCTCTCGCGGCCATGTGCGATGGGCTGAACAATCCAACTGCGTATGCAAAAATTATAACCCTAACCCTAACCCTAAAATTATATAGTGTACATTATCTTCTATGAATAGGATCAGGGATTCATGCTTTTGGTCAGGTAAACTTCATGCCTTGACCATCCCTCATACCAACTTTGAAGGACAAAACCCTAACACTAACCCTAACCCTAAAATTATAAAGTGTACATTATCTAACCCTAACCCTAACCCTAACTTCATGCCTTGACCATCCCTCATACCAACTTTGAAGGACATTGGTCAAAAGGAAAGAACCTAACCCTAACCCTAACCCTAAAATTATATAGTGTACATTATCTTCTATGAATAGGATCAGGGATTCATGCTGTTGGTCATGTAAACTTCATGCATTGACCATCCCACATAGCACTTGTCAAGGACATTGGTCAAATAGAAAAAAACTTCTATGCCGAGTGAAAATTTAACATATAATACATAGTGTGTAACCCTAATTTTTTGCTTCTGTGAATGATTTTTTTTTTAAACAGGGTCAGGGATTCATACTTTTGGTCAGGTAAACTTCATGCCTTGACCATCCCTCATACCAACTTTGAAGGACAAAACCCTAACCCTAACCCTAACCCTAAAATTATATAGTGTACATGATCTAACCCTAACCCTAACTTCATGCCTTGACCATCCCTCATACCAACTTTGAAGGACATTGGTCAAAAGGAAAAACCCTAACCCTAACCCTAACCCTAAAATTATATAGTGTACATTATCTTCTATGACAAGGATCAGGGATTCATGCTGTTGGTCATGTAAACTTCATGCATTGACCATCCCTCATACTAACTTTGAAAGACATTGGTCAAAAGGAAAAACCCTAACCCTATCCCTAACCCTAAAATTATATAGTGACCATCCCTCATACCAACTTTGAAGGACATTGGTCAAAAGGGGGGGGGGGGTTACATGCTTCATTTTATGTTGTTGTGGGGGTGGGTGGGGGTTACATGCTTCATTTTATGTTGTTGGGGGTGGGGGGGGGTTACATGCTTCATTTTATGTTATTGTGGGGGGGGTGGGGGTTACATGCTTCATTTTATGTTGTTGGGGGGTGGGGGGGGGTTACATGCTTCATTTTATGTTGTTGGGGGGTGGGTGGGTGTACATGCTTCATTTTATGTTGTTGGGGGGGGGGGGGGGGGGGTTGGGGGGGGGGGGGGGGGTTACATGCTTCATTTGTTGTTGTTTGAGGGGGGGGGGGGGGGGGGGGGGGGCTTTACATGCTTCATTTGATGTTGTTGGGGGGGGGGGGGGGGGGCGTACATGCTTCATTTTATGTTGTTGTGTGTGGGGGGGGGGGGGGGGTTACATGCTTCATTTTATGTTGTTGGGGGGGGGGGGGGGGGTACATGCCTCATTTTATGTTGTTGTGTGTGTGTGTGTTGGGGGCGGGGGGTTACATGCTTCATTTTATGTTGTTGTGGGGGTGGGTGGGTTACATGCTTCATTTTATGTTGTTGGGGGGGGGGTGGGGGGTTACATGCTTCATTTTATGTTGTTGGGGGGGGGGGGGGGGGCTTACATGTTGTTGTGTGGGGGGTTACATGCTTCATTTCATGTTGTTGTGTGGGGGGTTACATGCTTCATTTTATGTTGGGGGGGGGGGGGGGGGGGGGGGGACATGCCCTCATTTTATGTTGTTGTGTGTGTGTGTTGGGGGCGGGGGGGGGGGTACATGCTTCATTTTATGTTGTTGGGGGGGGGGGGGGGTTACATGCTTCATTTTATGTTGTTGGGGGGGGGGGGGTTACATGCTTCATTTCATGTTGTTGTGTGTGGGGTTACATGCTTCATTTTATGTTGGGGGGGGGGGGGGGGGTTACATGCTTCATTTTATGTTGTTGTGCTAGAAAAGAAGCAATTGGTGTATTAATTATTGTCGAGTCCCTTTCCTGCCTTAAAAAAAAAATCCAAATAACTTTATTTTCTTCCGAATTGCACGAAAGTGCTGAACACTAACTACTATACACACTGTTATTACTCCGAACAGACTGACGTAGGCTGCTGTTGGTGCTTTTTTATTTCACCAAGGCCTAAAAAAAAAAAGCTGGTACTGACCTTTCCACCGAGGCACCAAATCAGCCTCAGCGAGGCTGATACCGCTTGACAGGTAGTGACAGGTTGTTTGGATGGTAGCTCGGCTGAGTTTGGTGAACGGTGGGACTGATATGTGTTACAAAACCTTCAGAAAATAATCCCCTCTCAAACGGAAAAAAACTTCGAAATGTCAGTTAACTAGTTAACTTGTATAAGCGATTTCCGCTTCCGGTAAGTTAAGTACTTAACTGGAATAGTAATGCCAGTTAAGTAGTTAACTGGTCTTTTAGCACGTCGGCGCCCCATACTATCGGTTGAAAACTCATGAAGTCGCAAGTTGAATGTGGAGTCTCGCGAGAGGTCAGAGCTAACACGGGTTGCACGGATTTCACAAGTAGGTTGTCTCGATTAGGTGAAAAGAAGGAGAAAGATCTCGGGGTCCTTTGTGATCGAGTGGTAGACTGTGCCTTTCTCTGTCTGTTCAGAAGAACAATGTCACAAACTCGTGACAAACACACAAAGTCGAGAAGAAAAGAAGATGATGGTGATGGTGATAATGATGATGATGACGATAACGACGACGATTAAAAAACAACAACGATGGTCCAATAAAACAAAGACACGTACCAAGCAGCAACACACACAGTCGAGAAGAAAGAAGAAAGAAAAAAAAATAATAATATTAATAATAATAGCGAATCATTTACATAGCGCACTCATCCACCAAATGCGGAGCTCTCTAAGCTCAACAACAACAAATAAACAGATGATGGTGGCGATGATGATGATGATGATGATGACATTGATGCTGTTCGTGAAGAATAAAAATAATATGCTGTTGGTGATGAGAAGGAAAGAGGAGGATGACAACAAAGAAGAAAAAGGTGAGATGGAAAACGAGAAGGAGGAAGAGGAGGAGAAGGAAGAAGTAGAAGTAGAACAAGAACAGGAACGAGAACAAGAAGAAAAAAACCCACCGACAAGAACAAGAAAAAAATAAGCACAAAATCGAGAAACCAAAAGAAGAAGAACAGAGACAAATATATAATGGACCCCATGTACAGAAACCAACCCCATCTCCCTTTCAATCTTCTCCCCCCCCCCCACTACCCCCCCCCCCCCCCCCCCCCCCCCCCCCACCCCGGTTTTCCACCCTTTTTTGTGGCTATGTCCACATTGTAGGGTTGTAAGGGAGATCCTATCTCATAATGATAACAGAAAATAATAAAAACAGGTTGCTCTTCCTTTCTGTAGATTATCGTCTCCTTCGAGCAAAAAATAATGTGGATTTTGGCCCATCCTTCCCGGGGCAGTGG